>CM041776.1:476775134-477438995 GCA_023374045.1 Limonium bicolor
TAATTCTACTTGGAAGCAGATATGTCTTTATTAAGATCTACTTGAGCGACTGAACAGCTTGTGGATAGTCCAAATTCCTCAAAACATTCAACGAATTCTGGAGTACGATCTTCAATCAACATAGCTAAACCCCTAAACGGATAGAACAAATTAGAAACATGAAACAAGAAAAAGGATTCAACTAAAATTTAGATTTAATGATGAAACCCTAAATTGAAATAAGATAATAGTACAAGAACAAATGAAATTAAGATTAGAAGATGGTAGTTAATAGCACAAACGATTAGCATTAAAAAATCAATATGTTTAGAAGAAGTATTACCAATATTGATCAAATCTACTCGTATTAAGGGTTATTGTCAGGAACTTTGGTGATGATACCGTGCATATAAAGAGGGTAAAGAAGAAGTGAAATGTTTAAGAATGACTGTTATTGAGCAGAGTATATAAGGTAGAGAAAGTGCAAAAAAAAAGAGAGAGATGAAGAACATATGTACAAAAGAGCTTATATGGTGTGCGAGAGAAAGAACTGGATGTGTGAGAGGAAGAAACTGCTGTCTATGTTGTACAAGGATGGGTACTAAGACAGGAACGGGCAAGGGACGAGTACAAAGATGAAGAAACATCATTTGTTAAAATATAGGGAAACATGGGACGAGATACATATATAAATAAGAAAATATTTATTATTTAATTAACAATAATACTACTAAAATAATTGCTAAAATCATCTTCTTAATTATAAATAAATGCAAATCTACTTTTTAACTCATTAATATTGTTAAATATAACACTAAATAAAGAAGTTTTACGATATAGAATAATGCGGTATTAACATACCATATATGTCCTTACTTTTAAATCCTACTCCAATCAATGAAATATAGGTCATTTTCCATAAAATAGTATAATACTATTAGATATTATCATATAGAATTTTGAATAATGCTACAATCAACCCATGTTTCCTAGCATTCCTTGTTTACCACATTTCTTTGACATTGTCGTGATAAGCAGATGGAAGAAAAAAAGTCACTTAGTTAATGGTTGAGATTAGAATTTTGTTGTTTTAATATGAACGACGAGGATCATGTCCGTCTGCAACGAAGAAAAGTCGTCCGTCTCCTAAGCCCTTCTGGCCTGGAGCTCGAACAATTATACATACAAGCAAAGAGTGCATGTGATATTCTATTATTTTTTTAAAGAAAATTAATACTCCTATATAGTATCCTACTTTTATAAATAAAAAATTGATCCATAACATTTAGTAGAATTACAAATACTACTATGTGGTTTTTAAAAATTATTTTCTTCATCTATGTTACTTTCCTCTTTTACATTCGACAGTTTTTCTAATCTTTTGGACAATAAAAGTTAAATGGAAGTTGTTAAACTATTATACTTAAGTTTTATGTCAAATTCAAAGTTTTTAAAATCATATATAAAAACGCGTTGAAATATTCTTGTATCAAGATTATGGCACACGTTGACTTGTTTTATAATTTTTGTATAATTTAAAAATGATCAAAGTAATAAATATTACAATTAAATTTAATAAATAAAATTGTAAACATATACAAAAATATATAGAATTATACAAAAAATTGATCGATATAATATTATACATTCATTAATAAAGAAAACTGTGAGCACTTTCAGTTATAATTAATCACATTTCCTAGCTTTTATGTTTCCCTATATTTTCCATTATCCATGAATTTTTTTGTCCATTTTTATTTTCACTATGAATTCACTCCTTAATCATCACCAATTCACAAGGGTTAGCCACTCCGCTGTAAAAAAAAGTTGACTTCAATGTGGTCATTTCGCTTACAAGCTCTCTTAATAACAATAAGGAAATGGTTGCTTGCAACCTTTCTCTTGCGCCGCGTTGATGACCTTGTTTGCATGCTGAATTTCGTACTGAATAGAGTGATTGATTGGTTCACTCCGCCTCGCTTTTGCTTAGCCCACGGAACGAATCGTTGCTTTCGATCTTCATCCTGCTTTAGCGCTGGACATCACAAACTATCACTCGCCAGCCACCCCCACGGATGAAAATGAAGGGATCTTCTTTTACAAAGGATCTGAACCACTCTCATATGAAAATGTCGATTCTCCGGTCCACAGCCAAGCCGACTTGAATTGGGAAGCGTACTTTATAGATTTTTACCATATATGGATAATCGGGGTTTGTCCCTAATTCCTGTTTCACCTATTGTCTCTCTTTTGTATTTTTTTATTCATTTATGTTTATTATTACACCCAATTAGTGTAATGATTAATAAAAATCAATCTGTTTTAGAAATAAGCTTTATTTAAGAAAGATCATAATAGAAGTTAGCTATTAAAATTTATAAAAATGTATTTAATTAAATTTTTAAATTTTAAACAATTAAAAATTATTATTTTGATATAAAGTATAATATGATTTAATAATAAAAAAACCAGATATATAATTGATGAAAAATGTTAATAATTTTAACTATAAGAATTTAAATAAAATAGTGAACCATAAAAGTTTTTAAAAAAATCTAATTCTTTAATTCAAAAAAAAATTCAAAAAACTAAGAATATAATATTAATTTATTTTCCAAATTTTGTGCATCCGCCAATCACTACAAAAAAAGCATTTTACTGACACATAAAAAGTGTTAGTAAAACCTAAAAAAATGTCATTATAGGGTGCTTCGAGATTCATCGACACACAAAAATAAAGTCGGTGATGCCGTAATTACATCGGGTATTACTGACACAAAAACGAAATACCGGTGAAAGATGTATAGCTATACTGACACTTTTATTTATGTCAGTTTACCCTATGGCCTATACAGACATATATTAATATGTCACTTGACTCTAACTGACACTTATACATGTGTCAGTGAACACTGCTTCATCAACTAAATAAGTGTTTTGAAGGAGGCTATAGTGACACTTTTTATCTGCCAGTAACAATCTTTACTGACACATTTTTTATTTTTCTATAACCTGCCTGCGAACAAATATTGGAACTTTCAAAAGCATTCAATATCTTAACTCATTCCAAGCATTCAAATATATCAAAATTTACTTGGAGGGGTACTGTATTGAGCACAATATATGAATTGCTAATGATAAAAAATATTATTCAACGTGGAAGAACATATAATCACTTCTAATCTAGCTGCTTATATAATAACATCTCCCCCTAACCTATTATAACGTTTACAACATGTTGCCTTACAATCTCCACTGCACCACAGACAATTTTAACTTAATGATTGAAACTCAACCTGATAACAATATAATAACAATATCTCCCCCTAAGCTATTAAAATGGTTACAACATGTTGCCTTACAATCTCCCATGCACCACAGGCAGTAATTGTTGTCCCTTTGTTATGTATTCGGTCCATGATTTGATATAGATGGGTTGACATCAGGGCCTTGTCCTCCCCACTCCTGGTTCATAACAAAGTCTTCTCTTTGGCTGGTTTCATTCCTTGTCCCGGGAGATTTTGGTCTCTTCTTGGAATATGGAAACCTCCTCTGATTTGGCCTCTTATCACGGCTAAGTAGCTGGACATAGAATGGGTTGATAGCTGTATAACAGATTGTGTAACACTCCCACATTGGGAGTGGGTGGGGCTTGGTAGTGGTTCTTAAGCGCTAGTGGCTCTCCTTCCTATTGGACCGGTCTTTTGGGAAGGTTCTCCACTTGGACCACTACTGAGTCTCGCTACAGATTGGCTCTCCACCAGCTCCTCTTATATCTAGATGAACCTTCTCATTATTTACCTATGAGAAAATCAAAAACTTATTCTGGTCATTTTCATTATGGGGGCGTTCTCCCACAACAAATTGTGGCCTGTAAGGATTAATCTTTTTTTTTACTTTTTGTCTGTCATGTGTCATTTTATTATTGGCTAAAATCTAACCCAATACATATGTGTCAAGTTACAATAAGTTAACTAGAGGTAGATTAAAGGAAAAGCTTGTAAACCAAGCTTTTGGTTGTTTTCAACCGTGACCAGCGAACAACCCCTATATCTGCCAATTAAGCATTGTGTGAGGTCAGCAGACTGAGATGGGACATGTAACCAAAGTTTACCAGTTGAAGCATGGCAGAAAATGTCCGTGCAATATCATGCTTCTGTTGTCCTTTCACAATGTCGCCAAAGGAAATGACATCTGTACCATCTTCCAAGCTTCTCTAATATCCTTTCACTGTATTCTTAACGTCAGACGGTGGGTGTGAATCCTACATTGCGGCTACACGAAAAAAATTATGTATTGAGCTAGTACAATACAAGAAATGATTGGAAGCTACAATTCCATGTAAAAACAAATTTTGACTACGAATGAAAACAAATATAAGAAATAAATAGCACGTTCATTTTAGTTGTTCTTCCGAGTCGTGCTCAAGTCTCTGTTTCCACGATGAAACCCGAGCTGCCATTTCAGTCTAATGCTCAAGAGAAGAGCATCCTTATAATAGAAAGATAATAATCACACAAAACCCTTCTAAAAGGTTATACATACTCCCTCTGTCCCATAGACAGAGTCCGCTGTCCATTTCTTCATTGTCCCAAAATAGTGTCCGTTATAGTGTTCTCAGATTTCATCTCCTCTCTGCTTTTTTAGATTTTATTAATCTTTGTGCAAAAGTAAATCAGACAGTGCAGGTGGGACGGAGGGAGTATCAGTTAGTGCAGATCAACAAATGTTTCCAGTTTGTTAAAAGGCATGCGTATGCAAGCGCAAAGAAAGCACATCCAGCAACAACATAATTCTAGAATCTTACTAGGTGAGATCGACACAGATCTTCAAGGGTTGCTTGAGATGGGTGTTCCTCAGGTTGGCTGGGTATGTCATTATCGTGCAACCAGCAAAATCAACATGTTGTATGCAGCAGTTCAGACAAAAACAAAAATATAAACCATCTTAAACAAAGAAAGAAAACAATAATCTCACATTTTTTTTATGAAAGGTCTCACCTTCATTCATACAAAATGCCTCAGGCCCATCAGACTGATTGAACCCATCATCATTGTCTTCTTCAACATCATTAAGATTATAGAAAGCACTGTGGGTTTTTGATAGGATCACAATAGGGGGTTAAGGGCAGTTTGGGAAATGGCTTATGCTTGCCCCTTGCCCAAGACAACTCTCCCTAGTATTGGCTATATAAGGAAGTGGTAGTTGTAGCCTAGATCATCAAGAAGAAGAATATTCATGTTTTGGCCTCTTAGAGGAATAGGCAAGGTTTCCCTGAGTAGGCAGGTTTTATACTTGATTTTTATCTTTCCTTTTCCATCTTGTTACCTTATCAGTTCAATTCCAGATTTTGTTCTCGTGTTCCGTTGAATCAATTATACACACTTCCATCAATTGGTAACAGAGTTGTACGATCCTTGGGGGATGGGGGAGATTAATCGAGAAATCTTAGTGATCTTAAAAAGAATGGTGAGAAGAATAGAAGAGCTGAAAGAACGGTCAACCCGCTGGAGGTGTGACCAACACCACAAACACGACACACTGTCGCCAACACCAAAACCCAAGAGATGGATGAATGATAAAGTCGACGAAGAACAGAAATCAACAACCCAGACTTGGAAGGAATCCTTCATGTCAGGATGGAAGGAGGTGGCCAAACCTCTTATCACTCCTTTCGTAGAGGGAGCAGCACCGGGATTGAAGTCATTGGCCTTGGAACCGAGGAAGGCAGTCCAGACTAAGCAGTCAACACCGACTCTGGAGCTGAAGATAACCTCGCTGGCGAAGATCGAGCAGGCAGATAGAGAGGAATCAATCAAGATATTCAGGGATGGAGGGATCGCAGAATTAGAAAGAAAAGAGACGACTAACTCAATCGAGAGTGTCATCATCCATAAACCACAACTGGAGACTGATAGGGATGATAATTCCATTGGTAAAAAAAAAGGATGATTCGGAGGAGTCATAAAAAATCAAGAAAGGGAGTACGGAAGGGAAAGAAGATGGTGGGAAAACAGAGGCAGCGAGAGGGGAGAAGATTTCATCTTCCCAATGCTTTCTGATGGGAGTTCGGCATACTGAAAGAAGTTCAAGGCAGAGAAGGCCCGATCGGTTGAAGAGATTGAAGAAGAAACAGACGAAAAGGAAGAAAAGAGAGAAGACATCAGGCATACCTAGTAACCCTAATCTGATTCATTTGTTCCCAAAATTTACGGAGTCTCCCTTTCCCAAAATTTCCGGCGACTTATCCGCTGCCGCCTGTCAATCGAGTGTTTTCTGGCGGGTTCAAAGGGGATCAGCAACTACACTGCCCAGGAGGAGCGAGAGGGCGAGAGCTCAAGATATTTATTTGCGAATTCTCAGGCAGCTACTGTTCACGGTCAGAAATGGTGGTGGAGGTGGTGGCGTGGAGCAGCTTGCACACGATAGTCAGTCTGAGGTGTTGTTACGGTTGATCTCGAGCTTGATGGAGCGGTTGGGACATGTCACATAGAGGGCTGTGGAGATTCTAGCTGTCCAACAAGAAATGTTGGGCCTATGGGGAAGGGATATGAGAGAATTGCTTGTTGAGTTAAGCCCAGATGTAGGCTGTCAAGAGAGCACGGTGGGAACAATGCAACCTTCCAACCCCCAAAACAGCAGAGTGCAGCAACAACATCAGTTTACTTAGAGAATAATTTTTTTCATATTATTTTAATATTTCGGAAAAATAGAGTACACCACCTTAAGGACAAGGTGATTTAACAGGGGAGGAATGATAGGATCACAATAGGGGGTTAAGGGCAGTTTGGGAAATGGCTTATGCTTGCCCCTTGCCCAAGACAACTCTCCCTAGTATTGGCTATATAAGGAAGTGGTAGCTTTAGCCTAGTTCATCAAGAAGAAGAATATTCATGTTTTGACCTCCTAGAGGAATAAGCAGGATTTCCTTGATTAGGCAGGTTTTATACCTGATTTTTATCTTTCCTTTTCCATCTTGTTACCTTATCAGTTCAATTCCAGATTTTGTTCTCGTGTTCCGTTGAATCAATTATACACACTTCCATCAGTTTTCTTTTTCTCCGTCAACAAGAAATCTACGAAGCTGTCATTCGTGAAGGGTATACATGAGTAATAAATTCAACTATCATAGTATTAATATGGATACATAATCATAGCAGATAAACCTTTTCAAAGTATGTAGTAGTTGGGATCCCTGATTTTTATTCCGGTCATGGACACCTGTTTCCTAAATTTTCATAAGTTCAGGACCGAAGGCCCATTCAGTTTTGCAAGAGGAACATAACTGATGTTGATCCTTACTTTTCCACATCGGTTTCAAGGGAAGTGCAACTGTGTGAACATGAAACAATGTAGAAATTATTTGTTCCTGCAGTAACAGAACTGCACAATAAGTGAATGGTCAGATACCAAAAGTTCCTATTAATTACCTTTCCTAAAAGATTTTAACTTTGAAGTTTCCAGACTCATGTGGGTGTAAGAGTTTCCATGGATCTGGTTCATCACTATCAGAATCATCAGTCATCGCTGTAGTCTGCATGGTCTGAGTGATGGTCATCATCCATTTGGTGCTCGGGATAGTTGCTAGTTGGTGGAAAATCACAGGGAGCAAGGTCAAGAGTTACCACAATAGTATTGTGTTCAAACTGACAGCCAGCTGGAGAAAACAAGAAACCCATTATCTGTAGTCACAATAAGTGTGTGTCACTTTGACCAAGCTTAAGCATAACTATGATAAGATGACTCAAAACAAGAAACCCATTACTATTTTTCAGAAATCACTACTTGTCCAACCAAGTTTCTTTATTTGAAAGAAAGAAACATGATGTCCCTAAAGATCCCCAAATATACTTAGTCTTACTAGAAAATTCAGCCTCAACTTTAGTTCTATAATTCATAGATGTCCTCTCATCAATGATGGCTGTAACACCCCGGTTTACCACGACCGTATACTTAACCATTTTTTTTTAAATTCTTTAGAGATATGCTATAACTGAAATAACACCTTTAGCTTGTATTATACATGCATCAGTCTTTTTACATAAGGTCCCCTATTACTATTCCCGGGGGTTACCGCCACACTTACTAAAGACTAGTAAGTGTAAGGCTATTACCACCACCACCCCTACATTAGCTATCTTACATTGCTTTCCTACTACCAAAAAAAGTGACACAACCAACCCGTCACTTTACACCTTAGTACCAAAAGACCCCTTCCAGCCAACTACTATGTTAGCTCCTACTCCTATTTTACACCAAAAGCAAGGGGTATCAAAGACTATTACATCACTAGCATCTTAGCATGGGACTACTTCCATGTACTCATAAACAGTGGAAACTTCATAGGTGATGGACTGACTACTGCCATTCTCCGGGTGCCTAAAACCCTGTATCTTCTTGTTCCACTCCTCAAGCACTATCTCGGTGAACCCAGGCTGTATACTTCTACGATAGGTGACAAACATGAAAATATAGAAAGTATCGATGGACTCGTCCTCAGTGCAGAGAAGGTGACCATCCCAGTTACCCTGAACACACAGAGTTCATACACAGGAAAACACAAACAATAAAATAAGTAAAAACTGAGTAACACTACCACACCCCGTAAAAACTTATTTCTCTTTAAAACCTTTGCTTTCAACAAATATTAACAATATATAACAAATCAGAATAGATCACACCATTTACCTGTACCAAGAATTATCAAGAGATAATTAATATCATAAACAAGATATTTCAAAATGAAGTCCACCACCACCACCACCCACCCTATGTCCTTAAGTGTGCACACCCCCTATTGAAAACTTCTGCCCAATAGGAGTAGATCATAGTGGCAGCTCCAATTCATTAGTAGGAGCTTATATTGTTGCCGGAACGTCGGCTTGGCCTTAAAGGCTCTCACAAGAGGCATAGCCTTAGGATAACCATGATATCAACATCACACAATACTTTCCACCACCACCACAAGAGGTTATCCTTAAACACATTTACAAACCATGAGTAAGATATCATAACCAAGCTTTACACAAGTAGTAATTCACACATCAAGCTCACCACTTGTAAAATAACCTTAATAACATCATAAAAATACCATTAAAGCTCCAATAAATCAGAGAATCAAACAATTTCCAAGAAACCACCTTAGAAAGCTTAAAAACTCATTTTTGACCAAAATCACTATTCACCAACTTAAATAACTTCCCAAAGGATTCTCGGCCTAAAAATTTAACCATGATCCAATATCAACAACACAAGTATCTCCCCAAAATTTCAGCTCAAGATCAATTTGGAAACCCATTCAACCACTCAGAAAGGCTTAAAGCACATTTTCTCATTTTTAGCTTCTTTACCTTGTCTAACCGACTTAAATTTCTCCATTCGACTTGAGTTTTCAACCATAACCATATATTCACTATTCAAGACTACCCTCAAAATTTTAGCTCAAACCCATGTCGGAAACCCATCCAAACAATTCCTAAAGCTTAAAGCTCATTTTTCTCCATTTTCAAAGTTCTTTAGAGTTTTCCCACTTCCCAACCTTATTTCGACTTGATTTTCTAGTATAATAACTAAATATTCATTCCTAGATTACTGTAAAATTTTTAAGAAAATAGGAGATAGTATTCGTAGGTAACCAAATAGAATGACTTAAGAAGGAAAATAAGCTTTTAAAGGTGAAAATGATGTGCATGGATGTTACCTGTCCTCTACTAGCCATTTTGATGTTCTTCTACCTTGATTATAAGTTTCTTGGACTCAAAATCTCCACCAACCAATTCGCCCACCTTGGAGTTTGGCTTCCACTCCTTAAACTTGCCTTTTTCCTTGATTTTAGCTTAATCACTACCTTAAACTTGTGTTTCTAATGGAAGAGTATTGTTGCCTAAGCTCCAATGGTGTTCTCTAGCTTAGGAGAAACAAGGTAGATGAAGAAGAATGACCACCTTGCTCACCTACCATGGCCGACCTCCACCCCCCCTTTTTATACTAAATTTCATCCTTATCCTTTAACTTATAATCATTACTTCTAGAATTGTCCATAGCCATTGATTTGTGTCAAGTGTCAAAAACCAATCCTAACCATCCATACATAACCGCCTTTGAATGGATAAGGAGGGGGCAAGTTGCCTTGATCATCATTGCAAATAGTAAGGAGGTGTGAATAGTGGTGAATAGTAACCGAGATATTTTCTCTTCTTTCCTTGATATTTTTGGCCACCACCTTAGGCTATGTTTGGTTTGAGTTTTTCATGGGTATTAAGACTACATATGTAGATATGTTAATACTAGTGTGGGTTATCAAATTTCAGGAATTTCCTCGAGTCACTTCTGAGCTCTTCTGAAGCCTCGTTTGCCCAGAACCACTAAATACTGAAAAATGTAACTAGATTGTCTTATATTAAAAGAAGAAAGATATGATTTTTTCTTCCCTCAAAACACTCTCAAATATCCAACACTCTTCCTAGGGTTGATAACCACTCTCAGTTCCTAAGGAATTTAGTAATTTTCGGAAATTTCAGGAATCTAGCGAAACTAAGGTTTACCGGGTGATACTCCGGGAACTAAGGTTCCTAATGTTCACCAAGCACCTCCGACAAATTATAACCTTCTCCATCTTTAGAAATTAGGGTTTCCTAAGGTTTACAGTTAAGTAAGGCCCTAATCACAGTTTAGAAATTTGGGGTATTACAATGGCCATACTATCCTTATCATCCCACAAGTTGACATGAGATAGATCTTGCGAGGAACTCCCATAATTTTACAATAAAAAAGGAGGTACAACCAAGAAAACACAAACCTGATACATAAGGGTATCAAAAGGCATTTGAACAGGATAAGTTAAAAGTGCAACTCCTTCAATTTCATCGCCCTATAATTTGAGGAAGATCGTAATGAGGACACAAAATAGTTGCAGATTAGACAAGAGAGAGAGAGAGAGATAAACATGGCATAGAAAACATCTGATGCATGAAACTGGCCCTCTAAAATAGGAAAATAAACAACTTTAAACAAAATAAAATTTAGGTGATTTACTATAAGTGTTATAAAGCAACAATATACACAATAAACACAAAGACTCTCTGGCATTTCAACTTCTAGTTTCATGACTGTACTTTGATATACCAGCATGGCCATAGCGAGAGTGGGAGGAGTACAATAAACAAGCAACTTGCTTTGAGGTGCAGATGAGTGACAGAAATCTTAGGGTTCCTCATGCCTAATTTTCAATTAGTCTCTCCACTTTACTGCTAGACTCGAGGGGCAACAGTATAATCATCAGATTGAACTATGAGAGTGTGCAGAAATATATTAAGAAACATTTTTGAATCAGATAAGTATACAAAGACAAAGATTAAACAATTTATTTTTGTCGAGAAAAATGTAGTGGTTCAAGCCTCTTATAGATACTTAAGGAAACAAAGGAATAAGCACTATAGGCGAATTATTTACACTGGCAGATCAGATCATTGAAGCGCAACATATAGTTAACCAAAGGATCATATAACATAGGAATTTTCCATTTCAACATTTCACCGAACACTTCCAATGCATACCTAAAATATACGTAAGAGGACAGAATTGAAAAGGTCGCCTATACCAGGTAAAGTGCATAAAAACCTCAAATCCATCATTATCTTCAATCAAAATTTGAATGTTCATCTACACACTCATTCACGGTTCTTTTCTTTCATTGATAGATATACAAAAGCCAATAATCAACTATTATCAAATTTGAACCAATTTCTGGTTATAGACAATGTAAGGATACAACTCAGATCACGGACGCAGAGAAAATTACACTTAAGCCTACTGAAGAAGCGGCAACTTTTTCTAATTGATTGACATGGCTAATTTCAAAAAAACATACATTTCGGCATTTCTAGTGTACATGACCGCAACAAGATTTACTAGTAAATTTGTTATTTCTGAATTCGCTGAATGCAGGGAATATGGAATAGATAGTTCATTAAAAAGAGGGGAAAACCTAATCTAAAGAACAGGGGGAAACAAGATCTGGCGAAATAAATCTTAAATGTGACCTGAAGACAAATAAAAAATTTCTTCTTGAACTTGGACAGATCTGGTGCCGGGAGTTCTTGTGCGAGAGGAAGGAGTTCATGAGGATGAAGAAGTGCCGTCCGTGAGGAACAAGAATTTGTTCGTGAGATATAAAAAATGAGAGTGAAAGGTTTTACTGACTTATTTTGAAAAAATATTAATTATAATGATATACATATACTGACTAATCTTTTTATAAGTCAATAAAGTTTTAGAATCCATTTATTTTTTGTCAGTAAATATAGGTGTATATTGACACTATTAAAAATAGTCAATAAAAATTCAAAGTGATTTGTTGACTTATATATGTGTCAATAGAAACTATTTGTAGTGACATATAATTGTGTGTCATTAAAAGTGTGTGTCACTATAATGTATTTTCCTTGTAGTGAATGAAAAGTGCTACTTGTTATTTGCAATAGTCTAAAATTCCAATTGCAATGGTTTGTCTAGCTTCTCTTTTTAGCCTTGTTTTGGTGTTTCTATCTTTTTCATCCCTCCCTAAGAGGTTGATGCACATGATGCAGCTTAGATATCTAGGTTGTTCTTATGACTCGCTCCTTCTCTTCTGTTGTGTTAGTGCTTTCTCTCTGATCATTATGGATCGATTGCATGCAGTTGATTTGATAGTATGTCACAAAACTACTCCCAGACATCCAAAATCTTCCTTTTCAAGTGTTTATAATTCTGAAGATCCGCCCCAGGTCTTAATCTTTCCATCTTCTCTTCTTTAACCCTCCATCTGGCATTACTATTGTCTAAAGTGATTTTCCTTTTCACCACCTTTTAACCTCTCCCTTTGCATGGCTGATCCAACTTATGTTTTCAACGCCCTAGTTCAAAAGTATAACAACATGAATCTCACTTCAGCTGAGGAGGAATCCATGGAGGTGGGAGACTTACTTTCTTCTGCATCTTCGCTTCCTCTTTAGAGGTGTTTGATTGGGAAGCTCTTTTTGTCTCGTGGTGTTGATGTAAAAGCAATGGAAAGAACCCTTACGAGAGTCTGGCAGCTGGAGGATGAACTAAAGGTTTGTAACCATGGTTTGAACCTGTTCTTGTTTGAATTTGGGGACGAAGAGCACCTCCACAGTGTCCTTGGTCAAGGACCTTGGTCAATCGATGGCTCTCTTCTTGCGCTTATGGAGATAGACAGATCAAAAGCACCCAAGGATCATGTTTTCAAATGGGTACCTTTCTGGATTCGAGTTCATGACATCCCATTCTGGTTCATGACCAAAGACTTTGCCTAACGAGTTGGCGATAAAATTGGAGGCTTTATCCATTATCAGGACCAAGATAGACGTTTATGTGGGGGGTTATATGCGCTTGAAACTGTATATTGACATTACGTAGCCGTTTCTTAGAGTTGTCTCAATTTCAGTGAGAGGTAAGCCAACTTTGCTACCAATTACTTATGAGCGTCTGCCAAGCTTATGTTTCCATTGTGGCCTTTTTACTCATAATTCAAGGGACTGTTCCACTCGTATATCCTCTCCAACGGGAGACTTGCCATATTAACCGTGGCTTCGGGCGGGAGGGGTAGTTTCTTCAAGCCATGTTCGTGTGGAACCTTCTGTGCATGTGGTTGATGTTCAAGTGAAGGAAGTTGAAGATGGTGCATACCCTGAGGGTGAGTGTGAACATATGACTGTAGTTGCATGTCCTGAGGCTGAGCGTGTGCAT
Organism: Limonium bicolor; assembly: GCA_023374045.1. Classification (NCBI taxonomy): domain Eukaryota; kingdom Viridiplantae; phylum Streptophyta; class Magnoliopsida; order Caryophyllales; family Plumbaginaceae; genus Limonium; species Limonium bicolor. The sequence continues at coordinate 476,788,860 of CM041776.1, forward strand.
GATGAGAATGAACTTGAGGAGGGTAAGATACCCTCAGAGCCTTTGGTGCTAGTGCAACGAGAAGGAGCACCTCTAGAGAGGGCTAGTAGAAAACGAAAGATGGATGTGGTTGTTTATGATTCTTCTTTGCATGAGATTTTGGAGATTACAGCACAAGATGAGTCAGTGAAAAAAGGAAAGAACGGTTCGGAATCCTGGACCTAGTTAATTGTCACCTTCTTTTGTTTTTCTATTAGAAACCAAGTTGTCTCATTTTGAAATTTAGTGGTGGGCAAGTAGGATGGGTCGGTATTGGTGGGTAGCTGGTGACAGTATTGGTTGCAGCAGTGGGGTTGCATTTTTTTGGGATGTTATGCTTGATGTTGCTACTTTGAGCTTGTCTACTCATCACATAGATTGTGTTATTGTTGGGGACGGTGGAGTGGAGTGGAGTGGTGATATGCAAGCATCTACGGTTGGCCGGTTAGTACCGACCGATGGCGCACATGGAGCTTGCTACGTTATCTTTTTAAGTTTTCAGAGGGGCTGTGGCTGGTAGGAGGAGATTTTAATGAGATTCTGTATGGGTTTGAGCAACGGGGATGTTCTATTTGTACACGACCTGGTATGCTGACCTTTAGAAACTGTTTGATTGATTGTGGGTTAACTGATTTGGGGTATGTGGGGAGCAGTTTCACTTATACAAACCGTCGTCGAGGGCCATGGAATACTAAATGCAGGTTGGATCATTTTGTCTGTAATGAGGATTGGCTGCAGGCTTTCCCTTTTGCACGTAACTATCATTTGCATTGGGGAATGTCGGATCACATACCACTTAAGCTAGTTCTGTATCCACCCTTGCATAAGGGCAGCAAGCCATTCCGTTTTAAGAATAATTGGGCCTCTGGGGAACGGTGTAAGCAGATTGTTACGCAAGTTTGGCAAGCGAATCTCTGGCTGGGACTGGTTATATACGGAAGATAATTGTTTGTGGTACTCGGCTGAAGTCTTGGGGAACAGCTAAGATCAGAGAGGAGCGTCAGGCTATAGAGCATGTCAAGAACAAAATTCATCAGGTGGCATCAGCTTCAGCAATAGAGGGGAATATTAGGGTATGGTTTGAATTATCATCTCATTTGGATTTACTTTTACATAAGCAAGAGATTAGGTTGTGGCAATGTTCATGGTATACATGGTTGTCTACTGGGGATCATAAGTCAAAGTTCTTTTTTAATCGATTCCGATCTTGCCAAAGAAGGAATATCGTACATTTTCTTTCAGGACCTGATGGCACCGATCACTCTAATTGGAATGGGATAGAGTATGTTGCACGTACTTATTTCTCTAACGTGTTTACTTCTACTACACTTGCACCTAATTATCATTTATTAGCTTGTGTTGAAAATCGTATTCCACCTGATATTGTTGATGCTATGGCTGCTCCTTATACCAGGGAGGAGGTGGTTATGAAGAGCCTTCATCCTTGAAAGGCTCCAGAGCCCAATGGTATAATGGGTACCTTCTTAAAAAGTTTTTGGAACATTGTTCATAAGGATTTCTTTGAGACAGTCCTTGCTTTTCTTAACTCTGATTGCCTTCCTACTAATATTAATCACACTCACCTGGTTTTGATTCCAAAAATGAAGGGGCATGCCATGCGACTGATTTTAGACTGGTTTCATTATGTAATACAATCTATAGAATCATTTCAAATGTTCTTGTTAATAGGGTAAAATCTGTAATGCCTTACACAGTCTTGGATAGCCAAACAACTTGGTTGATTACTGACCAAGTAACTGTAGCTTATGAGTTCAAGGCTAGAACTTTGAGTAGTGTTGATGATGTAGATATTTCTCCTTTCACCCTTCCTTCATACACCGTGAGTTCAGAACCCAGTTCTTCAAAAGACGTCTTCAAGAGATCCTTTGTAGTCTTGAGTAGTGTAGTGTAATTAAGAAGTCCTTACCCAAACTATCAAGACACCTCTCATTGATATCGCTGTTGGAGAGAGCTACTACAATAACATTCAGATCACCATGTATATTATCAAGTCTTTCTAACATCTGAATAATGGACTTACCCTTCTGCATCTTGCCTCTTGAACTGTTTCCCCTTAGCCTTCTTGCTAGAATCTGTTCTAGCATAGGATTTTTGAGAAATTCCTGAACTTCATTTGTGGTTCGTATGCCAAGAACCTTCTCTTGATTAGCATTTGATAAGGATGAAACTATAATTCCGAGATCCTGTTTGTTCTTACTCAACATCTTTATGTCGTTGTCATCCCTACTCGCTCTTGGTTTGTCCTTGGATACTCCTTTTATGAGCTTCGGAATGAGATCTATTTTAGTAACAACAATCCAAAAATCAAGATCGAGAGATATCAGATGGTCCTCCATCTGCTCACACCAGCATGAGTAATTGAATTTCGTAAGCTTACGGGCCTTAACATTATAAGAACGCATCCTTGATCCCCCTAGAAGATTTCTCTTCTATTACAAGGGAAACTTTTGCTCTAATACCAATTGGAAGTTCTTGACTGTAGAAAGGTACTCACAAGATAATGAGTTTGTAACTCACGATGAACACTCAACAGAGAAAGAGAGAGTAGAGTGAGTACAAGTGTAGGCTTTATTGAAGTTGAACTTTTCATTACACAATCACGTATATGTTGAAGGTACACGCTCTCACACGTTAAGATTGAAAGATCTTAACTTTACACCTGTACTGAGTGAGAAAGTACCACACCAATTACTGACGTCTCAATAACCAACTCTTCTTCAACAATCGCAGAGAAAATCAGGAAAAAAAACTAAAGCGCTTGGTCGCTTACAAAAGAATGCTTATAACTCTTATGTCAAACTTTCAACCAGATTAGTACGATTTCTCTCTCACACAAGCTTTTTCGTTTGCACTCAATTGAAATTGTTAATCAATCCTCTAAATTCTCTCTGTATTTAACGAACTAAAATTATCTTTTATCTCCTAGTTTTGCTAGTAGATAAAGCGGATAAATGAGTAACAGAATGATACGGGAATCTGTTCATTTCTATTCAGAAGAAACCAGGCGGTTGATTTACTTTGTTGATTGAACTGTCTCAAGTGTTGTGAGCTTGTGTCTCATACTTGCACTCTAAATTTAAGACTCTATTTGCATATCAAAACTCTGCATCTAAAAAGAATGAAAAATACTTTTAGTTACCTGCAACCGGTGAGATAGCAATGCAAACTAGGAGTGAGAAACTCTCAAGAGAGGACCTCCTCCTTCGTTCTTTCTTTTCTTTCTCTTGAATTTCATCTCATCTTCAACTTCAAATTACTCATTCAATCCTCCTTATCTTGCCAAGAGCTTCAAGTTGGGCACAACTTTTGGTGTTTTGGTGACTTTACAAAAATGGGTTTTGCAAGACTTCGCCTCCTCATCGGTGACTCCTTCACCTACTCCTGCCACCACGTTGCCACCTCACCTACGCCATCACCGCCTCGATCCACACCGTCATCGTTGGTGTTGTTTCTATCCAGTTTGTTTGCTCTTTTGTTTACAAAAATAAGAACAACTCATTTGTTTGCACTAGTGGATCTAGTAGTCTAGCTTTGTCTTTGTTGTTTAGTCTCGTACAATGTTCTTGTCTTTCTAGAGAGTTAATCTTTCTAGTGTTCTTGTTATCCTTGCGATTCAACCTCTGGCTTATGTCTGTAATATTATCTTGGATGATGGGTATGGTTGGTGGAGTGTTTTGGTTGTTTTGAGATGTGGTGGTGGTCATGTGGATGCTCTTATGACTATTGAACTTTTATCCCGTCAAGGGATTAGTCTCCTAATTGCAAAAAGCTTAGAGATGACATGTCTGTGGCGTGGAGATTGAGTTTGTTACTCGAAGTAGTGATAGCTATAGGGTTCGAGCTGGAAGATGCTTGTGTTTTGATTCTCGGCTACGTTGGTATGGGTACCGTAGAAATAAAATGTTTAATGTCCTGTTAAGTGTCTTGATCATGTACTCACTAGTTAAGCTTGATTTATCCTTCTAAAAATCCTTGCTTTTGAAAAAAAACTCTACATCTAACACTAGTTGAAGATTGTCATTGAAAAAGGAGCATTGACTAGCTACAAGATATCATCTTTTTCTGAAATATCCTTCATAAAGACATAAGACAGTGAAGAAGTCAAGTTTAGGAGGAAAATAAAAATTAAAAAATATAATATGATCAAGTCTACTGGTTTTAAGAATTCCTTCAGTAAGATTAGGAAGCATAATATTAGAAAGTAAAAAGGAGCACGATAAGCATATGTGGTTCTTTGAAATGGTGACACATGTTAGGGGACTACGTTTCAAGTCCTGAAACGGTAGAAAGATAGGCAAGATATGATAGGAATAGTAGGCAAGATAACTTTTGTTTTGGTGAATATGTTCTTTGTATTAAACTTGTCTTTGTCCTAGGGGTGGAGCAATAATTAACTGAACTCGTACGCTCAGTCGCGTTTTCACTACATGCAGTCAGAATCTAAAAAACTTTACAATTCCCTTAAATTCTTCTATATATACACCCTTACCATCTACTATTTCTCCACAACATTTTGAATTCTCAAAACTCTTCATCTCTTTTAAATTCTCTCTAACATCTCTCTAGAAGATGTAACCGGAGCGGAAGCGAAAGCGGGAGATAGTTGGTGCGCGAATCAAAGATTTCTGTCAAGATTTGCTCTATCAAGTCCATTTTTGTCATAATTTACAATTTTCTGTCACAATATAGGAGCAAAATTAGCAAAATTTGTCAAAATACCGGCCCGGGGTGTTGTTTTTACGGGCGCTGGCGTAGCTCACTTCAACCCAGCGCGGGAGCAGACCAAGTTCAGACGTCACGAGCACCATCCTCTTCCTCGTGGCACGGGTGCATCTAGGCACAGATGGCACGGGCGTGGGTGAAGGTCGGACGACGTGAGCGCGGGTGGAGGTCGGACATCACAGGCACGGTGCAGATCGGACAGCGCGGGCGCAGACAGAGTTATAGTGGCAGCGGCGTGGGCTCCGGCTAGGGGGACATGTTTTTTTGACTATTTTCTAGCTGTTTTAGCCGTTTTAGACTTTTTGTAACCTATTTTACATGTTATTGACATTGAACTACAATAATAAGTATTCGTATGACCGGTATTGACAAACCTCGACCGGTCTTGACTAACTTTAAACGTAGTTTAACTAACTTTTACGGTAAATAGCAGATGGCGGGAAAGGGCAAGAGGTTCCTGGGTACGTTTGGTGGAGGTAAGGGTAAGAGCTAATCTGAGCGTGGCGGAGTTCATCGCAGGCCCCTATGGCCTGTCTTGACCCGACTGCTGCAGAGAAGAGGTGTACACAGTACGCCAATGCTTCAGCTAGGAGGTGTAGGGGGGGATGAGCGTGTGCGCGAGCTGGAGGAAAGGAGGCACACAGAGTTAGAGGGGGAAGAGGGACCAGAGCAGCAGATGGTGGATGCCGACTCATTAGTCGGGGATGAGACGCTAGTCGTGTGGGAAGATAGTCCTGCTTGGCCTACACTCGCACAGAGCAGGATGGCTGGCACATCATATCGCTAGCCCAACCATGATGACGAGTACCTAGATGAGTCGGGTATTGAGGATGAGGGTTTACATTTCCCTTTCGACGCAGGTCCCCTCGAGAGGATGCGGCAGAGGATGCGACGCAGATGCCAGTGACAGAGGTTTGGTTGCTAGGGCGGACTCCTGTGCGCAGAGGCCCACAAATTATGAGTTTGATCCCCAGCTTCGGTGGTCATGTCACGCTCGACGTGTGATGGGGAGTGGTATGTTTCCCGTTTTATAATTTGTTTTATAAATCTTTAGTTCGTTTAGGAAATGTCATATAGTTGCGACAACAATTTTAAATATTCAACAGGAGATGGGATGCCTTAGCTTCAAGTCTAAGGTGAAGTTGTTGGATTTGTGGACTCCGTCTACGCTGAGGCACGAGGACTCTCGAGAGGCGGTTGAGGCTAGCGAACTTGGGCATCTGGCCCAGATTGTGCATGGTTGCTTTGCCCTCGCGCTCTTTTATGCGTTCATGGAGAGATGGCAGCTTGACACAAACTCCTTTAACATGTCATTCGGAGAGATGGCTATTATTCTCCATGACGTCTACCACATCTTGGAGATGCGCATCACTGGCATGGTGATTTCCTACATTTCGAAGGAGGCCAGCGCTAGGGTAGGTGATGCTACCCCACCGATGCACATTCTTGCCCCCACCTTCTACAGCTCTTTGGTGCGGCGAACAGGTAGGAGTTACTAGATTGTAGGTTCCTGGCCAAGAACCATGTACCTTACAAAGCCCTTCGCGACACTTGTAGGGGTCCGTACAGTGACGATTTGCAGGAGACGAAGGCCTACCTGTGGTACTTGGTGGGCAACACACTGATGATCGACAAGGGCGGGGATCATGTTATGCCCTGCTTCTTTTGACCCTCTGCGACACGAGTAAGGTGCACATGTACGCATAGGGAGCTGTGAGGCTAGCATACCTGTACCGACAGCTCGACATCGTTTCAGGTAAGAACTTCATAACGAGCGTCTTGTTCTTATTTTAAAGTAATTATCTGGGGGTGTTATTTAGTGGTTACATATGATTAGTGCAGTGCTGGATATACGAGTACTTCCCCATGTTCAGGCTGTAGCAGCGTAGCGGGAGTCTGATCAAGCCTCCCGTCATATGACAGTCGCTTGGTGCAAAACTAATAATAACTATGTTGTACACGGTGCACAAGATAAGCCCAAGATCTAGAAATTCCATCTAATGCTTCATGGGTACATACATATCTCCAAACCAATTCAGATGTGCGTACTGTCTGTCGTACCAGTCCCTTTCTGCTCGCGCCAACCACCACTCTGATCTACACGTCAGCTCATCCAGGCATGCACGTCTAACCGCTTTCCATTGTGTAGGATCGGACAGCTGACTCAATCCAACTCAAGGTGTGAGTCTGTGAGCTGGTTTGACTCAATCAACCTTTGTACGTAAAGAACACTTAAAGCGTAGAAACACTCAATCGAACTGATTGAACTGAGTGCGCGGAAGACTTAAAGGAATTAAATGAATTAACACTGTGAAAGATAGAAAGACTCTGTGGAGCTCAGCAAGATACACAAATAGGATATTTTATTCTTGGTCAAAATAAAATAACTTACAAATGCCCACTAAGTAAAAGAGATCTACTTAGCGGTTTTTCACTCACTCACCCAATACACTTTCTGATCAGCTTAATGGTATGTGTAGAAAAACTAGGATCTTCCTAGGCAGAGTCTATCTAGATGCACTACGTATTCTCTCTCTGACTTACAATAATAATTTCTCTCTCTCTCTAATCTCTGGAATATTTCTCAATGAAAGCACAAATGAAACTAGCTATTACAATGCTTATTTATACTGGCTTTAGGAGTAACGAGTCGAAGGAGTTAGTTCCGAAAATGTCGGAACTAACTTAGTGGGCAACGTCCTCAGGTGGTCGTAGTCTGACTTGAGCCGAGAACTTCGGATGCGACTGGGGTGGTTGCATGACCGTTGGAGCGTTGAAGGATTCACGAATCCGTTCCTTAGTTTTTAACAGCATGGAAGAGTCCGTGGGGTTTCTTCAGTTGCGCGGACTCTCTTGTAGTTTGGTGCGTAGCTCGTTCTTTGTGTTTGGCCGAGGATGATTGACTCTGTCGAGGTGATTGACTATCTCTGCAACACTTTGATGTCTCAACAGTTTCCCCCTTGTTGCTGGTGATAGCAAACCTCCGTGAATCCCGATTGAGTCAATCCTGAAAAAGAACAAAAACACAAAGAACTAGGGAACCGACCCTGTTGAAGTTCCCCCTTAATAGCAGCATTGGAATCTAGAGACTCCATTGTGGTTCCCCCTTAATCACTGAGGGACTCAGACAAATAACATAACGGATAGTAAGTAGGCATTATAGCGGGCATGATAAAGCATAGTATTGAAAGCAGTTAAATCACTAGACCACACAGTCTAGTAGCAGGAATTCGAAAGTAGTCCAAACGACAAAAGAGTTACCCGTACACCAGACGGGATTCACCGCTCCCCCCTTTTGCTTTCATCAGAGGGAAGCCCATCAGTCACACAGAGTTAGTCAAAATATTCACAAACAAACCAACAAACAATGTTTAGAACTTAAAACAACCTAAGTCCTAACACCACACACACACACCATAGCTAAGGTTAGGGGTTGGGGTTAATTGTAGCTTGAATGTCAAGGAGGTTGTCCTGCATGGCCGTCACAGCCGTCTCAATCCTAGTGAGTCTGTCCATCATCCGCGAGTTGCTCTGAGTCAGCTTTGCTACCTGTGCGAGGAGTTGCTCGACCTTCTCCAAGATTTGTAGAAGAGTGTCGTGAGGGACTGCCTCTTGAGAAGTCGAAGGACCAGTCGTCGTTGGAGTTGACGGTGGAGGCAACAACTTGGATTTGTCGATAGAGGTGAGCCGGTTCAGATAGTGGAGATTGATGGTGTCTGCCTTTTCGATGGACTCCGACGTAGATGTCACCAGGGGTACCTGAAAGAATTTTAATATGTGGGGCAGCCAAAACACATAACCGAGGGAGTGTTTTGGGGTGTCGACAGACTAGGCCAAGTGATGGAGGATTAAGTGGGCCAAATTGAGTGGGTGACGGTTTATGATGTAGTACATGATAGTTAGGTCCAAATAGTCGACCATTTGAATTTCCTCCTTTCTTGGAGTAACATTTTTGATGACAAGGATGTGGAGAAGTTGGTGGAGTATCGAAAGGTCGCCTCGGGGAATTGGGGAACCCACTTTTTTCTTGGAAGAGAAAAAGTAGTAGTTTGTTTTGTAGGACCCCGGGAATTTCTGGGAGGACTCATTTTTCATAGAATTTTAGACCAGTATGAGGGACTACAAGAATGTTTGACAGCTTCTCAAGATCAAAGAAGACGAGAGTAGAGTTGACAAAGGACTGTGCGACACCGTTTATAATGAAAAGATTTTGATAGAAGTTGAGAGACTCTTGCGGATACCACTCACTGACCTCACAGAATAGATGTTTCCACCCCTCAACTTCTAACATGGTGACAACTCCCCTAGATTAGTAGATTTAGCCCAAGAGAAGTCAAGAAACTTACCCTTGACAATGTTTCTCTCCGCAGCAGGATCACAGAGCAATAGCGTTGTGTGAAGGGGTCTATCTTTGCACTGCGGCGCTGCGGCTTGGGCGGCTTCTGTTTTCTGGTGGAGGTGGCGCCGGTAGATGTGTCGTGGCTGTTGGTTGGCAGTTCTTGGACTGGGGAAGACTCACCAGAACCGGATGAGGCTGGTTAGACCTTGATCGAAGATCGGAGGACGCGTTTGGCTGTGGGACGGGTTGTGGTTGTTGCCTTTCGTTTGCGTGTTTTGGTTTGGGAGATCGTGGAGGAGTTGAGGTTGCCGATTTTTCATGAGAGTGTTGGGGGGTGGGTGTTGGCGATTTTGTAGGTTGATCTTGTGGTGGTTCATGGGCTTGGTCTTCGGATGTAGGGTTTGGATGATTAGGTGGTGGGGATGGAGGTCTGGTCTGGAGTGGGGTGATGTCTTCGACATCCGTCTCAAGAATGTCAGTCTTGGCGGCGGATGGGGGTGTTGGTTGTTGGGAGGCGTCGTGGGTGGAATGCGGTGGTGTAGCAGAGTGTGTGGGAGATGGGGCGGTGGTTTTTGTTGGCGAGTGAGTAGTGGTGGTGGGTGGAGATGGATCGGGGTTTGCCATAGACTGGAGATATGCTTGAAGGCGGAGAGGGTCTTGAAAAATTTCGGCTGGGATGTTGATTCCATTGAAGTTATTTCCGCCATTATAGAATTGTTTTAGCTCGGGGTGACAAAGGATTGTGAGTGAGAGAGACTGAGTGGAGTGATAGGTGATATAAAGACTGGCGAAAGTGGTAGAGGTTTCGTGTGTCAGGCGAGAAAAATCAGGGGGCGCGAGATCAAGGGCATAGATTTAGGCAGAGTGGGTGTGGATAGGTGACGTGTGTGTAGCGCTAGGTGCATAGAGTTATTTAAGCAAAATAACACAGTTCACAGATTCATTTACAAATAGAGACAGACTCAGTGAGACATAAGGGTATATCTGCTGACGATTGCGGTAGGGGCAAGGAGATGCGACCGTTAGGTAGACGAGTCAATCCAATTGCTGATCGAAGTGCTTCAAATCGTGCTGTGGACAGAAGTTTAGTGAAAATATCTGCAAGTTGATCTTCTGTGGGCGCAAAGTCAAGTTGAATAAGCTTTTTCTCGACCCAGTCTTTCAAGAAATGAAAACGGATTTCAATGTTTGGTTCTTGAGTGTTGGACTAGGTTTTCGGATATTTTGATTGTGCTTTTGTTGTCACAAAAGATTGGTATCTGTTCTTCGGTAACATGATAATCTTGAAGTTGTTGTTTCATCCAAAGAAGTTGGGAGCAACAGGCTGCAGCAGAGACATACTCTGCCTCCATTGTAGAGAGTGCGACAGAGTTTTGTTTTTTGGAGGACCATGAAACGAGACAAAGACCCAAGAACTGTGCATTACCTGAAGTACTCTTTCGATCTTGGAGGGAACCAGCCCAATCAGAGTTACTGTAGCTAGATAAGGTAAAAATAGGAGATTGAGGATACCATAGATAGAGTGTACTTGTACCTTTGAGGTATCGAAAGATACGTTTGACTGCTTTTAGGTGAGACTGCTTTGGCACTGCCTGAAAGCGGGCGCAAAGACAGACTGCGTGGAGAATATCAGGGCGATTGGCAGTCGATACAAGAGGGACCCTATCATTCCTCTATACTCTGTGGCATTGACACCGATTCCGTCATCATCAAGATGAAGTTTGGCAGATGTGCAGCTTGGTGTTGACATGCTCTTGACGTTTGTGAGATTGTACTTGTCAAGGAGTTTCTTGATGTACTTTTGTTGATAGATTTTAATCCCTTCCTTTTCCTGTTGAACTTGTAGTCCTAAAAATAACTTTAGCTCACCTAACTCATTCATGGAAAACTCTTGCTTCATAAGGTTAGCAAAATGGTCACAGAGGGTGTTACTCGTAGAACCATAAATGATATCATCAACATAAATCTGTACTAGAAGTAAGTCATGTGATGAATGAAGAATGAATAGTGTTTTATCTACGTTACCTCTAGAGAAACCATTTTGCAAGAGATATGTAGAGAGTCTTTCATACCAAGCTCGCGGAGCTGTTTCAGTCCGTAAAGGGCCTTACATAGCTTGTAGACGTAGTCGGGATGGACGGAGTCTGTGAACCCTGGGGGTTGCTCGACATAGACTTCTCTATCAATATAGCCATGGAGGAAGGCCGTCTTGACGTCCATTTGATATAATGTGAAACCTTTGATAGCAGCAAACGCAATTAACATGCGAATTGCTTCAAGACGAGCTATAGGTGCAAAGGTTTCATCATAATCAATCCCTTCTTCTTGATTGTAACCCTGAACAACCAAACGAGCTTTATTCCTGAAAACTTGTCTTGCATCATCAAGTTTATTACGAAAGACCCAACGAATACCAATGGTTTGTTGATGCGTGGGTCAAGGGACTAACTCCCAAATAGCATGTCTTTGGAGGAAATTTAATTCCTCCTGCATAGCAGTGACCCAATCACTATCAAGAAGTGCCTCTTTGACATTTCACGGTTCGGTGCTTGAAAGAAAAGAACCAAAGGAACATAGGTTTTGCATAGCTTGAAAGCGTGTTTGAACACCTGAATTTAGGTTGGACATTAAGTTTTCAGGAGGGTGAGCTGATTTTTGTTGGAACTGTCGATGTGAAGCAGGAGGGGTGTTTCTTTGTCAAAAGAGTCAAAATTCAGGTTTTGAGGTAGGGGTGTTTCGGAGTTATTGTCGGAGTCAGTGGAGTCAGATGTATTGCTTTTCTTTCCTGGGGAGTCATCAGATCTGATGGACTAGGTGTCTTGGTCTGTTTATAGGGACAGTGATGAAGTGTCGATCAATTTGGAAATCATCTGGAGCAAAGTCAAGTTGATCAGAAGATGAGCCAACGTTGTGAGACTCATCGAACTTGACATGGGGACTCTCTTCTAAACATTGAGTTCTCAAATTAATAACACGATAAGCTTTTCTTTTAGAAGAGTAGCCAAGAAATATACCTTCATCACTCTTGGGAGAGAACTTACCCAAATTGTCCTTACCATTATTATGTATGTAGCACTTACACCCGAAACGCCTGAGATGAATGAGATTTGGTTTCACTAGTAGAAAAAATATCAAAAATGACGGCTTATAAGAGACGGTTCTACACAAAACCGTCTTAAATAATAAATTTTTGTGCGCACGGTTAAGTTTTAAAGACGGCTATTAACAACCGTTGTTTAAAGTGTAAAGTTTTCGGCGGTAATAGATCATAAATGACGGTTGTTTATAAACCGTCTTTTAAAACACTTAATAAAAGACGGTTTGACGTAAACCGTCGTTTTAAAGTGTGAAGTTTTCAGCGGTAATAGATCTTAAACGACGGTTGTTTATAAACCGTCTTTTAAACGCTTAATAAAAGACGATTTTTAAGGAACCATCTCTTAAAACCCCTTTTATTTCGCCCGCCCTTTCTTTCCTCAGCCAATTTCCCCCACACCGTAGCTCTCTCTCTCTCTCAGTCGAACATTCACCTCCCTCTCTGTGCTCGTCTTCCGCCATTGTCGCTGGTGCCCATCAACTTCAACTCCACCACCGTCGCTGCCTACTCCTCATCCAGGAGCTGCCCATCCGTCGCATGCACAACTCCAGTTCGCGCTGCCCCAGCTTCATCGCAACTCTAGCCGCTAGCTGCCCACACCACCGCGTCACCCCCTCTCTTTCTTCTCTCTCCTCGCCATGTCCTCCACCGTACCCTAACAGTTTCTCACTGAACCGGTAATATCTCTACGCTTCTACTCTGTTAATTTCGCCTTGTTGCTGCGCTTCTCTCATCAATCGATCGGGCTAAAATTGCCCCTTGTTGATGCGCCTGTCTTCATAAAATTTGTGTATAATTTCAGTGTTAATTAACTGGCAAACAATAATTCTTTGCGCTAGCTAGTTTTGTAATCAATACTGGTGCATATACACTGACGTTAATTTAATTTCCAGATGAAGGCTTGTGTTTGGGTCTAATTGTAACCCCCTTAAAGATCTTGATAGGCTGAGTATGAAAAAAGCCAATATGTTGTTGTTCAATATGGTTGATGAATTATTTTTCTTGATGTGCTGGGTGTGGATTGTTATATTGGTTTCAATCGACAGTATTAAACATACATGCTCCCTGCAATTATGTGTGTTGTCTAAATATGGTGTGGTTTTCTGAACCCTATATACATATATAGAAAGAAACGGGGGATATTAAACTATACATATAAGATAAGAACATACTGCTCTGCGATTTCTCCATTCTCTTTTCATGTCTACATTCTCTTCTTGTCTTGTTAGTGCGCGAGATTACAAATCACGATCGATCACTGGAACTGCTGCTTTGCTCACGTACGTCTGCGCCTCCGTACAAATCGATCACTGGAACTGCAAATCGCCACACTCCTCTCTTTTTGGTATGTTTCTATAACCATAGATTCTAACTTCAATTTTAATTAGACAGTTTCAATAGGTTACAACTGGTTAATTAATACAAATCAAGGTTAGTGGTTTTACCTGAAATATGCACTATTCTTTATACTATTGCACTGCTCATTACATAAGTTGCTTCTGGATGTTTGTTTCTATTTTTGCAAATCTAAAAACCAACTAGAACCATGCATAGTTGTGGTTTGCCTCTATGATACTGCTACTATGAGCAGCGTTGATTTTAGTTTGTCTGACTTTCTGACCATGACTACCCATTGTTTGTGACCTGGGAAAAAACCTTTACAACTGAATAAGTTATGAAGTACCACATGGATATCGCAACAAATCATGATGAATAGCGAAGGAACGAGAAAGTAGAATACTCCAAAATTTACTGCAAGAAAAAGTAAATCAGCAAGATACTATACCAATCTAGCAAGTAGTAACTATGATCCTAGTTTTTAAGCACTGAATTCCTACTGATTAAGTCATAGAGACAATATGGGCAAGGTTAGGACTATTAATAGTTGTGTTGCGGTAACTACTTTTAGCGATGGAAATGCTATCCAGCAATAACAGTTTTGCTTGTGTTTACGAATATGGAATGGAATAAGCATTTAACTGATTTTGTTATGTCGCTTAAGGTAATTCCCAACAGTTCATTGCATTGATTAATGCTCTATTCCACATCTGTTTATGTTGCTACCTCATGCTTCATTGTAGTTGCTGTTTGTGATAAGTCTAGTGTTATGTGTGATAAGTCCAGTTTCTAATTATACAACAAATTAATGATTGGTGCTTATTAATATACAAGTTGATGATACATGATGGACTAAATAGTAATAGGGCTTATGACTTGTTTTGTATACGGTAATGCATCATTAGGTATGATTAACCATCAAGTAGTGAGCGATCAGATATGTGTTCGTAGCAACCAGTGGTAATTGTTTCTGTCCTTTTCAGCTTCAGTTAAGAATACACACAAGCTCTGCAATCTCATTCTCTTATTTTGACCGCTCCTCTACAGTGATAATAATCACCGGGCTGCTGCATCTCTCTCTGGCATATATTACCCACCGGCTGCTGAATAAGGTACATTTAATGTTGCATTATGGATGATACCGGAAGCTCGTGCGCCCAATTTTGATCCTTAATTGCCTAAGCTACTAGATTATACGGTAATGCTCATTCAGGTACGATTAACCAGTCAAGTAGTGAGCGATCAGATATGTGTTCGTAGCAACCAGTGGTAATTTTTTCTGTCCTTTTCAGCTTCAGTTAAGAATACACAAGCTCTGCAATCTCATTCTCTTATTTTGACCGCTCCTCTACAGTGATAATAATCACCGGGCTGCTGCATCTTCTCTCTGGCATATATTATCACCGGGCTGCTGAATAAGGTACATTTAATGTTGCATTATGGATGATACCGGAAGCTCGTGTGCCCAATTTTGATCCTTAATTGCCTAAGCTACTAGATTATTTGGTTGCATTTTGTGGTGGCATTAAGTGTGAAAACTTGATGAATTGTTAGTGTGCTTGGTGGGCTAGTCATCATTGTGGTTGCAATTGCTAGTGATACGCTTGGTGAGTTGAATGGTATCCTTTTGAGAGAAGTTGTGGAGGTTCTTAGAACCGGGAAAACAAAGAAAAACAGGGAGACCATGCCGAAATTTTCTTGTGAAATTTTCTATCTTTTGATTTTTACCGCACTTGATGATTTGTTAATGCTATTCTTATTTGTTGCTGATTTGTTCCTAATTATTGTTGATGAAGAACTGCTGCTCTTTCTCACCTCTGAAAATTTGAGCATTGTACGCCTACATTTTTAAGGTATGTTACAATAATTTTTACCTTCTTAAAACGCACTACTTCGCCTCTATTTTTGCTGCTTTCATTATTATGTTCTTACTATCACATTTACACTACAATTGTAGTTACGATTTTTTGTACTGTTACTTTCTATTTTCTTAAACAGAGTTAATCTGATTGGATTCTCACGTTTGTTCATCACCAAACTATTACGCTTATCATCTGCATCGAATAAGGTACATTTAAAATGTTTTCCTTAAGTAATATATGCTTATGCAACATAGATAGTTAATTACCCGTCCAGGATATACCCAATAGGGTAAAATCTTCGACAATCCCAATAAGGGTTGAAAACTGTTCATTCTATACTTGAATACACTCGAAATATATATCTTTTTCTTTTATTAATAGGGCATAGCTTGCAAATATAACATTCTATCTTCTCTCCTTTAGTTTCTAGCATTCAAAGAATAGCTTGCAAATATAATATTTTATCTTCCCACCTTCCATTGAATGCCTTATTCCCCTCCACATTGAAGTAGACTTCCTTTTGTTCATCCTCGTCGTGATTGACAAAGATGCAAACTCAACAACTTAACAGTCCATATCCTAGTCTTCATCACAACAATTCTTCTGTCGTGATTATTGCTTTATTAATTCTTCAATTTGCCCTTGGTTTTTCACATGTGGCACTAAACAATATTTTAAAGGATATCAGATGGCAAACTCATGGACGTATAGCGGAAAACAGGATAACAAGTTTCTTGAGGGAGTTAACAAATTTTGCAATGTTCTGGTCGATAATCTGACTCCTGCTAATAAGGGATACATATTTTGTCCTTGCGTGGACTGCAGAAACTATTTGAAGTATCAAGGGATAGATAAAATAAAGGAACATTTGATTCGTCGTGGTTTTACAAAAGACTATGAAGATATAGTCCGGTGGCATGGTCAGAGGGCGGTAGATGTCATGTGTAATGAACAAGAGGAAGTTGAAGATAATCAAACAATTGTGGTCGATGACAATGACATATTAGACAATGAACCAGATTACAATGACATTGCTGCAATGCTGGAAGATGTTGAACAAGAGTTTTACAATAGGCCAGACACCTATGAGACTTTGCTGGATTCATCCAAAACACCGCTGTATACGGGGTGTGATCCTACAAAATTGAGTAAATTGAGTGCAATCTTGAAACTCTTCAATCTAAAATCGAAATTTGGTTGGAGTGATGTGAGTTTCACTGCTCTCTTACAGATGATGAAGAGCATACTACCTAAGGATAATGTTTTACCAACATCGACTTATGAAGCAAAAAAATTGATGTGTCCAAAGGGTATGGGGTACAAAAAGATCCACGCTTGTCCATCCGGTTGTATTTTGTACTGGAAGGGTAATGAATTTGCTGATAAATATCCAGAATGTGGGGAATCACGTTATGCGAGGAAAAACCAAAATGAATGCACTGGTCGTCGTAAGGTGGCATCCCCTGCTAAAGTGTTGTGGTATTTACCCATAATACCACGATTCAAGCGTCTATTTGCAGTTGAAAAAGATGTAGAGAATCTAAGGTGACATTCGACTCATAGAAAAAATGATGGTAAATTGAGACATCCGGCAGATGCGTCCCAGTGGAAAAACATTGACATGAAATTTCCTCAGTTTGCCAGCGAGCCAAGAAACTTGAGACTCGGTTTGTGTACTGATGGGATGAACCCTTACGTGTAACCAGAAACCTAGACACATTTTGTTGTCACTTTTGATATCTGGTCCAAAACAACCGGGCAACAAAATAGATGTTTTTCTATAACCATTGATAGATGACCTACAACTCTTGTGGAATGAAGGGGTGGGTGTATGACTCATTTGGAAAGAGAATTTTAACTTGCGTGCTATGTTATATTGCACAATCAATGACTTTCCTGCGTATGGTAATCTTTC
Organism: Limonium bicolor; assembly: GCA_023374045.1. Taxonomy (NCBI): domain Eukaryota; kingdom Viridiplantae; phylum Streptophyta; class Magnoliopsida; order Caryophyllales; family Plumbaginaceae; genus Limonium; species Limonium bicolor. Next base: position 476,806,172 of record CM041776.1, read on the forward strand.
TGGTTACACAGTCAAAGGTGCATGTGCATGTCCTATTTGTGGTGAGCATACATCAAATATCCGCTTGAAACATAGTGGTAAGAATGTTTACATGGGTCATCGAAAAATGCTTCCAAAGGGCCACAAATATCGCAAGATGTCGATTGAGTTTGACGGAAAGACTGATCACAGTGTGTCTCGTCCTCCTTTACCAGGTTCAGAGGTGTATAAAAAGGTGCAAATATTGTCAACAACTTTGGTCCTTCGACAAGAAACACCGAGAAAAGTGTATGGAAAAAAAGTCAATCTTTTGGGAACTTGAGTATTGGCAACATTTAGATGTCAGACATTGTATTGATGCAATGCATGTCGAAAAAAATGTGGAGAAAGTGTTACCGGAACCCTCTTGAACATACCAGGCAAGACCAAAGATCACATAAAGGGGAGAAGAGATTTGATTGATTTGAAATAAGGGAAGATCTTTGGCCACAAGAACGTGGGAAAACGCATGTTCTTGCCTCCTGCATGTCACACATTGTCAAAACAAGAGAAGACATAGTCTGTGCAATATCCTCCACAATATCAAGGTGCCATCAGGGTATTCGTCTAACATAAGAAACTTGTTTCAATGTCTGATCTGAAATTAGTTGGAATGAAATCCCATGATTATCATGTTAATGCAAGATTTTTACCCGTTCGCAATTCGTGGGATCCTACCTGATGCGGTGAAAACGCAATCACCAACCTTTGCGTGTTTCTCAAAGCAGTATCTGCTAAAGTTCACGATGTGGATAATCTAGACAATTACAAGCTGATCTTGTTGTCACGATGTGTCAGTTGGAGATGTATTTTCCTCCTTCATTCTTCGACATCATGGTTCATTTATTGGTTCATTTGGTCAGAGAGATTAAAGAGTGTGGCCTGTATATCTTCGTTATATGTATCCTTTTGAAAGATACATGGGTATACTGAAGAGAAAAATGAAGAATCGTCGTCGTCCGGAAGGAAGTATTATAGAGGGATATATAACAGAGGAAGTTGTTGATTTTTGTACTCACTATCTGGAAGATGTTGAATCCATTGGTCTTCCTAGATCTAGACATGAAGGAAGACTCCAGGGACACGGTACCGTTGGGAGAAAAATGAAGAGAATTGATATTGAAACCCTTAACAAAGCTCACTTAGTTGTGCTGAGTCACCTTGAAATTGTAGAACCGTATTTTGAAATGCACCTGTCCCTGCTTGCAGCACAAAATCCAACAATGAGTGACATAGGCTAAAAAAGGAGCAGAAAAAACGTTTGTGAAATGGTTCAAGGATAAAGTTTTTTCGAACCAGTCAACTACAGTGCCAGCATTAGTGAAGACGTTGGCACTTGGTCCTAATCTTGACGTTGTTTCATACGAAGGGTATGACGTAAATGGCTACATTTTTATACGGAACGACAAGATCAAAAATCAATGAATCAAAACAGTGGCATCAATGTGGTTGCTTACCAGAGTATGTACAATGTCAGAGGTATGGGTCAAAATCCAGTGGAGTTGAAACAATCATATTACGGTGTTGTACAAGATATTTGGGTTCTAGATTACACCGCATATGAGACTTGTGTGTTTCGTTGCAACTGGATTGACAACAGAATGGTTACCGTGAGGAGAAACATGGTATGAAACTAGTTCATCTTGGTGGTGCAACACCCACAGTTGAGCCGTTTGTTGTTGCAACTAAGGCGAAACAGGTATATTACATTTCTGACCAATCTAATCCTAGATGGTCCTTTGTACTTCAAGGAAAAAGAGGAATAGTTGGTGTGGATGGTGTGGTCGATGAGGATGAATACGACATGCAAGATGAAATACCAAGCCTTTCGATTCAATTACCAGAGTTGGACCATATTACAAATTTTGTGCGGTCAGACCATGACGAAGGAATGTGGATTGATTAATGTGAGCTTATTATTATTTCTTTGTCCATCAATGACATTGAATATTTTATTTATGCTTTTCCATTATTGATAGTTTTGTTTCGTATTTATAATTTCTTAGTTTCATTTACTTGTTAATTATCTAAATCTTCTATTTATATTGCATGCAGGAATCAAAATGGACATCGATATGGATGATCTAGATTTATTGTGATGAGGGTTTGATGGACTATGAACCATCACAGCACAGCAGCAGCCACAGCAGCAGCACAGCAGCAGCCACAGCAGCAGCACAGCAGCAGCCACAGCAGCAGCACAGCAGCAGCCAAGCAGCAGCACACAGCAGCAGCCACAGCAGCAGAAACGTCAAACAAACGAAGGGTAGGGGGCCGAGCAGAGGGGTGAGGTTGAAGAAAGAGAGATATTGATCTAATTTGGGATAAATACTTCAGAGCTGGGGAACTGTAAAGCTGAGTTCGCAAGCATGTTAGGAAATCTTGCGAAGTCCCGTTGCTCAATTAATAAATATTGGAAACACGAGGAGGAAGAAGTGAAAGAATCAATGTGGCAGCAAGTACAACAACGGTACAAATACCAGATGAAGCGCGGACGACGGTTCTTTCACTTATAGCTGCACGGGCGAGGCAGTTCAGATCTTTCTTGGTGGCGAACTGGATCAGGAAATCGCGTGATGCCACCATGGATATTTTATGATGGCATGATCACAGAGGAAGAATGGAAGAGTTCGAGAGTTTCACACGTCGGAGCAATTCAGGTATACATTGTTTAATGAATCTATATTTAAGTTTGAATCTAAATTTTATAACACAATTTTAATATGTGTATATATTGTTTTAATAGTTTAATGATTTGTATTGATAGGAGGTTCAAGAAAAAGCAAGGGCAAACCGAAAAAAATAGATTTCAACAGTATATGGGCCGGAAGGGATACACTGGTAGCATTCCCAAGTGGAAAGATGCCGGTTTGCTCACAAAAAAGAATGAGATGGCGTTGAAGTTCCCATCGACACTGTGTATGAAGCCAACCGAGTTCAGCTCTACGTTTTGGGTCACTCAAAAGTAGATAAGGATGGGAAGATAGTACACCCGCGACCAGAGACAGCAGAGTTGGCTGCTCAGATTGTAAGTGTTTAACTTGTTCAATAATAACAGTTGTGTTTAAAAGTTTATTTTTTACAATTTATAACTTATTGCTTATTTTTTGGATCATCTTACTAGGCTGAAGCCTCCCAGCGAGGGGAGATAGATATATTTGCTCCACCAAGTCAAAATGATCCGCTGAATCAACTTCTTGGATTAAAGGATCATCCTGGAAGGGTTAGGGGTTTCGGGGGACAAGTGCGTCAGAAATTTGTTTTTGAAAAGTCCACCTCCAAAAGTCTGACCGAGCATGAGGTGTCTGCACTTGTAGATCGGAGGGTGAATGAGGTTGTTTCAAAGGCTTTGGGAGGACGAAACCAACAAACTGATCTAACCCGACCGACTTCTTCATCTAGTTGTACCGCCCCTTCTGATCCGTATCCGTTTGCTAATCTGAAGGTTAGTATGTCTCTATTAATCTTGTTCGTCATGGTAAATGAATGACTGTAAAAAATACTAGCCTTATTCACATTTAAATTGTAATTTTACTTATTTTAGGAACAAAAAACATGTCGTCTGCAAATCACGCTTGATGGTTATCCTGTTGATGCTGCATACGGTACTGTGCTACAATCAGCATCAACTACATTGATTAATCTCAAGCGTCTTCCCCCATTCTATGCTAGAGTAATCCTGCAGACCATCATTGATGGATTTGAGAATGCTTTTCTTCCCATGGATATTGATGGCAAAGTGACACTATTTGATGGGAAGGGTGCTATTGTACCATGGCCAGTCGGTTTTATTGTCATCACTGATGAGGTATGTCTAAATCTTTTATGAATTGTTTTCCCTTTAATGTATACATTGTTTTAACTTCTTTGTTCTTTGTATTATATATGATTGGGTAGATCCCTGATCAAACGAGAAGACTGGGAAACCGTGATGAAGAGATCAACCAATCAATGGATGTTGATCGAGACAACACACAGTTGGCTGAGGGCAACCAGAAATCCAAGGGGAAAGAACCTATGCAGACAGAGGTAACTACTGAAGCTCAGCGAAAGAAGTTTGTGTCCCCCTTTGTGATCAACATTTCGCGAAGTATGAGAAGATGCTGTATGAACTGATATTGCAAAAGAGTCTGCATATGACTAGCGTGTCAGTGTTGTTACCTGAGTGGCTTTTCCATTACGAAGCGGATCAAAGAACAATAATAAATTTTGAGGACATCAAAGAGATGCTGTGCAGAGATTTGTTGAATATATCTATCATCCAAGCATATTCCCTGTAAGTGTTACTTTTAGTTTCTTACATTCGAAAATAAATTTAAATAAAATAACTTGTAATTTAAGGACTACCTTGTTATGTTTTTGTTTTGCTATTCCACCTTTAATTATTATTATTTTTGGTTGAAGGTATCTGAAAGCTAGATTGCGTCATAAAAAAATTGGAGATTTGGTGACATTCTTATGCCCTGAAACAACATCACTAGATTCTGCAAACAGAGACCCGGCCGGATACAGGAACTATGTGTCGCATGGATTAACGAAGGCTGTTCAAAACAGTAGTAGATACGTGATGATCCTTTCCATCAGACGTGCGTAATACTCTCCCTCTTGCATTTAATTCGTTTTGTTAAGTTTGTGACTTATTGTATTATTATATGATAACTCTTTTCAAAATTACAATCGTAGCAACCATTGGGTACTCCTTTGTTCTCCACGGCAACATCACAATTACTTGTGCTTGACCCATTACGAATGTATCGTGAGTTGCAAATCGACGACTTGTTCAAAGCGTAAGTGTTAGTTAATGAATGCAACTTATTGTTTGTCTATATAATATGATGAACCGGAATTAATGATTTAATTTTTGAACTTAACAGTGCTTATATGAAGACGGTTTTTCAACAGTTTGACAACCTTTCAATTGTTCATCTTGAGGTACAGTTATTTATCATTATTGTGTTAGTCGTAATTTGCTATTTTTGACTGTTTGTTTTGTTTTCTATATACTTGTCAGTGTCCAAGGCAAATGGACTCTAAGAGTTGTGGTTACTATGTAATGCGATACATGTTGGAAATTGTCTTAAACATAGAGAAGCTCACAAAAGATGAAGAGGTATATTATACTTTCCATTACATATACATTTTATAAATCTGTCTATCATTTTTGTTTAAAACAAATAAATATGTGTCTTTACATACATATTTGTTTATCTTGTTCTCTACAGGTTCGAGAACATTTCAAGAACTCGGGCAAAACTTACTCGTCAGAGATCTGCAATTAGTTAGAGAGCAGATGTGTTTGTTTATCGTCAAGTGTTTCAAAGGAGGAAAATGATTCATGGATAGCACTGGGAGGTCAAAAAAGAGGGTGACTACAAGACTGTCCTGTCATTATGTGTTTTACCCCTGACTTTTTTTGTTTAACTGTGTAAAAAATATCGATTAAACTGTTGGGCTAGCTGCTGCCGTCATTGTGTTATAGCTTTTTAAATTGCAATGGCAATTTGTGTGTGAAGTATGTCACACATTACATATTTTGGTGAAATATGATTGTTGTACAGAGGGAATGCTGCTATATTACGCGGTTTTGTGGATGTAATCATTTGTGATTACAGAGGGAAGAAAAAAAAACAGATTTTTTTTTAAAAAAAAACACTATAAAAGACGGTTCATAAGAAAACCGTCGCTTATTAAAATTGGCGCGACCGCCAAAAGTCTATAAAGACGGTTATGTAAAGAACCGTGTTATATACTACGATTTTAAAAGACGGTTATCATAAAACCGTCTCTTATAGCAAACTTCGCGCGTCTGGAACATGGCTACAAACGACGGTTTACGCGCGCTGGAACATGGCTATAAACGACGGTTTTGTTATAACCGTCTTTTAAAGTCCCCAAGACGCGCGCCTTGCTATCCTCTTAAATGACGGTTTCGAACCGTCGTTTAAAATAATCACTAATAAACTACGACGGTATAAGAGACGGTTCAAAACCGTCATTTTTAGACAGTTTGAACCGCCTCTTTTGCCTCACGCCGTACCAGTGTTTGTGTTGACGGAGAAGTTCGTAGGGTGTCTTGTTAAGAAATTGGTGGATCAAAACGCGATTTAACACATAACATGCTGTATTAATAGCCTCTGCCTAGTATGATGGGGTTAGTTGACTATCAATAAGCATGGTACGCGCCATTTCAACCAAGGTCATATTCTTTCGTTCAACGACTCCGTTCTGTTCTGGAGTGCGTGCGGATGAGACTTGGTGATCAACTCCGTTATCCCTGCAAAACTCATCAAACGACTTGTTGCAAAATTCAGTGCCCTGGTCTGTTCTCAGGGTTTTTAATGTAAATGAGAATTTATTGACAAGCACTTTATGGAGTTTGGCAAACTCCGTAAAGGTTTCATCCTTAGCAGACAAAAAAATGACCCAAGTCCACCTAGAGTAGTCATCGACTATGACCAGAATATACCTCTTACCACTTCTACTTTGAGTACGCATGGGGCCAACAAGATCCATGTGGAGCAATTCCAACGGAGAGCTAGTAGAGAGAGTTAACTTACTTTTGAAGGATGACCGGGTGTGTTTACCTTTTATGCACGCTTCACAGACGGAGTTTGTGTCAAAGTTTGTATCGGGTAAACCAATCACCAAATCCTTACTTTTGAGTTTGTTCAACAACCAGTGATTTGCGTGACCAAGTCTGGAGTGCCACAATAATTAATTTTTGGAATGCATTTAGATAGACTTGATCATTTGGATTAATTGAGTTTAAGCACATTTTATAGAGATTTCCTTCTCTGCGTCCCACAGCTTTTAAGGAACCTTTACGCTCATCAAAAACCTTACAATCCGAAGAAGAGAAAAGTACCAAATTGAATCTATCACAAATTTGAGAAATACTTAACAGACTATGCTGAAGTCCAGTGACCAGATGGACTCCATCAATTTTAAATCTAGAGGGGTTACCTACAGAGCCAACTCCCACGATTTTACCTTGGTTATTGTTTCCAAAGATAACCTTACCTCCTTGGTAGGATGAAAGCGAATTGAATTGATTTGGATCTCCAGTCATGTGACGAGAGCATCCACTATCCAAGTACCAGCTGTCTTTATTCGCCTTCACTTACAAAACAAAAGATCATTTGTTAGACTTGGGAACCCAGATGTACTTGGGTTCCCTTTTTGAGCCAGATTTTTTAAACTCTTCTCTAGCTTCAAGAATCAATCTGACTCATTTGAGATTGAACGAAAGATATTTATTCAATTTATCACAAGCACTGTCCCTATTCAAGGCTCCCGCAGTAGCCACAAATCTTAGTGGGAGGAAGATTAACGTATTTCTACTATCCTTTCCACCAAGAGTCAATTTTCTTTTTGTTGATGTCGCTTGGCTTTGTTGTTGGATTTGGACATATTTTTTGGAATATCGAACTTACCTTTTTGCCACTTGGGCTTAGATTGAGTGGATCCAACTCCAGATCGTAGATTGACAATCTCTTGAGAGAGTTGTTCTACCTTTGAACAAAGATCATCACGATCTTGACTGAATTCCTTGATTTTGGAGTTTGCCCACTCAGGTAGTTCGGAGGAAGTGACTTGTTTGATGAATTTGACTGGCTTGAGAGAGAGAGCATGCTCTTTTTCTTTCAGTTTTTGAGTGAGGGTTTTGACAGTAAAGTTTAAAGACATGACTTTGGATTCAGAGGCATTTAGTTCATTTTGCAGAGAGCAGCATTTATCGGTGAAGATAGTGAGATCATGTTTGAGGGAGTCAATCAAAGTGAGAGACTCTTTTTGCTCGCTTTGACTGGATTGACTAAGACTTTTGGTGTTGTCGAGTTCCTTTTGAAGGGAATCAACATGACACCGTGAGTGTTGTAAGTGCAGTCTAAGTGAGCAAGAGACAGTCTTATGTTCCTCAGCTTTGTCTCTTAACGCATACATGAGACCCTTTGAGATTTCGAGTTCCTCAGTTAACTCGGAGATTTTGCTGGTGAGACTTGCTTTGAGGGAGTTAGTCTCAGAGACAATTTTAGCAATTAAAGACATAAAACCCATAGGAGATATACGATAAAGATCTGTTTCAAGATGGGAACGAGTTACCTTATTGTCGGGAATCATGGACTCAGTCGTATCAGGTGCCATGAGACATACCAGGCCGCTGGACTCTATGTCTTGATCGTCGGAGTCTGAATCACCCCTACCGACAGCTACCATCAGCGACCTTCCTTGGGATTTTCCATACTGGTTTTTGAGTAAGGGGCAGTCTTTCTTGAAGTGACCAGGTTTATTACAGTTGAAACAGGTGATAGAGTTGAAGACTTGTTTGGAGGCATTTGAGAATGACCGACTCTATCGATTTGGTTGGTTACACATGAATTTTCGGAAGTTCTTTACTATGAAGACAAAGTCTTCCATAGTCACAGCCTCACTTTCTTCAACAATAATATCCACCAACTCGGCTTTAGCTTGTTTGATTTGAGTATCAGCGACATAGGCTCCTTCATGGGTATACTGATTCGAGTTAACCTGCAAGGCTTGTTCATTCAAAGTAGTAATCTTACTAGAAGAAGAAGAAGATGTATTGCCACACTTCTTTCGAACATTCTTCTTGTATTTATCTACGGATTGTAGATAGGAACCTAGGTCTTGACAGCTCCATTTGGATAAATCCTTGCATGCTTTGGTGGAGATTACAGTCTCTGCCCATTCTTCTCTAAGACTGTCAAGCAGCTTGTGTAAGACACTTTCTCTATCCGGTAATATGTTAACTTCATGCATAGTAGTTGTTAGTAAATAAAAACGATCAAGCACTTCTTCCTGAGACTCACCGGGTTTTTGCAGAAAATTCTCATAGTCCATTCGAAGTTCTTGAGCTTTGCATTTCTTGAGTTCAATGACTCCTTCGTGAGTAGCTTGAAGGAGTGTCCATATCTTGTTTGCGGACTTAAATGGTTGACTCCTATTTGTTCTGGAATGGACAGGCAAGTGTAGATAGCGCGGGATGCTTGTCGATTTAGCTCATACCTTTTGCGATCTGTAGCAGTCCATGTGGATCGATCTAGATTGACTGTGAGATCTCCTCCAGTGACTATCTCCCAAATTCCAGAGTCAACTCTGTTGTTCGATCCCGTTTTTCCATGATCGTAGTTGGTAGAGGTGAGTCTGGGGTGCTCGAAGTGCATTTTGTTGCTTTGATTGGCGAAGAGGTCTGCCATTGCTCGTTGATTGACTGTCAGCCTAAGCAAGCTCTGATACCACGTGTAGGATCGGACAGCTGACTCAATCCAACTCAAGGTGTGAGTCTGTGAGTTGGTTTGACTCAATCAACCTTTGTACGTAAAGAACACTTAAAGCGTAGAAATACTCAATCAAACTGATTGAACTGAGTGCGTGGAAGACTTAAAGGAATTAAATGAATTAACACTGTGAAAGATAGAAAGACTCTGTGGAGCTCAGTAAGATACACAAATAGGCTATTTTATTCTCTGGTCAAAATAAAATAACTTACAAATGGCCACTAAGTAAAAGAGATCTACTTAGTGTTTTTTCACTCACCCACCCAATACACTTTCTAATCAGCTCAATGGTAAGTGTAGCAAAACTAGGATCTTCCTAGGCAGAGTCTATCTAGATGCACTAACTGATTTGGTACGTATTCTTTCTCTGACTTACAATGATAATTTCTCTCTCTAATGTTTGGAATATTTCTCAATGAAAGCACAAATGAAACTAGCTATTACAATGCTTATTTATAATGGCTTTAGGAGCAACGGGTCGAAGGAGTTAGTTCCAAAAATGTCGTAACTAACTTAGTGGGCAACGTCCTCAGGTGGTCTTAGTCTGACTTGAGCCGTGAACTTGGATGCGACTGGGGTGGTTGCATGACTGTTGGAGCGTTGAAGGATTCACGAATCCGTTCCTTAGTTTTCGCAACAGCATGGAAGAGTCCATGGGGTTTCTTTAGTTGCGCGGACTCTCTTGTAGTTTGGTGCGTTGCTCGTTCTTTGTGTTTGGCCGAGGATGATTGACTCTGTCGAGGTGATTGACTATCTCTGCAACACTTTGATGTCTCAACACATTGACTTTGATCGTTGTACACAAAATCTGCGATATCTCGAAAACCACAGTTTCCACCACCCAGTATCTCCCTGTAACCTGTTTTGAAATCAAGTAATAACCGATTGTACTCATCCCTGTACGAAGAGGAGTTCTAATGTGTGATCGAGCAATGATTACCGTTGATGTCACTGATTCTGTTGTAGTGTCAGGCCTTCTCTAGTTTGACTCTGTTACCCAAATGATCATCACTGTGATTGACTGTGTTGCATCGATGACCCACGTTCAGTTTGGCTTTCTGGTGCGGAAGGGCGTCGCTGTGATTGGCTTCGTCGCATCGGCGGGCCACATTTCCCGAGACCAAAATATTTATGCTTGAACTTGTCCCTGGTGTTAGGCTTTCCCTTTGGCACCCTTACCTAAACGGGTGTGATCATCCCTGGGTTCCCAAAGTAGCCTCCACGCATTGAACACTCTTTCAATTGATGTGGGATCAAACCGATCAGACAGGTTCTCATACCAGAGGCCAACACACGATAGTTGTTCCTCAGTAGTGTATAAAAACGTCTAATTTTTCCCTCATATCTCACGAACGAATAGAACACTGAGCGTTATAGTGATTCAGCCAATAATCCGGCCTACATCCACTTCTTGACAATATCTTTATTCCTTTCTTTAGTGTTACAATACTAGAGAGGTTTTTTGGTGCTCTCTTTTCTAATGTTGTATCCCTCTTACAAATGAGCCCCTCTACCTCTATTTATAGACTTTCTAGGGTGAAGCCCACTTTTAATTCTTGTACATGTGGCACTATTCTATTAGAGCAACCCTCTTATCTTTGATACTTTCCTCTTTATAAAGTCTTCTGGACAAGAGACACAGGATGCGGAGTGTGTCGCCCAGTCGTAGAGCATAAGGCGCGGGATGCGGTGCCCGGTCATAGAATGCCCGGTCTTAGATCATGAGACACGGGATGTGGTGCCCGGTCACAGAATGCCTGGTCATAGACATGAGGCGCGGGATGTAGCACCCGGTTATGAGCTCTAGATCCCGAACCAAGGGTCAGGCAGGGGCCCGGACTTGATGCTTGACGCCCAAACTGGAGCCTGAACAGGGTCTTGAATGGGTTTGGGGCCTAAGCCGGGGCCCGGGATCTGGGCCACCTTGGTTCTTCTGTCTCGTTATATTTTTGCCCTCTTCATCAGTCCTACAAGTTCTACTTTTTGGCACTCTAAAAAGTGGAACTTATAGAAAAGAAAGATAAAATTTACATTCTTTCTACTTTTTCTTTCTCCTATCTCCTAGTCCTACTAGTTCTTTTTCTTTTGCTTTTACAAAGAAAAATGAACTTACAAAAAGTTGGTACAATTTAGTACAATCAAAAGTCCCACAAGTGCATTTTCTGCTGAATCTGACAAATTTGAAATTCCGGGACATAAATCTATGAGATAATATATCTTGATGGATGAATCCCCTGATGTTCTGATATTCAATATTTTTGAGAAGGCCAGAAATCCAGAAGTCCATAATAAGATCTTCATAAAGAAGACCAATGGTTCGGATAACAAGAACCATTCTCTTTTTGAAGGGTAAGATAATATAATGATTCAATCCTTACTCATACTAGCCAAAGGATGATAATTCCCTTAAAGGGAGAATAAAGATAACATATTTTCCCATCTCTGCTTATGCTAGCCAAATAATGGTACTTCCTTTTAATATAAATTTCCCACCTTTGCTTAAGTAACCAAAGAATGGTACTTATGATCATATCCATCTAAAGTGTTTCTTTTAGAAGGTATTGGATCGAGGTACGGTGTGGCATCCCACACCTAATAATTCACCCATTACAGGTGACCAGAGCTCCTGATGAATCAGAGATCGATTTTCTTTTTGGTTGGCACGTTCTTGACGGCCTAAGGTGTCTCTATGGCCGGGCTTCTTTTCAGCCCAAGGTAGCTCTATGGCCGGACTTCGTTTCAGCCCAAGGTGTTACTTTTTTCCAGAGGGCCTATGAGAGTTCCATGGATTTTCGTCTTCTATGAGACGACTAGAGGGCCTATGAAAGCGCCATGAATTTTAATAATACTTTTGAATATTTTGCTAATATTTGAAACATTCCAAGAAGTATCTTAATGATAATTGTTGGTGCAGTGTGTAGAGAAAATGGTATGATCTTGAAAATTTCATCCGGACTTGTGTCAGTATGTCGCCCGGTCATTTGTTGTAATGTCCTTGCCCAGAGTAGATTCGAGGTACCATTCCCCGGTCATTTGATGGCTGTCAAACCAGCCCAGCTTTTGAGAATTTGATACCAGCCGTCCAGATTGGGACCTTTCTCGTACCATACCAGAATTCTCCATATGAAGGCAGAGCTCAGGGTGAGAGTGAAGTTAAGTTTTATATCTCTCGAAAACATATGCTGGGTGACTATATTTTTTATGACCAAAAATCATGTACTCTTACTGGCCATCGCCGTGAGATTAGTTGAACATTTCTAACTTGAATATCTTGAAAGCCTGCTTATATTTCCTGTGCAGATGAACTTCCTTTGTAAAAGAAGCAACACACACTAGTCTTCTCTTCCTGCTATTTGGTCGTTTCTTTTGAACTTGGGAGTATTCGGTAGATTCCTTGAAGCATACAGAGGCAGCAAAAAACAGCTTATATTGTTGTTGTACACCAACCAATCATTGTGGAGGAAAGCATGTACAAAGAAATACACTACAACATCTAATCAGCTTTGAGTTTGTACAATGTTCAAGATGAGAAGATTTGGAATCTGTTAACCAATACACAAATAGCAGTAGTAGTGAATATAATACATGTAATCTTGCCAATCAAATTTTCATCTCAAAACAGACTAGAAGAGACTCTAGTACACAGACTAATTGTTACAACATAGTAATAAGCATGACTTACGTTGTTTATAGGCAAGGAAATAAAATCATTGTGTTGGAGTATGAAGGTGTTGCTGAGATAGTCAACCAGATCAAAGGAGTCAATCACACTTCTCAAAACAAGACAGAGTCAGTCAACCTTGAAAGAGCGAGAGAGTCCATCTATGTGAATTCATCAATCAGTTATGAAATTCAATGAGCAACGTCCACTAAACCATAATAGTCATCAACTATCATCCTTGGCCGAAATTCATGCAAAAAGTGAGCAAAATCCAATGCCTTGACTTTCTGATAAATCGAGAGAGTCTGTCGGGCAGTTGCAAAAATTAAGGAGCAAGTACAGCAACTACATTGACTTACAACGGTCATCAACATTCAGACTTGGACCAAAATTATCTCAACATGGCACTAATCTGAAGACTTGGCTCCAGCTTCTGAAATTTAGCTCCAGCTTCCGAAATTCAAGGAAAGAGTCGTTGGTTCCTGAAATTTCGGAACTGACAGAGTCAGTCTGCTACATCAGACGTGAAAGTCATAATTGAATTGCCAAGTCGTCCAATGGATATGTTATTGTCCGAAAATTAAGGGCCAAGGCTTAGCAACGTTCATAAAGAAGTTAGGACCGGATTTTAAGCAACTACAAGTAACTACCATGTTCAGATGGCAGAAATTTCGGAAGCATACTCCCTCAACGGCTCCACTATATAAGAGAGTTGTCATTTCGTTTCTCATTGCAGCTTTCCAGAGAGAATCATACAGAGCATTTGTTTAGAGAAAGCTTTGCCTATTTTAGAGAGAGAAAGAAAAGGAGAGAGAGAGAAGTACTAGATTCGTTTGTGCATATCGACATAGTCTTTCTAGGTAGGACCTAGTTTTCACTACACTTATCATTGAGCTGATCAGAGATTGTATTGGGTGAGTGAGTGAAAACCACGAAGTAGATCTCATCTACTGAGTGGGCATTATAAGTTGTTTTGTTTTGACCAGGAAATAAAATAACTTATATTGTGTATCCTGTTGAGTTCGACAGAGTCCTTGTACCTTTCGGGTGTTAATCCATTTAGCTCCTCTAAATATCTCTTACTTTACTACCTTGAGCAACTGCTTCCGCGCACTTAGTTCGACTAAGTGTTTCTACGTCTCAAGTGTAAGTTCGATTGAGTCAAACCATCTCACAGACTCACACCTTGAGTTGGTTTGAGTCAGCCACCCGATCCTATATGTGGTATCAGAGCCTTGCTTAGGCTGACAGTCAATCAACGAGCAATGGTAGCTGTCGGTTGGGGTGATTCAGACTCCGACGATCCAGACACAGAGTCCAGCGGCTTGGTATGTCTCATGGCACATGATACGACGGAGTCCATGATCCCCGACAATGAGGTAACTCGTTCCCATCTTGAAACAGACCTTTATCGTATAACTCCTATGGGTTTTATGACTTTAATTGCTAAAATGGCTTCTGAAACTAACTCTCTTAAAGCTGATCTTAACAGAAAAATCTCCGAGTTAAGTGAGGAACTTGAGATCTCAAAAAGTCTTATGTATGCTTTGAGAGATGAAGCTGAGGAACATAAGACTATTTCCTGCTCACTTAGATTGGATTTGCGAGACTCTCGGCGTCGTGTTGACTCCCTTAAAAAGGAGCTCGACAAAACCAAGAGTCTTACTGAATCCAACCAAAGGGAACAGGAAGAGTCACTCACTCAGATTGACTCTCTCAAACATGACCTCACTGTTTTCGCTGACAAGTGTTGTTCTTTGCAGAATGAGCTAAATAGTTCAGAATCTCAAGTTATCTCTCTAACCTCTTCTGTTGAGCAACTCTCTCAAAAATTGAAAGAAAAGGAACATGCACTCTCTCTCAAACCAGTCAATTTCATCAAATAGGTCACTCCATCAGAATTGCCCGAGTGGGCCAACTCCAAGATCAAGGAAGTTAGTCAAGATCGTGATAATCTTCAAAAGGAAGTTGAAAAACTCTCCCAAGAGATAGTCAATATACGATCTGGAGTTGGATCCACTCAATTGAAGCCCAAGTGGCATAAAGGTAAATTCGATATCCCTAAAATATGTCCAATCCAACAACAAACCCAAGCGCCACAACAAAAAGAAATTTTGATACTTGGTGGAAAGGACAGCAAAATACGTCAATCTTCCTCCCACTAAGATTTGTGGTTATTGCGGGAGTCTTGGACATAGAGATAGTGCTTGTGAAAAGCTTCACAAGGATGTGTCATTTAATATCAACGACTCAATCTTATCCTTGAGGCACGAGAAAAGCTGAAAAATCTGGTTCAAAAAGGGGACCCAAGTATTTGGGTTCCCAAAACTACCAGTGATTTTTTTTTGCAGGTGGAAGCGAGCGTGGAGATGGACTATGTGTACTTGGACAGAGGGGTCCAGAACTGGAAATCCCGACAAATTCAGCTCGCTTTCATCCTACAAAGGAGGTAAGTCACCTTTGGAAACAACAACCAAGTGAAATCGTGGGAGTTGGCACCATAGGTAACCCTCCAAGTTTAAGGTAGAGGAGTCCATCTGGTCACTGGACTTCAACCTAGTCTGTTAAGCATTTTTTAAATTTGTGAAAGATTCAATTTAGTACTTCTCTCATATGTCGTTTGCAAAGTTTTTGATGAACGTACAGGATCTCTAGAACCACAGGACGTAAAGAAGGAAATACGTACAAGAAGTGTCTAAATGCCATACATTCTGACGACCAAGTCTGTCTATGTGCTCGCTTTCAAGCAACACCCAAATAGTCCCATCTCAAGGCGTCAAGCGAATCTTTCAATACTTAAAAGGAACCAGTCAACTTCATCTATGGTACATTCGTTCCCCTATATTATTTTATCTAGTTTTAGTGATTCTGATTGGACAGATTCCCTCTATGATCGAAAGAGTGCATCTAGCAATGCACAATTCCTTGGTCCATGCTTAGTCTCTTGGCCATCTACAAAGCAAAATTTTGCTGAGATCAAATTAGCATTTTCTGTGATAACAATTGCACATGTAAAATCTCTGGAAACCCAATCCAATATTCGAGAACCAGACACATTGAATTATGTTTCCATTTCTTGAAGGACTGTGTCAAAAAGGCTATTCAACTTGACTTTGTTCCAATAGAGGATCAGCTAGCAGATATCTTTGCCAAGCCTCTTCCTACCACCAGATTCGAGGCACTCCGTTCAACAATTGGAATGACTCAATCAACGTAAGACAGTAGTCTCTCTCCTTCTTTGGCTGTATAATTAGTAGGTGTTGTTTGCATACTGTTTGAGTCAATCCGTGTTCTCATATTGATAGACTGTGTCTGCTCTCTTGTGTGTCCCTTTTCGATTTTCTCAAAAAAAGGAGAGAGGACAAAGGCAAGGTACTCCCTAACTTGTTTCTCCTGAACCAAACGGACCTCGTCCACTCAGTTATTAACCTTTAAGGGTGCTTTATCACCTAACTTCCTAAGGATGCGAAACCTGGGAAAGTTGGCCCAAAGCTGTACATGGGTGGAGAGAAAAGTTTGGGGGATGGAGATAGTCCCTGTGTGCTTAACTTGTTAAATATGTATGAATTGCAAATATAGAGCTATAAAGTCTTCAAAAATACAATGCAATGCAACAGGGATCATTACAAGTTATGAGTATGTGGTAATGAAAGGTATTGTGGAATATGACAATATTTCTTGCCCCTTGTCGTCCATGAGTATATTTGCGTTATGGATACAGTCTATTTATTTTTTAATGTACGGATTGACTTAGACTCTGTTGCAAACTTCTCTTACTGATGACAGCAAAAAGGGGAAGTAGTGAATCCCGTCTCTCTACGAACGGGTCACTCTGGTTATGTTCTGGATTGACTCTGTCTCTGTGCGACTAGGTCTTAGTGAAGTTTGGATATTCTGTTTTGTTTTTACTCTGTTGGTACTAGATCATGTTGGTTGGCAGTTTTCTTAACTTAGTCATATATTCCCTTTTCCAATCTCTCTTAGTAGGTTGTGGTTTGCCAAATTGTGTTCATCGATTCAGGGGGAACTCTAACAAAGTTACTCAATTTATGCTGTGATTAAGGGGGAACTTGGACAGGGTCGGTTCCCCAAATTCTTTTTGCTCTTGTCTTGTTTTACAGATTGACTCATTCGGGATTCACAAAAAGAGTTTTGCTATCATCAGCAACAAGGGGGAAACTGTTGGAGTATGAAGGTGTTGATGAGATAGTCAACCAGATCAAAGGAGTCAATCACACTTCTCAAAACAAGACAGAGTCAGTCAACCTTGAAAGAGCGAGAGAGTCCATCTATGTGAATTCATCAATCAGTTATGAAATTCAAGGAGCAACGTCCACTAAACCATAATAGTCATCAACTATCATCCTTGGCCGAAATTCATGCAAAAAGTGAGCAAACTCCAAAGCCTTGACTTTCTGATAAATCGAGAGAGTCTGTCGGGCAGTTGCAAAAATTAAGGAGCAAGTACAGCAACTACATTGACTTACAACGGTCATCACACATTCAGACTTGGACCAAAATTATCTCAACGTGGCACTAATCTGAAGACTTGGCTCCAGCTTCCGAAATTTAGCTCCAGCTTCCGAAATTCAAGGAAAGAGTCGTTGGTTCCTGAAATTTCGGAACTGACAGAGTCAGTCTGCTACATCAGACGTGAAAGTCATAATTGAACATTGCCAAGTCGTCCAATGGATATGTTATTGTCCGAAAATTAAGGGCCAAGGCTTAGCAACGTTCATAAAGAAGTTGGACCGGATTTTAAGCAACTACAAGTAACTACCATGTTCAGATGGCAGAAATTTCGGAAGCAGACTCCCTCAACGCTCTACTATATAAGAGAGTTGTCATTTCATTTCTCATTGCAGCTTTCCAGAGAGAATCAATAGAGCATTTGTTTAGAGAAAACTTTGCCTATTTTAGAGAGAGAGAAAGAAAAGGAGAGAGAGAAGTACTAGATTCATTTGTGCATATCGACAGAGTCTTTCTAGGTAGGACCTAGTTTTCACAACACTTATCATTGAGCTGATCAGAGATTGTATTGGGTGAGTGAGTGAAAACCACGAAGTAGATCTCATCTACTGAGTGGGCATTATAAGTTGTTTTTTTTTACCAGGAAATAAAAATTATATTGTGTATCCTGCTGAGTTCGACAGAGTCCTTGTACCTTTCGGGTGTTAATCCATTTAGCTCCTCTAAATATCTCTTACTTTACTACCTTGAGCAACTGCTTCCGCGCACTTAGTTCGACTAAGTGTATCTACGTCTCAAGTGTAAGTTCGGTTGAGTCAAACCATCTCACAGACTCACACCTTGAGTTGGTTTGAGTCAGCGACCCGATCCTACACATTGTAACAGATCTTTATTGGCAGCAAAAAATGGACTGAGTTTGCCCATCACTTTTGAATTTATTCAACAGAAACTCAGGGGTTTAAGAAATGAGTCATTCCCAAGTTAATTGTTGACTGTAACAGCAGCTCGTTTGCTGTGAAAGTAGTAAAAGTGGTCATTACCGTTACTTGGCTAATTTTGCTGGAAAAACATGTTGTATATCTGCTAGAGACAATATGGAGAATCTCGTCCCCTTTCGGAACTGTACTGAAAATGTTCCTGGGAATGAGGAAATCTGGGAGAGGGGTATTTGCTTTTGTGGACTATGAGCGGGAGGAGGAGGCACAGGTGGCCATTAATGTGCTGAATGGGATCATGCTGGGTAGCCTGGACATCAAAGCACAGTGGGCGAGAGCGCAAACCAAGACGGACCACCAGAAAGCTACAAACGGAGGGCTAAGGAAAGGAGCCCCAACACCCCACCATCAGCCAATACAGACACTATGTCTGCCTCCAACGGACTTCAAGAAGCTCATCAGGCATGCTGTGACAGTTGAATGGACTGAAGACACGTCGGTGCAGAGAATGGAAGAGAAGATTCTGTATGGGTGTGGGGCTGCTGGTCTAGTACGCATTAGTCAACGAAAATGCGTAGTGTTAGTCCAGGAATGGGAGTGTCTGGAGGAGAAACAGGAACAACTACAGAAGGTGAAGGATGTTAAGCGAACATTCAGATGGTCCCCTGAGGTGCAGATGGAAACTAGAACGGTCATGGTGCTAATCCGTGGTGTCCCGATACAGGGCTGGGATTTTGACAACTTTAAAAGGGTGGCGGACACAGTTGGGAATCTGATCTCAGTACATGACGACGAAGACAGACTTATGAGGTGTGGCGAGGTCTATGCGTGGATAGAAACACACAACCAGCTACCGATTCAAGTCAGGAGAAGGGTACAAGTGGAGGAGACGCTAGCGTGGGTCACGATATTGGAAGTTGAAGATGATAGGGATTGCCCGCCCAGGCATTACGCAACCAGCCAGCCTACGGCTACCGACTCGACGGGGACTCAACCCTCCGACACGGTAAAAGATCAGTCTCAGGCAAAGCTGCTCAGCAGTCTGGGATCTCTGGCGGGACTAGATGAAGTTGACGTGGGCAACTCTGATGAGGTGGCCGCCAGGCTGGAGAACCAAGGCCAAAATGGTGACAGCAAGAACAAAGGTAGGGTGGTGTCAGATGGTAATAATCAGGTTACACTTTTTGAAGACAGAAGGGATGGAAGCTTCACGGAGCAGGTAGAGATTGGGTGCACGGCTCAAGAAGATGATGAACAAGCTAGAAACCTACTGTCAGGGGAAAGAAGTCAAATCGAATTACTGACACACCTCAGTAAGACTAAGGATGGGGAAAGTCAAATGAAATCTTATTATGCTTCAGCTGGTTGGAACACGGGAGAAATTGTGGGAAAGGAGTTGGTGAAAGAAGTATCTACGGACCTACCGCTGGCAATGGATCAGACTAAAAGTATTGGGGCGTGTGTAGTGAGAGAAACTTCCCCCATGAAGGTTGATAGTGACGGACTGAGGAGGCATGCGCCTGGAACTGAAAAGAAGGAAAGGATGGTAGGAGGGAAGGGAAACCCGGGACCCGAGACGGCGAGGGTAGAGGGTAGCCTACAAGGGGCGTGGACGGGCCGACAGGACAACGTACCAACCACACAAACAGGCCCATACCCCAATATACCAAACTTGGCAAACGAGGCCCAGTTATATGTTGACATTTCCAGGAGGCTAAACTGCAAAGTCCCGTATCCAGACAAATCCCTTAACAATATTTACTCGATTCTCAGAAGTAATTCTTCCAGAAGATCGAAGCGACTGGCAGCAAAACAGGGAGGGACAGTGGATGACGAGAGTGGCTATGATCAATGTAGGGGGTCTGGGCAGGAAAGGGAAGAGATGGAAGCTAAAGAAAGAGGTGAGAGATCTGAAAATATCCATGCTAGCGATGGTGGAGACGCAGTGCTCCACAACAATGGGCAATAGACTGGGGAATTTTTGGAGAGGCCAGGGCCAGGGGAGTATCGAACTGCAAGCGAATGGGAGATCGGGTGGCATAATCATAGTCTGGGAGGAGGACCAAATAACAGTGCTACAAGAATGGAGAAGTGAGAGGTGGGTGGCGGTGGAAGTAAAACTGAAAGAAAATGGTTTTACAGGATGCATACTATTCGTCTACAACTCGACCCAGGAGAGCGAGAGAAGAGTAATCTATGAAGAGACGATAGCATGGATGTATGAGAGTGAAAGAGCGGTGTTATGGATGGGGGACTTCAATGAGGTCCGAAGACCGCACCAACGAGTTAATACAGAGAGTAACTCACAAAGGAACATGACCACCGGGATAAGAAGATTTGAGAAATGGATCCAGGATATGGGTCTCGTAGAGCTGTGCTGTCAAGGTGTGGAATTCACATGGAAGAGAAATAATAGGATGAGCTGGCTTGACAGAGCGTTTACTTGTGGCATGTGGACTACAGAGTTCGAACACCTGCGCCTCCATATCAGACCGTGGAACGTGTCGGACCACCGCATGTTGCTAGTATGCACTGCCACAACTACATCCTGGGGAAGGAAACCATTTCGATCCCTTGACATATGGTTGGAAAATGATAGCTTCAAACCCCTAATTGAGGCCCAATGGCCACGAACTTATGGAACGGTATCAAAGCGACTGAAGATGTTGAAAACGGCGATCAAACAGTGGAATCGTGAGATATTTGGTTGGGTGGATAAAAAGGCGGAACTGCTACAAAACTTGGTGTCGGCCCTGGATAACATGGCGTTGTCGGGGGGCCTACCCCCAGAGCTGGCTCGACAACGGAGATCGGCTCAGTTGGAACTCTTCCGTGTATGGATGCTTCAGGAAAGGCACTGGAAGCAGCCCTCAAGAGAAAATAATGTGAGATTGGGGGACAGGAATACGCACTACTTCCATACAAGAGCATGTATCAACAGAAGATTCAAAGCAATCTCAAAATGGGAAGTTAATGGGGAGTGGGTGGAGGACCCAAACACCATTAAGGCGGCGATACGAAGAGAATTCCGTGGTCAATATGCATTCCGTCCTACATCACACATGGAACCACCGAACACAGGTACACCACGACTATCTCTGGAGGAAGCAACAGCGCTCGAAATGCCACCTACAGCACAGGAGATCAGAGCAATCGTCATGCGGACTAATGGGAGTAAGAGCCCAGGATTCGACGGGTTCAACTTCACATTCATCCAAAGTATGTGGAATATCATTGGCAATGATTTTGTTAAGGAGGTAATGTCCTTCTTTGAATCGGGGAAACTCCCAATGGGGTGCAACATGACGTGGATCACTATGATCCCAAAAAAGAATGGAGCGTCCAATATGAATGAGTTCCGTCCGATTAGCATGGTGGGGTGCGTATATAAGGTTATATCGAAGGTGATGGCGGGGAAACTAAAAATGGTGCTACCAAAACTCATTGGGGACTCCCAAACAGCCTTCGTTATGGGGAGAAGCATTCTGGATGGTCCGCTGATTGCAAACGAAGTAATACGATGGTACAAGAAACATCGAAAGAAAGGTATGATTCTCAAAATCGACTTTAGAAAGGCTTACGATACAGTTGCATGGGAGTTTGTAGATACAATGGGAAGACTGATGGGGTTCCCATCAAAATGGAGGAGCTGGGTAATGGAGTGTATTAGCTCTGTCGAAATATCGGTGCTGGTAAATGGAGTTCCATCACCCCCTTTCAAACCTCGACGTGGCCTCCGACAAGGTGACCCAATATCACCATTACTATTCGTCATGGTCGTTGAAGCTCTAAACTGGCTACTAACTGCGGGGTGTGACGCGGGGATTCGAAAAGGAATGAGGGTGGGAAGGGAACAGAAACTCATCTCCCACTTGCAATTCGCTGATGATACACTAGTGTGCTGCGATGGCACCCTGGAGGAGATAATCGTGACGAAGGGGCTGGTTATCCTCTTTGCGGAAATGTCGGGGCTCCATATTAACTGGGACAAATCAAGTATCTTCTGTATTAATATGGAGACGGTGGAAGCGGAGAGGATAACTAACTGGCTTGACGTGGCGGAAGGGAGTCTACCATGCACGTACCTTGGCTGCCCACTTGGTGCCAACCCGAGAAGATGCTCCACGTGGAGACCGGTGATTGAGAAGATTAAATCCAGGCTTAATGGCTGGAAAGTTAGGTGCCTATCTAAGGCTGGAAGACTGGTCCTTATTAAGGCTGTGCTGGAAACAATCCCCACATACTACATGAGTTTATTCCGGATCCCGAAAAAGGTCATCAAACAGATTGAAGCCATGCAGCGCAATTTCTTCTGGGGGGCGACAAACAGGAGGAAAATGGCTCTCATATCCTGGAAAACAATCGCTCAGCCTAAGGAGATGGGTGGGCTGGGGCTGATGAACTTGGAAGTTAAAAATGCAGCGATGCTTCTAAAGTGGTGGTTCAGATACCACAGAGAGAGCCGAGCAATGTGGAAAGACTTGATGAATGCAATATATAACACTAACCCGCTAGACATCCTCGATAGACAGGCGGTGGCACTATGCAAATCGGGTGGGCCTTGGAGTGAAATATGCAAGGTACCGGATTGGGGGATGGTGAGGGACAGTCCTTTCCAGGCAAATATACATTGGTCAGTGGGGAATGGAGACAGTCTGAAATTCTGGCAGGATGCGTGGCTGGGGGAGGAGCCACTAAAGACAACCTTCCCTAGACTGTTCCAACTAGTAGAACCAAAGAATGCTCGCGTGGGGGAAATGTTTAGGATGCAAGATGGGGTGGTGACATGGTCTTTCCAGTGGAGACGCAGGTTGTTTGAATACGAGGAGGAGAGCCTGGCCTTACTGATGAACCGCCTACAAGAGGTACGGGTTGATCCTCTTGTGCAAGATGCGGTGGCCTGGGGTTGGACGGGTGACCGCTGCTACACAGTCTCGAGTGGAGCCACACTACTGCAACGAAGGGAGGAAGCCTCGTCATGGTTAGCTGAGTCGAGTGCATGGGCAGTCCAAGGTACACCTAGAGCGAAGATGCTATTATATATGCTGTTCTGGGACAGACTATGCACTCGGGACATCCTGTTCGAGAGAGGGCTACTGAGTCTCGCAGGAAGCCTATGCCCAAGATGTAGACGGAGGATGGAGACAGCAAGCCATGCATTGGTATGGTGCCACAAAATACAATGGTTCTGGTGTGAGGTATTGCTATGGTGGGGTGTTTATATCACACTACCGTCCGACATTAAAGAGATCGTCCAGGCATGGGACTATGCGGTTAGTGGCAAAGGAGAACGCTGGGCGTGGAGAGCAACGATCCGGTTCATGCTCCTGTTGCTATGGGAATCAAGAAACAAATTGGTATTCAACCAAGATGAACAGATGAGGACTGATATATTTGAAAACTTGAAAATCATGGTGTGGAGATGGCTACAAGCAAACGGGATCAAGCCACCGATGGAGATGCACTCTTTTTTGCATGATAGGAATCTGTTACGTAATTGGAAAATGCTGAAATAGTAGGATGGGGAAGTAAAAGGGTGATGTACTGATAAATGTATTCTTTTGACAAAGTAGGCAATGACTGGTGATGTTTATAAGCACAGAAATAGGAATGTAAAGTTACTTATCCATTAATACAAGGCCTGGCGCCACATTAAAAATCAAAAAAAAATATAACGGCAACCACTGGTGATAGATACATGAGAGCTAAGGTTATTTCATGCCTCATGCAGTAACAACGATCATTAGGTGTATTTAGCTTATAAATCATTAATGGTAAACTCCTGAAATTATCAAGGTGACAGCTGTAAAAGTAATTGCAGGATTTCTTATGGTTCAGATCCAACCAGTAAAATAAAGACAAGGAGAAAAACTTCAGAAGTTCATCACAACAGCAAAAACAAAGACAGCAGTAAATTTTAAAGCGTTTCTAGCACACAACGCGTATGCAGAGATGATTGTCTAAGCCAATATTCATTATCTTAAGACTAAAATTCAGAATTAGATAATTTTAAAATGATGTTATAAGGAGAGATAGAAAACTGAAGTAATTTTAAAAGTAAACCTACGTAGGCAATGCAGAAAAAAGAGGTTAATGATTTCATCCGATGGAAACAATACATAATGATTCTGGCTTTATTAACTGTAATACTTATTACAACATCAGAGATTTAAAAGTAAAAAGCTATAGTTGTTTATGGGCTAGAAAGAACTAAGAAGAAAGCTGGAGCAGCTTTCTAAACAGATGAAGAAAATCCAAGAATTACCACAGCTCAACAGAGGGCAATCCCTTGATCAGGAAGCACAAAACAGATGCAACAGATGCAGTTTTATGCCGAAAAATCCATATCATACGGTAGTGGTAAACCAAGGCATCATTTAACAGAAAAAATTCAAACAGATTCAGTTTGTGATTGTATAAGAACATGCTATTTCAATAGCCTAGGATAGAGGCAAAAAGAGATTTATGCTGGCTGCAAACAGTCTTTTATATCTTTTTCGTATTTTGGTTCAAATCATTCTTACAGGGTTAACCTTGTTCACATACAGATTCTATGCGAAACAAAGCTAGCAAATTGCGAATGATAATAATTCATAAATAATAATCTGTTCGGACACTTAACATTTGGGCAGTAAATGTGATGTGTTAGTGAAGATGTTAATTCTGGCTAGAAGATTTATTCTCGTAAAAGAAGGGTTGCTGGTGGGGACCAGTGACTTTTGTGCAGGGGATTATAAATAGTCATTAACAGAATAAAGGAGGGGTCAAGTATTAATCAGATTGTCTAATTGTAACTTGCCTTCCAGGTAGAAAGTTACGTCTCTCTTTTGAGAGGGCCCCTCGGGATTTGAATATCATTTTCTTCCATTCACGTGTGTTAGTTTCTCTCTCTTTCGTTCCTAACTCTAACACTGGTGCGGTGAGCGGGAATCGGGTAGCGAGAGATGACTAGTACCACTACCCTATCGAGGCTAATTGAAGCGTTGGAGATGAGCTTGAGAGAAACTACAGAATCAATGCGAATTGAGAGATCAAATTGCTCTCACTGATCGCAAGGCAGATCAGTTCCAGGTGCATGTCAGGCGCACTTGGATCGCATCGAACAGTTGGTCACGACGATCGCTGGTCGGCAAGGAGGGCTGCAGTCTTCATTGACTGGAATTGGTGAAGGAGGTGGTGGCGGAAAGAGTCTTGGTGGCGGTCGCTCTTTCATCTCGACAAAGAAAGTAGAACTTCCTAATTTCAACGGGGAAGATCCCTTATCTTGGCTGGCAAAGGAAGAACAATACTTCACCATCCAGAATACCACCGATGCCATGAAACTGCGTTGGGCCTTGGTTTGTATGGAAGGATCGGCTCTTCACTGGAGTCGTTGGCTCATACAGAGGAAGCCGACATTGACGTGGGAGGAATTGAAAGGAGAGCTGGTGCAGCGATTCGCATCGCAGATCGCCGTGAATCCTTATGAAGCCTTGGCGGCAGTCCATCAATGGAATTCAGTCTCAGCATACATCGACGAGTTTATCGCACGATCTTCGTGTGTGCCCGATTTGGTTGAATCGCATTACATAGGATGTTTTTTGAATGGGTTGAAGAAGGAGATTCGAATTCGAATTCGTTCACACGAGATCACAGATATATACCGCACGATGAATCTTGCTCGTGAGATTGAACGTGAACTTGAGGCAGTTAGGAGTTGGGGAAAAGGGAGCGATTCGAGGCAGGAAACGTTGGGGCTTCATTTCGGGCTCGGAGACCGCCCTTTGGCCGCGACTTCCTCAGTTGCGAATTCCTTCTCTGGCGGATCTAGGTCAGGCTCTTTCTCCTACTCTCCATCGCCGCGTCTTCAAGGAGAGATGTCTAAGGGAGAGTCGTTGTCCTTGACCCCACCTTTATTCTGTTAATGACTATTTATAATCCCCCTGCACAAAAGTCACTGGTCCCCACCAGCAACCCTTCTTTTACGAGAATAAACCTTCCAGCCAGAATTAACATCTTCACTAACAACACCATCCTCCCTTAAGCAAGCCTTGTCCACAAGGCGGGAACTTGGAAACTGAGCTCTAAACACTGCACAAGTGAGCCAGGATGCCTCCTCCTCTACACGGTTAGCCCATTTCACAAGTAAATGATGGCAAGGATAGCCCCTTGGTCAGTGTTGCACTGCCACAATTTCTTCAGGTTCAAACAGGGGCGCTTCAGCCATTAATCACTCGGGTAAGGTAGGTTCTACTGTGTGTTGTCCCACTACCCTCTTGAGCTGGGAAACATGGAACACCGGGTGGACACGAGAGGTGACTGGCAGCTCCAGCTTATAAGATACCGGACTATACTTGCAGCAACGCGAAAAGGGCCATAATAGCAAGGAGACAACTTAGCATTGACTCGAACCTGCACAGAGGACTGGCGATGCGGTCGGAGTTTCAGAAACACCATATCACCTACTGCATATTGCACCTCTCTGCGTTTTTTGTTAGCAGCCTTCACCATTCTTTGCTGAGCACGCTCAAGATTGTAGCGTAGCTGCCTAAGAATTTCATCGCGGTCCTGGTGTTGCTGTGCTACTGCAGCCACACGGAATTCACCGGGTAAATACTGGTGCAAGGAGGGAGGAGGTCGTCCATAAACCGCCTGAAAAGGGGTCATACCAGCAGCAACATGGAAGTTGGTATTGTACCAATACTCAGCCCAATGGAGCCACCTTCCCCACTGTTTGGGCTGCTCAAAAGCAAAGCAACGTAAGTATGTGCCGACACACCGATTAACAACCTCGGTCTGCCCATCCGTCTCTGGGTGATATGAACTACTCATCTTCAGCTTAGTTCCTTGTGCAGAAAAGAATTCCTGCCAAAAAAGCTGAGGAAGACAGATCCCTATCGCTGATAATGGAACGAGGAACACCATGTAAACGGACCACTTCTCGGGCAAATAAGTCCGCCACTATCTTAGTTGTATAAGGGTGACGAAGGCTAATGAAATGACCCTGCTTACTCAATCTGTCAACTACCACAAAAATACAGTCTAAACCATGGGACCGGGGTAATCCACTCACAAAATCAAGGGAAATGTCCTTCCAAACAGCAGTCGGAAGTGGCAAGGGTTGTAGCAGCCCGACTGGTGATAAGGCCTCATACTTGTGCTGCTGAAAAATCAAACAAGCAGCCACAAACTTCTGTACGTCTCTCATCATTCCCGGCCAGTAGAGATTAGCAGCCAACCGGCGGTACGTCCGATAGGCGCCTGAATGACCACCCACGGGAGTGGAATGAAATTCCTCCATAAGCTTGGAAATCCAGCTTGACTTAGGACTGACTACCAGTCTTTCTTTACGATACAAGCTCCACTGAATTAGCTGATAAGATGGTCTACACCCCGGATCTCTGTGCAGATCCTGGAAAATCTGATGGTATAGTGGATCTTCTTTAGTCTCCTTAATGAGGTTCACCGCCTCTGGCCAACAAGGAATGGACAGAGCATTGAGCTCCTGTTCCTCCCCAATACGAGACAAAGCATCAGCCGCTTTATTCAAGCTTCCTGATTTGTACTCCACTGTAAAATCATACCCCAGCAACTTAGCCAACCAATTCTGTTGTGCAGGGGTTGTAATAGGCTGCTTCAACAGATGCCGCAAACTACTGTTATCGGTGCGTACGGTAAACTGCCGCCCAACCAGATAAGGTCGCCAATGCTGAATTGCAAGAACCAAGGCCATCATCTCCTTTTCATAGGTGGATTTAGCCAACGCACTCCCTCCCTCAACCCCTTGCTGTAGTAAGCCAAGGGTCTACCGTGCTGCATCAGAACTGCACCGATGCCCACACCAGAAGCATCGCATTCCAGAGTAAATCTGAGCAAAATCAGGAAGGACTAATACCAGAGCAGATACCATGGCTTGCTGCAGTTGCACAAAAGCTCTTTGAGCTTCACCAGTCCACTCAACCGCTGCAAAACTTTCCTTCTTCAGCAATGATGTCAACGGCCTAGCTATCTCCCCCATAAACCCTTAATGAACTCAGGAGGTAATAACCAGTGAGGCCCAAAAGCCGCGCAATGCCTTAACCGACCGAGGAACAGGCCACTGCAAATACTGGTTACTTTACTTGGATCCATAAAGACCCCTTGGGCTGAGATGATATGGCCCAAGTAATCCACCGACTTCTTGCAAATAAGCACTTCTTCCTATTGGCAAAGAACCCTGCCTTATCCAAAGTAACCAGAACAGTTTCCGATGCTCCAAGTGGGCTGACCATGAACTACTATAACACCAGTATGTCATAAAAAAAACCAGCACATACTGCGCAAATCAAGGCGAAGCAGATCATTCATAGATGCTTGAAAGGTGGAAGGTGCTTGGTTTAAACCACAACGGCATAAACCAAAAATTCGTAGTGACCGGTGTGTACGAAAGGTAGTTTTACAAACATCATCCCTTGCCACTCGATCTGGTGATAACCGGAACAGAGGTCGATCTTGGAATAGAATTCTGTCCCCCTTCAATTCATCCAGCAGCTCTTGGATAATAGGAATCGGATATCGATCTGGAATAGTGGCTTGTTAAGAGCTCTATATCAACACAAAACCTCCAGCTTCCGTCTTTTTTCTTGACCAGAACACCGGAGTAGAAAAGGACTCGTGCTAGCTGGATTATCCCCTGCTAACATTTCAGTCACCAACCTCTCAATCTCATCCTTCTGCGTGTGACTGTACCGATAGGGGAAACATTGATTCCCTCTTTCCTGGAATCAAAGGGATTCGATGATCTACCGATCGTTCAGGAGGAAGTTCTGTCGGAATACAAAATCCGCTCAAATTTAGCAAGTAATTGGGCTAAATCAGAGGGAATTACCTCCTCTGCGCGGTGCGCCTCCAGGACCAGCAAGATCATGGGCTGAACCGCACTTTGCTGAATGACCAGCTTCTGAATGAATGACCAGAGATTGCTGCCTTGCTGAAGATGCATCGCCCCCAAGGAAACTTGTCTTCCTTGCCACAGGAAACTCATTGTTAATTTGGACCAGTTAGATACCACATCTCCCAAGGTTCTCAGCCATGTCATTCCAAGAATGACGAGGAAACCGATAACAATCCAAAGGCATAGACACCACGCCTAGAATTACCATAAGCCCCTTACATACCCCTTCAGAAATCTTCCTACTTCCATTACCCAGATGCACTCCAAACTGCGGCGTCAGCAAGCATTCTAATTTCAGTTCCGTCACCAACCGCGTAGCCACAAAATTATGGCTAGCCCTACTATCAATCATGAGAACAATCTCCCGGTCACCAATCTTTCCCCTTAACTTCATTGTTTCTGGTTGATTAAACCCCTCAGAAGAAAACAGCGATAAGTCCAAAAGCATCAGTTGTGAATCAGTAGTAGAGAGCTCACCTTCTTTACTGCCAAGGTCGAGCCCCTCCAATGCACAAATCTCAGGGGAAAGTTCCTCGCCTTCTGCCAAAATTAGGGTTCACAACCCGCGATTGGGACATTGATGAGTAGGGGAGTACGGTTTCTTACATCTATAACATAGCCCCTTTGCACGTAAATCTGCATATTCTTGATATGTGCTAGGCCGTACTGGTTTAATAATCCGACTGGCGGTGGATCAAGTCCCTGACAAACTCCCAGCCATAGAGGAAGGTCCCTCCCCTGGGAACGACGACCTGGGCGTGAATTTCCCCCCCACCGCACCAGTTGTTAGAGTTAGGAACGAAAGAGAGAAACTAACGCACGTGAATGGAAGAAAATGATATTCAAATCCCCGAGGGGCCCTCTCAAAAGAGAGACGTAACTGTCTACCTGGAAGGTAAGTTACAATTAGACAATCTGATTAATACTTGACCCCTCCTTTATTCTGTTAATGACTATTTATAATCCCCCTGCACAAAAGTCACTGGTCCCCACCAGCAACCCTTCTTTTATGAGAATAAACCTTCTAGCCAGAATTAACATCTTCACTAACATGATGCCCCAAATTTTTTTTTATTGTTTACTTCTTTCTGATTCGCAAAGGGAGTCTATATCAATTTGATCTTATATTAGAGAGTCTATGGCATTCTTCTAATGTTGTTATGTTAGCTTGAGGCAGGAGGACTACTATTGTCTTCTTCCTTGATATTTTTTAGCCTCTTAAAAGAGAGAGTTATTAAACTATTTTATTTCCTCCTTCTCTCTTATTTTATTTTAGGATAAAATAATTTCTCACTCTCTCATTGACGGTTCTCTCGTCATCCTCTACGCGTTCAACTTCTCCTCCCTTTGCTCATCTTCTTCTTTAATTCCTCTTGATTATTAATCACTGGAGGTCTGGTGATGGAATTCTGTTCGTCTAGTCATCAATCAGGTTTGGGTTGTGAATTTGGTTCCCTTCTTCGTTGAGCCTCCCTTCTCTTGTTGCTGATTTTGGTTTTGTATTTGGGGAGCGTTCAATTCGAGGGACCGTCGTTCGAGTGGAGATTCGAAGAGGGCGTTTCGTAGAGTCCGCAGAGATGGCTTAGCTACAATGTGAGGTAGGTGGTAGATGGATTCGGTTGTGTGCGTTCACCCACGGGGGTTTTGGTTCCGTTGTTTTCCGTATATGTTTATGTGGTTTCTGATTTGTGGTGATTTTGTCTGTGTTCCGGATTTGCGTTTTGATGTGTTACAACCCCGTGGGATTTGTGTCTATTTTGCGTATTTTGATATGTAAGTAATATTTTGACAATGGTGAATCAACCTCTGCGATTCCCTTCTGTTTTGTGAACTCTGAGTACTTCTGATTTGAGAGTTCGGGTTGTTAGATTGCTCTATGTTTGGTGACCGATCTCTGTCTGATTTGTCCTGGTTTTGACCTTCTAAAAACTGCCATAGTTATGGCTTAAAAGTTCTGGATTTGCGCTGCACTTTTGACATTGTTTTGTGGTTCTATTAGTGTGAAAATCATTTCTGAAAACTGCACCTTTTGAGTCTATTTGTATTCTGTGTTTACTCTACGAATTGGCGTTGTTTTGATGATTCTGTTCGCCTCAGATTTCGTTCTGGAAACTGCATTTTTCGGCGCGTCCGAACTTGGAAGTTCGGACACGCTCTGTTGCTGTTAGCAGAAATATGTTACTATCTCTACCTAGGCAGTGTACCTATCGTTTTGCGGAATAGTGAATTAAGTGGGGGTTGTCGATCTCAGAGACCTCGTTCAATTAATTGACAATTTATTTACTAACTGAGAAACTAAACTAAGAAAACAGGAAACGTCACTTTTTTCAGGTTTACTTAATTTAATGAAAAGAAAGACTCAACAAACTAATATAAAATAATAAAACAATAAATTAAATTAAACAAATAAATAAAAAGTAAAATTCTAAATAAAAGGAAGCACCCCGGATTGTTCAGCAAACCTTCACTATATAATCTATTAATAAACTCTTCCCTAATTCTGCAATAAACTCAGAAACTATAATTAATTCGTCAACGGCTAAGTCTAATGAATCCTAACCAGTTGCTAGAACTAGCAGCAGACTAATGCTCTAATCCAGACACAACTAATCGCATAAAGAACAGTTTCTATTTGAGACCGATTAACCTATAGGCAGGATCATGCTTCTAGTTGTTAATCAGGTTTAATTCCTATGTCTTGTTATCTATCTCAGCTCTCGTGTGTTGATTAGAAAACTACAAAGATTGCTTTAATAATTAGCTAGAAAATTAAAGCGCATGAAGAACTGGAATTAAACTACTGCATTAATGAATTAGTGAAAAGATTACAAAATAAACATGAAGATCCGGTTTGCTATCCCAATCCGGGGAGCCAAACTAACTACGCTAACATAAATATAAAAATAACAAAAGTAACAAAGAATGACATTAAATGAATTAAGAGATAGGGCAGAGAAAACTCCAGTTAGCAAGTTTGACTCTGACTCCCTGTTCCGACTTCGTCTTCACGTCGGTGCAACAATGGTGGGTTATGGATATGTGGAGGTGTGATGGTGCTTGCGGCGTGTGATGTGGTGGTGGTCTGGTGTTGGATGAACTGTGGTGTCGGTGGTCGTGAGGGAAGAATGAATTCAGAGGCGCGGAGCGCCGTGCTCTCGTGTGGGCATGCCCCGGCGTCCGAGAATACCAAAACCTAGCATTTTCTTATATAGCAGCAAGAGAATATTTTATCTCCAATAACGGTGTGCCACCAAAAATATGCTAACAACATGAGTGCCAGAAAATTCCTCTCGTGTGTAATTCATGTGTGGCCGTGACCGAATAAATTAATAAAATAATAATGAGTCATGTAAATCACTTATCACAAAGCCACCTTAATTCTTCATCAAATCTCCCCTTTTTTTTAATCTCCAAAGCTGCCGTGCCTGCATCAATGTTATATGTGTGCCCATAATATACTAATTGTCGTGTGTGTGCATGGGATATCAATCGTGAGTTTGATATCATGATTAAAGTGCAGCTGGTGTGATCATGAAGTAATGATGATTCAATGAATTTGACAATGATATCAATCATCAAGTGGTACGATGATAATGTGGAGCTTGGTAATTGATTTGGCAATAATGGTGTATGGTGATGATTGAATATCTTGATGATCCCTTGATATCCAAGTCCCGTATATATGCTTGTTTGTTACATTGTAATCCTTATGAGATGATGTATGTATCTCCTAGACTGTTTTCCTGCATTTGACACATAAAATATATCAGTTCATATGAAGACTTAAATGTAAAGAAAACATATGATAAGTGAGAAATATGACATGAATTATTATGAAAATAGGAAGAATTATAGCCCTAAAAATAGATGTATTTCGCACTTATCAAACTTCCTCACACTTAGCTTTTGCTTGTCCTCAAGCAAATAGAGAATAAAACTATCTCTAAGGCCGTAGTACCGAACCTGAGGATCAAACAGATGCAAAACAGAAAGCAAGCAAAGTGACAATCGGAAGAATAGTTCTGCTCCCGGTTGTAGGTTTTCGCAATCAGTGAAAAAGAATGATTTTAAAATCATGGAGAAGTTAGATTACAAAATCTGAATATAGATTATCTTGGGATCTTCCACCATTCCTTTCCTCTAACCTTTGGATGACAAGGGGTGTGAAGTAACACCTTATTCCGTGATACCTTTCAACACCACGTACTCATGATCAAAAACAAAAATTAAACTGCAATTAACTTTTCTTTCGCTTGCAAAAACATTATTCTTCAAGAATTATATACAGAACAAACGAATAATTGCGAATTGCAGAGTTATTCCGTAACCTAGACTTTTCTCTCTATCCTTGTAACGGTGTTGGGCCAACTATCCCAGATCCCGAGACCTTAGGTAGATAGGTGTTAAGGCACCCCTAGGACTTAATAACCGGATAGACGAGGCCTGCTTTTGTTGGGAAAAAATTCTGATCAGCGGAGTACCTTGCCTTATCCTTTCATTCCAAACTTTCACATCATTTCCAAAATCCCAAGCTAAACTAATTCAGTTTCCACAATCAACTAATCCATCAAATTTCAGTGAAAACGGATTAATTTTAATAAAATTATATACAAACAACCTAAAGCAGAAAGATTCTTGAGGGGTCACCCCGCTCGATTTCAAACTTCCACAAACATTTTCACCCAAGAATTCGACATTTATAAGCACTCAGAGTAGCCATTATCCAAAAGTAGAAGACAATAAAAACAAGTGTGGCATTGAAGTGCAACTAGCATATTTTCAGGGAAAGATCTCTACTTCCTCACACTTAAGAGGAGCAATGTCCTCATTGTTCAAAAATAAAAATCAAGAAAAGACCTTTCAAAATATGCCACTCATTAAGGATTCATTCAGGACAATCATGAACTGATAAATAAGCAATTATAGCACGATAGGCTGAACACAAACATTCAAAATAAAGAAACTGAAACTCCCCTGATATCGTAGATTGAAGAAGGTTCCCTTCCTCACACTTAAGCTTGAACAAGGGGTAGCGTTCCTCACACTTGCGTTCAAGCAAGTGTCCAGCCTTGGGGTACATCAAACACCATGATAAAAATTTCACCTGCACACACTCACAACTACCACAAAAACGCTGAAAGCGTTGCATTAAAAGCACAGGCACCACTGCCATCTCTGATTGAAAGAAAAACAAAAATAAAACCAAAAACAAAAATAAATTCAAAAATAAAACATAAATTTAACCACTGGGTTGCCTCCCAGTAAGCTACCCGTCTTTATAGTCTTTGGCTAGACTCCCACTTCGTTATCCTGGATCAAAAATAAAAGTAGACAACAACTTTGCCAAGAAAACGAAGTAGGCAATAATTAAAAGCAAACCACCTGGATCAAAACAAAGCGTTACTTCGGCAAATAAAATAGGAAATTGAATACTCCACAAAACCTGATGTTTGAGGAGATACTGCCGGTAACGTATTTCTACTTGGAGACCAGGTGATGATGGATTATCTGCCTCAAATTCGAGGACATAAACGTCATCCTCCTGTTGTTGAGGCTTCTGGATGCAAGGTGGGAGTTGCCGATCAATTGGTGGTAGCGGTGTTCCCTCCTTAGATTCGAGGATACAATATTCTCTTCTGGTTGCAGAGACTTAACATTATAATCCTGCTGGTAGATAACTTCAGAGGGAGATTCAACTTCTTCAACGTCTCTGGAGTCAACCACATCAGGTACCTCCACTGGTTCACAGATGGGTGCAGGCAGAATATCTTCATATACTGGTTGCTCTATTTGAGTTGAGGTTGAAGGAGGAGGGGAATATAAATTCCCAAATAACGCTCCAACTCTTCAAGACTCCTCTCCAGCTTCAAAATTATAGGCTTGGAATGGTCTTCACCCATCAAAGTCTCCACTTGAGATTGGTCCACTAGGTCCGAATAACTTTGGCTATGGAGAATTCCAATTGTTGTTGTGCTAACTGCTGTGAGATCTGATTAAGTTGCCTTTCCCAACTCTGGTTTATAGCTTCTTGCTCAACAAATTTAGCATCAAACTTAGATTCAATTTTAGAAAATTTAGCATTAGTGGATTTTCTTTGCTCCAAGATCTCTGCAAGCATGCTCTCTATGATCCCTTGATATCCAAGTCCCGTATATATATATATATATATATATATATATATATATGCTCGTTTTTACATTGTAATCCTTATGAGATGATGTATGTATCTCCTAGACTGTTTTCCTGCATTTGACACATAAAATATATCAGTTCATATCAAGACTTAAATGTAAGGAAAACATATGATAAGTGAGAAATATGACATGAATTATTATGAAAATAGGAAGAATTATAGCCCTAAAAATAGATGTATTTCGCACTTATTAGTTGCGCCTAGGTTTTCCGAGTTTTTCAATGTGTCTGAACTTCCGTCCGAACTTGGAAGTTCGGACACCCTGTGTTTGCACCCCGGTTTTCTGACTTCGAAGCTCGGACTTCACCACGTAAACTTTCTCGTAAAACGTCTGAACATCAGTCCAAACTTCGATGTTCGAACACTCTGAAATTTCCCTTCTATTTTCAAATCGAACTGTGTCCAAACTTCAACGTCCGGACACAAGTTCGGACGCCCTACTGTTTTCACCATAACTTCTTCGTTTGAGCTCCGTTTTGAGTGCCGTTTGTGGCGTTAGATCCCTCCTTTCGAGTACTATCTGTTTTGACATGTTTTGGCATATGTTTAAGTATATTTTGATTTGAAAGTCACCTATATTCTTTTGAACTCTATTTTGCTCTATAGTGTTCTTCGGCCTCTGATTTCAGTTTGACTTTGGCTAGTCCTGGTTTAAGACTTTTGCTTCAGCTATGATTCAGTTTTTGTTGTGTTAAGACCTTGTGCTTTGGTGTGTGTCTGCAACACCTTCTGAACTGATTTGTTAAGCTTCTGTTTGTTAAGCTTCTATTTTGGGACCTAGTTACTCTGCTTCTGAGCCGTGAATGGCTAGGTCGAGCTATTCTGTGGTATACCATGTAGACGTCATTCTGAGTGTGGGTCATGCCCAATCCGTTCTGTGGGGTTGACGAACCCTTTGGCCTTCGGGTCATTTATGCGTTGTCGAGGGATCTGTTGGATCCATGGGTCTCCGACCCTTTCTAAGTGTTTGTGCTTGGTGCTAGAGTCCCACTTCTGATTGTTAAGTGTTCTGTTTTCTGGTTGCTCTGACTTTTTCTAATTTCTGACAGACTGCTTTGTGCTTTCTGTTTTCTGAGAGCCTCTGGTTTATTAAGTGATCTATTTCCGTCTGCTCCGTTTGTATTTGATTTGAGACGGTCTGCTGTGTGCTTTCTGTCTTCTGAGAAGTCTCTGGTTTGCAAAGCTTTGACTTTCTAGTTTGTCTTCTGCTGCTCCTTCTGATTTGACAACACTTAGCTCTCTCAGTTTTAGATCTCTGTCTGTTGGAAGGTCTTCCGCTCCGATCTCTGCTTTTGAATTTGCTAAGCTTCTGATTTCGTTCAGCTTTTGATGTGGTTAAACTTCTGATTTTGTTGAGCTTCTGTTTTGGTGGAGCTTCTGGATTATCAAGTTTCTATTTCTGCCTTCTTCCTCTAAGACCTCTGCTTCTGATTTTGCTATGCTTTCGTATAAGTATAAATGTATGTTCAGATTATGTTTTGAGCGTGCTCAGCTGATGAAGTTTATCACCTGCTGAGCAATAGTTGTGCTCACCCCTATATCCGTCTGATTTGCAGGTCTTAGTTCGTGTATGAAGATTCGGCCTTCGCTTTTAGTTTTGTATTTGGTTTTGTATTCAATGTTTGGCTTTGAGGCCTTTTTTGTATTTACTAGCTTCCGCTATTGTAAACTGTGTAAACGATTGTAATTGCTACTTGTTAAATAAATGGTATTTTGTTCAGTTTTGGGATTCGCTAGTGTGGCCTTGCGTGTCTTAGGTAATAAGTACGCGGCGTGTAACGGTCTCTCAACCAGGTCGGTTTTGGGGTCGTTACAGTAAAAATATAGGAGTAAATATAATGTGCAGCCCCCCTATTTCTTTACCTTAATAGCAGTTTATAGTCTGGGCTCAAAAACAATTAAAAAATCTTAATCATGTCGTAAAGGAGGTTTCAAAGCAAGCTTTGTAACAGCTGAAGATTAGTAACAGAGTGATTCTGTTTCAGACCTTATAGCAGGATAAAATATCGGCAAGAGAACTAACAATGAAGGTGAAATGATATTCTTATGACAGTCTTTTGCTAACTGTAACCATATATTTTTTCAGATAGGAAGCGTTTCAAGGAAGAAATTCAGCGGAAATTCTTGCGTAGATCTCAAACGGTAGTAAGCAGATGAGTAACAACAGCAACTTTTGCTTTTAAAGTGCAAAAAGCAGGTAGACTTGAACTATTCGACATACTTAGTTTACTGTACATTTTAGCGATGTGATGGAGAAAGGTATATTTTAAACAAGGATCTGAATTGCTGTGCTATGCAGCTGAAAACTTAAAATTCTAAAATAGAAGTTGGAAAGTTTTTCATATTGATGAAAACATAGGTTGGAAAGATTTTAAACCAGATGGAGTTTAAACTGATTGTTGAAGAAGAAACAAACAGTGGTTGGGTTAGAGTGGAAACCAGACAAGACTCGAAGTTTAGATTACTCCTAAAAATAGCAGCAATAGGAGGCATACACTATACTCTTTTTTTTGGGAAGCTGATAGTAGTGGCAAATTGGAGCTGCAAGTTTGCTGTAAAATAGTGATAGATATAGATTTATTAGAAAAGTAGTATTACCAGTTTTGAAGGGCCAAAAGAAATTAGGAACATATATACTATTTGGCTATTGAGCCTCATCATCTAATAATCTCAAATGAAACTAAAAGGATCAGGCCGGGAGGAGTAAAACAGAGTTGCAAGCCACAGTAAGAATCAGGGATAGCTATTAGAAGCCTAGTGATATTTGGAAATGAGCATAGGGGTAATTTTAATGCTTGTACTGCACCTTACAAATAGATAGTCAATAGCTTAGATCAAATCAAACTTTACATATCAGAGGTGACCATATCAGCAATATAAACTAGAGATTCAATCTCAGGCTATGCATTTGACATGCTTATTCTAGCATTGCCGATAGTAACACAAAATTGTAGAGAATTAGTCTAAACAGATATAAGTCAAGTTTTGTAAAATCAATCATGACCAGTTTTGTACACCAATTCTGTATAAGAGGCTAGAGTTTAACCAGTTTGAATCATTGTCCCGTGGTCAACTTATCACTAAAGTGGGCTTAAAATAGATTAGGCTACTGTTGCAATATAAGAGCAGCTAAAATTGGTGTTATCACAAAGTAATTCTGTTGATGGCTTAGAAGGATTAATTTGTTGAAACATAAAGATAGGCAGACCGTCTGCTAACCCATCTATCAGGCCATACTTTTTGCAAAGGACGCACAGAAATACACACATCACAAGAAAGCACTTAACCATGTTTGATTGAAGTGTTGAGGCAGAAGTTTTAGTTGAAGCAATAAAAACGACCCAAAATTTGCATGGAAGATGTCATGGGAGCGTTGGTAAAATGATCTGAAGTAAAATCAGAAACCGGAATGCATGTACAGTTCATAATGGAGAATTGACTTCAGAAGGTTAGTCAAGATTTAGATCAATATTATGCATAGCAACAGGTTTTGTCTTACGCAAAAGTTTAAAGTATAAAAGTTATCTCTGAAGGGAAATATAGGGTGTGGAAACATAGGATACTATAACCAATCACAACTCATAGCAGCAATACGACAGAGAAGCATGTTTAAGATGTTTCTATGTAGGCTTTAAAATCTGATTGCAAAACTTGTTAATGAATTTGTTTTGTAAAAACGAAATCAAGTAGATATGTAATATAGTGTTAAGCAACATAAACCTGCCCTAAGTGATATTGGTTGATATGAGCCAAAAGCAGCAGGTTTATTTG
Organism: Limonium bicolor; assembly: GCA_023374045.1. Classification (NCBI taxonomy): domain Eukaryota; kingdom Viridiplantae; phylum Streptophyta; class Magnoliopsida; order Caryophyllales; family Plumbaginaceae; genus Limonium; species Limonium bicolor. The sequence continues at coordinate 476,845,428 of CM041776.1, forward strand.
TCAAAGACAGATGAACGTTATCCTTTCATTCATGCAGTAAACAATCAACATTCGATCGAATCCTTAAATCAACAATAGTGGCGAAATTTGAGTAAGAAGAACTTATCTTAGTAATTAGCTTCGGACGTTTCCCTCCTTTATCTTGTCGTCGGTTTTCTGGTTAGAATCTTGCTTTCTAGGATTCGTGCTTGAGTCTGAACTGTGGGGGCAACACTTCCCTTAAGCCTTTGTCGATCGCTAGGGGCTGCAAAGCTAAATATGTTTGGCCTTGAGACAAGGAGGAGCTGCATTCGTCTTGGAGCCAAAGAGGGGCTATGCCCGGTCGTTGAACTGAAGGCGATTATGCCCGGTCACAACAGGCTCCCGGTCACACACAAACTACCCGTCGTGACGAGATCCTGCGCCCGGTCACAGCAAGCTCCCACCACAAACTTCCGTCATCGAACAATCATCTCCCGGTCATTGAAGGAGAAATATGAATCGTTGAATAGCTATCGCCAGGCTTTGAACTGTAATGCTGCTCTCTTCGTAGATGATCCTAGTTGCTCTCTGAATTGCTTCTTTATTCTTTCTTTTCGTTATAAAAGTCTATAGTCATCTGACATTCGTCTTCTTTGAGACAAAGAGGGGCTATACCCAGTCGCTCGAAGGCCACCTACTACTCCCGGTCTTCGAGTTGAAGTGTAACCTCGCCTGGTCGCCTGGTCTTTGAAACAAATGCACAGTTCGGCATGGTTGTTTTGTGATTGTTTTGGTCTGGCTGTTTTATGGTTGTTTTATATATGATAGTATATTATTGGAGTAGAACGTAGGATCCACGTGGGACCCGCGTGGGGACCATCAACTTTATACCATATTTATACTACCAAAAAGCCAAGACCGAACGCTGCCAAAGGGGAGCTATGCCTGGTCGTTCGAAGGCCACCGCTACTCCTTTGAAATGGCTGGGCGTAACAGGCTATCACTTTGTATTCCGTCGTCACCCGGGTAGTGAACTTGAAGCTTCACCACTCGATTGTTTGGCCGGCGACAGTTTAGACTCTCTTGTTATAACGCCTAGGTGTGAGGGTGATTTTTCGGTATGAGGGGGTCTATTTAAATATGGTCTGATTGAAAAGTCGAGATCATAGAAAATGCCACTTTGTGGAGGATGAAAACCCATTATTCTTGGCATCCCTCATATACCTACTTTATCGTCCGTTTTTCCCAAAAAGCATATAGGGAGTGTTAGTCAACACTACACCCGCTCTCAATGGGCTTCTCACGGACTTATGCCCTAAGAGCGGAATTGACTAGAGTCGCCGCCTAGTATGACCTAAGGAACTAGGAAGGAAAGGGAAGGAGAGTTCTAAGAACCGTTGGTTGACTCTGAAATTGTTGCCTATGGATAGGACTTATCTGGTCATTTGTAGAGATTATATGTGGGTTCGTACTAGGTTACACCCCTTGGAAGTGGCAACGACCATGACTTCTGATTGGTGCTCGAGGAAACCTCGGTCTCCAATTGTTGGGATTGTCTTCTTTCAAAACCTATATATAGAGATTCATTTAAGAGCCAAAGATAGGATTAGGACAAAAAGAGAGAAAGAGAGTGGATGAGGCGAGCTTTTTTGCCAAGCTAGCGCTAAGAGGAAGAATTGATGAATTCGGATGAGTATAGAATGAAGATTTGGGAAAGTCTGAGTGAAATGCCCCGAAATTAAAAATAGTGATTAATTAGGCTAATGAAGATTTTAAAGGCTTAATTATGCCTAAATAAACATGAGGGAACAAATCCCGAAGAAAACGGATCCTTAAAATGAATTAAAACACAAATGAACCTTAAAGCGCATTTTTCGAGGAAACCGGGAAAACGCGACTTTAATCGGGTCAAATAGACTCATAATAATTTTGGTCAACCAAATAGTCATTAATAAACATTAATAGAGGTCTAGAACCAATAAAATCAATTAAACGAGAAAATTCCGGAAAACGGGTTTCGGTAGTAAAAACTGTAAAACGGGAAGTTGTGGGGTGTGAGTGTAAATAAACTAAACTAGTGTTTCCACTTTGAAAATAAAAATGTAAAATCTGAGTGTGTGCAGTGTGTGGGCCGATTTACTCCCTCTCTCTCACTCTCTTAATTCTTCCTTGTTTGCTAAATGACAAATAAAATAAGTAGAAAAAGTAAAAAGGTGGGACTACTCTCTCTCCCCCTCATTTCCCTCACTCTCTCACCGTACCCTCTTCTCCCCCTCTGAATTTTCTTCCTCCCAACACCCCTCCAATGGCGTTTTTGAGAGCCCATTCAGCACCCCCTCTTCTCTCCTTTTGTTGAACACTCAAACCTTCTCCAAAATTACAAAAACTGTACCGTTGAATTCCTCTCATCAAGGAGAACATCTCCCTCTTTTCAGAATTCGAAAATATCCATTTTCATCTCCATGGGTGTTCTTGTTTTTGAAGATGAAGACCACCATTAGAAGCTCCTGCTTCACCTTGTTGGTCTAAGGTAAAAAGAAATTCGAAAAAACTAGCATTTCTAGCCCTCATTTGTTAAATAAGAAATTTCAAGTTTTGAGCTTCTTGTTCTTTGCTCCCAGCCAATTTTTGGCTTCTCTTGTGGAGAGGAAATCTTGTTCTTGCTGCTGTCCAACACTCCTTCTAAACGCTAAAAACATACCTTAAAGCTTTAAGATGATTTAAGGGCTAGCTTGAATTAAAATGGTGGTATATTAATGGGCTGTAGCATTAGAACATTGAGCTTCTATAACCGGTTGGTCAAGAGGAAAGGAAAGGAAGGAAGAAGGAAAGAAGAAAGAAGAAGGAAAGAGAAGCTAGAAAGAACAAGGTAAATTGCACTCACCTTGTGTAGTCTTTGTAAGCTTTATGTACCAGATTTTAGAATCTTGGAATGAGTATTGTAAATGGTCTTGAGTAGTAGTATAAATTGGAAGAGAACCCAACTGTTTTAGAGCTTCAAAAGATGATTAAAAACTTGTATAAACCTTAAGGAAAGAAATGATGTGTGTGCAGGAAAATAAATGGGTGATTAGTGCTTAGCATGTATATTGATAATGTGTATATTGAACAGGTTTGGTAAATCGAATGTGTGGGTAAAAACATGTAGTGAGAATGTTAAAATTTAGGGGAGGCTATGTCAAAATTTACCTAGGAACTAGAGGACTTAAGAGCTTAAACTAGGTAGAAAAACACTTTGAAACAGATTTTAAAAAGGAGCTAAGTAGTGGGTAGATTAAGAGTGATGGATAATGCATTTTAAACCTTAGAAATGGCATTAGGAAGGGAAACCATGAATGGTGGAAGAGGGAACCAAAATCTGTAGCATAGTTAGACTAAGAAGAGATAATGTAAGTGCTGAAATGGAATTTAGAAAAATAATGTGGGTGAAATGATATAGAAAGGAGTAATGAGTGAATGGATGTACTAGGGTGATTTAGAGGGTTTAATTAGTGTTAAAACATGTGGGATTATTTGTAGGAAGATTGGGGAAGTAATTGGTAAAAGAAGGAAGTTGAAACAGATTCAGTGGGACAAGTCTGACCTCGACCGACCTAGAGGGTTGAGTCGGTCGTGGGTCGGTCAGATTGAAACCACTGAAGCGTAAATGTTCTGACTTCGACCGACCCAGAAGGGTGAGTCGGTCGTGGGTCGGTCGGGTAAAGAATTCTCAAAGTCGAAGTTTCTGACTTCGACCGACCCGGGAGGTTGGGTCGGTCGTGGGTCGGTCACGATGGATTCCAGGGCCGATTTCTTTCTAACTTCGACCGACCTAGAGGGGTTTGGGTCGATCGGGTCATACTTGGGTCGGTCGGGTCCAAACAAAAAAAATGTTAATTATAGTAATCATATGTGTATATATATATATAGAAGTACACCATGGTGGGTAAGAATAGTAAGAGAACATACACATGAGTAAGGAAATAAACTTAAAGTATGAAATGAGTTCATAACCACTTATGACTTGTAAGAACTAGCAAGTATACATAGGGAAAGGTAATGGAGTAAAGAGTTAAATCGATAATAAGTCATTAACCATACAACTCCATGTATGTCATAGGACTTGAATTGTGAACACTGAGGAAAGTCGGGTTCAAGTACAACGGTGAACAGTATAACTTCTCATGCCTATATGCTACCTTGGCTACTCTGATTGTGGTTTGTGAGCTAGTTGACCACCTAAATAGATAAAATGCACGATTGGATTTATTGCGCGTACTTTTAATTATATGGATATCGTTCCTTGTTGAATGTTTATCTTAACTCATAGTTTGTATAATTCATGAAATGAATGAATGAGAATGGTGTGTGTGTGTGTGTGCTTTGATGTACATTGTAGTGACCGAATGATATTGTAATGGACTTCTAACTAATTCCTAACAAGCTAACGTTTCTAACATTAAGAAATTGGTAAATTGGAATAAGTAGAAGTCCGATATAGTTTCGGCCACGCGTGAGGAGGAGGAGGAGGAGACACAAGAGGTTGGATCCAAATCCTGGCCTTAATCTTTTCCATGGACCAAACCCTTTAAATGGGTTGCTTCCTGGATTAGTGAGCCACCCTAAAGCCCGGTGGTGGGACGATATAGTCCCTGCCCGGAGGTCATACCGACTTAACATGAGTATAATAGGTAAGATAAGTAAGTAAGTATGAAGTAAGTAGTATTGTATGAGTGTGATTGTGTAAGTATTGTGTACTGATTAAAAGTAAGAACATCTGATTAACCCGGATGGGTAATTGGCTAACTATTGATGAAGTAGAATTGTGAATGTAATGTATTACTGTTTGGCTTGTTGTATTGCTTTCGGTGGTATGTATTGTATGTTGTATGAATGTATTGTTATTGTAATAGCATGTATGCATGTATAAAATGAACTCCATGTATAGTCGACCAATAGTCGGCGTACCCTAGTTAGCACGCGGTATACCGAAGTTTATATACAACATTTTGCTGAGCCCCTTGGGGCACTGTTTTTAATTTTACAGGTGCTCGCGAAGGGTGAAGATTGTGATGAGATCAAGATGATTTCTTTTTGTGTAATTAATGGATTATGAATGGTGTACCAAGTTGTACATGGCTATAGGCATTTTTGATTAGCCGGTGTATCATGGGTACACCCTTTTGGATATTGAAAGGATTGCGAATTGGTAGAAATGAGTAGGTTGCTTAAACTCATTATTTTTGTAAACTCAAGAAGGGATGTAATTAATTCTACTTTTGGATACTCGTAATCTAGCATTGTAAGTAGGCGGTATTATGTATTGGAAAGTATTTATAGTAGCTCGGTATTCTCTAAACATCAGACCGTTACAGTATGTAGTGTAAGCCTTGCTAGCCGTATGGAAGTTAGCGGAGTTGTATCACCCGCCGTAGTATTGTATTTCCGCTGCGAGTAGTAGGATAATCGGGATATTAGAAGATAAGTAAGGGATTAGCGGTAGGGGTGTTACAAAAAGTGGTATCAGAGCGTAGTAGCGCTCTGATGTCTAAGGATTACCGAGCATAGGGATTATCGAGTTAGGATTACAACCTTTTAAAACGAGATATAGGAGCCTAACTAGGAATGACCGTGATTACAACGGATACCCTTAACGTCCGTGGATGATACCATTGCTTAAATTCAAGACCCGTTAGTCACCATGTCACAGTGCCTAATGTAAATGTTAAATGTTCAGATGTCAGGACGAGGTCCAGGTTGACCCAGGGGAGGGGCTACCGACGGACCGGGCACGCAGATGATAGCAGAGATCGTTGCTGCCACGACAGCACAAATGCTACCTCAAGTAATCACCGCCATACAGCAAACTCAACAAAATCAACAAACTCAAGCGGGACCAATCCCTCCCCCTCCACCCAGAGATGTAAATTGGGTAAAATCAGTCGCTGAACTCCAACCTCCATGCTTTAGAAACGAGAGCGACCCGGAAAAACTTGAAGCCTACATCTCCAAAATGGAGACAGCGTTTGAAACCCTCGAAGCTCCTGCTGGAGTTCGAGTGAGAGTAGCAGCATACTATCTCAAAGATGCTGCCATGGATTGGTGGAAGCTTGTAAAGCACGAGTATGTCAACAACCCCACCTTCGATTAGGAATCTTTCACCGCCATCCTCCGATCCAAGTACTACCTTGAGCACGTCAAAACCAAGAAACGTCTAGAGCTTGACGCCTTAAGGGTGACTGAAAAGATGTCAGTAGATGAGTACTACCGCACCTTCACCTCCATCCTACGTCTCCTACCCGACCTTGGGTACACCGGCCAGGTGTTGGTCGATCGCTTCTATGGCGGTCTAAGCCATCGCCTTCGGTACGGTATGGGCTATACCAGATTTACCACCCTTCAGGAGTGCTATCACGCGACATCTCGCATTAAGATTACATGGTAGTTAAGGGATGAGGAACAGGCTCTTAAGCGCAAGGCTAATAGCAAAAACACCAGTTCTGAGGAGCAGAACCAGGGCAAGAGCTGGAAAAAGAAGAAGGGAAAATTCTTTCAGCAATCCCAAAAGAACTCCCCAACTGAGAGCAGTGCCCATGCTGAGAAGGGCAAAACAGCTGAGCCTCTTCAGCTAGCTTATTCTGCGCCGGTGGCTACGAAGCCACTGAGATCACACCCGCCTAAGGGTAAACTTCTAAATTCACACTCGTACATGTATAATTACCATAATTAGTATTCCCGCACCAAATGTGCTAACACTCAAGCCTCAGGTTCTGGCTCCGGGTACAACAAAAAACTCCGACGGCTGTAGCTATGTCTGTAGAAAATGCAACCAAGATCACCCGGCACAGATTGCCAAGGGAGGGAAATCATATGATTCAACTGTCAGAAGCCGGGACAACGAGCAAATGTGTGCCCAGAGAATGCAAAGCCCAAGGGAAACTTCCAGAGCTATAAACAGAGGGAAGGCAAGGAGGTTGCATCTGGCGATGCTCCAGCCCAGCAGGCCTCGCAGGGACAGGGGTCCCGAGGTCCTCAGAAGGGCGCACCTCAGAGGCAGCCGGCCTTGCATATCATTGACCGTGACGGGACCGGATCTAAGTCCAGCCTAGGTACTACCTAACCTTGAATCCTTGTAAAGCATGTCTAAGTATCGAAGTACTTGTTTGAATGAATGCATGAGTAAGAACTACAGTATGTATTTGAGCATGAAATGAATTAGCTGAGACTAGAACTCACCGTAGACGAATTTATAACCATGGGTAGATTTAATATCTGCTACCCGATACCTTCAAATCCAAACCATGAAGAAGACGCATCACCACTTACCACTACTCCAACGAGCAGTGTCAGGTCATCCGACCAAGTATGATTCTATTAAAGGGATACCTGAAACCCGAAGCCCAAATTTCAATCATCTGACGATGCAATGAACTAGGGACGGGTCTAGGAGGATTTTACACACCCGAATTCCCTGGTGGAGCGAAGATGAAGCTGAAGATGATGTGCTTGGGAAAGGATTGGAATCCTTATACCAATACATACCAAAAGACTCGAACACAAGCTGTAGAACTTGCACAACAATGTGAAGATGATCCGATCCCCGCACTTGAAGCGGACCTCTATATCGTCAACTTCTATGAGAAAGAAGGACAACTTGGGTTACACCAAGATAAGGACGAGACAACGGAATCTCTTGAACGAGGAGTGCCCGTAGTGTCTTGGTCCATTGGTGATGACGTCATATTTTTGTATAGCGAGCAGAAGTGTGTGGGCCTCGCAGAGAAACTGGTTTGGAGATCAGGAGATGTCATAATCATGGGTTGAAAGTCAAGGTTGCTGTATCACGGGATCAACAAGATCAAGTTGAATACGGCACCACCGGCGATAATCAATGCCACACACATGAAACCAGGACGCCTGAACCTTACCTTTAGGAAGTACTAAACTTGTAGTATTATGTGATATATTAGTAACGTGTATTAGAGACACGGTATGTAAGATGGTTGGTTTAACAATAAAGAGCAGTGTTGATTATTAAATTCCACTTGTGTCCACCATCATTACTTATAGACTTGTGAATCAATAGGTTGTGGACTCGGTACCGAAGGTAATCTGAGTATCCTCACCGAAGCATAAGCCGGTAATAGCGGCACCATCTTAACGAGAACCTTCCCAGTGAACGGCATTGATGCCTCAGTATTATTCTACTCCAGCGCCTCTCATACTTTCGTTTCGTCATCATTTGCGAAGAGGTAGGGGCTAGATGCGGATGAGCTACCGAACTTCTTGGTTACTCTCCCGTTGAAGGAGCGAGTACGATGTACAAAGTATTACAAAGTAGCCACGATCCGAATCAAAGGTGAAGAGTTTCCCATCTCCTTCATCGAATTTAATGGGTTGGGATTGACTTGATAGTCCGGATGAACTGGTTGGAGAGACACAAGGGGCGAATCCTCTACGCCAAGCATAGATTGCTGCTCAAGAGTTCTTCTGGGGTTACCGTATCTTATCGCCAGAGACCGAGAGAGCCTTCGACTACAGTCATCTCCGCTATGGCTATATACCGGGAGCTCAGAAAAGGACATGATGTGTATTTATGCCATGTGCAAGATCTAGAAAGAGATCTAGAATTCAACATCGACGTATCAGTTGTATTAGAATTCCCCGATGTATTCCTGAAGGAGCTGCCTGGTATGCCACCTCAGAGAGCTGTAGAATTTGAGATTGATCTCCTTCCTGGTACTGGTCCCATTGCTAGGGCACCATACCGTATGACACCAGCAGAAATGACAGAGCTCAAGGAGCAGTTGCACGATTTACTTGACAAAGGGTTTATACGCCCGAGCGTATCACCCTGGGGAGCACCGGTCCTCTTCGTTAAGAAGAAGGACGGTAGCATCCGACTCTGCACCGACTACCGCGAATTGAATGCGGTCACCATCAAGAATAAATACCCATTGCCTCGCATCGATGACCTATTCGACCAGTTGAAAGGAGCTTCAGTCTTCTCTAAGATTGACCTCCAATCTGGATATCATCAGATTGCTATCAGAGAGCAAGATATAGAGAAAACGACATTCCGTACCAGATATGGCCACTACGAATTCACCGTTATGCCATTCAGTTTGTCCAATGCACCAGCTAAGTTCATGGATCTAATGAACCGGCTATTCAGTGAGCAGTTAGACATTTCTGTCGTAGTCTTCATCGACGACATCCTTGTGTATTCTAAATAAGCAGAAGAGCATGCTAACCACCTCAGAAAAGTACTTGAGACACTACGTGAGAACCAGCTTTATGCGAAGTTCTCCAAATGCAAGTTTTGGCTAGATCAGATATCTTTCCTCGGTCATGTCATCTCGAACGCGGGTATTTCAGTTGTTCCATCTAAGATTCAAGCTGTCCGATCATGGCCTAGACCTAAGACTGTTACCGACATTTGGAGCTTTCTTGGTCTAGCCGGTTATTACCGGAGATTTGTAAAGGACTTCTCGAAAGTCGCTAAGCCCATGACGACGCTGATAAAGAAAGATGCACCATTTGTATGGACAGACGAGTGCGAGGTATCCTTCTAGAGCCTAAACGACTCATTGACCTCAACGCCCATCCTTACTCTTCCAAAGGGCATAGAGGGATTTGAGGTATATTGTGATGCGTTAGGCAAGGGAATGAGATGCGTACTCATGCAGCATGGCAAGGTAGTAGCCTACGCCTCCCGCCAGCTGAAAAAGCATGAGGAGAATTACCCGACACACGATCTAGAGTTAGGAGCCATTGTCTTCGCCTTGAAGATTTGATGACACTATCTCTATGGGGTAAGCATCACCATCTACTCCGACCATAAAAGTTTACAATATGTATTCACGTAGAAGGAACTGAATTTGAGACACAGAAGGTGGATGGAGTTTCTTTCAGATTACAAAATCGACCAGCAGTATAAGGAAGGGAAGGCAAACATTGTAGCTGACGCCCTGAGCCGTCGAGCACACTCGCTCCATTCGCTACTCGCTTCTTCTAGCTTGGTTGACGAGGTGCGAGAAGCTCAGTTGAGCGACCCTTATATGACCGAGATCAGACAGAAGATCACAGATGACACATTCGAGAAAAGAAGTATGACTTCAAACTACATGAAAATGGTCCGATCCGGCTGAATGGCAGGTTATGCGTCCCCCAAAGCATTGCTGAGCTGAGGGATCGCATCCTGCGAGAGTCACACAGTTATACACTATCCATCCATCCGGGAGCCTCCAAGATGTACAAAGACATGAAGAGGTACTTCTGGTGGTCTGGAATGAAATCCGATGTGACTGAGTATGTGCTAAGATGCCTAACATGCCAGAAAGTGAAGTTTGAACATCGAAGACCGGGTGGAATGGTACAGTCTATGCCAATTCCGGAGTGGAAATTCCATGATATCTCCATGGATTTTGTTGTAGGACTCCCACCTGCCAGGGGAGGACTCAACATGATCTGGGTAGTAGTCGATTGCCTCACCAAGGTTGCCCGATTCATACCGATGAAGGGCACCTGGTGTAACACCCCTACTGCTAATCCCGTACTTACCGTCTAATCGTCCTAATGATCCTACTACATCGCAGCGGAAATACTACTACTACGGCGGGTGATACAACGCTGCTAACCGCCCATACGGCTAGCTAGGCTTACACTACTTACAGTTACAGTCTGATGTCTAATTATACCGAGCTATTACATTCCATACCGTATACAAAAGATCATATACTTACATTGCTGGATTACCGAGTATCAAGTGTAGTTAATTACATCCCTTTTCAATCTTCCAAAAATAATGAGTTTCTACCGACTACTCATCTATACCATCTCCTAGTTCTTTCATTATCCAAAAGGGGTGTACCCCATGGTACACCGGCTAACAAAAACCTATAACCGTGTACAACTTAGTACACCATCCACAATTCATTAATTACAGACAAAAGAATCAAACTTAAACTCTTCATAGCCTTCACCCGTCTCGAGGACCTACATTATATTAAAAACATCGCCCCAAGGGGCTCAACAAAAAGCTGCATATAAACTTCGCATATACCGCGTGCTAACTAGGGTACGCCGACTATTTAAGGTCGACTGTACATGCGGTTCATTATTTTCATACATACATGCTTTACATACAACATACAATCATATACAATACAATACACAATCTAAACAACGGTACAATAGCACACACAATACTTACCTTCACAAGGGTTAGCCAAATTACACATCCGGGTTAATTGGATGCTTATTACTCTTTTACTCATTACTCAATACTTTCTCTTACTTTACTTACTTACTTTACCATACTTGTTTACTCATTCTTACTTACTTACTTTTACTCATGTTAAGTCGGTATGACCTCCGGGCAGGGACTACACCGTCCCACCACCGGGTTTTACTCGGCTCACCAATCCAGGATGCTACCCATTTAAGGGGTTTGGGCCGTGGACCAGTTAAGAGCCAGGAATTGGAGCCAACCTCTTGTGACTCCGCCTCCTCACGCGTGGCCGAAACTATATCGGACGTCTACTCATTCCAATTTAATTACCAATTTATTAAGTTAGATTGGTTAGCTTGTTAGGAATCAGTTAGAAGTCCATCTCATTAACATTCGGTCACAACACAATATATCAAGCATACACACATTCATATTCATCCATACATTTCATGAATTATACAAACTATGATATAAAGACAATATCCAACAAGGAACAATCTCATGATCACAAGTAAGCATAGTATATCCGATTCGTGCATTTATCTTATTTGGTGGTCAATTAGCAGACAAGCACACAAATCAGAGTAGCCAAGGTAGCATACGGGGCATGAGAAGTTCATACCGTTCACTGTTGTACTTGTAACCGACGTTCCTTCGGTGTTCACAATCCAAGTCCTATCATATACATACAATTGGGTGGTTAATTACCCTTACTTAACCTTCCTAATTTTTTTACTAACTTTTCCTGGTTTATACTTACTAATTCATTGTTATTCAAATATATGTACTTAGGTTACTTACTTAAAATTATTTTCTAAGCTTGTTAATGGCCTTAATAACCTTTAAACATCATTAATTATGTCTTAATTATCTTATATTATCATTACCCACCTTTACCCTACCTTAGATTAGCTTTAAAATGCATTCTGGAATGAAAATGGTGTGGTCCGGGTTACTGTCCGGGTTTACAAACCCGGACCACTACTTTGGAAAATCCCTCGGGTATGATTTATGACTGGTCCGGGTTTGTATCCTAGTTTACAAACCCGAACCACATGTTTTGATAAGTTACGGGTGTGATTTAGGGGTGGCCCGGGTTAGTAACCTGGTTTGCAAACCCGGACCACTCCATTGTTATAGCAATCTGCCGTGTTTTGATACTGGTCCGAGTTTCTGTACTTGTTTACAGACCCGGACCACTTGCAGGTTTGAAAAATATGTATGTTTTTGAACTTGTTTCAACTCCAAACTTCTACTAATCTCTTCCCTAATATTCCTACATGTAACCTAGCATATTTTGACATTGATTAAGCACTTTAAACTACCCTAATCCAACCTATATTTCTATCTGTCAACTTATAGATTTTTACTGCTAAATTTTCCTTCCTGTTGCAGTTTTCTTCTTCAACCAATGTAACAGATCTTCCTATTCTTCTTCCCACTAATTAAATGACTCTCAAACTAGCCTAACTTAGTTAAACATTTCCCATTACACCATTTCCAACTCTACTCCACTGCATCTCTTCCTCCCGTTACAAACCAAAGTGAAAATCTTATTTTCCTTCTCTGCAACCCTCTCTGTTCTTTCTTTTCTAACAGCACTCAAGTCTCTAAATTCCTAATCAAATTTTGACAGAGTTTCCCTACAATTCTAAGTGTTCTCACCATATAATTTTGCACACTCAATATAGTTACCACCTACTCATTATACACATTATTCCCATACAAAATTCTAACACCTAATGTACACTTAATATTCACACTTGCATTTTATTTACTTGTTTTCAAAAGCTTCAAACTACCAATACCAACCACATTAATATCCCATTCTTTTCCTACGTTACAGTGGTTTAGACCATTGCTAAAACAATATACAAACATTAAAATTGTACAGAGGCTTCTCATTACCTTGGTTCCTTGCTTCATTTTTTTCTTTCTCTCTTCCTCCTTTCTTGCTCCTCTTTCCTTCTTGTTCTTGTTCTTTGTTTTCTTGAGTTTATTTAAGCCAAGCTACCCATGTAACGAGGCATACACACACACACACCAAAACTAGTAAATTTCTAACGTAGGCTTTAAACCCTAACTTGTGAGAATTCATTTAAAACTCTTAGGAAGTCTTACCTTGAGCTTCTAATGGAGTTTTTGAGTAGAAAATGACAAGGCTTCAGCTCTCAAGGTGGAACACCAAAAACGGTTGGATGGAGAACAATGGTGTTCACATGAGTTTTGGTTTTTGCAAGGAAAAATGGAAAAGAGAATAGCTTTGGTCCTTTCCTTACCTTAGAACATGAAGAAGAAGATGGAGCTTAAAATGGTGTTCTTTAGACCTTAAATGGTGTTCCTGTCAAGGATTCTCACCGGGGTCTCGACATATCTCATAGTCGGCTCAATGGATAGTCTCTCGGGCTCTAGGACATGAGAAGGATCGGCGATGTACTTCTTGAGTTGTGTGATAAGTGTGAAATACATATATTTTTTAGGCTTTAATTCTTCCTATTTTAATAACAATTCATGTCATATTTTACACTTATCAAATGCTTTTTCTAAGATTTATGTTTTGATGTAAACTTATACATTTTATGTGTCAAATGCAAGAAAAAGTCATAAACTCACATTTGTCATATATATATTATATATATTCACACGGCAATAAACACAATTATTCATTCATCATTCATTAACCATTAACACAACATTGAGTCATCATTACATATACTTTTGTTTTTATGGCCACGTACAGGTACATAACATTTATATCATCTTCATTCACTCACGGCTGGACTGGAATTAGAAACTGGCAAGGTATGGGCTATTCTATTGTTTATCGTACTGCACATGAGGAGAATAATCCAAGCTTGGATTCACGCTGGGACATGCTGGCATCGCACAACAGAGAACCGACCTAACATATCAGAGGGGGGACTGTCTTCATTCTCGATCTCCATTTCACGCCCGGAACTATCCATCAGCTTCTTCATATATTTCATCATCGACCCTCTCGAGGACACACATCATCACCCACCACATATCATCCATCTCCATTTCACGCCGCATCGACCACGATTCACCACCGTCATCACCCCATCTATACCGACATCTCACCAGCACCGCATCTACCCATTGTCCAACCCGCACCGCATACCACTGTACCGACGACCACCATCATTCCATCTCCATTCACGCCATTACCATCGACCACACCATCGTCTCACACAGCACCACATCTCACCACTCTCTCTTCACCATCACTCTCGCACCACGTCCATCCCGCCACGACCCACACGCAGACCACCATCACCAACGTCCTATTTTTACACCATCGTCGAACAGAGGAGGAGGCATCAACACATTCATCCCACGTTTCTTCATCCGGGCCATCACCATCGACACCTGCGACCCATCACTCCATCACCACCGTAACCACCTCATCGTCTTCGTCGTAACATCCACACCACCGTCATCACATCTTCATTGTCACGCCCACATCTCACCAGAGGACGATCTTCATCGCCTTCACCATTCACACCCGTGACAACTCAACACTATACTACATCATCACTCGTCATCACGCATCCTCTTCATCGCCAGAGATCACCGTTTATCATCGACCACCATCAGGGCGGAGCCAGAAATCAAAGTTGAGGGGGGCATGGACAAAATTATCAAAAGTTAGGGGGGTCTTTACTTAAAATTTTCTATAAAAAAAAATTACATTATAATTTTGTGCAATTTAACAAAGTTGGGGGGTGTGTTGCTCCCTCCTGCACTGCTCTGTCTCCGCCCCTGACCACCATTATCACCCCATTTTCATTCTCGTCGCCTTCAGGAACTGCATCCGAGGAGAGATCAAGACGCAGACTCACATCTCACCAGATGAAATATATTCAAGCCATACACTCACCATCGACTCCCGCAACCGACTGCTTTCACCACACTCGCATCTGACAGGACCATCTTCACCGTCATCACTACGAATCCATCGCCATGAGCTCACCTCCGCATTATCACCGCCACCATCGTTCTTCGTCGTCGACCGTACGAGTAGAGGAGGCGAGAGCGAGAGCTGACGAGGGAAGCTAGTCACGTTCACGTCTTCATCTTCACCGCCGGTGCGAGGGAATCGACAAGTTGAGAATCGCAGCAGTAGGTCGGAGAGCTACGAGAAATAACAGGGAGAACCGGGGGAAAAGCAACAGGGCGAACCGACCTGGAGTGAACCGATCTGCATTGAACCGGACCAGAACTTAATAAGGGTTTTACTAAACTTATGCTATTACATTATATTTGTTACATGTTATTTACTTCTTGTTACATTTTTAGTTATTACATAACATTTAATATTTGTTTTAATGTTTATTTTAATTTTTGAAATAATGTGTGAGTAGTTTAATTTTAGTTTCCCGAGTTGGGAAGTGACCCTAATTCCCGATGATTATGTTTTATTAATGTTCCGTACACCTTCATTATTATGATTAGTTTGATTCCTGTTCTTAATATGTTTTAGTTACCTGGCCAATAATTAGAACAATTCTTGTAGTTTTCTAATCAGCATGCGAGAGCTGAGATAGTTAACTAGACATAGGAAGTCGAACCTGATTAATAACTAGAAGCCTGACCCCGCCTATAGGTTAATTGGACTCCAATAGAAACTGTACTTTATGCGATTAGTGGTGTCCGGATTAGAGCATTAGTCTGTTGCTAGTTCTAGCAATTAATTAGGGTTCGTTAGACTTAGCCGTTGATGAATTAATTAAAGTTTCTGAGTTAATTATAAAAAGCTAGAGGAAGAATTAATAGTAAAATCTGAAGCATTAGGTGAGCACTGAGCAGAACAACTCGGGGAGCGTCTTTTAATTATTATATTTTAAACCCATTATTTGTTTTATTTTGCTTGTTTGTTTTATTTATTCTTTTTATTCCTTTATTTACTTAATTTATTTTATTTGCTTTATTATTTTATGTTAGTTTGTTGAGTCATTTATTTTTATTAAATTAATTAAAACCTTTAAAAAGTGACATTTCATGTTTTCTTAGTTTAGTTTCTCAGTTAGTAAATAAATTGTCAGTTAATTGAACGAGGTCCCTGAGATCGACAACCCACTTATTCACTATACCCGCAAAACGATAGGTACACTGCCTAGGTGGAAGTAGTCACATATTTCTGCTAACAAGTTTTTGGCGCCGTTGCCGGGGACCTCCGACACGGTTAATTGATATTTATTTTAATTGGGATTTATTTTTTTTAGTTATTTCTCTTCTTGATTGAGATTTTATTTTAACATTTTGTTTATTCTCAGATTATTTTAATTTTTGTTGATTTCTTACGTATACATATTTTTGATTGAAATTCAATTTGTTAAGTTATACGTAGTTACTAGCTAGG
The DNA here is from genome assembly GCA_023374045.1 of Limonium bicolor. Lineage (NCBI taxonomy): Eukaryota > Viridiplantae > Streptophyta > Magnoliopsida > Caryophyllales > Plumbaginaceae > Limonium > Limonium bicolor. Next base: position 476,861,984 of record CM041776.1, read on the forward strand.
TTGAACTTTGATACGTTTGTTTCTCTTGTTTTATTTCTATTTATTTTATTTGTTTTAGTTTTTGTTTAGTTTTTTTTCTCTTAATACGGTAATTAATTATTAATTAGTATAGTTTATCGTTTTGTTTTCGTGTTTCTTAACATGTTGTTACTTACTTTTCGTTTTAGTTTATCATAATTAGAATTAATTTAGTGTACTTCTTAGTTTAGAATTTAGCATAAGTACTTTTTCACGGTTAATTGACATATTAATTTGTTTGATTGTGATTTATTTATTATTTTGATTAATATTTGAGTGTTTATTTATTGTGTTTCGTGTTACGATTTCGTTTTGTTTTATTTTGGTTTTCGTTTTTTTATTTTATTACGGTTTTATTTTTTTTCTTTATTTATTTTTGATGACTTTCCTTTTGTTTTGTTTTTGTTTATTTACCTTTAGGATTTACTTGCTTAGAAGTTGGTTGAACGTATACATATTGCTTCTAATTGATAGTTACGTTAATTAGCTTTAGTTAGGATTAATCTTGGTATTTGATTTTCTTTATTTACTTTTTGTATGACGTTTTATTTAATTGTTTTTGATTTTGTTTCCTGTATTATTTGCTGATTTTCTTTTTACTAATTAGGATTTTATCTTTACCCTATAATCTAGATTTTATAGTTAATTTCGGTTGTTTAATTTTTGTTAGTCTTTCCGATTTTATTTGTTTTACAATCCTATTTTGTGTTGTTCTACAATTTTTATTTTAAGAGTGCTTTTGTTCACCTTGAGACTTAGGAATTGAATTTTGTTTCGTTTTCTTTATTTTTCTATCGATTTTATTTTATTGTTCTTTCGTTTTTGTTGGGATATACTTGTTACTTTGTAGTCCATAATTTGATTGTTTATTTTAGTTTTTAGATTGTCTTTGTTTAGATTTAAAAATGTTAGGAATCATTTATTTAATTCTTATTTGCTTAGTATTCTTTCTTTCTTTTTACAGACGCTAATTTATATTCATGCGTCGAACACGATCTGCAGGTGATCCTTTAGCTGATCCTGAACCAGAGATTGAGAGATACTTGCACAGCAGACGACAGTTGCAATTCGCCATGGCAGCCAGACCAACTCTAGGTGAATACCAGCAACCATCAGTTGAAGGGAGGCCTTCTGCTATCGTCCTCCCCCAGGTGACGCAAGCTGAGCTAGATGCATGACAATTCAAAACGAGCTTCATCACCACACTGTACCATCAAGGACAATTCAGCGGGCTCAACTCAGATGACGCTTCACACCACATCTCTGCATTCCTGGACTTTTGTAATACCTTCAACAAGACAGGAAACCTGAACGAGCGCATCCGGTTGCAGTTATTCCCGTATTCTCTAAAGGATGGGGCAGCTAGGTGGCTACGAAGTCTGCAGCCTAGTAGCATCTACACTTGGGCGGATCTAGCAAACAAATTCCTAGCAAAGTACTATCCTCCATCAAAGACATGGGAGAAGATTGTAGAGATTACAAATTTCTGTCAGGAGCCAGGAGAATCTCTGTATGATTCGTGGGATAGATTCAAGGAGTTACAGATTCTTTGCCCACATCACGGTATGAGTAGTGAGGAGTTAGTACTGTCATTCTTCAAGGGCTTGAACGATTCAAACAAGTTGTTGCTTAGTTCCTCATCTGGAGGAAATTTCATGGTGAGTACTGGAGATGAAGCAATGGAGCTCCTGGATACCATGACTGCTAGCACCAGACAGTGGTGCAAGAACAAGGGACGAGGTGAGTCTAAAAGAGAGCCAGATATGTTTAGTCTTCCCCAGCAAGATCATGTATCTGCTCAATTAGCTACTCTAACTAAGGTTGTGGAAAAGTTAGCTTTAAATCAGAAACAGGAGCAAACAGTGAAGGCAACTACTTCTTCGCCTTTCTTGAACCCTTGTTGTGAAAATTGTGGAGGTGCCCATGAGACCTTCAACTGTGAAGGACCTGGTTTAGTTGGAAACCACAGGAGGTAAATTCGATAAACAACAGGCCATGTAACCCTTATCCTAACTCTTTTAATCACAACAATTGGAGGAACAATCACAGCCACCTTGGAGAGGTAATGATCAGCAAATGGGTAACCAAGGTTTTAATCAAAATAGACCATCTTATTTTCATAGGCAACAAGAACAATCTCAGAATTCTCAGGGAGGTAATAGTAAGATTGAAAGTATGCTAGCAGAACTCCTTAAGCAAGGACAGGCTACTAATGCTCGATTTACTGAAATTGAATCTAAGTTTGCAGAGCAGGCAGCTAGGAATGCTGATCAAGCTGCCATCAATCAGAGCCTAGAGAGACAGATGAGTTGGATTGCAGAACAGCTAGCATAGAGACCTTCAGGATCACTCCCCAGTCAGACCGATCCAAACCCGAGAGAGCAACTTAAAGCAGTAACGTTGAGAAGTGGTAAGGAGTTGGTTTCCAATGTTCCTGAAGATAAAGATGAATCTGAAAAATCAGGAGAGTCTCCACCTGAAATTGAAGAGATTGAAATCCCCAAGGAGAAGGAGTCTCCTGAACCTTTAATTGTCAAACCTTCTCAAGTTTCTTATGATCCCCCTATTCCTTTCCCTAACAGGCTGAAGAAAAAGAATTTAGACGAGCAATTCGGGAGATTTCTTAATATCTTTAAGAAGTTGACTATCAATATTCCTTTTTCTGATGCTTTATCTCAAATGCCTATTTATGCTAAGTTCATGAAAGATATTCTATCTAATAGGCGTTCCTTGCAAGAAACTGACACAGTGAAGCTGACAGAGAGGGTGTCAGCTGTCCTTCTGAAGAAGCTACCACCAAAGTTGGGAGACCCAGGTCTTCCTATCATTCCATGCACTATCGAGGAGATAGATTGTGGTAACGGTTTATGTGATTTGGGAGCAAGTATTAATTTGATGCCTTTTTCAATTTTTGAGAAATTAGGAGTGGGTCAATGTTCTCCCACTTCAGTGCAACTACAGTTAGCTGACCGTTCTATTATTTATCCCAAGGGTAAGGTGGAGGATTTGGTAGTTTCTGTTGGTAAGTTTATCTTCCCTGCTGATTTCATTGTTATTGATATGGAGGAGGATAAGGATGTGCCATTGATTCTAGGTAGACCATTTATGAGGATTGCTCGTACTCTTATTGATGTTGAGGGAGGAAAGATAATATTGAGATTTCATGATGAACAAGTTGTCTTTGATATGACGCGTAACTTGAAGCGTCCTGCAGCTGTACAGTCCTGTTTTGTGTTGGATCCTGTTGATTCTATAGTGCAGGTAGTTCAACTTAGCAGGGAAGAGGAGGAGATTCTGGAGAGATGCCTTATGGCATCCTGCGAGATAGATGACGAGGATCCAGACATCACCCTCATGGCCGAGGAATTAAACAAGAGACGACCACACTTCCATTCTTACCAGCAGAGATTCGAAAAAGTGGAAAGAAGTGCAGACCGACCAAGACCTTCTATAGAAAAACCTCCTATAGTGGAGATAAAGCCTCTTCCTCCTCATTTGAAATATGTTTTCCTTAAGGAACCATCTGAACTACCTGTTATTATTTCTTCTGATTTGACAAGTTTGCAGGAAAAGCAACTTCTGGAGGTGCTGCGAAAACATACTAAAGCTATTGGTTGGTCAATAGCCGACATTCAAGGAATCAGTCCTCAGTTGTGCTCACACCGAATCTACATGGAGGATGCCTACCGACCACTTGCTCAGCCTCAGAGACGCCTAAATCCAGTCCTGAAAGAGGTAGTTAAGAAAGAGGTAATCAAATTACTTGATGCAGGGATTATTTATCCTATTTCAGATAGTAAGTGGGTGAGCCCCGTACAGGTAGTACCGAAAAAGGGGGGGATTACTGTTGTTCCTAATGATAAGGGTGAGTTGATTTCTCAACGCACTACTACAGGTTGGCGAGTGTGTATTGATTACAGGAAATTAAATGAAGCCACTCGTAAAGACCATTTTCCCCTGCCCTTCATTGATCAAATGCTTGAACGATTAGCAGGACATGATTATTATTGTTTTCTGGATGGTTATTCTGGCTACTTTCAAATTCCCATAACTCTAGAGGATCAGGATAAGACTACTTTTACTTGTCCGTATGGAACTTATGCTTACAGAAGAATGCCATTTGGGTTATGTAATGCTCCTGCTACTTTTCAGCGCTGTATGATGGCTATCTTTTTAGATTATATTGAGAAATGTATTGAGGTTTACATGGATGATTTTCCGTTTTTGGACTAACATTTGAAACTTGTCTAGAAAACCTTGATCTTGTTTTAGCCAGGTGTGAGGAGACCAATTTAGTGTTGAATTGGGAGAAATGCCACTTCATGGTTCGAGAGGGGATCGTTCTTGGTCATAAGATTTCATCAAAAGGTGTAGAGGTAGACTGGGCAAAAATTGAGGTCATTGAGAAACTTCCACCTCCTTCTTCTGTTAAAGATGTTCGCAGTTTTCTTGGACATGCTGGTTTTTATAGAAGATTTATTAAAGAATTTTCCAAGATTACTAAGCCTCTTTGTGCTCTACTTGCGAAAGATGTTAAATTACATTTTTCTGATGAGTGTTTAGCAGCTTTTAACTTGTTGAAAGAGAAGCTTATATCTGCACCTATTGTTGTATCTCCTGATTGGACTCTACCTTTCGAAATCATGTGTGATGCTAGTGATTATGCTGTGGGGGCTGTTTTATGTCAGAAGGTGGATAAAATTCTTCGGGTTATTTATTATGCTAGTCGTACTTTGAATGATGCCCATAAGAATTATGCAACCACAGAGAAGGAATTACTAGCAGTCGTTTTTGCTTTGGATAAGTTTCGATCTTATTTACTGGGTAGTAAAGTTATTGTGCATACTGACCATTCTGCGCTTAAGTATCTGTTTGCTAAGGCAGAATCAAAGCCCAGGTTAATTAGGTGGATTCTCCTCCTTCAAGAATTTGACATTGAGATCAGGGATAAGAAGGGAACGCTGAATGTTGTTGCAGACCATCGATCCGAATGAAGGCAAATGATGTCGGTACTCACATCAATGAGTCTTTTCCTGATGAATCAGCACTTGTAGTTGAAGAGGTTGATGATCCTTGGTTCGCAGATATTGCAAACTACCTTGTCAAGAAGATTGTTCCAGCCGACATGACATACCAACAGCGGAAGAGATTCTTTTCTGTTGTTAAGCATTATTTTTGGGATGATCCCTATCTTTTTAAGGTTTGCGTAGATGGAATCATTAGGAGGTGTGTTCAGAAATATGAAGTTTGAGACATCCTCCTCCATTGCCATTGCAGAGAAGCCGGTGGACATCATGGTGCCACTCGTACAGCAGCAAAAATACTAGAATCAGGTTTTTTCTGGAACACCCTTCACAAGGATTGTCATGCTTTTGTTTCTACATGTGATCGGTGCCAAAGGCAAGGTAACCTTTCTCGTCGTAATGAATTACCATTGAATAACATTCTAGAAGTTGAGCAATTCAACGTTTGGGGTATTGATTTCATGGGACCTTTCCCAAATTCATTTGGTAATCTTTACATCTTGGTAGCTGTTGATTATTTCTAAATGGGCGGAAGCCCTTGCCTGTTCTACTAACGATGCTAAAGTTTTTGTGAAGTTCCTCAAGAAGAATATTTTCACTAGATTCGGTGTCCCTCGAGCGATTATTAGTGATGGTGGTTCCCACTTTGCAACCGCCAGTTTGATGCCTTGCTGAAGAAGTACGGGGTTCGACATAAGGTAACTTTACCTTATCATCCTCAGACAAATGGGCAGGCCGAGGTGACAAACCGAGAGCTTAAGTGGATTTTGCAAAAGATAGTGAATTCTTCTCGTAAAGATTGGTCACTCAAATTGGATGATGCGCTTTGGGCCTACCGTACCGCCTTCAAGACACCTATCGGTATATCTCTATATAAGCTAGTTTTTGTTAAGGCATGCCATTTTCCTGTAGAGTTGGAGTACAAGTCCTACTGGGCGTTGAAGGCGCTAAATTTTGATTTGCAAAAAGCTGGTGACAAGCGAAAATTCCAGTTGACCGAGTTAGAGGAACTCAGGAATGAATCTTATGAAAATGCTGTCATATATAAGGAGAAAACCAAGCACTAGAATGACAAGATGATAGCAAAGCGTGAGTTCAAGGCCGGTGAACAAGTTCTGCTATTCAACTCAAGGCTCAAGCTCTTCCCAGGTAAATTGAAGTCATATTGGTCAGGACCTTACACCCTTGTCAGTATATCTCCATATGGAGCGGTTGAGTTAGTGAATGCTAAGGGAGAGACATTCAAGGTGAACGGTTCTAGGATCAAGAAATTTTTGGGTACTGCATTGGATACGGAGTATACTCATGAATTAACCATTAAGGATCCAATTGCAGGATAGCTACGCCACAAAGTCTAGCCAAAGACTATAAAGAAGGGTGACTGACTGGGAGGCAACCCAGTGGTAGTTTACTGTTTAATCTGTGTTTTGTCTTTATTTTCCAGTTTTGTTTTTAGCATTTTGAATTTTTATTAGATCTTTTCAGAGCCCATGCGTTTAACGTGATACTTTTAAGTGTCAAATTCTTATGTTTCTCTAAGGTTCCTACAGGTGCAATGATCATGGACACTCCAAGGTTGGACACTTGCTTTACAACAAGTGTGAGGAAGACTCTCACCCCGGCTAAGGACTTAAGTGTAAGGAAGGTGCCCTTCCTCAATCTAAAGATATCAGGGGAGTTTTCGTGTCCTTTCACTCTTATTTTAGTTCAGCTTATGCTTTGAATGAATCAAGGCCATGAGATCTTTAGTTAAATATTTGATGAATTTGCAATATTCAGAAAGTCCTCTTCTTGGTTAAATTTATGAACAAGGAGGACATTGCTCCTCTTAAGTGTGAGGAAGTAGGAGTACTTTCTAAATATTGTCATTGCACTTAATGCCACATTTGTTTTTGTTTGTCCTCTTATTTTGAAAAGATTGCTTCTTTTAAGTGCCAATAAATATTGAATCTCCAGGTGAAAATTTTTGTTGAGGTTTTGAAAACAAGCCTGATGGCCACCTCAAGAATCTTTATGCTTTTGGCTATTTGTATGTATAGTTTTATCTAAATTGAATTTGTTTTCACTGAAATTTGGTGGATTAGCTAATTATGAAAATTGAATTGGTCTAGTTTGGGGTCTTGGGAACGTTGTGAAAGTTTGGAATGAAAAGATAAGGCAAGGTACTCCGCTGATCTGAATTAAAATTTCTGAACCAAAACAGGTCTCTTCATTCGGTTATTAAGTCCTTGGGGTGCCTTATCACCCATCTACCTAAGGTCTTGTGATCTGGGATAGAAGGCCCAAAGCCGCTACATGGGTGAAGAGAAAAGTCTGAGGGGATGAATCAAATATGCAAATGGCAGAATAGAATGTAAAGGAAAATGAACTCTGAAAAGTTAAATGTGTAATTCATTTTTGATTATTCTGATCATGAGTATGTGGTGTTGAAAAGTATCATGGAATAAGGTGTTACTTCATAGCCCTTGTCATCCAAAGGTTAGAGGAAAGAAATGGTGGAGGATCCCAAACTATTCTGTTTCAGTTTTTATAATCTAACTTCTCCATGCTTTTTAACTTCATTCTTTTTCACTGATTGCGAAAACCTACAGCTGATAGCAGAACTATTCTTTTGATTGTCATTTTGCTTGTTTTCCAGCGGCAGTTGTTTGATCCTGAGTTTCGATACTACGGCCCTTAAGAGTAGTCAATTCTGTAATTGCTTGCGGACAAACAAAAGCTAAGTGTGAGGAAGTTTGATAAGTGTGAAATACATATATTTTTTAGGCTTTAATTCTTCCTATTTTAATCAATTCATGTCATATTTTACACTTATCAAATGCTTTTTCGAAGATTTATATTTTGATGTAAACTTATACATTTTATGTGTCAAATGCAAGAAAAAGTCATAAACTCACATTTGTCATATTTACGTATACATATATATATATTCACACGGCAATAGACACAATTATTCATTCATCATTCATTAACCATTAACACATCATTGAGTCATCATTACATATACTTTTGTTTTTATGGCCACGTACAGGTACATAACATTTATATCATCTCCATTCACTCACGGCTGGACTAGAATTAGAAACTAGCAAGGTATGGGCTATTCTATTGTTTATCGCACTGCACATGAGGAGAATAATCCATGCTTGGATTCACGCTGGGACATGCTGGAATCGCACAATAGAGAACCGACCTAACATATCAGAGGGGGGACTGTCTTCATTCTCGATCTCCATTTTCACGCCCGGAACTATCCATCAGCTTCTTCATATATTTCATCATCGACCCATCTCGAGGACACACATCATCACCCACCACATATCATCCATCTCCATTTCACGCCGCATCGACCACCAATTCACCACCGTCATCACCCCATCTATACCGACATCTCACCAGCACCGCATCTACACCATTGTCGAACCCGCACCGCATACCACTGTACCAACGACCACCCATCATTCCATCTCCATTCACGCCATTACCATCGACCACACCATCGTCTCACCCGCACCACATCTCACTACTCTCGTCTTCACCATCACTCTCGCACCACGTCCATCCGCCACGACACACGTAGACCACCATCACCGACGTCCATATTTTTACGCCATCGTCGAACAGAGGAGGAGGCATCAACACATTCATCCCATGTTTCTTCATCCTCGGGCCATCACCATCGACACCCGCAACCCATCACTCCATCCACCACCGTAACCACCTCATCGTATTCATCGTAACATCCACACCACCGTCATCACATCTTCATCGTCACGCCCACATCTCACCAGAGGACGATCTTCATCGCCTTCACCATTCACACCGCGATAGACTCACACGATACTACCATCATCACTCGTCATCATGCATCCTCTTCATGCCAGAAGATCACCGTTTATCATCGACAACCATCATCACCCAATCTCATTCTCGTCGCGTTCAGGAACCGCATCCGAGGAGAGATCGAGACGCAGACTCACATCTCACCAGACGACATATATTCAAGCCATACACTCACCATCGACTCCCGCAACCGACTGCTTTCACCACACTCGCATCTGACAGGACCATCTTCACCGTCATCATTACGAATCCATCTCCACGCGCTCACCTCCGCATCGTCACCGCCACCATCATTCTTAGTCATCGACCGTATGTGTAGAGGAGGCGAGAGCGAGAGCTGAAGAGGGAAGCTAGTCACGTTCACGTCTTCATCTTCACCGCGGCGCGAGGGAATCGACAAGTTGAGAATCGCAGCAGTAGGTCGGCGAGCTACGAGAAATAACAGGGGGAACCGGGGGAATAGAAACAGGGCGAACCGACCTGGAGTGAACCGATCTGCATTGAACCGGACCAGAACTTAATAAGGGTTTTACTAAACTTACGCTATTACACATGTTATTTACTTCTTGTTACATTCTTAGTTATTACATAACATTTAATATTTGTTTTAATGTTTATTTTTAATTTTGAAATAATGTGTGAGTAGTTTAATTTTAGTTTCCCGAGTTGGGAAGTAACCCTAATTCCTGACGATTATGTTTTATTAATGTTCCGTACAACTTTATTATTATGATTAGTTTGATTCTTGTTCTTAATATGTTTTAGTTATCTGGCCAATAATTAGAACCATTCTTGTAGTTTTTTAATCAACATGCGAGAGCTGAGATAGTTAACTAGACGTAGGAAGTTGAACCTGATTAATAACTAGAAGCGTGTCCCCGCCTATAGGTTAATCGGACTCCAATAGAAGCTGTACTTTATGCGATTAGTTGTGTCCGGATTAGAGCATTAGTCTGCTGCTAGTTCTAGCAATTAATTAGGGTTCGTTAGACTTAGTCGTTGATGAATTAATTAAAGTTTGTGAGTTAATTATAAAAAGCTAGAGGAAGAATTAATAGTAAAATCTAAAGCATTAGGTGAGCAGAACAACTCGGGGAGCGTCTTTTAATTATTATATTTTTAACCCATTATTTGTTTTATTTTGCTTGTTTGTTTTATTTATTCTTTTAATTCCTTTATTTACTTAATTTATTTTGTTTGCTTTATTATTTTATGTTAGTTTGTTGAGTCATTTATTTTTATTAAATTAATTAAAACCTTTTAAAAGTGACATTTCTGTTTTCTTAGTTTAGTTTCTCAGTTAGTAAATAAATGTCAGTTAATTGAACGAGGTCCCTGAGATCGACAACCCACTTATTCACTATACCCGCAAAACGTTAGGTACACTGCCTAGGTAGAAGTAGTCACATATTTCTGCTAACATTGTGACACATGAAAAACATCATGGACACGCCCCAAGTCCTCAGGTAATGCTAACCAATAGGCTACGGATCCAACTCTCTCGGTGATAGTGTACAGCCCTACAAACTTTGGGCTCAGCTTGCCCTTCTGACCAAAACGGAATACGCCCTTCATAGGTGAAACGCGCAAGAGCACTTGGTCGCCCACCGGCGAACTCAAGGTCGCATCGTCGCACATCCGCATAGGATTTCTGTTATCTTGGGCTGCCTTCATATTGGCTCAAATTTGTTGCACTTCCGCTTGGACTTGTTATAAATACTCCGGTCCTATGATGACCACTTCACTTGACTCATCCCAACACAAAGGTGTACGGCAAGGGCTACCGTATAGGGCTTGGAAAGGTGACATCTTAATTGAAGCATGATAGCTATTATTGTACGAGAACTCGATCAGATGAAGCTTATCTAACCAACTCCCCTGAAAGTCTAAGGCACATGCCCTAAGCATGTCCTCTAGTGTCTGGATTGTCCTTTCTGTCTGACCGTCGGTCTGAGGATGGAAGGCGGTACTCAGCTTCAATTCTGTACCAGCGCTTCCCGTGTAGCTCTCCAGTATCTTAAAAGGAATCTGGTGTCGCGGCCAGATACTATGGTCTTCGGAACTCTGTGGTGTCTGATAATCTCCCTATCGAATAGCTCTGCGAGCTTCACTACCTTCCAGGTGTCCTTCATCGGTATGAATCTGGCAACCTTGGTGATGCAATCGACTACAACCCAGATCATGTTGAGTCCTCCCCTGGCAGGTGGGAGTCCTACAACAAAATCCATGGAGATATCATGAAATTTCCACTCCGGAACTGGCATCGATTGTACCATTCCGCCCGGTCTACGATGTTCAAATTTTACTTTCTGGCATGTCAAGCATCTCAATACATACTCTGTCACATTTGATTTCATTCAAGACCACCAGAAGTACCTCTTCATGTCTTTGTATATCTTGGAGGCTCCTGGATGGACTGACAATGTAGAACTGTGTGACTCTCGCAGGATTCGATCCCTTAGCTCAGCATTGCTTCGGGGGACGCATAGCTGCCATTCATCCAAATCAGACATCTTCATGCAACTTAAAATCATATTCTTCTTCTCAAATGTACCATCTGTGATTTTTGTCTGATTTCGGTCAGGTAGGATCGCTCAACTGAGCATCTCGCACCTCGTCAACAAGCTAGAAGAAGCGAGTAACGAAATGGAGTGAGTGTGGCTCGACGATCAGGGCGTCGGCTACCACGTTCGCTTCCCTTCATTATATTGCAGGTTGATGTCGTAATATGAGAGAAACTCCATCCACCTTCTTTTCAAATTCAATTCTTTCTGTGTATATACATACTGTAAGATCTTATGGTCGGAGTAGATGTGATGCTACCCGTAGAGATGTGTCGCCATATCTTCAAGGCGAAGACAATGGCTAGCTCTAAGCGTGTGTCGGGTAATTCTCCTCATGCTTTTTCAGCTGGCAGGCGGCATAACCTACAACCTTGCCATGCTGCATGAGTACACATCCCATTCCCTTGCCCGATGCGTCGCAATACACCTCAAATCCCTCTGTGCCCTCTGGAAGGTGAGAATCGCGCTGAGGTCAATGAGTCCTTTAGGCTCTGAAATGATACTTCGCACGTCTGTCCATACAACGGTTTTGTGCATAGTATCTAAGTGTAGTCATGGGCCTTAGCGACTTTCGAGAAGTCCTTTACAAATCTCCGGTAGTAACCGGCTAGACCAAGAAAGCTCCTAATGTCGGTAACAGTCTTGGGTCTAGGCCATGATCGTACAACTTCAATCTTAGAAGGGTCAACTGATATACCTGCGCTCGAGATGACATGACCGAGGAGTGATACCTTATCTAGCCAGAACTCGCATTTGGAGAACTTCACATACAACTGGTTCTCGCGCAGTGTCTCAAGTACTTTCCTCAAATGAATTTCATGCTCTTCTGCTGATTTGGAGTACACAAGGATGTCATCAATAAATACTACAACTGAAGTGTCTAAGTGCTCACTGAAAAGTCGATTCATAAGATCCATGAATTTTGCTGGTGCGTTTGACAAACCGAATGGCATGACTGTGAATTCGTAGTGGCCATATCTGGTGCGGAATGCCATTTTCTCAATGTCTTGCTCTTTGATAGCAATCTGATGATACCCAGAACGGAGATCGATCTTGGAGAAGACTGAGGCTCCCTTCAGCTGGTCGAATAGGTCGTCGATGCGTGGCAATGGGTATTTATTCTTGACTGTAACCGCATTCAGCTCGCGGTAGTCAATACAAAGTCGGAGGCTACCGTCCTTCTTCTTCACAAAGAGGACCGGTGCTCCCCAGGGTGATACGCTTGGGCGTATAAACCCTTTATCGAGAAGGTCTCGTAGTTGCTCTTTTAACTCTGTCATTTCTGCAGGTGCCATGCGGTACGATGCCCTAGCAATGGGACCAGTACCTGGAAAGAGGTCAATCTCAAATTCTACTGCTCTTCCAGGTGGCATGCCGGGTAGCTACTTAGGGAATACGTCAGGGAATTCAAATACAATGGGTACTTCAGGGTTGAACTCTGGATCTCTCTCCAGGTCTTGCACATAACACAAATACACCTCCCCCTTTCTAAGCTCCCGGTACATAGCCATAGCGTAGATGACTGTGGTCGAAGGCTCTCTCGGTCTCTGGCGGTAAGATACGGTAACCCCAGAAGGACTCTTGAGCAGCAATCGATGCTCGGCGCAGAGGATTCGCCCCTTATGCCACTCCAACCAATTCATTCCGACTATTACATTGAATCCTAACCCATTAAACTCGATGAAGGAGATGGGAAACGATTCACCTTTGATTTCGATTGTGGCTGACTTGTAATACTTGGTACATCGTATTCGCTCCTTCGATGGGAGAGTAACCAGAAAATTCGGTAGCTCATCCGCATCTAGCCTTAACCTCTTCACAAAAGATGGTGATACAAAGGTGTGAGAGGCGCCAGAGTCGAATAACACTGAGGCTTCAATGCCGTTCACTCGGAAGGTTCCCGATAAGATGGTGCCGCTTTTACCGGCTTGTGCTTCGGTGAGGATACTCAGGTTACCTTCGGTACCGAGTCCACAACCTATTGAAGTCACGAGTTCTAAGTAATGATGGTGGACACAAGTGGAATTTAAATAAACACTACTCTTTATTGATAAACCAACCATCATACATACCTTGTCTCGAATACACGTTACTAACACATTACATGATACTATAAATTTAATACTTCCTAAAGGTAAGGTTCAGGCGTCCAGGTTTCATGTGTGTGGCATTGATTATTACCGGCGGTGCCGTATTCAACTTGATCTTGTTGACCCCGTGATACAGCATCCAAGATTTTCCCCCCATGATTAGGACATCTCCTGATCTCAATACCAATTTCTCTGCGCGGTCCACACGCTTCTGCTCGCTATACAAAATGATGGTGACATCATCATTGGACCAAGACACTACGGGCACTCCTTGCTCAAGAGATTCCGCTGTCTCGTCCTTGTCTTGTTGTAACCCAAGTCGTCCTTCTTTCTCATAGAAGTTGACGATACAGAGGTCCGCTTCAATTGCGGGGATCGGATCACATTCACATTGCTGTGCAAGTTCTACTGATTGTGTAACAAGTGTAAGAAATTCTGGAGGTATTGTCGGTGGCTTCGCTCCATCTTGTATTCGTGTCTCCTGGTATGTCTTGGTATAAGGATTCCAATCCTTTCCCAAGCACATCATCTTCAGCTTCATCTTCACTCCACCGGGGAATTCGGGTGTATAAAATCCTCCTGGACCCGTTCCTAGTTCGTTGCATCGTCCAATAATTGAAATTTGGGCTTCGGGTGTCAGGTATTCCTTTAATAAGATCATACCTGGTCGGATGACCTGACACTGTTCGTTGGTGTAGTAGTGATTGGTGATGTTGGTCTCTTCTTGATTCGGTTTCGAAGGTATCGGATAGCAGATACTAAAGCTACCTATGGTTATAAATTTCGTCTACGGTGAGTACTAGTTTCAACTACTTCATTTCATGCTCAATACATACTTCAATTCACTTACTCATTCATTCATTCAAACAGTTACTCTACTACTTGGTCATGCTTCTCAAGGATTAAAGGTTTAGTTAATTACCTAGGCCGGACTTAGAACCGGTCCCATCTCTGTCAATGATGTGCAAGGCAGGATGCCTCTGGGATGCGGCCTTCTGAGGACCTCGGGATCCCTGTCCCTGCGGGGCCTGCTGGGCTGGTGCATCGCCAGATGCAATCTCCTTGCCTTCCCTCTGCTTGTAGCTCTGGAAGTTCCCTCTGGGCTTGGCATTCTCTGGGCACATATTAGCTCTATGTCCCAGTTTCTGACAGTTGTAGCACCGGATTTCTCTCCCATGGCAATCCATGCCGGGATGGTCTTGGTTGTACATCCTACACACATATGTGCGGCCGTCTTAGTAGTTCTTGGTGAAACCTGAGCTAGAACCTAAGGTTTAGAGTGTTAGCACATTTGTGCGGGAATACTAGATATGATACTTATACAAATAAGAAATTAGGAATAGAAGTTTACCCTTAGGTGGGTGTGATCTCAGTGGCTTTGCAGCCACTCGTGCAGAAGAACCAAGTTGATGAAGCTCAACTAGTTTGCCCTTCTCCTGGGCACTGCTCTCACTTGGGAAGTTCTTTTGAGTTTGTTGGAAGAACTTCCCCTTCTTCTTTTTCCAGCTGTTACCCTGGTTCTACTCCTCAGCACTTGTATTTTTGTTGTTGACCGTGCGCTTAAGCGCGGTTTCTTCATCCCTCAGTTGGCATGTGATTTCAAAGCGAGATGCCGCGTGATAACACTCCTGAAGTTTCAGGTATTAGCCGGGATTCTCATTTAGAAAGATAGGGTAAAGTATTTAAGGATTTACAATGGTACTAAGGGTTAACCGATATTTACCTGAAGGGAGGTAAATCTGGTGTATCCCATGCCGTACCGAAGGCGATGGCTCAGACCGCCATAGAAGCGATCGACCAACACCTGGCCGGTGTACCCAAGGTCGGGTAGTAGACGTAGAAGAGAGGTGAAGGTGCGGTAGTACTCATCGACAAACATCTTCTCTGTCATTTTTAAAAGCATCCAGCTCTAGCCTTTTTCTTGTTTGACGTGTTCAGGGTAGTATTTGGATCGGAGGAGGGCTGTGAAGGATTCCTTGTGAAATGTTGGGTCGTCAACATGCTCATGTTTGACTAACTTCCACCAATCCATGGCAACGTCTTTGAGGTAGTATGCTGCTACTCTCACTCGAACTCCAGCAGGAGATTCAAGGGTCTCAAATGCCATCTCCATCTCGGAGATGTAGGCTTCTAGCTTAGCCGGATCACTCTCGCCTCAAAAGCGTGGAGGTCGGAGTTCAGCTACAGCTTTTACCTAGTTTGCTTCTCTGGGTGAGGGGGCGGGATCGGTCCCATTTGTGTTTGCTGGTTTTGTTGGGTTTGTTGCATTGCAGTAATTACTTGTGGTAGCATCTGTGCTACCGTGGCGGTGACGATCTCTGCTATCATCTGCGCGCCTGGTCCATCAGAGGTCTCACCTCTAGTTCGGCCTCGGCCTCGTCCTGACATCTGAACATTTAACACTCGCATTAGGCTTGTGATAAGTGTGAAACATATAGGCTTTTAAGGGCTTAATTACCATATAATCTGCTACAATTTAAGCAATGTTTCCCACTTACTCTGTGTTTTTCCTAAGATTGATGTTTTGATATGAATTGACACATTTTATGTGATAAATATAGGAAAAACCCAGAGAAATAAAGATTTTACATCATAAGGATTGCAACGCAACAAACGGGGAACAAATCCGGAAAAAAAGAGGCAAAGATTGGTCACATCTGGGTTAAGATAGTCGGACGCAAATCCGGACGTCACATGTCCAGATCCGGACGCAAGCCGGACGTGACCCAAACTCCAAATCCGAGAGTTCTGTGTCTTGTCCGGATTCGGACAAAGATCCGGACACACCCCGAGTTTCAGATCCAAAACCACTGTCTCATGTCTGGATCTGGACATAGATCCGGACGTCACACAAACGAAAAAAAAACGCATGCGCTGATAATCGGGCTTTCGGCGCAATTATCAGCCGAGCGGCGGTTTAGCCCATACTTCCCCTAAGTTAAGGCACGACCATGCTCAATTAATTTCCCCAACTCACCACACCACTAACCTATGTTTTTCTTCTAAGCCTATATAAACCCTGCTCCTGCTGCCATTTCAATTCGTACCAGACTCTTAGAGTCTAAACATCACACTTTCCTCCTCTCCCTCCATATCATCATCCACGAAAAACCCCTCATCTCCATTCATAAATCTTCATCCGTAACCCTTCCCCCTCACTCACAGACAGAAACCTGCTCACGGGGCTTCATTTAGCCGTGTCCGGATCAACGTCCGGATCCGGACAAGCCCTGAATACCACGTCCGGACCTACGTCCGACCCAAGACAGCCAGATGTGACACAGACAAGAGTGGAATTTGCAGAATCATCGACGGCTTCTAAAATAAGTTTTTCTGCTAAATCCCTCTATCCTTATGCTGTTTATATTGAGCATTGGTATTTTGTCTATGGCTGAGTAGTCACTTTTAATTTCGGTTTACTATGTATCTCTAGAACAATTATTTCTGAACCTTTGTGATTTTCTGCAGTACAATAGAATAAAGTTATTTTCCCTTATGAATTCCTAAACTTTTTATTCTGATCAATTATTGAGTTTATCAGTTTGTTAGCTTATAAGTGAGAACTGCGGCTATCAATTGACTACAGGGAAATAACCAGTTAGTATAGAGATGGTAATTCCTCTAAACCACTGGCTGACCATTAATCTAGACTATGCTTAAAGCAATTAGTGAACAGTGGATTCATAACGAGAGTTAGGATTCGGTCTTTGCTAATTAGAATTCGTGGAGCGGGAGACCGAATACGAGTTATCCTTATTCTAGGGTTTTATTCAGAATTCTGTAGAAATCACTTAGGGGAAGAAATTGCAGATCTAGAAGAGAAGTAGTAAACCAGAATTTCCTTTATCAAACAAAATCAAAACAATTATTTACCTGTTATTCATTGGTTATTGAACTCTTTTACAACATTCACCATCACACACAAAAACCCCCAATTTCCTGTTATTTATATTATTCTTGTTTGTGAGTAGAAATTAAACTAGACACTGCCTCCTTTGGTTCGATACTCAGGGAATACTCCGAGATTTAAACTTGCTATAATCGACTGGTACACTTGCCGTTAGGTTTTACCCCAACAAGTTTTTGGCGTTGTTGCCGGGGAGGCACGGTTGCTTAGTTTAATTTTTATATTGGTATTATCTCATTTAATTTTGTTTTGTTTTTTGCTTTTTAGTTTTTTTTTGTTTTGTTTTATTTTATTTTAGTTTCTTTTGTTCATTTTCTTAGCTTTGTGCAATTTGTTTCTTATTTTTGGTTCTAGTTTATTTTGGTTTTACCCGATTGAGTTTACTTTTTTTACTATCAGTTATCTGATTTTGGTTTATGGTTAAAACTCGTTCTGGAGGAAGTCCTGAATTTGAGCTGGAACATGAAATAGAACGACTTACAAGAAGAAGTCGTCAGGGATTGGTACTGGAGTCTACAGTTGAACCAGAAGTGTTTTTCAAAGACTCACCAGGTGATACCTTTGTTTCAGAAGAAGAGTATCTTATGGACGGTATCAGACGAGAAAGAAGGATGAACGACTACACTCGTCCGAATGTGGAGGGACTCACATCACCAATACTAATCTCTGCACTACTGGAAGGGGTAGAATGGCAATTCAAGACCCATTATGTCATGATGGTCCTGAATGCTCCACAGTTCAGTGGAGTAGTTACTGAAGACCCAAATGTTCATCTTACATCCTTCCTACAATTGGTTGGAGCATGTTTAACACCAGCTTCTCAGGAGGTAGCCAGGCTAACCTTGTTTCCTTTTTCACTCAGGGATAGAGCTGCAGAGTGGCTGAACTCCCTATCTCCAAACAGTATCACATCCTGGAGTGAGCTAGCAAATGCGTTCCTAGCAAAGTACTTTCCACCGTCCCGAATGCTGTCAATGAGAGGTGAGATCACGAACTTCAAACAGTATAGCGGTGAAACTCTTTCTGAAGCTTGGGAGCGATTCAAAGGAATTGTAAGAAGAGTACCACATCATGGTCTAGGAGAATAAGTTGTATTGCAATCATTTTATAAGGATCTAGACCCCCAGAGCCGTCTATTAGTTGATACCTGTGTAGGAGGAAGTCTTATGGAGCTTCCAATCACCAGGATAAAGGAGTTGTTGGAAACTCTTTCCAATTCAGCTAACCAATGGGGAGGTGCTAGAGCTGCTACTGAGATCTTTCCAAAGAAAAATGCAGGAATTTATGAGGTAGACTTGAATACCCTCTTAGCTGCTAAGATGGATAGCATTTCTAAGCAGTTTGAGAAGATGAGCACATTGATGAACCCAAAATCAAACACATCGGCTATCACCGATTCATTCCCTCAATGTGAGTATTGTGGTAGAGGTTCTAACATGTGCCAGTGTGTTCCACCGCAAGAAGAGGCAGCAAACTATGTTGGTAGCAGACCGGGTAATTATTTCAGAAATCAAGGCAACCAGGGTTACCATTCTTAGCAGCAGAATCATTACCAAGCTGGCGGTAACAACAATTACAACCAAAAACTTCAACAGCAGTATAATTCCTCTTATCAGAAGCAGCCACTACAGAATCAGCAAGTGCAGAATACAGGTGCTGGTGCGTCCTCTAGTATGGATGAAGTTCTGGCCAGAATGAATGATTTCATCACGGTTAACACCAAGAAATTTAATGAGCTGGAGGCTTTCAATTAGGAGCAGAGGACCTTCAACAATGTTCAAAGGACATTCAATAGGAACATCGAGACTCAGCTATCTCAGATATCGTAGCAGTTAGCTCAGCGTCCTTTGGGTTCTTTGCCCAGTCAGTCAGAGCAGAACCCGAGAGAGCATGCCAAGGCAATCACATTGAGGAGTGGTACACAGCTTGATCCGGTGATCCCTGAAGCTGAGGCTCCTCTTCCTAATGTTGAGCGAAATGAAGACACTACACCAGCAGGTTCTCAGGAGGAACCAGTCGAAGAGGAGGTGGCGATTAGCAAGACTCCTAAGATTTCCCCACCTCCACGCTGCGCAGTTGATGAAGCATCGGTTCCTTTTCCAAACCGGTTGAAGAAGAGAGACCTGAATGAGCAGTTTGGTAAGTTCTTAAGTATTTTTAAGAAACTAACCATTAACATTCCTTTTTATGAAGTTTGAAGCAGATGCCTATATATGCGAAGTTCATGAAGGACATCCTGTCCAATAGACGGTCCCTAGTGGAGAAGGATACTGTGCAGCTTACCAAGAGCGTCTCAGCCGTCCTTTCGAAGAAGCTTCCACCTATGCTTGATGATCCAGGTACTCCGGTCCTACCTTGCGCGATAGGTAATGTACAATGTGGTAAGGGTTTATGTGATTTAGGTGCGAGTATTAATTTAATGCCCTTATCAATGTATTTGAAGCTTGCTTTAGGAGAATGTGAACCTACCCAAATTACTCTATAATTAGCTGATAGGTCAATCATCCTACCTAAAGGGGTGGTAAGGGATTTAATTGTTTTGGCTGGTACTTTTGCTTTCCCTGCTGACTTTGTTATTTTAGACATGGAGGAGGACAAGGTAGTACCGCTTATCTTAGGTCAACCATTCATGCGTACAGCAAGGACCCTCATTGATGTCGAAGGAGGGAAGATTATACTGCGGTTACATGATGAGCGGCTTGTATTTGATATGACCAAGGCTACTACCCACCCTTCTGATGTTCATGCTGTTTCAGTTTAGATTGTATTGATACCTTGATGCAGGACTATTCTTACAACCCCACGGAGCTGGATGCATTGGAGAAGTGCTTGGTAGAATCCATAGAAACAACTCATGATGATTCTGAGGTCTCTGCTACAGCATTTCAGCTTGCTGCTGGGAGGCCATATAGGAAGAACCCCAGAATCGAAGAGGAACCGCTGGACCAAGTTCCAAAGATGCTAGCTCCTTCTGGGAATCACCACCTTCCCTTGAAATTAACCCTCTTCCTAGTCACCTTAAATATGTTTTCTTAGTTCCTCCATCTGATTTGCCTGTCATTATTTCTAATAGTCTAACCAATGAACAGGAGGAAGCCTTGTTGCAGGTTCTAAAGAGGAACAAAGAGGCACAAGGGTGGTCCATTGCTGATATCAAAGGCATTGCCCCTACATTCTGCACTCACCACATTTACCTTGAGGAGAATGACAAACCAACGAGACAGCCTCAACGAAGACTGAACCCGCACATGAAAGAGGTGGTTAAGAAGGAGGTTATCAAGCTCTGGATGCAGGTATCATCTACCCGATTTCTGACAGCGAATGGGTAAGTCCTACACAGGTCGTACCTAAGAAAGGAGGTTTAACTGTGGTGCCTAATGATAAAGGTGAATTAATTCCTCAGCGTACTATTACCGGGCATAGAGTTTGCATTGATTATAGGAAATTAAATGCCGCCACCAGGAAAGACCATTTCCCCCTTCCTTTTATTGACCAGATGCTAGAGAGGCTTACAGGACAAGACTATTATTGTTTCTTAGATGGTTACTCCGGTTATTTTCAGATTCCAATTGCTAAGGAAGACCAAGAGAAAACCACTTTTACATGTCCGTATGGTACTTATGCTTATCGACGCATGCCCTTCGGTTTGTGTAATGCACCAGCTACATTTCAACGATGCATGACTGCCATCTTTACTGATTTTATTGAAAAATGCATCGAAATCTTTATGGATGATTTTTCTGTCTTTGGACCGACTTTTGATTCATGTTTGAGAGACTTGGATTTAATCTTAGCTAGATGCAAGGAAACTAACTTGGTGCTCAATTGGGAGAAGTGCCACTTCATGGTGCACGACGGCATCGTGCTCGGACATAAGATTTCTAAGAAAGGGATCGAGGTAGACAAATCAAAGATTGAAGTAATAGAGCAGCTGCCACCACCATCGTCGGTAAAGGATGTCCGGAGTTTTCTTGGTCACGCAGGTTTTTATAGGCGTTTTGTTAAGGATTTCTCCAAGATCTCTAAGCCTCTTTGTGATTTGTTAATTAAGGATGCTAAATTTGAATTTACGAAAGAGTGCTTAGATGCTTTTAATTTGCTCAAGGCTAAATTGGTTTCTGCACCTATTATTGTTGCTCTTGATTGATCATTGCCTTTTGAGATAATGTGTGATGCCAGCGATTACGCATTGGGGGAAGCTTTGGGTCAGAGGCATGACAAGGTGTTGATGATAGTCTACTATGCTAGTAAGACTATGAATGAGGTGCAGAAGAACTACGCAACAACGGAGAAGGAGCTGCTGACAATTGTCTTTGCATGTGATAAGTTTCGACCGTACATTATTGGAAGCAAAGTCATTGTGCACACTGACCAT
Organism: Limonium bicolor; assembly: GCA_023374045.1. Taxonomy (NCBI): domain Eukaryota; kingdom Viridiplantae; phylum Streptophyta; class Magnoliopsida; order Caryophyllales; family Plumbaginaceae; genus Limonium; species Limonium bicolor. The sequence goes on from CM041776.1 coordinate 476,883,805, forward strand.
TCCGCTCTCAGGTATCTCTTTGGAAAGGTTGATGCTAAACCTCGTTTGATCAGATGGATTTTACTTCTGCAGGAATTTGACATTGAGATTAGGGACAGACTTGGAGCGCAGAACGGAGTGGCAGATCACTTATCCCGTATGGAAGTTCCAGATGATGGCAAGCCAATTAACGAGTATTTTCCTGATGAGTTTGTCAACATGATCAGTCGTTCCACGGACCCTTGGTATGCTGATATTGCGAACTTCCTAGCTAAGGGTATCATCCCTCTAGAGTTGACATATCAGCAGAAGAAGAAGTTTTTCTCCACGGTCAAGCATTACCTTTGGGACAACCCGTTTCTGTTCAAGGTCTGTGCAGATGGTATGATTCGTCGGTGCGTTTCTGAGGAGGAAGCTAGAGACATCCTGGTGCATTGTCGCTCTAGAGAAGCAGGGGGTCACTTTGGTCCGACTAGGATAGCCGTGAAAGTTTTGGAGGCTGGTTTCTTTTGGAAAACTATGAACAAGGATTGCTATCAATTTGTTTCCACTTGTGATCAATGTCAAAGGCAAGGGAATTTATCCAGACGCCACGAGATGCCATTGAATTCGATCTTGGAGGTTGAGTCGTTTGATCTTTGGGGCATTGATTTCATAGGACCGTTCCCATCATCTCAAGGTAACCTCTACATCTTGGTAGCAGTAGATTATGTCACCAAGTGGGCTGAAGCAATAACAGCACCTACCAGTGACGCAAGAGTGGTGCTTAAGTTTTTAAAGAGGAATATCTTTTCCCGTTTAGGTGTCCCACGAGCGATCATTAGTGACGGGGGTACATACTTCTGCAACAAATAGTTTGAAGCTCTTATGCAGAAGTATGGTGTATGGCATAAGGTTTCTCTACCGTATCATCCACAAACAAACGGACAAGCTGAGATCACCAACTAGGAGCTTAAGTGGATTCTCCAGAAATCTATCACATTCTCGAGGCGAGACTGGTCCCTTAACTTAGATGACGCCTTGTGGGCATACCACACTACCTTTAAAACACCTTTAGGTATGTCCCCATACAAGTTGGTTTATGGTGAGGTGTGTCACTTACCTATGGAGCTGGAGCACAAGTCTTTTTGGGCAATTAAGGCATTGAATTTTGATCTCTAAAAGGCTGGTGAGAAGCGTAAGCTACAGTTGTGTGATCTGGAGGAGTTTAGGCAGCTTATGAAAATGCCAAGATTTATAAGGAGAAGACAAAGAGGTGGCATGATAAGCTGTTGGTCAAGCGTGAGTTTCACGTGGGGGATAAGGTTCTACTATTCAACTCCCACCTGAAACTATTCCCAGGAAAGTTAAAATCTCGTTGGTCCGGCCCATTCACAGTGACAAGTGTCTCACCTTATGGAGCCATTGATCTAATCAACACAGAAAGTGAGACATTCAAAGTCAACGGCTCCCAGCTAAAACATTATTTGAGTAGTAACAGTGCCGAAGTTCACTCAGTGATCACTGTTTCCAACCCGTCATGCTGAGTACACAAATGAACGGTCTAGCCAAAGACCGAAAAGATGGGCAGCTTGGTGGGGGCAACCCACCAGTATAAATTCTCTTCTACACCTTCTTTTTACACTTTCCTATTACTTGATATAATTTTCTTTTAATCTATTGAGAATTTTTACAATTTACAGCACGAGCCCCGACTCCCCTATTTCAATAAATAACTCTGCCTGGTTCCACTTGAGCTCTTCTAGTTTTGCAGATTTAATCTTTCAGGTACTTCATTCTAATGCTAAACTGAACTCAAGTGTAAGGAAATATCATAGCAATGTTCACCACGGATCAGGGAGTCCTTTAACACTCTTGCTATTTAATTTCTGCAATTCTTGTGTTTATCTCATTTGATTATTTGTGGTAATGTGTCCTTTTTACTTTTAAATCAATGAGGTGTTTTAGATTAGTGGATTTTAATTTAATTTAATATATAAAAAAGGAAGTTTTCAACGCGTCCGGCTAAACCAAGCCGGACGCAAAACCGGACACCCCAAACCCTAACCCGTCCGGATCCGGACATAACCAAACCCGCGCGCCGCTATTTTTCTTTTCTTTTTTTCTTTCTTTTCTTCTTTCTTCTTTCTCTTCTTCCTGTTGCCTCCATTGATGAACCTGACGAACTCAACCCAGAAAAAAAACCCACTTCCCCGTCCTTCATCTTCAAAAATTCCACCGCCCAGCAACAGCCAACGCTTTCGCCTCCACCACACCAGCGCCGCGACCACCGGAACTCAGCACCACACCGCCCTCCCATTTCTCCATTTTTGAAACCGAAAAAAATCACAACAGGTTTTGCACTCTTGAGATTTTCTTTCGATTTTCAGTCGATTAACAATAGATTAGATAATGTTGGGTAGCTTATAATGTTATTTGATGTCGAAATGCGACAACATGAAGTTTTTTGTGAGATTTGTAAGCTTTTAGGTTGAATTTTTGTGAAATTCGAAAGTTTGTGTTCGCGGTGAAATTTCTAGGGTTTATGACTGCGTCCGGATCTGCGTCCGGCTAAGTTGACCGGGACGTAGACCCGGACATGTACAAATTTTTGAATTCTTCTGCAATTATTTTATAGGTTTAGGATATATTTGTTTAATGCTATTTTTTGCTATGTTTGGATGTTTTAATGCCTTGATACTTATAAATTAACTGTGTGCAAGAATGTGTTCAAATAGAACTTACTGCTCGACCGGTTTCGGGTTTTGGTGTGTCTGTTGCTTCTCTTTTCTTGCTGTTTAGATTTCTCACTGCTTTTGTTTATCATATAGATGGCTCGCGCTAGAGGAGGAGGTGCTACACGCACGGGGTCCTCTTCGAGGAACCCACGCCCTGACGACCAGTCAGAGCCGGCCCCCACCCCACTCCGACCTGACGGCTTTATATCTGCTACCGCTCGAGCCTGGTATGAGCAGGGTGGATCCTTTGTCATTGAGCAGCGCATCACCGCCGAAGTATCAGCTGCCACTGGTCTTACCGACATCTTCGAGGGTTTGGGCGCCAGAAGCATCTTGCGCATGGGCGAGGGTGTCTTCTCTCCGGAGCTGGTACGAGAATTCTACGCCAATGCTGTGGCATCAGACACGACACCAGCATTACCTCCTATGTGCGCCAGTTCCAGGTGGAGGTAACCCCTGAGACTTTTGCCATTCTTTTATTCCTCCCGGACAATACGTACACACATTTAGATTTTACGGAGGATGAGCTTAGACAGAGTAAGTCTAGGTGGTTGCAAGCGGTCGGGAGTACTACTCGTCGACGGGGTGAGAGAATAAGACTATACTCCCGTATGCTCTCCTCCCTTCCCTTCCCAGAGGACCCTAGCAGAGATCCTCAGTCATCAGATCCGGCCTCATGCCGGAAATGATGCTTCTGACTAGGACTGTTTTCTCCTCGACTATCTCTTGGCCGCACCACCTCCAGCATCTCAGCAGATTTCGATCCCCTTCGTCATGTTTAGGCAGCTGCACAAGGTGGTGACTTACCAGAAGACAAAGAAGAAGAAGATCACCCCCATCTTTTCCATTTTTATTCAGCATCTTCTTACCTCCACCCTCCCAGAGGAGATCTTCACTGATATTGAGATGAGGGAGGGGGAGACACCCATCTCCGTCGGGACATTCAGGAGATGGGGCTTCATTTGTCTTGATCATGGCAGCTGGGTGAAGGGCAGCTCAGGTCTCGGGTCAACAGGCACCTCTACGAGTTCCAGCTCTACTCCGGCGGCCACTGCTACCATGGCACCTCCCATACCCCCAGTGATGAGCATCCCACCAGAGATGCAGACCATGATGGACTCCATTCTCCAGCAGCAGAGGATGGAGCAGCAGTTTGTGGATGTACAACAGCAGGTCGAGGATGTCCAGCAGCGCCAGGTGCGCATGGAGGGACACATAGATGACATCCGCCAGACTCAGGAGCACCTCCAGACAGAGCAGACTTCCCTCCGCGACACCCAGACTATGCTCATAGAGCGTTTGGAGCGCAGTGATGCTTTTCAGCGAGAGACTGCTCAGTTCATGGCACAGGCATCTGCTAACCAGAGAGAGGCATCAGCCTATCAGGCCCAGACTACCCAGCTCTTACAGATGTTCATGGCCCAAATGGGCGCGAGACCTCCGCCACCACCACCGCCTCAGTGACCGCCATCCTATCTTAACTGTTTTCTTTTATTTTGTTTGTTTTCCTGTACTTTTCTTTTTCTTTGACTTATTTTACTTTGGTTTGTTAAAACTAACAGTACGACACGAGACTGCAGGTGAAGTGGTAATGTTTACTAGGCAGTGTTTTAAATTCTTAATTGCTAAATTTCATGTTTCTCTGAGCAGTGTAGCATTCTTAAATGATTAATTTACATGTCACCTCTACTGCGAAACAAACGGCTATAAGTATAGGAAATGGAACCACACTACTTGCGAACGTCTGCTAAGCTTGAATTATGGGGAGTATTCTTTCTCTAAATATAACTCATACGATTCAAATATTCTATGTCGTTCGAGTTAATGCACTTTATTCTGTGGATGTACATGCCAATGAAAAATTAGCAACTTTTACTCTACACAACACGCATACTGTCTGTGACTCATGAGGAATATCTCGACCCCTGCAAAACTTCATGTGTGAGGAAGAACATCTTCCTCAATCTATAACACCAGGGGAGTCTCAGTTCCTAATTTTACTTATTGATGTTCCACCCTTCTTGCGTTGAGGGTTAATTATTGCATATGCATCTATTATGAGTATAGCATGTTTTGAAAGCTCTTTTCCCTGCTTTTCTTCTATGACCAATGAGGACATTGCTCCTCTTAAGTGTGAGGAAGGAAAGACCTTTCCCTGAAAACATGCTAGTTGTTCTTTAATGCCACACTTGCTTTTTGCGGCTCTAATGCTTGTGCACACCGAGTGAAGTTAAACCAAGTGAAAACCGTAGGAATCTTTTTGCTTGATGAGGTTTGCATAAATAATTTTATTTAAAAATACTCTCTTTTCACTAAAATCTGGTAGATTGGCTAGTTGTGGAAACTAGATTATTTTAGCTTGGGATTTTAGAAAAGAAGTGAATGTTTGGAATGAAAAGGATAAGGCATGGTACTCCACTGATCAATTTTTTTCCCTAACAATAGCAGGCCTCGTCTATCTGGTTATTAAGTCTTAAGGGTGCTTTAACACCTATCTACCTAAGGTCTAGGGATCTGGGATAGTTGGCCCAACACCATCTCAAGGATAGAGAGAAAAGTCTGGGTTACGGAATAACTCTGCAAAAATTTTCAATATTAGCTTGTTTTATACATAAGTCTTGAAGAAGAATGCTTTCGCTTACAGAAGAGATAATTGCAGTTAAATTTATTCTTTTGATCATGAGTGCGTGGTGTTGATAGGTATTGCGGAATAAGGCATTACTTCACACCCTTGTCATCCAAAGGTTAGAGGAATGAAAATTGGTGGAAAGTCCTAAGCTAAGTTAACTTGTTTTCTACAATCTAGTTTCTCTATGCTTTTACAAAATTGTTCTTGCTTCACTGTTTGTGAAAACCTACCTCTAGAGAGCAAGATTATTCTTTCATTTATCACTTTGTTTGATTTCGCCCTGCACTTGTTTAAATTTTGAGATTATTTGACGGTTTTAGAGATATTCTTATTCCTTATTTGCTTGAGGACAAGCAAAAGCTTAAGTGTGAGGAAGTTGATAAGTGTGAAACATATAGTTAAGGGCTTAATTACCTTATAATCTGCTACAATTTAAGCAATGTTTCCCACTTATTCTGTGTTTTTCTTAAGATTGATGTTTTGATATGAATTGACACATTTTATGTGATAAATATAGGAAAAACCCATAGAAATAAAGATTTTACATCATAAGGATTGCAACGCAACAAACGGGGAACAAATCGGAAAAAAAGAGGCAAAGATTGGTCACGTCCGGGTCAAGATAGCCGGACGCAAATCTGGACGTCACATGTCCGGATCCGGACACAAGCCGGACGTGACCCAAACTCCAGATCCGAGAGTTCTGTGTCTTGTCCGAATCCGGACAAAGATCCGGACACACCCCGAGTTTCAGATCCAAAACCACTGTCTCACGTTCGGATCCGGACACAGATCCGGACGTCACATTGAAACGAAAAATAAAAACGCATGCGCTGATAATCGGGCTTTTGGCGCAATTATTAGCCAATCGGCGGTTTAGCCCATACTTCCCCTAAATTAAGGCACGACCATGCTCAATTAATTTCCCCAACTCACCACACCACTAACCTATGTTTTTCTGTTAAGCCTATATAAACCCTGCTCCTGCTGCCATTTCAATTCGTACCAGACTCTCAGAGTCTAAACATCACACTCTCCTCCTCTCCCTTCATATCATCTGCTCATCCACGAAAAACCCCTCATCTCCATTCATAAATCTTCATCCGTAACCCTTCCCCCTCACTCACAGACAAAAACCTGTGCACGGGCTTCATTTAGCCGCGTCTGGATCAACGTCCGGATCCGGACAGGCCCTGAATACCGCGTTCGGACCTACGTCCGACCCAAGACTGCCAGACGTGACACAGACAAGAGTGGAATTTGCAGAATCGTCGACGACTTCTAAAATCAGTTTTCTGCTAAATCCCTCTATCCTTATGTTGTTTATATTGAGCATTGTTATTTTGTCTATGGCTGAGTAGTCACTTTTAATTTCGGTTTACTATGTATCTCTAGAATAATTATTTCTGAACCTTTGTGATTTTCTACAGTACAATAGAATAAAGTTCTTTTCCCTTATGAATTCCTAAACTTTTTAATCTGATCAATTATTGAGTTTATCAGTTTGTTAGCTTATAAGTGAGAACTGCGGCTATCAATTGACTACAGGGAAAGAACCAGTTAGTATAGAGATGGTAATTCCTCTAAACCACTAGCTGACCATTAATCTAGACTATGCTTAAAGCAATTAGTGAACAGTGGATTCATAACGAGAGTTAGGATTCGGTCTTTGCTAATTAGAATTCATGGAGTGGGAGACCGAATACGAGTTATCCTTATTCTAGGGTTTTGTTCAGAATTCTGTAGAAATCACTTAGGGGAAGAAATTGCAGATCTAGAAGAGAAGTAGTAAACCGGAATTTCCTTTATCAAACAAAATCAAAACAATTATTTACCTGTTATTTATTGGTTATTGAACTCTTTTACAACATTCACCATCACACATAAAAACCCCCAATTTCCTGTTATTTATATTATTCTTGTTTGTGAGTAGAAATTAAACTAGACACTGCCTCCTTTGGTTCGATACTCAGGGAATACTCCGAGCTTTAAACTTGCTATAATCGACCGGTACACTTGCCGTTAGGTTTTACCCCAACAGCTTGCAACATGTGACCAAGGGGTCTTAAATTTATGAAAAGGTATCATTCATAAGAACGTCAAGGGTATCCGTTGTTAACAACGGTAATTCCTAGTTAGGTTTCTATGTATCCGTCTAAGACGGTTGAAATCCTCACTCGGTAATCCCTATGCTCGGTAACTAGGTCATCAGAGCGTAACTACGCTCTGATACCATTTTTTGTAACACCCCTACCGCTAATCCCGTACTTACCGTCTAATCGTCCTAATGATCCTACTACATCGCAGCGGAAATACTACTACTACTACAGCGGGTGATACAACGCCGCTAACCACCCATACGGCTAGCTAGGCTTACACTACTTACAGTTACGGTCTGATGTCTAATTATACCGAGCTATTACATTCCATACCGAATACAAAAGATCATATACTTACATTGCTGGATTACCGAGTATCAAGTGTAGTTAATTCCATCCCTTTTCAATCTTCCAAAAATAATGAGTTTCTACCGACTACTCATCTATACCATCTCTTAGTTCTTTCATTATCCAAAAGGGGTGTACCCCATGGTACACCTGCTAACAAAAACATACAGCCGTGTACAACTTAGTACACCATCCACAATTGATTAATTATAGACAAAAGAATCAAACTTAAACTCTTCATAGCCTTTACCCGTCTCGAGGACCTGCATTATATTAAAAACATCGCCCCAAGGGGCTCGGCAAAAAGCAGCATATAAAGTTCGCATATACCGTGCTAACAAGGGTACGCCGATTATTTAAGGTCGACTGTACATGCGGTTCAATATTTTCATACATACATGCTTTACATACAACATACAATCATGTACAATACAATACACAATCCAAACAGCGGTACAATAGCACACACAATACTTACCTTCACAAGGGTTAGCCAAATTACACATCCGGGTTAATCGGATGCTTTTTACTCTTTTACTCATTACTCAATACGTACTCTTACTTTACTTACTTACTTTACCATACTTGTTTACTCATTCTTACTTACTTTTACTCATGTTAAGTCGGTGTGACCACCGGGCAGGGACTACACCGTCCCACCACCGGGTTTTACTCGGCTCACCAATCCAGGATGCTACCCACATTAGGGGTTTGGGCCGTGGACCAGTTAAGAGCCAGGAATTGGAGCCAACCTCTTGTGACTCCTCCTCCTCACGCGTGGCCAAAACTATATCGGACGTCTACTCATTCCAATTTAATTACCAATTTATTAAGTTAGATTGGTTAGCTTGTTAGGAATCAGTTAGAAGTCCATCTCATTAACATTCGGTCACAACACAATATATCAAGCGTATACACATTCATATTCATCCATACATTTCATGAATTATACAAACTATGATTTAAAGACAATATCCAACAAGGAACAATCTCATGATAATCACAAGTAAGCATAGTATCCGATTCGTGAATTTATCTTATTTGGTGGTCAATTAGCACACAAGCACACAAATCAGAGTAGCCAGGGTAGCATACGGGGCATGAGAAGTTCATACCGTTCACCGTTGTACTTGTAACCGACGTTCCTTCAGTGTTCGCAATCCAAGTCCTATCATATACATACAATTGGGTGGTTAATTACCCTTACTTAACCTTCCTAATTGTTTTACTAACATTTCTTGGTTTATACTTACTAATTCATTGTTATTCAAATATATGTACTTAGGTTACTTACTTAAAATTATTTTCTAAGCTTGTTTATGGCCTTAAAACCTTTAAACAACATTATCTATGTCTTAATTATCTTATATTATCATTACCCACCTTTACCCTACCTTAGATTAGCTTTAAAATGCATTCTGGAATGAAAATGGTGTGGTCTAGGTTACTGTCTCGGTTTACAAACCCGGACCACTACTTTGGAAAATCCCTCGGGTATGATTTATGACTGGTCCGGGTTTGTGTCCTAGTTTACAAACCCGGACCACATGTTTTGATAAGTTACGAGTGTGATTTAGGGGTGGTCCAGGTTAGTAGCCTGGTTTGTAAACTCGGACCACTCCATTGTTATAGCAATCTGCCGTGTTTTGATACTGGTCCGGGTTTCTGTACTTGTTTACAGACCCGGACCACTTGCAGGTTTGAAAAATATGTATGTTTTTGAACTTGTTTCAACTCCAAACTTCTACTAATCTCTTCCCTAATATTCCTACATGTAAACTAGCATATTTTGACTTTGATTAAGCACTTTAAACTACCCTAATCCAACCTATATTTCTATCAGTCAACTTACAGATTTTTACTGCTAAATTTTCCTTCCTGTTGCAGTTTTCTTCTTCAACCAATGTAACAGATCTTCCTATTCTTCTTCCCACTAATTAAATGACTCTCAAACTAGCCTAACTTAGTTAAACATTTCCCATTACACCATTTCCAACTCTACTCCACTGCATCTCTTCCTCCTGTTACAAACCAAAGTGAAAATCTTATTTTTCCTTCTCTGCAACCCTCTCTGTTCTTTCTTTTCTAACAACACTCAAGTCTCTAAATTCCTAATCAAATTTTGACAGAGTTTCCCTACAATTCTAAGTGTTCTCACCACATAATTTTGCACACTCAATATAGTTACCACCTGCTCATTATACACATTATTCCCATACAAAATTCTAACACCTACTGCACACTTAATACTCACACTTGCATTTTATTTACTTGTTTTCAAAAGCTTCAAACTACCAATACCAACCACATTAATATACTCCATTCTTTTCCTATGGTTACAGTGGTTTAGACCATTGCTAAAACAATATACTTACACATACATAAACATTAAAATTGTACAGAGGCTTCTCATTACCTTGGTTCCTTGCTTCATTTTTTTCTTTCTCTCTTCCTCCTTTCTTGCTCCTCTTTCCTTCTTGTTCTTGTTCTTTGTTTTCTTGAGTTTATTTAAGCCAAGCTACCCATGTAACGAGGCATACACACACACGCACACACCAAAACTAGTAAATTTCTAACGTAGGCTTTAAACCCAAACTTGTGAGAATTCATTTAAAACTCTTAGGAAGTCTTACCTTGAGCTTCTAATGGAGTTTTTGAGTAGAAAATGACAAGGCTTCAGCTCTCAAGGTGGAACACCAAAAACGGCTGGATGGGGAACAATGGTGTTCACGTGAGTTTTGGTTTTTGCAAGGAAAAATGGAAAAGAGAAGAGCTTTGGTCCTTTCCTTACCTTAGAACATGAAGAAGAAGATGGAGCTTCAAATGGTGTTCTTTTGACCTCAAAAATGATTTCACCCATGGAAATGAAGTTGGAGGTTTCTGATTTTTGAAGGGTGTAGAACGATCTCCAAAGCAAGATGAATTCAACGGTATAATTTTTGTAGTGTTTGGAGGTGATTTAGGCTTTCAAATATGAGAAGGAAATGGGCTGCTTTGTGTGGCTTCTTCAAATTGCCATAGTAGCAGAGAGGAAGAAGAAGAGTGCTGGGCAGAGAGTAAAAACGTGAGAGAGAGCTTGTGAGGGAGGAGAGAGATTACTTTGTGCTTTTTGTTACTTTATGCCTTTGTCACTTAGCACATAAGGAAGAAATAAAAGAAGAGGGGGTATGGGCTACTAAAATCAGCCAGCTACACACACTCCTCACATGGGGTTTTAAAGTTTTATTTACAATAGTGGACACACTAATTTATTTTATTTACACTTCCACCCCACAACTTCCCGTTTTTGACAGTTTTTACTATTTTCTCGTTTTATTGATTTTATTGGCTCTAGACCTTCACTAATGTTTATTAATGACTATTTAGTTGACCAAAATTGTTACGAGTCTATTTGACCCGCTTAAAGTTACGTTTTCCCGGTTTCCTCGAAAAACGCGCTTTAAGGTTCGTTTGTGTTTTTAATCCGTTTTAAAGGTCCGTTTTCTTCGGAATTTGTTCCCTCATGCTTATTTAGACATAATTAAGCTTCTAAATTTCTTATTATCCTAATTAATCACTATTTTGACTTACGGGGTATTTCAGTCTACCCCCCTTAAGACACTTTGCCCTCAAAGTTGCTTAAGGTTAATAGTTTGATAATTCTACTCATTAGGCAAACCAATTGCCTTAATGTGTCTTGCTACCACCTATGAGGTGTTTACTTCTTCTACATTACAAGCACCATACACAATTCACATACACAATCCATCATTTCCAATTCATACCATCACACAATACACAACTGCAATTCACAACACACATTACACCAATGCACCATACGTTGTACATACACATCCATACACTACACATTACACATACATACACATACATACCAACTACACTCTGCACTACATGTGCCATCAAAATATACTACAATACATACACACTATGCAATACTCACCCGAAGCAATGCAAAAGCAAAAGGCTTACCCCCCTTAAAAGGGGTATGCCCCGTACCCGTATCTACCAAATACTAGACTATCTAGTCTATGAATAACTGTGGGTACTTCGCCTTCATGGCATCTTCCAACTCCCATGTCGCTTCTTCGACATCATGGTTTGACCATAGGACCTTCACCATTCGTATAGACTTATGGCGAGTGTCTCTGGTCTTCCTGTCAAGGATTCTCACCGAGGTCTCGACATATCTCATAGTCAGCTCAATGGATAGTCTCTCGGGCTCTAGGACATGAGAAGGATCGGCGATGTACTTCTTGAGTTGTGACACATGAAAAATATCATGGACACGCCCTAAGTCCTCAGGTAATGCTAACCTGTAGGCTACAGATCCAACTCTCTCGGTGATAGTGTATGGCCCTACAAAATTTAGGCTCAGCTTGCCCTTCTGACCAAAATGGAATACACCCTTCATAAGCGAAACGCGCAAGAACACTTGGTCGCCCATGGCGAACTCAAGGTCGCGTCGTCGCACATCCGCTTAGAATTTCTGTCTATCTTGGCCTGCCTTCATATTGGCTCGAATTTGTTGCAATTCCGCTTAGACTTGTTCTAAATACTCTGGTCCTATGATGACCGCTTCACTTGACTCATCCCAACACAAAGGTGTACGGCAAGGTCTACCGTACAGGGCTTGGAAAGGTGACATCTTAATCAAAGCATGATAGCTATTATTGTACGAGAACTCGATAAGATGAAGCTTATCTAATGAACTCCCCTGAAAGTCTAAGGCACATGCCCTAAGCATGTCCTCCAGTGTCTGGATCGTCCTTTCTGTCTGACCGTCGGTCTGAGGATGGAAGGCGGTACTTAGCTTCATTTTGTACCCAGCGCTTCCCGTGTAGCTCTCCAGTATCTCGAAAGGAATCTGCTGTCGCGGTCCGATACTATGGTCTTCGGGACTCTGTGGTGTCTAATAATCTCCCTGTCGAATAGCTCTGCGAGCTTCACTACCTTCCAAGTGTCCTTCATCGGTATGAATCTGGCAACCTTGATGAGGTGATCGACTACAACCCAGATCATGTTGAGTCCTCCCCTGGCAGGTGGGAGTCCTACAACAAAATCTATGGAGATATCATAAAATTTCCACTCCGGAACTGGCATCGATTGTACCATTCCGCCCGGTCTACGATGTTCAAATTTTACTTTTTGGCATGTCAAGCATCTCAATACATACTCTGTCACATCTGATTCCATTCTAGACCACCAGAAGTACCTCTTCATGTCTTTGTACATCTTAGAGGCTCCTGGATGGACTGACAATGTAGAACTGTGTGACTCTCGCAGGATGTGATCCCTTAGCTCAGCATTGCTTCGGGGGACTCATAGCCTGCCATTCATCTGAATCAGACCATCTTCATGCAACTTAAAATCATATTTCTTCGTCTCAAATGTACCATCTATGATCTTTTGTCCGATTTCGGTCAGGTAAGGATCGCTCAACTGAGCGTCTCGCACCTCGTCAACCAAGCTAGAAGAAGCGAGTAGCGAACGGAGCGAGTGTGCTCGACGACTCAGGGCGTCGGCTACCACGTTCGCCTTTTCTTCCTTATATTGTAGGTTGATGTCGTAATCTGAGAGAAACTCCATCCACCTTCTCTGTCTCAAATTCAATTCTTTCTGTGTATATACATACTGTAAGCTCTTATGGTCGGAGTAGATGGTGATGCTTACCCCGTAGAGATAGTGTCGCCATATCTTCAAGGCGAAGACAATGGCTCCTAGCTCTAAGTCATGTGTCGAGTAATTCTCCTCATGCTTTTACAGCTAGCAAGAGGCATAACCTACAACGTTGCCATGCTGCATGAGTACGCATCCCATTCCCTTGCTTGATGCGTCGCAATACACCTCAAATCCCTCTGTGCCCTCTGGAAGTGTAAAAATCGGCGCTGAGGTCAATGAGTCCTTTAGGCTCTGAAATGAAACTTCACACTCGTCTGTCCATACAAACGGTGCATCTTTCTTCATCACCGTAGTCATGGGCTTAGCGACTTTCGAGAAGTCCTTTACAAATCTCTAGTAGTAACCGGCTAGACCAAGAAAGCTCCTAATGTCGGTAACAGTCTTGTGTCTAGGCCATGATCGTACAACTTCAATCTTAGAAGGGTCAACTGATATACCTGCGCTCGAGATGACATGACCGAGGAATGATACCTGATCTAGCCAGAACTCGCATTTGGAGAACTTCGCATACAGCTGGTTCTCGCGTAGTGTCTCAAGTACTTTCCTCAAATGAATTTCATGCTCTTCTGCTGATTTGGAGTACACACGGATGTCATCAATAAATACTACAACTGAAGTGTCTAACTGCTCACTGAAAAGTCTATTCATAAGATCCATGAATTTTGCTGGTGCATTTGACAAACCGAATGGCATGACTGTGAATTCGTAGTGGCCATATCTGGTGCGGAATGCCATTTTCTCAATGTCTTGCTCTCTAATAGCAATCCGATGATACCCAGAATGGAGGTCGATCTTGGAGAAGACTGAGGCTCCCTTCAGCTAGTCAAATAGGTCGTCGATGCGTGGCAATGGGTATTTATTCTTGACTGTAACCGCATTCAGCTCGCGGTAGTCAATACAAAGTCGGAGGCTACCGTCCTTCTTCTTCACAAAGAGGACCGGTGCTCCCCATGGTGATACACTCGGGTGTATAAACCCTTTGTCGAGAAGGTCTTGTAGTTACTCTTTTAACTCTGTCATTTCTGTAGGTGCCATGCGGTATGGCGCCCTAGCAATGGGACCAGTACCTTGCAAGAGGTCAATCTCAAATTCTACTGCTCTTTGAGGTGGCATGCCGGGTAGCTCCTTAGGGAATACGTCAGGGAATTCAGATACAATGGGTACTTCAGGGTTGAACTCTGGATCTCTCTCCAGGTCTTGCACATAACACAAATACACTTCATGGCCCTTTCTGAGCTCCTGGTACATAGCCATAGCGGAGATGACTGTGGTTGAAGGCTCTCTCGGTCTCTGGCGGTAAGATACGGTAACCCTAGAAGGACTCTTGAGCAGCAATCGATGTTCGGCGCAGAGGATTCGCCCCTTATGCCGCTCCAACCAATTCATTCCGACTATTACATCGAATCCCAACCCATTAAACTCGATGAAGGAGATGGGAAGCGATTCGCCTTTGATTTCGATTGTGGCTGACTTGTGATACTTGGTACATCGTATTCGCTCCTTCGACGGGAGAGTAACCAGAAAATTCGGTAGCTCATCCACATCTAGCCCTAACCTCTTCACAAACGATGGTGATACGAAGGTGTGAGAGGCACCGGAGTCAAATAACACTGAGGCTTCAATGCCGTTCACTCGGAAGGTTCCCGTTAAGATGATGCCGCTTTTACCGGCTTGTGCTTCGGTGAGGATGCTCAGGTTACCTTCGGTACCGAGTCCACAACCTATTGAAGTCACGAGTTCATAAGTAATGATGGTGGACACAAGTGGAATTTAAATCAACACTACTCTTTATTGATAAACCAACCATCATACATACCGTGTCTCTAATACACGTTACTAACACATTACATGATACTATAAATTTAATACTTCCTAAAGGTAAGGTTCAGGCGTCCAGGTTTCATGTGTGTGGCATTGATTATTGCTGGCGGTGCCGTATTCAACTTGATCTTGTTGACCCCGTGATACAGCATCCTAGATTTTCCCCCTATGGTTAGGACATCTCCTGATCTCAATACCAATTTCTCTGCGCGGTCCACACGCTTCCTCTTGCTATACAACAAGATGACGTCATCACCATTGGTCCAAGACACTACGGGAACTCCTTGTTCGAGAGATTCCGCTGTCTCGTCCTTGTCTTGGTGTAACCCAAGTCATCCTTCTTTCTTATAGATGTTGACGATACAGAGGTCCGCTTCAATTGCGGGGATCGGATCACATTCACATTGTTGTGCAAGTTCTACTGATTGCGTAACAAGTGTAAGAAATTCTGGAGGTATTGTCGGTGGCTTTGCTCCGTCTTGTATTTGTGTCTCCTGGTAGGTCTTGGTATAAGGATTCTAATCCTTTCCCAAGCACATCATCTTCAGCTTCATCTTCACTCCACCGGGGAATTCGGGTGTATAAAATCCTCTTGGACCCGTTCCTAGTTCGTTGCATCGTCCAATAATTGAAATTTGGGCTTCGGGTGTCAGGTATTCCTTTAATACAATCATACCTGGTCGGATGACCTGACACTGTTCGTTGGTGTAGTAGTGATTGGTGATGTCGGTCTCTTCTTGATTCGGTTTTGAAGGTATCGGATAGCAGATACTAAAGCTACCTATGCTTATAAATTTCGTCAACGGTGAGTACTAGATTCAACTACTTCATTTCATGCTCAATACATACTTCAATTCACTTACTCATGCATTCATTCAAACAGTTACTCTACTACTTGGTCATGCTTCTCAAGGATTAAAGGTTTAGTTAATTACCTAGGCCGGACTTAGAACCGGTCCCATCTCTATCAATGATGTGCAAGGCAAGATGCCTCTAGGGTGCGCCCTTCTGAGGACCTCGAGATCCTAGTCCCTGCGGGGCCTGCTGGGCTGGTGCATCGCCAGATGCAACCTCCTCGCCTTCCCTCTGCTTGTAGCTCTGGAAGTTCCCTCTGGGCTTGGCATTCTCCGGGCACATATTAGCTCTATGTCCCTGTTTCTGACAGTTGTAGCACCGGATTTCTCTCCCATGGCAATCCATGCCGGGATGGTCTTGGTTGCACTTCCTACACACATATGTGCGGCCGTCTGAGTAGTTCTTGGTGAAACCGGAGCCAGAACCTAAGGTTTAGAGTGTTAGCACATTTGTGCGGGAATACTAGATATGATACTTATATAAATAAGAAATTAGGAATAGAAGTTTACCCTTAGGTGGGTGTGATCTCAGTGGCTTCGCAACCACAGGTGCAGAAGAACCAAGTTGAAGAAGCTCAACTGGTTTGCCCTTCTCCTAGGCACTGCTCTCACTTGGGAAGTTCTTTTGAGTTTGCTGGAAGAACTTCCCCTTCTTCTTTTTCCAGCTCTTACCTTGGTTCTGCTCCTCAGCACTTGTTTTTTGTTGTTGGCCTTGCGCTTAAGCGCGGTTTCTTCATCCCTCAGTTGGCATGTGATTTCAACGCGAGATGCCGCGTGATAACACTCCTGAAGTTTCAGGTATTAGCCGGGATTCTCATTTAGAAAGATAGGGTAAAGTATTTAAGGATTTACAATGGTACTAAGGGTTAACGGATATTTACCTGAAGGGAGGTAAATCTGGTGTATCCCATGTCGTACCGAAGGTGATGGCTCAGACCGCCATAGAAGCGATCGACCAACACCTGGCCGGTGTACCCAAGGTCGGGTAGTAGACGTAGAAGAGAGGTGAAGGTGCGGTAGTACTCATCGACAGACATCTTCTCTGTCATTTTTAAAGTATCCAGCTCTAGCCTTTTTCTTGTCTTGACGTGTTCAGGGTAGTATTTGGATCGGGGGAGGGTTGTGAAGGATTCCCAGTCAAATGTAGGGTCGTCAGCATGCTCATGTTTGACTAACTTCCACCAATCCATGGCAGCGTCTTTGAGGTAGTATGCTGCTACTCTCACTCGAACTCTAGCAGGAGCTTTGAGGGTCTCGAATGCCATCTCCATCTTGGAGATGTAGGCTTCTAGCTTAGCCGGATCACTCTCGCCTCTAAAGCATGGAGGTCGAAGTTCAGCAACAGCTTTTACCCAGTTTGCTTCTCTAGGTGGAGGGGGCGGGATCGGTCCCGTTTGTGTTTGTTGGTTTTATTGGGTTTGTTGCATTTCAGTAATTACTTGTGGTAGCATCTGTGCTACCATGGTGGTGACGATCTCTGCTATCGTCTGCGCGCCTGGTCCATCAGAGGTCTCACCTCTAGTTCGGCCTCGGCCTCGTCCTGACATCTGAACATTTAACACTCGCATTAGGCTTGCAACATGTGACCAAGGGGTCTTGAATTTAAGCAAAGGTATCATTCATAAGAACGTCAAGGGTATCCGTTGTTAACAACGGTAATTCCTAGTTAGGTTTCTAAGTATCCGTTTAAGACGGTTGAAATCCTAACTCGGTAATCCCTATGCTCGATAACTAGGTCATCAGAGCGTAACTACGCTCTAATACCACTTTTTGTAACACCCCTACCGCTAATCCCGTACTTACCGTCTAATCGTCCTAATGATCCTACTACATCGCAGCGGAAATACTACTACTACGGCGGGTGATACAACGCCGCTAACCGCCCATACGGCTAGCTAGGCTTACACTACTTACAGTTACGGTCTGATGTCTAATTATACCGAGTGTTATACCCAAAATTTTGACCCCCTGGCTAGGGTCTACTAGGTTTTGGTTTTGTGAGGGGCATTTCAATCAAGTAACGAGAGATTCTGGCACGATCGGCGCATTCCAGGGCATGAGGAGCATTTTCGTCATTGTCAGGGGTGTTTTCGTAATTTTTAAGGCTCCCAAGACCTCCTATAGGCTTTCTCTCTCCTCCATAAGATGCCCGAATCAGCTTGAAATGCTTTGATATTTAAACCCATGATAGGGGATGACATTTTAAGCATAATGGCGTTGGAATTTTGATTTTTTGAATTTCCAATAATTTTCTAGCAATTTCTGACTGAATCTGACGAGAAATTCAATTTCAAAATATTCCAACATATAAAAAATCCTATTCCACTTTAGAAAATTCATAATTGCCATCCTTGACATGTGGTTAAAATTTCACAGCAAAATTCCTTTGGGAAGTCATTTAATTAAAATATCAAAAAATCTTACTTTTACTAGATTTTCTTTATCTTTAAGAGAGTCTATATAAGGGGATAGGTTTTTTGATAAAATCAGAATCTCACAAGCTCAAGAACCCTAGGGAGTCAGAAAGCACAGCCTTCTCTCTCTCTCTCACGTTTTCCAACACCCGACCACCCGAATCATACCGAAAATTCCCCGAAATCACCATCTAAACTCGTTTTCCAATCCCTAAAGCACCAACAATCATCAAAATCCCACAAAACACCACCAAAACGTGAAGAACAGCAAGAAAAACCAACAATCAGAAGCTTGCTTTGAAAACCTTTCGGGTCTGCCATCAACGGAGCACTCGACGAATCCCGGTGTAAAGAATCATTGTGAACCCGATGGTAAAACAGGTAGAAATTCCACTTTCCTAATTCACTACAGTATTATCTGTCGTGCCTCAAAATTTGGGCTCAAACTAACTCTTTTTCGCTTCTGTATAGCAAATTGTTTTAGCTACTGCCTTGTTACTTGTTTGCTAAGTTTCGTATTAATTTTGATTTCAAATTGAATTCTTTCAGTTGCTAACGTGTTTATAATCTTTCAGGCTACACACCCATAAAATTTGAGCTCAAAACACCCTCGGGAACCTTAGAATACCCCTGTCCGTGGGTGGTCCGTGACCTCGGACCTATGGTCCAGGACCACGGACGGGTTGTCCGTGGCCACGGACACCCACGGACGGCGGCGGGATTTTAAAAAATTCAAAATTTAGGTTTTTTTAAATAATGTCCGGGCCCACGGACAGCCTGTCCGTGGCCCCGGACTTTTCAAAATTTTGTTTTTCCTTAAATTCGACTTTTCTGTATAATTAGGTTAACCGGGGTCCGTGGTCTCGGACATGGGGTCCGTGGCTACGGACGTAAACAAAATTTGACCTAATTCCGCCTCTGAAACCCTAATTTAGGTAGCTTTTAATTTCACTTAATTTTCTGTCAAAAAAATGTTAAAAAAAAAAAAACAGAAGCGTGCACCTAGGTTAAAAACAACTTTGTAGAAAGCCGTAAATTAACCAAGTAAAGGAAAAACGACCTAGGAAGGGTAATTAAAGTAATTGAACCCTAATTAAGTCGAATATCAAGCCCCGAACCCGAACTCTCCTTTCCTAATTTACTCTAGGTTAAAATTAGGTGGCGACTCATAATAGGTTCGAGTGAGCTTAGCTTAGGTTTTAATAATTATTGTTATATGACATAGTTATAATCTTAGGTTATAAGTGGACCTAAAACCTGACTAGATTCTAATCAGCTTTAATCAACATGGGATAGGGTTTAAAATCGAGGCTCACAGACTGGCAACTCTGCTGGGGACAAAATTCTTAATTTTAACTTGTTTAATTTTAAGAAAGAGGGTTTAACTCGAAAATGTTTATTTATGGCCTTATTACCTATTTGTTTACTTCTTCGTGCACACTTTAATTTTCTGCACCTTCGCATCATATGAGAGCGAGGGTCCACACAAACCAATTTCACCCCGGGACCCGTTTGAGGGTCCCCTGTCAGGGACTCACACCTTTAGGTGATGTGAATAAGCGGGGGAAAAGAGGAGGATGTCGTCTAGCCACATTCCCTTAATACCTGGGCCTTAGCCCCAAGCGTTTTCCCGGCAGTCCCCTTATGTAGCCCATTGTTTGGTCAGTCAAAGACCCGTCCGTAGACACACACCTTCAGGTTATGTGAAAAGAGTGGGGGAGCCCAAAGAGAATAGCGTGCAAGCCCTATTCCTTTGTGGTGACCTGGGCCCATGCCCCAAGCACCTCTCCGGATCGATCCAGTCCTGGTGGGCCTTGTTTGCTTGTGGTGATCGGCCCACTACCCAGCCTAGAAACTGATAGGAATTTCTCCTACATCAACCTAGCCCAACCCGAATTGTCAGTTCTATTTGTTTACAGCCTGAAGGCTCTGTTTGGTTCAACATGTGAGTTATGTGGGCTTCACCCAAAAGTTTAGACTTAGGTGGTTTCTTTTTCAGCCCAATTTGTTTATCCATTTAGTTTTAGGCCCACTAAAGTCCACCTAAAAGTAATCCATGAGACATGTAAACCAACCAAGCCTTCCACTGAAATTCTTCCGACCCAAGGCCTATTCTAGTATAGGAAAACTCTTCACTTGGGCTTTAGCCCAAAATCCTAGATCTAGACATCATCTTTCAGGTTCAATCAATACTACTCATTCAGGTTTCAGTCCAAATTCCAACCTAGGGTTTTGTTCAGCAATCATTCTGGCCCAAATACCACACTCATGACTCATTCTATTTGGGGCCCGTAGACCAATTCATAGTTTTGGCCCATAAGCTTCGCTCTCAATCCAGAAGTTCGGCCCATAGCACAAAACATTTGAATCCAAGATAGGTTGCACAACTCATTCATTCCAGTTTCTAGCGTCAAGGCCCGACAAGAACATCAAACGAATCTCAGACTTCAAGGCTTTCCCTCTCGGCCCAGTGCCCATTCACGGTTCGTGTGGCCTCCTTCAGCCCGTTTGCTTCACTTCTAGATTAAGGGTATTCAGGCCCGCAAATCTGTTCTATCCTAGGAGTCACTCTAGCTCATGCACTTCACTCGCAGCTTGGAAAAGATTCAGACCCGGGTTCCTCCTACATAACCCATAGGCATTCCTAGTTCAAACATTTTATGAGGCCTATTCGAAGTTCAGAAGGAAGACAATCACGGTCATCTCAATGGCGTCCCGACGGCCCAGGGCTCGAGTCTTCAGTATGTTGGCATCAGACAGCCCAACATCACTATTTTAGAAGTTTTCTCGATTTGGTAGTTTTCTTTTCCCAGTCGTTCTCCCAACTTTTATGGTAGCTAGCTTCCTTTATCATTTTAGGTAGTTTTCTTAAGATTACAATTTTTGATGTTGTCTTTCCATTCATGAATTAGAGCATAGTTCCATTTTCATTTATTTTTTTGTGCATTTATTCACAAAACCAGAACACCAAAAAATAAATAAGTCATCACGTCATTTCACCCACATCCACTACCTTCATCACATACATCCCATGTGTCTCACCACACTCCCCTCTCCACATGAAACTCATCCTTGCGCAAGGAATATCTCACCACCTTGTTGGCTTCCACCACTCATCACCTCTCAATGGAAAATTTCACCGTACACTAAAAGCATCCCACTGCCATGTTTTACTTTCATCACTACATCACTCCACTAAAACAACAAGACTTCATCGCCATGTACCACCACACATATAGCCACCTCCAACAAATAACCTGGGTATTCAAAAGCTTGTCAAAAGACCCCAAAACAATACTGGGGGCAATCTGAGTTAAGGGTTGATAACGTTTGTTTCATTGGTTTTAAAGCGCGCGAACAAGTCTCTGAGTGAACATTTCGCGAGGGTGCCTTGAGTGGTAAAACCATGAGTGAAGAGCATGTCATTTTTACATGGCTCCAGAGAGATTACATTCAAAGGTAAGGTAAACGGCATGACTCCAACCGAAGGAGATAATTTGTAAATTTACGCTTAAACCTATGAAAAGTAACAAAGAAAGGATACACAACTATTAGGGATGACGAAGCACCTAGGTACAGCACCACACAGCCAAAAGCTTGTGAACCCTGACATTACACCCTAGGCACCCCGCTGAGCTTTTCATATATGACCACTTTTACAACACTACAAACTCCACAAAATAAGCCAGCCAATGATGAATAATCGACCAGTGACCAAAGGAAGCAAGGAGCCCGACTTTTGAACAGCAACTTCACAAGTCTAAAGAAGCAAAATGCTACCAGCATGACGAAACGATCCGCAAATGGTCCCAAAGTGACACAGGATCCAAATGAGCTCACATCAAAAACAGCTCTCAAAGTTCAAAACCGGGAAACACAAGAAACCCGAAGAAAAAGAGATTCAAAGAAAGGCAAACCTGAAAAGCCTTGAAGGAATCCAAAATTGGAAGAAAGAGAGAAGGTGCAAGGAACAACCAAAAGTCCTAAGTTCCAAGCTCACAAGCGAATTCATCACGAAGTAGCCAAACGACTTCAAGACGAAAAGACATCCAGGGAAGGTGCAAGTTGTAGCTTTGGTCACCCTTATAGCTCCACATATCCTAAACATTCCTCCATCGTCCATTGTCTTTCATTACACCCCATAGCCACGTTATAAGCTCAAAAGACTTCTGACCTAGTAGTTGTGTATCCAATCACGTGAAAGTAATAGGTTGAATGCGTAAATCTAACAAATGTCAAATTCAACAGTTGAGATGTTTTGACCAGAAGGAGAGCACGAGTGCAAGCATCAAACACTTTGAGTGTAGGATAGAAAGCACCACATCAAGATAAACCTTGACCTTGTGAGAGTGAGACTTGTTTTTACGCAATTAATCAAAGAAAATACTGGGGGCAATCGATCGTTCCGATCGATTGCCAAAAAATCCTAAAAAACTCAGATTGCCTTAAGGAAAAATACTGGGGGCAATTGTTGGTCCAACAATTGCAACAACGACACGATTGAGGCCCAAAAAACCGAAACCCAAAGGATCAAACCCTCCTCATATCACACAGGCCCGTCCTAAGCCCTACCTCCACATCAAATTTCCTTAGGCCCGTCCTAAGCCCTACCTCTACATCAAATTTTCACAGGCCCGTCCTAAGCCCTACCTCCACATCAAATTTCTTCAGGCCCGTCCTAAGCCCTACCTCCACATTCAAACACCCACAGGCCCGTCTTAAGCCCTAATCCTTCTACATTCTTTTGGACCCATCATACACTTGACTCACTTTCACTTAGATCCATCCTTTAGGCTCGTCATAAGACCTAGATCCATCCTTTAGGCTCGTCATAAGACCTAGATCCATCCTTTAGGCTCGTCATAAGACCTAGATCCATCCTTTAGGCTCGTCATAAGACCTAGAACCATCCTTTAGGCTCATATAAGACCTAGATCCATCTTTAGGTCGTCATAAGACCTAGAACCATCCTTTAGGCTCGTTGTAAGACCTAGTTACATTCCCTTAGGCTCGTAGTAAGACCTAGCATTACCTTTTGGCTTACCCACTCTCATCAAACACATTGCATTCATCTCATTCATATAGGCTCGTCATAAGACCTAGTTGCATTATCCAGGCGCGTCACAAGACCTGGCGACAGAAAGTTGGCGAGGTGATGGCAATAAATCCTCCTTTTGCAATGTCAACTTATTTTTGGGATCAACGAATGGTGGGCGAAGGCAATAAGTCCCTAGGGTTTTCCCAGGAGTTATCCTGCACACCGGCTTGGGGGCGATGGCAATAAGTCCACATTGGGTCCAGCCAGGAGCATCAGCATGGGTTTTCGGTCTCCAGAAGCATCCGAGCATCATCAACATCATCAGCATCATCAGCATCATCAACATCATCAGCATCATCAACATCATCAAGCATCATCAACATCATTAGCATCATTAGCATTCTACATTCTTGCATTTGCATACCACCCAGTTTTCACATCCTAGGTAGTCAACGCCTTAGAATCGCTTGACATTGCATCATTTCACTTATTACAGGTGGTCAACGCCTTAGAATCGCTTGACATTGCATCATTACATTTATTATAGGTAGTCAACACCTTAGAACCGCTTCACATTATTTCATTTTCATCACCTAGGTAGTCAGCGCCTTAGAATAGCTCGACAGCGTTTTGTTGCTTAGGTAGTCAGCGCCTTCGAATAGCTGGACGTAGTCAGCGCCTCCGAATAGCTGGATGTACTCAAGCATCAACCAGACTTTTCACATCCATTACAAAGTCCAGTTGAGGGGGGCAATCTGTTATACCCAAATTTTGACCCCCCTGGCTAGGGTCTACGAGATTTTGGTTTTGTGAGGGGCATTTCAATCAAGTAACGAGAGATTCTGGCACGATCGGCGCATTCCAGGGCATGAGGAGCAGTTTCGTCATTGTTAGGGGGGTGTTTTGTAATTTTTAAGGCTCCCGAGACCTCCTATAGGCTTTCTCTCTCCTCCAAAGATGCCCAAATAAGCTTGAAATGCTTTAATTTTAATAACCCATGATAGGGGATGACATTTTAAGCATAATGGCGTTGGAATTTTGATTTTTCGAATTTCCAATAATTTTCTAGCAATTTTGACTGAATCTCACAAGAAATTCAATTTAAAATATTCCAACATTTAAAAAATCCGATTCCACTTCAGAAAATTCATAATTGCCATCCTTGACATGTGGTTAAAATTTCACAGCAAAGTTCCTTTGGGAAGTCATTTAATTAAAATATCAAAAAATCTTACTTTTAGATTTTCTTTATCTTTAAGAAAGTCTATATAAGGGGATAGGTTTTTTGATAAAATCAGAATCTCACAAGCTCAAGAACCCTAGGGAGTCAGAAAGCACAGCCTCTCTCTCTCTCTCTCTCACGTTTTCTAACACCCGGCCACCCGAATCATACCGAAAATTCCCCGAAATCACCATCTAAACTCGTTTTCCAATCCCCAAAGCACCAACAATAATCAAAAACCCATAAAAACACCCAAAACATGAAGAACAACAAGAACAACCAACAATCAGAAGCTTGCTTTGAAAACCTTTCGGGTCTGCCATCAACGGAGCACTCGACGAATCCCGGTGTGAAGAATCATTGTGAACCCGAAGGTAAAACAGCTAGAAAGTCTACTTTCCTAATTCTCTACGGTATTATCTGTATTGCCTCAAAATTTGGGCTCAAACTAACTTTTTCGCTTCTGTATAGCTAATTGTTTTAGCTACTACCTTGTTACTTGTTTGCTAAGTTTCGTATTAATTTTGATTTCAAATTGAATTCTTTCAGTTGCTAACGTGTTTATAATCTTTCAGGCTACACACCCATAAAATTTGAGCTCAAAACACCCTCGGGAACTTTCAGAAAACCCTGTCCGGGGTGGTCCGTGACCTCGACCTATGGTCCGGGACCACGGACGGGTTGTCCGTGGCCACGGACACCCATGGACAGGCGGCAGGATTTTAAAAAATTCAAAATTAAGGTTTTTTTTAAATAATGTCCGGGCCCACGGACAGCCTGTCCGTGGCCCCGGACTTTTCAAATTTTTGTTTTCCTTAAATTCGACTTTTCTGTATAATTAGGTTACCGGGGTCCGTGGTCTCGGACATGGGGTCCGTGGCTACGGACGTAAACAAAATTTGGCCTAATTCCGCCTCCGAAACCCTAATTTAGGTAGCTTTTAATTTCACTCTAATTTTCTGTCAAAAAAATGTTAAAAATACAAAAAAAAATAGAGCGCGCACTTAGGTTAAAAACAACTTTGTAGAAAGCCGTAAATTAACCAAGTAAAGGAAAATCGACCTAGGAAGAGTAATGAAAGTAATTGAACCCTAATTAAGTCGAATATCAAGCCCCCGAACCCGAACTCTCCTTTCCTAATTTACTCTAGGTTAAAATTAGGTGGCGACTCATAATAGGTTCCAGTGAGCTAGCTTAGGTTTTAATAATTATTGTTATATGACATAGTTAATAATCTTAGGTTATAAGTGGACCTAAAACCCGACTAGATCCTAATCAGCTTTAATCAACATGAGATAAGGTTTAAAATCGAGGCCCACACCGAGCTATTACATTCCATACCGAATACAAAAGATCATATACTTACATTGCTGGATTACCGAGTATCAAGTGTAGTTAATTACATCCCTTTTCAATCTTCCAAAAATAATGAGTTTCTACTGACTACTCATCTATACCATCTCCTAGTTCTTTCATTATCCAAAAGGGGTGTACCCCATGGTACACCGGCTAACAAAAACCTACAGCCATGTACAACTTAGTACACCATCCACAATTCATTAATTACAGAATAAAATGAATCAAACTTAAACTCTTCATAGCCTTCACCCGTCTCGAGGACAAGCATTATATTAAAAACATTGCCCCAGGGGCTCAGCAAAAAGCTGCATATAAACTTTGCATATACCGCGTGCTAACTAGGGTACAACGACTATTTCATACATACATGCTTTACATACAACATACAATCATACACAATACAATACACAATCCAAGCAGCGGTACAATAGCACACACAATACTTACCTTCACAAGGGTAAGCCAAATTACACATCCGGGTTAATCGGATGCTTATTACTCTTTTACTCATTACTCAATACTTTCTCTTACTTTACTTACATACTTTACCATACTTGTTTACTGATTCTTACTTACTTACTTTTACTCATGTTAAGTCGGTATGACCTCCGGGCAGGGACTACACCGTCCCACCACCGGTTTTTACTTGGCTCACCAATCCAGGATGCTACCCATTAAGGGGTTTGGCCCGTGGACCAGTAAGAGCCAAGAATTGGAGCCAACCTCTTGTGACTCCGCCTCCTCACAGGTGGCCGAAACTATATCGGAGGTCTACATTCAAATTTAATTACCAATTTATTATGTTAGATTGGTTAGCTTGTTAGGAATCAGTTAGAAGTCCATCTCATTAACATTCGGTCATAACACAATATATCAAGTATACTGTATACCCCAAATTTTGACCCCCCTGGTTAAGGTCTATGAGGTTTTGGTGTTGTGAGGGATATTCAATCAATTAGTGAGAGATTCCGGCCTGATTGGCGTTCCATGGCATGGGGAGCAGCTTCGTCATTGTCAAGGGCGTTTTCGTAATTTTAAGGCTCCTAAGACCTTCTATAGGCTTCTCTCTCCTCCAATGATGCCCAAATCAGCTTGAAACGCTTTGATATTTTAACCCATGGTAGAGGATGACATTCTAAGCATAATGGCGTTTGAATTTTGATTTTTCGAAATTCCAATAATTTTCTAGCAATTTCTGACTGAATCTGACGGGAAATTCAATTTAAAAATATTCCAACATTTAAAAAATCAGTTCCACCTCTCAGAAAATCAAAATCTATCCTTGACATGTGGTTAAAATTTCACAGCAAATTCCTTTAGGAAGTCTTTTAATTAAAATACCAAAAAATCTTACTTTTACTAGATTTTCTTTATCTTTAAGAAAGTCTATATAAAGGGGATAGGTTTTTTTGGATAAAAGGAGAAACTCATATGCTCAAGAACCCTAGAGAGTCAAAAAACACAGCCTCCTCTCTCTCTCTCACGTTTTCCAACACCCGGCCACACAAATCATACTGAAAATCCCCCGAAATCACCATCTAAACACGTTTTCCAATCCCCAAAGCACCAATAATCATCAAAACCCCACAAAAACACCACCAAAACGTGAAGAACAGCAAGAACAACCAACAAACCAGAAGCTTGGTTCGAAAACCTTTCGGGTCTGCCATCAACGGAGCACTCGACGAATCCCGGTGTGAAGAATCATTGTGAATCCGAAGGTAAAATAGGTAGACATTCCACTTCCCTAATTCTCTACGGTATTATCTGTCTTTCCTCAAAATTTGGGCTCAAACTAACCCTTCTACGCTTCTGTATTGCTGTTTGTTTAAGCTTCTGTCCAATAACTTGTTTACTAAGTTTCGTGCTTAATTCGAATTCAAATTGAAAACTTTCAATCATTAACGTCTTGTACATCTTTCAGGCTACACACCCATAAAATTTGAGCCAAAAACACCTTCGGGAACAGCCTCAACGCCGCCGTCCGAGGGCGGTCCGCACCCACGGACGTCATGTCCGGGGTCCCGGACTCCCTGTCCGTAAGCCCGGACGCCCAGGGACGGCGGCGGGATTTTTAAAAAATTCTAAATTTAGGTTTTCTAATAATGTCCGGGCCCACGGACAGGCCCGGACTTTGCAATTTTCTGTTTTCCTTTAATTTCGACTCTTTTGTATAATTAGGTTAACTGGGGTCCGTGGTCTCGGACATGAGGTCCGTGGCTACGGACGTAAGCAAAATTCAACCTAATTCTGCCTCCGAAACCCTAGTTTAGATAGCTTTTAATTTCACTTTAATTTCTGTCAAAAAATGCTAAAAACACAAAAAAAACAGAAGCTCGCGCACTTAGGTTAAAACGACTCGTAATAAGCCGTAAATAAACCAAGTAGAGGAAAAATGACCTAGGAAGGGTAATGAAAGTAATTTAACCCTAATTAAGTCGAATATCAAGCCCCCGAACCCGAACTCTCCTTTCCTAATTTGATCTAGGTTAAAATTAGGTGGCGACTCATAATAGGTTCCAGTGAGCTAGCTTAGGTTTTAATAATTATTGTTATATGACATAGTTATTAATCTTAGACTATAAGTGGACCTAAAACCTGATCAGATCCTAATCAACTTTAATCAACATAGGATAGGGTTTAAAATCGAGGCTCACATATACACACATTCATATTCATCCATACATTTCATGAATTATACAAACTATGATTTAAGGACAATATCCAACAAGGAACAATCTCATGATAATCACAAGTAAGCATAGTATATCCGATTCGTGCATTTATCTTATTTGGTGGTCAATTAGCACACAAGCACACAAATGAGAGTAGCCAAGGTAGCATACGGGGCATGAGAAGTTCGTACCGTTCACCGTTGTACTTGTAACTGACGTTCCTTCGGTGTTCACAATCCAAGTCCTATCATATACAAACAATTGGGTGGTTAATTACCCTTACTTAACCTTCCTAATTGTTTTACTAACATTTCCTGGTTTATACTTACTAATTCATTGTTATTCAAATATATGTACTTAGGTTACTTACTTAAAATTATTTTCTAAGCTTATTTATGGCCTTAAAAACCTTTAACAACATTATCTATGTCTTAATATCTTATATTATCATTACCCACCTTTACCCTACCTTAGATTAGCTTTAAAATGCATTCTGGAATGAAAATGGTGTGGTCCGGGTTACTGTCCGGGTTTACAAGCTCGGATAACTACTTTGGAAAATCCCTCGTGTATGATTTATGACTAGTCCGGGTTTGTGTCCTAGTTTACAAACCCGGACCACATGTTTTGATAAGTTACGGGTGTGATTTAGGGGTGGTCCAGGTTAGTGTCCTGGTTTGTAAACCCGGACCACTCCATTGTTATAGCAGTCTGCCGTGTTTTGATACTGGTCCGGGTTTCTGTACTTGTTTACAGACCCGAACCACTTGCAGGTTTGAAAAATATGTATGTTTTTGAACTTGTTTCAACTCCAAACTTCTACTAATCTCTTCCCTAATATTCCTACATGTAACCTAGGATATTTTGACATTGATTACGCACTTTAAACTACCCTAATCCAACCTATATTTCTATCTGTCAACTTACAGATTTTTACTGCTAAATTTTCCTTCCTGTTGCAGTTTTTTTTCAACCAATGTAACAGATCTTCCTATTCTTCTTCCCACTAATTAATGACTCTCAAACAAGCCTAACTTAGTTAAACATTTCCAATTACACCATTTCCATCTATACTCCACTGCATCCCTTCCTCCTGTTACAAACCAAAGTGAAAAAATCTTATTTTTCCTCTCTGCAACCCTCTCTGTTCTTTCTTTTCTAACAGCACTCAAGTCTCTAAATTCCTAATCAAATTTTGACAGAGTTTCCCTACAATCTAAGTGTCTCACCACTTAATTTTGCACACTCAATATAGTTACCACCTGCTCAGTATACACATTATTCCATACAAAATTCTAACACCTACTGCACACTTAATACTCACACGTGCATTTTATTTACTTGTTTTCAAAAGCTTCAAACTACCAATACCAACCACATTAATATACTCCATTCTTTTCCTATGGTTACAGTTGTTTAGACCATTGCTAAAACAATATACTTACACAAACATAAACATTAAATTGTACAGAGGCTTCTCATTACCTTGGTTCCTTGCTTCATTTTTTCTTTCTCTCTTCCTCCTTTCTTGCTCCTCTTCCTTCTTGTTCTTGTTCTTTGTTTTCTTGAGTTTATTTAAGCCAAGCTACCCATGTAACGAGGCATACACACACACACATACACACACACCACACCAAAAATAGTAAATTTCTAACGTAGGCTTTAAACCCTAACTTGTGAGAATTCATTTAAAATCTTAGGAAGTATTACCTTGAGCTTCTAATGGAGTTTTTGAGTAGAAAATGACAAGGCTTCAGCTCTCAAGGTGGAACACCAAAAACGGCTGGATGGGGAACAATGGTGTTCACATGAGTTTTGGTTTTTGCAAGGAAAAATGGAAAAGAGAAGAGCTTTGGTCCTTTCCTTACCTTAGAAAATGAAGAAGAAGATGGAGCTTCAAATGGTGTTCTTTAGACCTCAAAAATGATTTCACCATGGAAATGAAGTTGGAGGTTTCTGATTTTTGAAGGGTGTAGAACGATCTCCAAAGCAAGACGAATTCAACGGTATAATTTTTGTAGTGTTTGGAGGTGATTTAGGCTTTCAAATATGAGAAGGAAATTGGCTGCTGTGTGTGGCTTCTTCAAATCGCCATAGTAGCAGAGAGGAAGAAGAAGAGTGCTGGGCAGAGAGTAAAAACGTGAGAGAGAGCTTGTGAAGGAGGAGAGAGATTACTTTTTGCTTTTTGTTACTTTATGCCTTTGTCACTTAGCACATAAGGAAGAAATAAAAGAAGAGGGGGTATGGGCTACTAAAATCAGCCAGCTACACACACTCCTCACATGGGTTTTTAAGTTTTATTTACAATAGTGGACACACTAATTTATTTTATTTACACTTCCACCCACAACTTCCTGTTTTTGACAGTTTATACTATTTTCTCGATTTATTGATTTTATTGGCTCTAGACCTTCACTAATGTTTATTAATGACTATTTAGTTGACCAAAATTGTTACGAGTCTATTTGACCCGCTTAAAGTCACGTTTTCCTGGTTTCCTCAAAAAACGCGCTTTAAGGCTTGTTTGTGTTTTTAATCCGTTTTAAAGGTCCGTTTTCTTCAGGATTTGTTCCCTCATGCTTATTTAGACATAATTAAGCTTCTAAATTACTTATTAGCCTAATTAATAACAATTTTTAATTATGAGGTATTTCACCAGGATGGTGGCGAAGCTCGCAGAGCTATTCGACAAGGAGATTATCCGACACCACGGAGTCTCGAAGACGATAGTATCTGACCGCGACACCAGATTTCTTTCGAGATACTGGAGAGCCACACGGGAGCGCTCGGTACAGAGTTGAAGCTAAGTACCGCCTTCCATCCACAGACCGACGGTCAGACAGAGAGGACCATCCAGACACTAGAGGACATGCTTAGAGCATGTGCCTTAGACTTTCAGGGGAGTTGGATAGACAAGCTTATCATATCTAGTTTTCATACAATAATAGCTATCACGCTTTGATTAAGATGTCGCCTTTCCAAGCTCTATATGGTAGGCCTTGCCACACCCCTTGTGTTGATTAGATTGATTAGGAACTATTCGGGTTTTAGGTCCACTTATAACCTAAGATTAATAACTATGTCAGATAAAATTAATTATTAAAACCTAAGCTAGCTCACTGGAACCTATTATGAGTGCCACCTAATTTTTACCTAGATCAAATTAGGAAAGGAGAGTTCGGATTCGGGGGCTTGATATTCGACTTAATTAGGGTTCAATTACTTTCATTACCCCTAGAAGTCGTTTTTCCTCTACTTAGTTTATTACGAGTCGTTTTTAACCTAAGTGCACGCTTCTGTTTTTTTTAATTTTTAACGTTTCTTGACAGAAAATTAAAGTGGAAACTAAGAATACCTAAACTAGGGTTTCGGAGGCAGAATTAGGTCAAATTTTGTTTATGCCCTGATAAGTGTCCAAATGAGCATGATTTAGAGGTGTATTTCATGTATTATATTAGCACTTTTCTTGCTCATTTCTCCACTTTGGTTAGTTTTCCTCTAGTTTATGTTTTATTGGTTATATTACATATTTATAGGGTAAACATGAGGAAAACCAAGTTAGGAGCAAAATAGACGAAGAGACGAACGTGTAGGCGCAAACGGATCGAAAAACGGAGCTCAAACGAAGAATCTGGAGCCTGTCCAAGTTTGCAAAGGAAATACACATGTCCACCCATATATGGCCAGACACAAACAAGGACACGTTTGCACTAACAAACGTGTCCGACCATATATGGCCGGACGCAAACAAGGAGACACATTAACAAGACGCACAAGCATTTACATTCATAAACGCGTCCGACCATATATGGCCGAACGCAAACAAGGACGCATCATATATGGCCAGAAGGCAGAAATTCTCTAGATTACGTCCGGTCATAAATGGCTGGACGTAAACCCGGACGCAAGGCCGGACGCGTGTGAACAAAGCCCAGATCCAGAATTCATGCGAATAATTGTCTTTCGGCGCCGTTTTCTCCATTTCCTTCTTCATTTGCGGCACGTACAAACACATCCATCTACCCCATCAGCAATATCAGGCGCCGCACTCCTTAAATCCCTCACGCATGCTCCTGCCCTGTCTTCTTCCTCCTTCTTTCTTCTATAAAAACCCACAACTTCTTCATCAAAAAAAGACACAGAATCGATCATCTGATCACCACTACACCTCCATTCTATCTTCATTTCTCACGTACTCTCACCACCCCACCATTCTTCATTTTATTTTCTTTTCCACATCACCACCACTCCATACTCACGTACTCAGCAAAAACAAAAGAAATAAGAAGAGAGGCAGCAGGAGCAAGAGCAAGAAGCAGACCCGTTTCTCCATTGATTCCATTAATTTCCCATAGTTTCGGTAATTCACTTGTTTATTATAATATTTTGTTTATACTATTTTGTTGTTGTTTATTTTATTTCTACAAATTTCTATCATTTAAGTATTCTAGCAGTTTAAATATCGTATTGATTACAGTCATTTATTTTTCCAGTCATTTAAATTTCTTGTCATTAATTTTCCAATTATTTAAATTACCATTGTCCTTAAATTCCCGTAATCTAATTTCTGTCTTTTAAGTTCTGTCATTTAAATATTCTGTCATTTAATTTTATGTCATTTACATTTCAGTCAATTAAATTCCAGTTCTTTATTTAATTGTCATTTAAATTCAGTTCTTTATTTTCTAGTCATTTAAATTACTATCATTTAAATTCCCTTGTCATTTAAATTACCGTCATTTAAATTCCCTTGTTATTTAATTCCCTTGTCATTTAAATTCCAGCAATTTAATTCTACCATTTTTCTTTATTTTAATTCTATTATTTACTTAAACTGCATTTATTTTTATTCCTTTTTGTTCATTTATTTTTGGTCTTTTTTTTACTCTTGTTAAAAAATAATTTTGTTTAATTAAAGTTTATTAGCCTATTTAAATATTTGCTTTTATTTATCTATTTACTGTTAATTTGCAATTTCTCACAAATCAAATTATCTTCTATGCATGCAAAACACTCAAACCCGAGGTTCTCCACCAATCAGTCCAAGACCGAACCCGAGCGCACTCTACTACAAGCATGAAGAAACCAGGGAAATCAAGGCATGGGTGATAACGAAGTCATAGATGAAATGGACCACGAAAATCAACCACAACACCGTGCCCTCTCTGACTACCACTCGAAATACCCCAAACTTAGATATGGTGTTTAAGTGATAAACTAAGTTATAAGGAGGCTAAATAATGCCTTAAAACATTTCTAATCAAAGAAAACATAAGGAAACACCAAAAGAGCAGTTTAAGCGAAAACGTGCTCTAAGCTTGGAGAGACTTGGGTGACCACCCAAATATTGTTCTTAAACCTTAGTAATATCCTAATGGTCATTTTAAACCAATTACCAAAGAAAACCAAGCTTGAAAACAAGTTAAAACACAAAATGTGCTTTAAGGAGTCTTAAAGCACATTTTTGAAAAATTGTCTTGTAAATGGGTTTTGAGTGGCTAAATGTCCATCATTACTCTTTAATTAACATGTGTACTAATTAGTATCACATTAGGAAGTCTAAATCAATGGGAAATCAAAAATTTCACAAATATGTGCACTAATTTGTGAATAGTAACCAAATAGTGCCTAGTTTAGTCTTTAATCAATTAAGTCTAATTAATTGGTCAAACAAGACCATGACCAGCCTAATTAATGAAGGGGGCCGTTTTCTAAGGGTGTGAGTCACCAAGAGTGGCCAATTAATGTTAGAAGAAAAAGAGAAAAGTAACTTGTTACTATTTGCTTTAAGGAATCAAATATCTAATATGCTATCTCTCTCCTCCTTTCTTCATTCTTCACCATCTTCATCGATTTCTCTTGCTCTCTTTCTTCTCTCTCACGTAAGAAGCAACCTCCATGCTAGCTCCATCTCTTTTGCCCACATCTTGCTCATTAAGCTCCAAAATCAAAACCAAGCACATATATCTCTTAGTTAGCTCAAGCTCCTTCTTTCTATCTTTTCAAAACTTCAAGAGCCTCATTTTGGAGCCAAGGCAAATCGCCATTAGAGGAGGAAACTCAAGCTTGGAGACTCCATTAGCTTCTCCATTCTCTTAAGGTAAAGAAAATGTAAGAAAATCTAGGTTTCCATCATGTTCTCTCCATGTCCGAAAATTATCACTCATGGGGTTCCATTTTATGCCTTGTTCTAGCTTGTTTTCTACTCTCCAAAGGATAAAGGAGGTCCTTCTTGCTTCACATCCAAGCTTGTCTTGAGAAACCAAGGTAAAACAACCACCTTAATACCTTAAAGCACATTTTTAACCTAGGGTTTGTTCCTTAGGGTTAATGTATTATCTAGCACTCATTGGAGTCATTGGATATTGGTTAGAACATTGGCAAGGAGTTTTAAGTGGTGACCGAGATTGAGCAAGGAAAAATCTAAGGAGGAAAGTTTGTGAGCTTGTAAAAGAACAAGGTAAATTACTTACCTTAAGGTGTTTTATTGTTTAAGGGAATGGGATTTAGATATGTGATGAGTGTAGCTTAAGGTTTACATTAGAAAAGGCTACATACAACCTAGGAGAAACAATGACTATACTTGTGAACTTTTGACTAAGGAGCAAATGAGAAAAAGAGATAGTTTAAGAATATCAAGGTGAATTACAAGAAGCATTTTATTTCAATGGGAGCCTTGTTGTGTGTATTCGCAGGTTAAAGGCAAATATATGTGGAAATTCAGTGGTTAAGATTATTGTCATTTAAGGGCCTAAGTGCCAAGCATTTAAGTTTATACACTATATAATGATGTGGTGTAGTTTTGGTGTAAATTGTGTGTTAAGGTGTTGTGATGAGAATTTGAGTGATCTTGGTTGTTTGATGGTGAAAAACCAAGTGTTTGGGTGCAACAATATACTAGAGAACCCATGGCAAAATTTAGTGAAGAACTTAAGTGTTTAAGATGTTCTAAGGAGATTTCATGACTAAGGAAGTACTAGGAAGTTTTAGAGGTTGTCTTGATGAAAAGGGGTGAGATTAAGGTGTTTTAATGAGTTATAATGACTTAGGCATCACTATGAGGATTTAGGAATCAAAAGAATGTACTTGAGTATTTAGGACTTAGGCAAATGTTGGTAAACAACTAGGAAGGAAATAATGTGTTGATGGATGGAAGCATAAGCTTGTGAAGGAACTTTAAGTAAATGCATAAAAGAGTTTAGATGGTGAAAGATGCTTGGGAGATGATGTTATAGTGGTGAGGAGCATTTGGCATAGTGGTTACATTAGGTATGAACCACCACCTAGAAACCTAGTGGAAAATATTACAAGTGTTGGCATGATTACAAGGAAAAATGCATAATGATTAAGGTGGATGTTGGTGAGTGATTTAAAGTGTTTAGTGGTTGGCTTAAGGTGTATTTGAGGTGCCCAAATGAGGTTAGAACATATTAGGAATATGAGGAGAAGTTTGGAGTTAAATGGGAATTTAGAAACAAGGTTCTGGAGCCGACCGACCTTAGGGACCGGACCTGCAAGGTCGGTCGAGCTCAATTTACACTACCGGAAAGAGTCTCTGGAATCGACCGAACTTGGGGACCGGACTTACAAGTTCGGTCGGGCTTGTATTTTGTGTAGGAATTAAGTCTCTGGAATGGACCGACCTTGGGACCGGACTTGCAAGGTCGGTCATGCCTAGAATTTTGTACGGGAATTGGTCTCTGGAATCGACCGAACATAGGACCGGACTTGGCAAGTTCGGTCGGACTTAAATTTCCCACGGGAAAACTCTCGGGAATGGACCGACCTTGGGGACCGGACTTGCAAGGTCGGTCGGGGTAGAATTTTCAAACGTGATAGGTTCTGGAATGGACCGACCTTGGGTAAGGTCGGTCGGTAAGTTCGGTCGAGCCTAAAACATAAAAAAAAGAAATTTTAAATTCTAAGGATGATAATTGGTAATAAGGTATGCCATTGGTAGGGTAGTAATGATTAGGACCCTAAGAACCTAAGGATTAAGTTAAGTAAAAAAACCTTAATGTTTAAAGTTAAGTTTATAAGGTTAAGTGGCAAGGACTTAAGAGGGTATCGAATGGGAATCTTTAGGGACTAAGTGAGTTAAGTAAGGTGCAAATAACTAATGGCCTAAAATGAATCAATGTTTTAGGTTTGTGATTGGGACCCCGAGAAGGTTAAACAAACGACAGACGACGGTGAACGGTACAATCTTTCTTGTGACCTGCTTGCTAACGAGGTGTCCCTCGGCTTGTGTGCTATCTGTTTACTTGCTATGACTAAGACAAGATAAAGCATGCAACCGGTTATATTTGTTCTCGTTGTGTATGTTTTTCTTTACACTAACCCACGAGACTTGAGATTGTTACTAACCAAGTTTAGTACTTACTGAGTTAGGAATAAGAGTTAAGTATTGGTGATTGTTGGTTAATACCCGTTAAGGTTTAACTAACACTTGGTGTTTAAGATTTCTACTAACTGGAACTTGAGTGAGGAAACCCGGGACTGACTCCGGTCATGCATGCTAAGGAAAGGGGGACGGTATCTGAATCAGATCCGCCCTCCGCTTAAGGACTTGTCTTCGGACTTGTAGCCTAGGGCCGGTTGCCGGCTCAGCTACGCTGGACTCCCGTCCAGGGTAGGTGGCATTAAGATGGTGCGGTAGGATCACCTAAATCCTAGGTTTGAGATTAAGCTACAACCATTTCCTTTCTAGGAACGGTTTGTATACTGAGGTTAAGTTAAGGTTAAGATTGAGGTAAGATAAGGACTGAGGTTAAGGAAATCAGAACTAAGGAGGGGGTACTAACCCGCTTGATAAGGGAACGCTTGTGTCGTTCATTGTGTGTGAACTATGTATGTTCATCTGTGGATTGTTGTTTATTGCACTTCATATCATGCTTGTGTACTTAATCAATTTCCATGCTATCGACAATTAGTCGTCGTAGCCCCGTTAGCTTGGGGCCATGAGAGGGAGTACCAGCATTCGTGCTGACCCCCTTTGGGGCTGTTTTTACACTTGCAGGTAAGAGGCCCATGAAGTCACTCCACGAGAGTAGGAGCGGTTAGACTTAGGATGGGTTGTTTATTTTGAGTACGGGTTGCGCTTGTGCTCCCGTCTGTTTATATTGAAACTGATGTAAGTTTGTGATTATGACTTAGATACTTATACTCGTTGGTTGGTGGTATTGGTTGGTGGTATTTTGGTTGTGGTATTTGGTCAGTTGTTTATTTTGGATAAGTGTTGTAATATATAAGGCCGGTATATTCTAACGATCAGACCGTGGCAAGGTCCCGGTGTTTGTTATTTCCGCTGCGACGAGTTCGATTAAGTGTTAAGTTTTGCGATAACCACGATTGGCTTTGGACGGGGTGTTACAAAAAGTGGTATCAGAGCGTAGTTACGCTCTGATCAAGAAATACCGGACATAGTAACCACCGAGTTAGGATATAAGTTAAGAAATAAGTGATGGGTTAAGGGTGTGAGCTGTTAGTGTGAGTAGAGTCAGATGACCACTAATAAGTGTGGATCGTCTTTACCGTCTACGGACGTTATAAATTCGTTAACCGAAACAGTGGTGGATACGAATCTAATGTGAGTTATGATTGTTCAGATGTCAGGAAGGAGAGGCCGAGGCCGTCCCAGAGGCGACGAGACTGAGATACCGGAGGGGCAGACGATCGCGGAGATCGTAGCTGCCGCATTAGGGCACATGGGCTATCAGCCTGGTGTGGGTGCACCACCTCCACCGCCACAACCCCGGGAACCGAATTGGGTGAAGAGCCTTGCAGACCTTCGACCCGCACACTTTAAGGGGGAGACCGATCCCGCCAAGCTTGAGGCGTATATCTCCGAGCTGGAGACCGCCTTCGAGACCCTTGACGTCCCTGCTGGAAT
The DNA here is from genome assembly GCA_023374045.1 of Limonium bicolor. Lineage (NCBI taxonomy): Eukaryota > Viridiplantae > Streptophyta > Magnoliopsida > Caryophyllales > Plumbaginaceae > Limonium > Limonium bicolor. The sequence continues at coordinate 476,922,531 of CM041776.1, forward strand.
CAAGGTGCGTCTGGCTGCTTTCTATCTGAAGGGGGCGGCAGGCGATTGGTGGAAGCTGGTGAGGGCCGAGCATGTGGCCAATCCAGAGTTCGGCTGGGAGCAGTACACCGCCTTGCTACGAGCAAAGTACTACCCCGCCCATGTCCAGACGAAGAAGCGCTTGCAGTTGGATGCGCTTAAGCAGACCGACAAGATGACGGTGGACGAGTATTACTCAGAGTTCACCGCCTTGCTCCGTCTTCTGCCAGGTCTTGGATATTCAGACCAGATCCTGGTGGACCGCTTCTATGGCGGGCTTAGCCATCGACTCCGCTACGGCATGGGGCCGACGAGTTACACTACCTTGCAGGTAATAAGAGGGAGATTTGAGTAAGTAAATGAGTAAGATTTAGATTATGGAAATAAGAGTGACTAATACTGTGGAAAGCAGGAGTGCTATCATGCCGCTGCTAAGGTTGAGATAACTGTCCAGCTGAGGGACGAGGAGAATGCTAAGAGGAAGAATGCTGGTAAGAGCACGGAGAGCCAAGGGCAAGGTGGGTACAAGAAACAGAAGTACCAGCCTCAGGCCCAGAAAAATCAGAACCAAAAGGGAAGGAGGAAAGGAGAAGGCTCCGGAAGAGCCATTGAAGTTGACGTACGCTTACGCAGCTACACCCCTGCGCTCTAGGGCGCCAAAGGGTAAGGGATTGATATTGAGTGAGTTGAGAGACAAGTAATAACCGTTTGAGATATGAGTACTAATATTGCGAATGATCAGGATCTGAGACTGAGAAGGGAGCCGGTGGTGGCTACCAGCGACGCTACATCTGTAGGTGGTGTCACAAGGACCACCCCGGGCTCGATTGCAAGGGGAATAAGGTGGAGTGCAACTATTGTGGGGTATACGGACACCGAGCATATGAGTGCTTCCGGAACCCCGCTAGCAGAGCCTATAGGCCCGATACTAGGGGCAAGGGCAAGACCGATCAGGGAGCTGGATCTGACGGTCAGAGGAAGGTGCAGCAAGCTGCAGACAAGACCCACGGGTGACCCAGAAGTCGGGACCCACACTACACTTGGTGGACCGGGACGATGAGCCTGAACCCTCATCGAGGCCAGGTACCGCTATAACCACTTAGTAATAAAATTACCTGCTTACCGCACATTATCATGCATTTTTGGTCAGTAATTGAGTTAAGTGAGAATGAGATAAGATTAGAACTTAAGGAAGATATAACCTACTACCACTTTAGGAAGCTTCAACATCTGCTACCATACCATCTACACCTAACCTGGAGAGTACACGACATCGAAACATAGACTTTCCAACCGAACAATGTCAGGTTATCCGCCCAGGTATGATTCTATTAAGGGGATACCTGACACCCGAAGCACAAATAGCCATCATCAGAAGATGCAGTCAACTAGGAAGGGGACTGGGAGGTTTTTACACACCGGAGTACCCAGGGGGAGCAAGGATGAAATTAAAAAATGATGAGCCTAGGCAAGGATTGGAATCCGTATGCCAAGAACTACCAAACCACGAGGTTGCAAGATGGAGTCTCACCCCGGGAATACCCGAAGAGTTCCATCCAGTTATTACACAAGTCGTGGAAATCGCTCAGCAGTTGGAAGCTGAACCGATTCCAGACATTCAAGCAGACATTTGCATTGTGAACTTCTACGAGAAGGATGGGCGACTTGGACTACACCAGGATAAGGACGAGACAACGGAGTCTCTCGAAAGAGGGATACCCGTAGTGTCTTGGTCCATTGGGGATGATGTAGAGTTTTTATATGGCGAGCAGAAGCGTGCAGACCGTGCGAATAAATTGGTACTTAAGTCGGAGATGTATTAGTTATGGAGGAGAATCAAGGATGTTGTACCATGGGATTAAGAGAATCAAGCTGAATACAGCATCGTCAGCAGTAATCAATGCGACGCATATGAGACCTGGGAGATTAAACCTAACCTTTAGACAATATTAGACATGTAATGTTAGAATGAGATGAGGAACGAGATGTAAGACTTAAGCACATGGTGTAAACAGGATGGTTATGAATAAAATAACAGTGTTGTTCATATAAATTGTTATGACTCTTGTTATACCATCAATACTCATGAAGCTTGTGAACACAATTAGGTTATGGGCTCGGTTCAGAAGGTGCGCTAAGCATACTTACAGAGGCACAGGCCGACGCCAGCGGTACTATCCTCACCGGTACCTTCCCAATTAATGGATTGAGGCATCAGTTCTCTTCGACTTAGGGGCCTCGCATACCTTTATCTCGGCATCTTTCGCGAGCAGGTTGGGGCTAGACGCTGATGAGCTACCCGACTTCACGGTTACTCCCGTATAAGGAGAAGCTTCGTTGCACTCGCTACTACCGAGGAGCCATTGTTAGAATTAAGGGGGAAAACTTCCAGTCAGTTTTATTGAGTTCAGTGAGCTAGGATTTGATGTTATCTCGGGATGAACTGGTTGGAGCGGCACAAGGGTCGTATCCTCTGCGCCGAGCATAGACTGCTGCTCAGGAGTCCGTCTGGGGTAACAATATCATACCGCTAGAGGCCCAGAGAGCCTTCGACTAAGATCATCACCGCCATGGCAATGTATAAGGAATTGAGGAGAAAGGAAGAAGTGTACCTCTGCTATGTACAGGACATGGAGGAGAGAACCCGAGTTCGACCCCGACTTACCGGTAGTGGCGGAGTTCCCCGACCTATTTCCACGGGAACTGCCCGGCATGCCACCCACTCGGGAGGTAGAGTTCACCATCGAGCTACTACCTGGTACCGGACCTATAGCCAAGGCACCATACCACATGGCTCCGGCAGAAATGAATGAATTGAAAGAACAGTTGAAAGATTTGTTAGATAAGGGATTTATAAGACAAGTGTGTCACCATGGGGAGCGCCAGTTCTCTTCGTGAAGAAGAAGGATGGTAGTCTCCGCCTCTGCATCGACTACAGAGAGTTGAATGCAGTGACAGTGAAGAACAAGTATCCACACCCGCATTGACGATCTGTTCGATCAGTTGAAGGGAGCATCTGTGTTTTCCAAGATTGATCTCAGATCGGGGTATCATCAGATAGCCATTAAGGAGGGAGACATTGAGAAGACGGCATTCCGGACACGATATGGCCACTATGAGTTTACAGTGATGCCATTCGGTTTGTCGAACGCACCGGCGAAGTTTATGGATCTGATGAACCGCTTGTTCCGGAGCAGCTGGACAAGTCGGTTGTGGTATTCATCGACGACATATTGATTATTCAAGATCTAAGGTTGAACATGAGGAACATCAGAGGAGGGTATTAGAGATACTGAGGGAGAACCAGCTATATGCAAAGTTCTCCAAATGTGAGTTTTGGCTTGACCAGGTCTCTTTCCTAGGTCATGTCATCTGAGATGCTGGGATCTCAGTGGATCCAGCAAAGATTGATGCCGTACGTACTTGGCCATGGCCGAAGACTGTTACTGACATCCGGAGCTTTCTCGGTCTGGCAGGTTACTACAGGAGGTTTGTTAGGGATTTAAGCAAGGTCGCGAAACCGATGACCAGTCTGATGAAGAAAGATGCACCGTTCTTATGGACGGCTGACTGTGAGAGATCATTTCAGAGTTTGAAGGACTCACTGACCACTGCACCGGTCTGGACCATTCCAGACGGTACAGAGGGCTTTGAGGTTTATTGTGATGCATCGGCAGAGGGCTGGGTTGCGTGCTCATGCAACATGGCAAGGTGGGGCATATGCCTCACGCCAGTTGAAGAAAGATGAGGAGAACTACCCCACACATGATTTAGAGCTGGGAGCTGTAGTCTTCGCTTTGAAGATATGGCGCCATTACTTATACGGGGTTAGTGTGACGATCTACACCGATCATAAGAGCTTAAGATACATATTTACTCAGAAGGAGTTGAATCTCAGACAGAGGAGATGGTTAGAATTCTTGAAAGACTATGACATTGACCTCCAATACAAAGAGGGAAAGGCCAATGTTGTAGCAGACGCCCTGAGCCGTCGAGCACACTCACTCCATTCGCTAGTCTCTTTCTCCAGCTTGGTTGATGAGGTGCGAGAGGCTCAGAGGACAGATGAGTACATGAGAGAGGTCAGACAGAAGCTGACAGATGGTACCTTTGAGAGTCAGAAATATGACTTCAGACTTCATGACGATGATCTGATCAGACTTAAGGGCCGGTTATGCATACCACGGGGCAACACGGATCTGAAAGACCGTATACTTAGGGAATCACACTGTTCTTCAGTTTCCATCCATCCGGGAGCCTCTAAGATGTATAAAGACATGAAGAGATACTTCTGGTGGTCGGGGATAAAGACAGATGTTACCGAGTTCGTCTTGAGGTGTCTCACATGCCAGAAGGTAAAATTCGAGCACCGACGACCGGGCGGAATGGTACAATCGATGCCAATTCCGGAATGGAAGTTCCATGATATCTCCATGGACTTTGTAGTTGGACTTCCACCTGCTAGGGGAGGTCTCAACATGATATGGGTGGTGGTGGATCGCCTTACCAAAGTAGCCCGATTCATACCGATGAAGGATACTTGGAAGGTGACCAAATTAGCTGAGTTGTTTGAGAGAGAAATCATGAGACATCACGGGATACCAAAGACCATAGTGTCAGATAGAGATACCAGATTCCTTTCGAGGTACTAGAGAGCTACTAGAGAAGCGTTGGGTACAGAACTGAAGTTAAGTACCGCGTTCCATCCTCAGACAGATGGTCAGACTGAGCGTACGATTCAGACACTCGAGGACATGCTGAGGGCATGTGCCTTAGACTTCCAGGGCAGTTGGATTGACAAATTGCATCTGATCGAGTTTTCATACAACAACAGCTATCACGCTTCGATCAAGATGGCACCTTTTCAAGCGTTGTACGGTAGACCATGTCGTACACCGCTCTGCTGGGATCAGTCAAGTGAGACGGTCATTATAGGACCAGAATATTTAGAACAAGTTAAGGCTGAAGTTCAGAAAATCACGGAGAACATGAAAGCTGCTCAGATAGGCAGAAGTCTTATGCTGATGTTCGACGACGGGACCTGGAGTTCGCAGTGGGCGACCAGGTATTTCTGCGAGTTTCACCGATGAAGGGTGTATTCAGATTTGGGCAGAAGGGCAAGTTAAGCCCGAAGTTGTTGGTCCTTATGAGATTACGGAGCGGGTGGGCCCGGTTGCTTACAGGTTGAATTTACCTACTGAACTGGGTAAAGTACATGATGTTTTCTATGTTTCACAGCTTAAGAAATACATGCACCACCCCTCCCATGTGTTAGAACCTGAGAGGTTGACATTAGAACCGAATATGAGATCAGTGGAGCTTCCTCAGAGAATCTTGGATAGTAAGACTAGGGACACTCGCCACAAGTCAGTGCGACTGGTGAAGGTTCTCTGGTCTAACCAGGATGTCGAAGAGGCCACGTGGGAATTAGAGGATAAGATGAGGGCGAAGTACCCTTCTTTGTTTACTGACTAGATCGTCTGTATAGGGTACGGGGCGTACCCCTTTTTAAGGGGGGTAGAGCTTCTCGCTTTTGAGTTAGGAAACGAGCATGTTTGTCGTTTGTTTGGTTGTTAAGATGTGAATTTGTGTAAGTTGCTACACTCTGGTGATAAGTTTGAGTTATGTATAATACTTATGTATTGTAATTGTGATTGACCTTCGAGTCTTGAGATGTGTGAATGTGAATATAAGATGTGGTGTTAAGATTAAGGAATTGAGTACCGTGAATGGTTAAGCATATATGTGAACTTTGGGGACAAAGTTCTTTTAAGGGGGGTAGATTGAAATACCCCAAACTTAGATATGGTGTTTAAGTGATAAACTAAGTTATAAGGAGGCTAAATAATGCCTTAGAAACATTAAGAAACACTTCTAATCAAAGAAAACATAAGGAAACACCAAAAGAGCAGTTTAAGCGAAAACGTGCTCTAAGCTTGGAGAGACTTGGGTGACCACCCAAATATTGTTCTTAGACCTTAGTAATATCCTAATGGTCATTTTAAACCAATTACCAAAGAAAACCAAGCTTGAAAACAAGTTAAAAACACAAATGTGCTTTAAGGAGTCTTAAAGCACATTTTTGAAAAATTGTCTTGTAAATGGGTTTTGAGTGGCTAAATGTCCATCATTACTCTTTAATTAACATGTGTACTAATTAGTATCACATTAGGAAGTCTAAATCAATGGGAAATCAAAAATTTCACAAATATGTGCACTAATTTGTGAATAGTAACCAAATAGTGCCTAGTTTAGTCTTTAATCAATTAAGTCTAATTAATTGGTCAAACAAGACCATGACCAGCCTAATTAATGAAGGGGGCCGGTTTTCTAAGGGTGTGAGTCACCAAGAGTGGCCAATTAATGTTAGAAGAAAAAGAGAAAAGTAACTTTACTATTTGCTTTAAGGAATCAAATATCTAATATGCTATCTCTCTCCTCCTTTCTTCATTCTTCACCATCTTCATCGATTTCTCTTGCTCTCTTTCTTCTCTCTCACGTAAGAAGCAACCTCCATGCTAGCTCCATCTTCTTTTGCCCACATCTTGCTCATTTAAGCTCCAAAATCAAAACCAAGCACATATATCTCTTAGTTAGCTCAAGCTCCTTCTTTCTATCTTTTCAAAACTTCAAGAGCCTCATTTTGGAGCCAAGGCAAATCGCCATTAGAGGAGGAAACTCAAGCTTGGAGACTCCATTAGCTTCTCCATTCTCTTAAGGTAAAGAAAATGTAAGAAAATCTAGGTTTCCATTATGTTCTCTCCATGTCCGAAAATTATCACTCATGGGGTTCCATTTTATGCCTTGTTCTAGCTTGTGTTCTACTCTCCAAAGGATAAAGGAGGTCCTTCTTGCTTCACATCCAAGCTTGTCTTGAGAAACCAAGGTTAAAACAACCACCTTAATACCTTAAAGCACATTTTTAACCTAGGGTTTGTACCTTAGGGTTAATGTATTATCTAGCACTCATTGGAGTCATTGGATATTGGTTAGAACATTGGCAAGGAGAGTTTAAGTGGTGACCGAGATTGAGCAAGGAAAAAGTCTAAGGAGGAAAGTTTGTGAGCTTGTAAAAGAACAAGGTAAATTACTTACCTTAAGGTGTTTTATTGTTTAAGGGAATGGGATTTAGATATGTGATGAGTGTAGCTTAAGGTTTACATTAGAAAAGGGCTACATACAACCTAGGAGAAACAATGACTATACTTGTGAACTTTGACTAAGGAGCAAATGAGAAAAAGAGATAGTTTAAGAATATCAAGGTGAATTACAAGAAGCATTTTATTTCAATGGGAGCCTTGTTGTGTGTATTCTTAGGTTAAAGGCAAATATATGTGGAAATTCAGTGGTTAAGATTATTGTCATTTAAGGGCCTAAGTGCCAAGCATTTAAGTTTATACACTATATAATGATGTGGTGTAATTTTGGTGTAAATTGTGTGTTAAGGTGTTGTGATGAGAATTTGAGTGATCTTGGTTGTTTGATGGTGAAAAACCAAGTGTTTGGGTGCAACAATATACTAGAGAACCATGGCAAATTTAGTGAAGAACTTAAGTGTTTAAGATGTTCTAAGGAGATTTCATGACTAAGGAAGTACTAGGAAGTTTTAGAGGTTGTCTTAATGAAAAGGGGTGAGATTAAGGTGTTTTAATGAGTTATAATGACTTAGGCATCACTATGAAGGATTTAGGAATCAAAAGAATGTACTTGAGTATTTAGGACTTAGGCAAATGTTGGTAAACAACTAGGAAGGAAATAATGTGTTGATGGATGGAAGCATAAGCTTGTGAAGGAACTTTAAGTAAATGCATAAAAGAGTTTTAGATGGTGAAAGATGCTTGGGAGATGATGTTATAGTGGTGAGGAAGCTTTTGGCATAGTGGTTACATTAGGTATGAACCACCACCTAGAAACCTAGTGGAAAATATTACAAGTGTTGGCATGATTACAAGGAAAAATGCATAATGATTAAGGTGGATGTTGGTGAGTGATTTAAAGTGTTTAGTGGTTGGCTTAAGGTGTATTTGAGGTGCCCAAATGAGGTTAGAACATATTGGGACATATGAGGAGAATTTTGGAGAGTAAATGGGAATTTAGAAACAAGGTTCTGGAGCCGACCGACCTTAGGGACCGGACCTGCAAGGTCGGTCGAGCTCAATTTACACTACCGGAAAGAGTCTCTGGAATCGACCGAACTTACAAGTTCGGCCGGGCTTGTATTTTGTGTAGGAATTAAGTCTCTGGAATGGACCGACCTTGGGACCGGACTTGCAAGGTCGGTCATGCCTAGAATTTTGTACGGGAATTGGTCTCTGGAATCGACCGAACATAGGACCGGACTTGGCAAGTTCGGTCAGACTTAAATTTCCCACGGGGAAAACTCTCGGGAATGGACCGACTTGGGGACCGGACTTGCAAGGTCGGTCGGGGTAGTAGAATTTCAAACGATGATAGGTTCTGGAATGGACCGACCTTGGGTAAGGTCGGTCGGTAAGTTCGGTCGAGCCTAAAACATAAAAAAAAAATTTAAATTCTAAGGATGATAATTGGTAATAAGGTATGCCATTGGTAGGGTAGTAATGATTAGGACCCTAAGAACCTAAGGGATTAAGTTAAGTTAAGTAAAAAACCTTAATGTTTAAAGTTAAGTTTATAAGTTAAGTGGCAAGGACTTAAGGAAGAGGTATCGAATGGGAATCTTTAGGGACTAAGTGAGTTAAGTAAGGTGCAAATAACTAATGGCCTAAAAATGAATCAATGTTTTAGGTTTGTGAGTTGGGACCCCAGAGAAGGTTAAACAAACGACGGACGACGGTGAACGGTACAATCTTTCTTGTGACCTGCTTGCTAACGAGGTGTCCCTCGACTTGTGTGCTATCTGTTTACTTGCTATGACTAAGACAAGATAAAGCATGCAACCGATTATATTGTTCTCGTTGTGTATGTGTTCTCTTTACACTAACCCACGAGACTTGAGATTGTTACTAACCAAGTTTAGTACTTACTGAGTTAGGAATAAGAGTTAAGTATTGGTGATTGTTGGTTAATACTCGTTAAGGTTTAACTAACACTTGGTGTTTAAGATTTCTACTAACTGGAACTTGAGTGAGGAAACCCGGGACTGACTCCGGTCATGCATGCTAAGGAAAGGGGGACGGTATCTGAATCAGATCCGCCCTCCGCTTAAGGACTTGTCTTCGGACTTGTAGCCTAGGGCGGTTGCCGGCTCAGCTACGCTGGACTCCCGTCCAGGGTAGGTGGCATTAAGATGGTGCGGTAGGATCACCTAAATCCTAGGTTTGAGATTAAGCTACAACCATTCCTTTCTAGGAACGGTTTGTATACTGAGGTTAAGTTAAGGTTAATATTGAGGTAAGATAAGGCACTGAGGTTAAGGAAATCAGAACTAAGGAGGGGGTTACTAACCCGCTTGATAAGGGAACGCTTGTGTGTTCATTGTGTGTGAACTATGTATGTTCATCTGTGGATTGTTGTTTATTGCACTTCGTATCATGCTTGTGTACTTAATCAATTTCCATGCTATCGACAATTAGTCGTCGTAGCCCCGTTAGCTTGGGGGCCATGAGAGGGAGTACCAGCATTCGTGCTGACCCCCTTTGGGGGCTGTTTTTACACTTGCAGGTAAGAGGCCCATGAAGTCACTCCACGAGAGTAGGAGCGGTTAGACTTAGGATGGGTTGTTTATTTTGAATACGGGTTGCGCTTGTGCTCCGTCTGTTTATAATGAAACTGATGTAAGTTTGTGAATATGACTTAGATACTTATACTCGGTTGGTGGTGGTATTATGGTTGGTGGTATTTTGCTTGGTGGTGGTATTTGGTCAGTCATTTATTTTGGATAAGTGTTGTAATCGATAAGGCGGTATATTCTAACGATCAAACAGTGGCAAGGTCCCGGTGTTTGTTATTTCCGCTGCGACGAGTTCGATTAAGTGATAAGTTTTGCGATAACCACGATTGGCTTTGGACGGGGTGTTACAATTAGTTGATACCTGTGCAGGAGAAAGTCTTATGGAGCTTCCAATCACCAGGATAAAGGAGTTATTGGAAACTCTTTCCAATTCGGCTAACCAATGGGGAGATGCGAGAACCGGAGAAGCAGCACCAAAGAAAACTGCTGGAGTTTATGAAGTGGATTCGAATACTTTTCTCGCTGCAAGATAGAAGCAATGTCGAAGCAGTTTGAGCGTATGTGTGCAGTGATGAACCCACAGTCAAATGCAGCAGCTGCTCCTGAGGTTTATCCACCTTGTGAATATGTGGTAGAGGCTCTAACATGTGCCAGTGTGTTCCACCGCAAGAAGAAGCGGCAAACTATGTTGGTAACAGACCGGGTAACTATTTTGGGAATCAAGGCAACCCTGGTTACCACTCTCAGCAACAGAACCGTTATCAAGCTTGTGGTAGCAACAACTTCAATCAGAGACCGCCACAGCAGTATAATCAAACATACCAGAAACCAATCCAGAACCAGCAGACACATAGTTCCGGTGCAGGAACATCCTCGAACATGGAAGAAGTACTGGCCAGAATGAATGATTTCATCTCGGTTAGCACGAAGAAGTTCAATGAGCTGGAAGCCTTCAATCAGGAGCAGAGAACCTTCAATAATGACCAGAGGACATTCAATAGAAACATCGAGACTCAGCTGTCTCAGATATCGCAACAGTTGGCTCAACGTCCTTGGGTTCTTTGCCTAGTCAGTCAGAGCAGAATCCAAGAGAGTATGCTAAAGCTGTTTTGCTGTGGAAGAAGATACTCCACTTGTCGCTGCAGTTTCACCTGTTCAACAAGAGGTTAAGGACTCCATTAAATTTTTGAAAAACCCAAGGAGAAGGAGTCTCCTGAAACTCAAACCCTCTTACTCTTCTGTTTCTAATCGCAAATTTGAAGAACCTATTCCTTTTCCTGACAGGTTAAAGAAAAGGGATCTTGATGAACAGCTTGGAAAATTTCTTAAAATTTTTAAGAAATCAACTAAAGATATTCCTTTTTCTGATATGCTTAAGTTAATGCCAAATTACGCTACACTGGTGGATGATATCTTGGCTAACAAATGTCCTTTGCAGGAAAAGGAAACAGCGAAGAAGGTAACTACTAGGAGTAGTAAAGGTAAAGCTACTGAGCCTCAGGTGGTGAGCATAGAGCAACCGGTGCTAGAGAATGAGCGGAATTATGAAGTTACCAAATCTCCTTCACCTACACCACCTACAGTTGAAGTTGCTCCTCCAGTTCCATTTCCAAACAGAACCAAGCGTTCCAAGGAGGATAGTGAGTTTGATAAGTTTCTTACTTTACTTCGTCAACTATCTGTTGATATCCCCTTTGTTGATTTAGTCGCGACGGTGCCTAACTATACCAAGTATTTAAGGAAGCTTTTATCTAATAATGCAAAGTTAGTTGAGACAGGAACTATTCAGCTCACAGAGACTTGTTCAGCGATCATACAGAAGCGCTTACCAGAAAAATGCAAAGATCCTGGAAGCTTCACAATTCCATGTAGAATAGGAGACATTGACTTCGACCACTGTCTTGCTGATTTAGGAGCGTCGATTAGTCTCATGCCATACACTTTATTTGAAAAGCTTGGAATTGGAGACTTACAACCTACACGAATGACGCTTTAGCTAGCAGATCGCTCAATGGTTTACCCTTGTGGAATTGCAAAGGATATGATGGTAGGTGAAGCATCTGTATTTCCCCTGCGACTTTGTCGTACTCGACATGCTGCAGATCCAATGGTCCCTATTATCCTTGGAAGACCCTTCCTAGCAACAGCCGACGCTCGAATCGAAGTTGCTCATGGTACAATCACTTTGAATGCAGAAGGTGAGCAGATACTGTTTTATGCTGGTAGGTCTTCTAAAACGTTTTGGAAGCTTATCGGAGTTTGTGTCACCAGGTTTCAAAGACGGCTCAATCTTCTGGAATCTCTTGAGAAAAACAAAACCAAGGTCTAGCCAAAGACCGAAAAGACGGGCAGCTTGGTGGGAGGCAACCCACCAGTATAAAATCTCCTCTCCACTTCTTTTTACACTTTCCTATTACTTGATTTAATTTTCTTTTAATTTATTGAGAATTTTTTTTACAATTTACAGCACGAGCCGGACTCGCTATTTCAATACATAATTCTGCCTGGTTCCACTTAAGTCCTTCTGGTTTGCAGATTTAATCTTTCAGGTACTTCATTTTAATGCTAAATTGAACTCAAGTGTGAGGAAATATCACGGCAGTGTTCATCACGGATCAGGGAGTCCTTTACACTCTTGCTATTTAACTTCTGCATTTCTTGTGGTTGTTTTATTTTTGTTTGATTATTTTGGTAATATTTCATTTTTTTATAATTGAGGTGTTTTAGATTAGTGGATTTTTAATTTAATTTGAGATAAAAAAGAGCTTTTCAATGAGTTCGGCTAAACCCAGCCGGACGCAAAGCCGGACACTAGAAAACCCTAACCCGTCCGGATCCGGACATAATTCCGGACATAACTAAACTCGCGCGTCGGTTTTAATTTCTTTTCTTCTTTTCTTTCTATTCCTTGTTCCATCTTCTTCCTCCGACGAACTCGAACCCAGACAACCGACGACCTCCCATCCTCTTCTTCCATTTTCGCCACCTCCACTACCGCCCAACTACCACCACTTTTGACCGCCACCGCGCCGCCCAGACTCAAGAACACCGCCTCCACCTGAACTCTTCTTTCCCAAGTCCACTTTCGAAACCGATAAACGCACCAGGTTCTTCAATTTTTTCAATTTCGTTTGAAATTTATGCTATATTACGGTAGATTCAGTAGTTTGCATGAATTATATGCTTAATTCGATGATTGGTGTTGAGTTTGTGAATCTGTTTGTGGATTTTGTGTGAAATCTAGACTTTCTGGTAGAAATTTCGTGATGTCGACGCCGCTGCAATTCACGGCGATTTTTTTTAGGTTTCTTAGTCGCGTCCGGATCTGCGTCCGGCTAAGTTGACCGGACGTGGATCCGGACATGTTAAAATTTTGCAATTTTTCTGCAATTGTTATCTAGGTTTATGTTGTACTGTTATTGCTATTGTTTGCTATGTTTAGATGTTTTAATACATTGGTAATTGTAGATTAACTATGTGAAAGAATATGTTCAAATAGAACATGCTGCCCGACGGTTTCGGGTCTTGGTGTGTGTGTTGCTTCTCTTTTCTTGCTGTTTAGATTTCTTACTGCTTTGTTTATCATTTAGATGGCTCGCACTAGAGGAGGCACTACACACACGGGTTCTTCTTCGAGGAACCCACGCCCTGACGACCAGTCAGAGCCAGCCCAGACCCCACTACGCGATGATGGATTCAGATTTGCTAGAGCCCGGGCTTGGTACGATCAGGGCGGGGCCTTCGTCATTGAGAGGCGCATCAGCGACGAGGCATCAGCTGCCGCCGGGATTACAGACCTATTTGAGGGGATTGGCGCCCGCAGCATCTTGCGCATGGGCGTGGGTGTCTTCTCTCCGGAGCTGGTACGAGAATTCTACGCCAATGCTGTGGCGTCAGACACGACACACAACATTATCTCCTACATGCGCCAGTTCCAGGTGGAGGTAACCCCTGAGACTTTTGCTCTTCTTTTACTCCTCCCGGACAACATGGACACACATTTAGATTTTTCAGAGGATTCACTTAGGCAGAGTAAGTCTAGGTGGTTACAAGAGGTCGGGAGTACTACTCGCCGACGGGGTGAGGAAAATAAGACTGTGCTCCCCTATGCTATCCTCCCCTCCCTTCCCTAGAGGACCCTGGCAGAGATCCTCAGTCATCGACAGCCTCATGCCATGCCGGAAATGATGCTTCTGACGAGGATTGTGTGCTCCTAGACTACCTCCTGGCCTCACCACATCCACCAGCTCAGCAGCTCTCGCTTCCTTTCGTCATGTTTAGGCAGCTGCATAAGGTGGTGACTTATCTGTGGACGAAGAAGAAGAAGATCACCCCTATCTTTCCCATGTTTCTCCACCATCTTCTTGTCTCCACCCTCACCGAGGAGATCTTCACTGATATTGAGGTGGAGAGGGGGAGACACCCATCTCCCTTGGGACCTTCAGGAGATGGGGCTTCTTACGTCTGGATGACGGCAGCTGGGTGAGGGGCAGCTCGGGTCTAGGATCGACCGGCACCTCTGCGAGTTCCAGCTCTACTCCAGCGGCCACTGCTACCATGGCACCTCCTATGCCCCCAGTGATGAGCATCCCACCAGAGATGCAGACCCTGATGGACTCCCTACTTCAGCAGTAGCAGAGGATGGAGCAGCACTTTGGGGGCATGGAGCAGCAGTTTGGGGATGTCCAGCAGCGCCAGTTGCGCATGGAGGGACACATAGATGACATCCGCCAGACGCAGGAGCACCTCCAGGCAGAGCAGACTTCTATCCGCGACACACAGACTTTGCTCGCAGAGCGCTTGGAGCGCAGTGATGCTTTGCAGAGAGAGACAACCGCTCATCAAACCCAGACTACCCAGATCTTACAGATGCTCATGGCCCAAATGGGCGCGAGACCTCCGCCACCACCACCGCCTCAGTGACCGCCATCCTATCCTACTGCTTTCTTTTATTTTATTGTTTTTCTGTACTTTTCTATTTTTCTGAATTGCTTTACTTTTGTCTGTTAAAACTAACGGTACAACACGAGACTAACAGGTGAAGTGATGGTGTTTATATTTGCCGGTGCTTAAATTCTGATTGCTAAGTTTCCTGTTTCTCTGAGCAGTACAACATTCGTCACTGATTTATTTACATGTCCTATCTACTGCGAAACGAATGGCTTGGGAAATTAGCAACTTTTACTCTGCACAACACGCATACTGTCTGTGACTCATGAGGAATATCTCGACCCCTGCAAAACTTCAAGTGTGAAAGAAACATCTTCCTCAATCTATAACACCAGGGGAGTCTCAGTTCCTAATTTAACTTATTGATGTTCCACCTTTCTTGCGTTGAGGGTTACTTATTGCATATGCATCTATTATGAGTATAGCATGTTTTGAAAGCTCTTTTCACTACTTTTCTTCTATGACCAATGAGGACATTGCTCCTCTTAAGTGTGAGGAAGGAAAGACCTTTCCCTGAAAACATGCTAGTTGTTCTTTAATGCCACACTTGCTTTTTACTGCTCTAATGCCTGTGCACACCGAGTGAAATTAAACCAAGTGAAAAACCGTAGGAATCTTTTTGCTTGATGAGGTTTGTATAAATAATTTTATTTAAAAAAATACTCTCTTTTCACTAAAATCTGGTAGATTGCTAGTTGTGGAAACCAGATTATTTTAGCTTGGGATTTTGGAAATGAAGTGAATGTTTGGAATGAAAAGGATAAGGCAAGGTACTCACTGATTAAAATTTTTTTCCTAACAATAGCAGGCCTCGTCTATCCGTTATTAAGTCTTAAGGGTGCCTTAACACCTATCTACCTAAGGTCTCGGGATCTGGGATAGTTGGCCCAACACCATCTCAAGGATAGAGAGAAAAGTCTGGGTTACGGAATAACTCTGCAAGATCTCAAATATTAGTTTGTTTTATACATAATTCTTGAAGATAAATGCTTTCGCTTACAAAAGAGATAATTGCAGTTAAAATTATACTTTTGATCATGAGTGCGTGGTGTTGAAAGGTATTACGGAATAAGGCATTACTTCACACCCCTTGTCATCCAAAGGTTAGAGGATTGTAAATTGGTGGAAAGTCCCAAGCTAAGTAACTTGTTTTCTACAATCTAGTTTCTCTATGCTTTTACAAAATTGTTCGTCCTTCACTGTTTATGAAAACCTACCTCTAAAGAGCAAGATTATTCTCTCATTTATCACTTTGTTTGATTTTGCCCTGCACTTGTTTAATTTGAGGTTATTTAACTGTTTTTAGAGATATTCTTATTTCTTATTTGCTTGAGGACAAGCAAAAGCTTAAGTGTGAGGAAGTTGATAAGTGTGAAACATATAGGCATTAAGGGCTTAATTACCTTATAATCTGTTACAATTTAAGCAATGTTCCCACTTATTCTATGTTTTTCCTAAGATTGATGTTTTGATATGAACTGATGCATTTTATATGCTAAATATAGGAAAAACCTAGAGAAATGAAGATTTTACATCATAAGGGTTGCAACACAACAAACGGGAACAAATCTGGAAAAAGAGGCAAAGATTGGTCACGTCCGGTTCAGAAGGGCCGGATGCAAATCGGACGTCAACACATCCGGATTCGGAAACACAGCCGGACGTGACCCAAACTCCAGATCCGAGAGTTCTGTGTCTTGTCCGGATCCGGACAACGATCCGGACAAACACCGAGTTTCAGATCCAAAACCGCTGTCTCACATCCGGATCGGACACCCCAGATCCGGACGTCACACAGAGATGAAAAATAAAAATGCAATCGCGTGATAATCGGGCTTTGAGGCGAAATTATCAGACAAAGCAAGTTTAGCCCATACCTCCTTAAATTAAGCAGCGGCCATGCTCAATTAATTTCCCCACCACACCACTAACCTATGTTTTTCTTCTAAGCCTATATAAACCCAGCTCAATCCTTCATTTCAATCGTCCCAGACTCTCAGAGTCTAAGCAATACACTCTCCTCCTCTCTACATATCCTCTCATCCACGCTCGCTCCATCTCCATTCATAACTTTCCCCGTAACTCCTCACCCTCATTCACAGACAGAACCTGCTCACAGCGCTTCATTACCCGCGGATTTGACGTCCGGATCCGGACACAGCCAGAAACGCGTCCGGATCTACGTCCGACCCAAGACAGCCGGACGTGACTCAGACGAGTGTGGAATTTGCAGAATCGTCGACGGCTTCTAAAATCAGTTTTTCTGCTAAATCCCTCTATCCTTATGCTGTTTATATTGAGCATTGTTATTTTGTCTATGGCTGAGTAGTCGTTTTAATTTCGGTTTACTATGTATCTCTAGAATAATTATTTCTGAACCTTTGTGATTTTCTGCAGTACAATAGAATAAAGTTCTTTTCCCTTATGAATTCCTAGACTTGTTCTGATCAATTAATGAGTTTATCAGTTTGTTAGCTTATAAGTGAGAACTGCGGCTATCAATTGACTACAGGGAAAGAACCAGTTAGTATAGAGATGGTAATTCCTCTAAACACTAGCTGACCATTAATCTAGACTACACTTAAAGCAATTAGTAAACAGTGGATTCATAACGAGAGTTAGGATTCGGTCTTTGCTAATTAGAATTCGTGGAACGGGAACCGAATACGAGTTATCCTTATTCTAGGGTTTTATTCAGAATTCTGTAGAAATCACTTAGGGGAAGAAATTGCAAACCTAGAGAGATAGTAAACCGGAATTTCCTTTCAAACAAAATCAAAACAATTATTTACCTGTTATTTATTGCTTATTGAACTCCTTACAATATTCACCATCACATACAAAACCCCCCAATTTCCTGTTATTTTTATTGTTCTTATTTTGTGTGTAAGTAGAAATTAAACTAGCCACTGCCTCCTTGGATTCGATACTCAAGGAATACTCCGAGATTTAAACTTACTATGATCGACCGGTACACTTGCCGTTAGGTTAAACCCCCCCAACAACAATTTACCGTTAGGTTTTACCCTAACATAGTCCCACGTACACACAAGGTGCTCACTACCCTGATCATCCGAAGACTCCGGGACTATTTCACTTTGCTTTTGTAAAGGCGTCCATTTAGGTGACCAAGGGCCTGGTGTCAACGGTAGCACACTCCGCCTGACGATCTGTCTAGGTTCGTTCAGGATTAACTAGGGAAAACCCGACACAGGTTAACCCAAGAGATCTCTACGCGCGACCAGCAGCCGGTGACTGTCTGGATTAAGGTACAACATCAATTTCATTCACACTCCATTGTTAACTTGTTAGTTAGTAAATCTGTTACAGTTTTAATTATGAAAACACCACTTAATTTGTTGGCTGCCCTGTGGGTCTTACGCATGCCTAGAATGATTCTAGGTAGTACTTATGTTCGAGTCGAAGCTCTAGGAACCGACAATGTCGTGTCCCGTTCCTAAGTGTTGTACTTAGGTTATAACTACATACTTGTAATACTTATTGTATTAGGTCAGGCAACGGTAATCACAATCACACAACTCGTATATGTAGTTTTATATAAGTCGATCTATAGTCGACGTAGTATTAGTCCCGTAGGACGTTCGTGCATAAATAAATAATGTAGTAAACACATATATCCATCACACACATTATCAAACAAATCTGAGCCCGAGGAATTCCTCAGGATAACCCGGATCAAATCCCTTTACATGCCGTACACCTTAGACCAAGGATGCGCAATGTAGACCACTAAGCTTTCTCGAGCGCGCACGTCTGACAGGCGATCTAAACATACAAAGAACGCTAAGTGTCAATCCACAAGACAATACGATTCGGTATTTCCGAATAACGTCAGTAACCCCGGTATTACATTCCCGGATTTCAATAGTTAATAGTTAAGGTATCATTATCCTTAAAAACTCCTTACTCGTAGTAAGTATTAATATTCAGTTTAACAAAGACGTCGGTTTCTATACGGACGTCATAATTAACGTTTTCCACTTAGGAATTACAGTTTCCAACCGTAGTATTTAGTAAGCGTTACGCTTAATACAATTTCGTTCGTTCTAGTATAATTAATTCAACTATTATATCGCATGCATAGGTATTGTTATAACATATAGTTGCATGCATGGTTACATTTTTATAACCTATGGTTGCATGCATTCCATGCAACGTTAATTTATATTGCATGGTATATTACTATTCCTTAACATATCTTATATTATACAACTCTCCATTTATGTAACAAGTTGTATTCATTTAAAACCTTATGACTTTATAGTACGTAATTATACTAACAAGTCAACATTTATTATTTACTAGTATATGGTTTGTAAACCATAGTTTATATGCATGTCACTTGCGCTAATATACATATGTGTACATATATACCTTGTTTTCTTAATGAAATAAGAAACTTTGTATTATGTACATATTATTCCTTATACAAGGTTTATTTAAACCATTCCAAAATCATATATTAGCCATAGTATTTATGTCATTGTATACTATAGTTTATATCTACCTTTTTGGTATATAAGCATGCGCTACAGCATGTTGATTTTATAAACCATACTTTTGACCACATAAAATCATAAAGTGTTACACTTATATCATGATACCATATGGTATGATATTTTATATGTCATTAAACTTATAACATATAGTTTTAGTAATTGTTTGTATGTGTACCGAAAAGCATATACATGTGATATACTTATTTTTTTTATTCCCCATAATTTTCATTTGTAACACCCCAACTCAATCCAAATGTGGTCTCGCAACTTAACAGCATATATATATATACATGTCACAGCGAAATTCTTTACACTCCAGGACCTTGCCACGGTCTGACTACAGAATATACCGAACATTAGTACATAACAACCTCAACCAAAAACATATTCTTCTTACAATCCTCTCACAACCTATACATCTTACTAACTCAATTGCCATACGAGTGTACATGCACAACTCGTAGGTCACACTTAATCCTTAACACTTGTATCCTCTTCTTACTCTTGCGACGGCCGCCTCCTGATGTACACCTGTGTAGTAAAAATAGCCCCCAAAGGGGGTCAGCACGAATGCTGGTACGATCCTCTCATGGCCCCGAAGCTAACGTGGCTACGACGACTAATTGTCGATAGCGTGGAGGTTGATTAGATGCACAACACAATAGTAAATGCTGTAAACAACAATCCAATATGAACAATTAAAGTTCACACACAATGAACGACTTAAATGCGTTCCCTCAATTAGAGAGTTAATTGTTTAACTCCTTAAGTTATATTTCCTCTTAATCTTAGTCCATCCTTACCCACCTCAATCTTAATCTTATCTTAATCTTAGAAAATAACCACCCTTTAATAAGGAGTGGATGTAGCTTATCTTAGCCTTAACAATACAAACCATCCTTTAAAAACAATGGTTGCAACTTATCTTAACCTTACCTTATGTATGCCAACCGTTCTCTCATTGGGAACAGGTTAGCCCTTAGTTCGTTGTTTATTTTTGTAGGGCTTGGTTAACCCTAGCCAGCAGCAGGACACTTACCGCAATAAACAACATTCTTAAATTGTTGGGGATGTAGGCTTGATCCCCCCACGCCATCTTAAAGCCACCTACCTTGGACTATGTCCAATGTAGCCGAGCCGGCCAACCGACCCAAGGCTACTAGTCGAGGACTAGTCCTTAATCGGAAGTCGAATCTGCTATAGATACCGACCCCCTTTCCTTAGCATGCATAACCGGAGATCGGTCCCGGGTTTCCTCACTCAAGTTCCAGTTAGTAGTAGTCTCAAGACCATGTTTGTTGGTTAACCTCTTTTGGTTTATATCGTCCCATATTAGGGAGCGTTCCTTAGTCTCACTCATTTCCTTACTAAACGTTGGTTAGTAAGTTCTCACGGTATGTTGTGTTAGTTTTCAAACATCACACAACAATACAATAAATATAATATTCCGGTTGCATGCTTTATCTTGTTTAGTGAGCACACAAAAACAAATAGCACACTAGCCGAGGGACACCTCGTTAGCAAGCAGGTCACAAGAAGAACTATACCGTTCACCGTTGGTCGTTCGGTTGCTTACTCTCTTCCGGAGTCCAAATCCCCAAGTCCTAAAACATTCATTCAGTTTTAGGTTGTTAATCACTTAACTTAATCCAACTTACTTAACTTACTTAACCCTTAATGATTCCCACCTAACACCTCTTAAGTCTTACAACTTAATCTTACAAACTTAACCTTAAACTTTTAAGCTTATAATTAACTTAATCCCCTAGGTCCTTATACCTCTAGTAATCTTTGCCCCCTCAATGGGGTACCCTTAATACCACTAAACTCTCTTAGGGTTTTCTTTTTTTTTTTATATATATTTTTAGGCTCGACTGAACTTCCGACCGACCTTACCCAAGGTCGGTCCATTCCAGAACATATTACCGCTTGAAAATTCTACCCCGACCGACCTTGCAAGTCCGGTCCCAAGGTCGGTCCGTTCCCGAGAGTTTCCCCGTGGGATATTTAAGCCCGACCGAACTTGCCAAGTTCGGTCCCACGTTCGGTCGATTCCAGAGACTCAATTCGTACAACAAATACAAGCCCGACCGAACTTGTAAGTCCGGTCCCCAAGTTCGGTCGGTTCCAGAAACCCCTTCCGGTAGTGTAAACTGAGCTCGACCGACCTTGCAGGTCCGGTCCCAAGGTCGGTCGGCTCCAGAACCTTGTTTCTAAATTCCCATTTGACTCCAAACTTCTCCACAAGTTCCCCCATGTGTCCTAATACCATTTAGGCACTTTAAACTCACCTTAGAACTTCCACCAAACTCTCCAAAACAACTTCCAAAGATCTTCTCAAACATTTACTAAATTCTTACAAACACTCCTAACACTTGTCATATGATTCCTTACATTTTCCAACTTGTAACCTTACCAAAACTTCAACCAACCCAAGTGTTCCCTCCTTAACAGTTTGAGCACTTCATAAACATCATCTTCCATCTTCAATTCATTTACCTTAACCATGCACACCCTCCTTAGACTTTTCCCACTTCTTTTATGCAGCTTACTCACTATTCTCATGATCATACCCTCCTATACGTTCCTAGCCAATCTACAACCTTCTCCTTCAATCTTCACTCCCATCACCTAAGTCCACTCGTTACCATCTAAACTAAAACCTTATTGTTCCACTACTAGCATCATCACTACTTAGACAAGCTTCCCAAGACTTTCATTGATATATTCCCAAGTTCATACCTAAATCACCTTAAGCATTATACACCTTCTCCTTAAAACTTATGCACAAGTCTTACATTCCTCATATCATGATTTTGGTGTGTTTAATACACTCACCAATCCTCTAATTCCTCCTAGACATCTCTAGGTCATTCTAAACCTCAAGAACTCCTTAGTTAACTCATTTCCACCCAATTTTCTTTTCATGCTCCCTAGTAAACCCTAGGGCATATTAACTCACCATTACCACTTAAACACTTTGTTTTCTACTCAAATTTCGCCATAGCTTCTCTAGCATCTTATCATGCCCAAATGCATTGTTTTTGCTCATTCAACCATCTCACACACCTCAAGTTCTTTCTCATCATATCTCATCACCCAAACCAACTCATTCACAACAAACTCAATATATTGCAATAATCTTAAATTGCATAGCACTAAGGCTCTTAAATGACATGGCTCTTAGGCCCTTAAATAACTTAAACTTAAACACTGAATGTCCCACATATAAAAGCCTTCAACCTGCAAGTACACTCATCAATATCATAGTAGTTATAATGATCTTAAAATCCATCTTAAACTTATATTACTAACTCATTCCCATTGGCTCCTTAGTCACAAGTTCATAAGCTTGTTTAAACTCTTTTTCTTAGGTTATACAACCCAATACACAATGTAAGCTCTAAGCCACATTGGTATCCACCTAAACTCATCCCTTAAAACTTAAACCACCATTAGGTAAGCATTTTACCTTGTTTTCTCAAGCTTATGTTATCTCCCTCCTTAGACCTTCTTCTTGAATGAATATCGGCCACCACTTAAACTTCCTTTGCCAATGTTCTAATCAATATTCAATGACTCTCATGAGTACTAGACAATACACTAACCTCAAGGAGTGAAAACCTAGGTTAGAAATGTGTTCTAAGGCATAAAAGTGGATGATTACCTTTGAAGTCTCAAGGTAGACTTGGGCATTGAATGAAATAGGACCTCCACTAGTCCTTGGTGAATAAATCAAGCTAGAACAAGGCATAAAAACAAGGCCCCATGAGTAGTAATTTTCGGCCATGTGGAAGAAATGATGGAAACATGGTTTTTCTTACATTTTCTTTACCTTAAGAGAATGGAGAAGCTAATGAGCTCTTTAAACTTGATTTTCCTCCATCAATGGAGTTTTCTCATGGCACCAAACTTGAGCTTTGCAAGATTTGAAAAGATAGAAAGCTAGAGCTTGAGCTAACTAAGAATAATATGTGTTTAGTTTTTGATTTGGAGCTAAAATGAGCAAGTTATGGACAAGGCAAGGTGAGGCAACCATGGAGGCTGCTTGGGACGGTTTGGAACAGAGGAAAAGAAGAAGAGAACCGTGGAAGAAGAGGAGAAATGAAGAAGAGAGGAGAGAGGTAGGCTAATATAAGGTATTTTGCTTTTATAAAGCAAATAGTACTATTCTCTCTTTTACTCTTATTTTCCTTTATTTGCTTAGTCATGTGGTGACTCCTCACATCAAAACCGGCCCCCTCTTGTAATTGGAGATATTTATGGTCTTATTTGACCATCTCATTGACTTATGTTGACTTAAGCTTAATTTGGGCACTATTTGGCACTATTCACTAATTAGTGCACATATTCGTGAAATTTTTGGTTTCCCATTGATTTAGGCTTCCTAATGTGATACTAATTAGTACACATGTTGATTAAAGAGTAATGATGGACATTTAGCCACTCAAAACTCAATTCTAAGACAATTTCTCAAAAAGGTGCTTTAAGGAGTCTTAAAGCACATTTTGTGTTTAAGCTTGTTTTTGAGCTTGGTTTTCTTTGCTAATTGATTTAAAATGTCAATTAGCATATTACTAAAGTCTTATAATGGTATTTGGGTGCTAATCAAAGTCACTCCAAGCTTAGAGCATGTTTTTGCCCAAATTGCCCTTAAGGCACTTTCTTGTGTTTTCCTTGGTTTAAATTGTCTACCAATCTTTCTAAGGCATATTTTAGCCTTACTACATCATAAATTGATGTTTACTTAGCATACTTAGGTTTGGGGTATTTCATCATTAATCACTATATACTCACATAACTTATACCATGTTATAAATACCTTATTCCATAACATCAAAACTTTGTAACAAGATATAATCTATAGTTCGTAATATTTCCCCTTAATTGCCGAATAGGCATATATTTAATATTTCATTTCCTTTCAAACCCCACACTTTATTATTATTACAATTTCACCACAATTTTTATAACATACTTAACTTACCATATATTATAGCATTTGAATCATATAGTATGTATACTATATAGTTTCAATATTTCCGAAAAATACAAACAAACCCTTAGGTTCTGTTTTTTTGTTTTAACCCTTAATTTCCCATATTTATACTTTTACCACAAATCTTATAATATTTTTACATATCATATGTTATATCATTCCAAACATTATATTATTTATAACATATAGTTTTTATATGTTATTTCCTTAATATTACCGAACAGCCCATAGCTGTTTGGTATATTTCTTTTCCAGCCACTATCTTTTCCTTATTTACAAAATAACCACATATATTATCATAATGTTTATACATGTGTTATACTATATAGTTTTAATATTCATTATTGATATAAACTATAGTTTCTTGTTACTTATTTCCACACAGCCCCCTTATGTTTCTGAAATTCCTTTTTCCGCCCCCATCCTTTTCCTTATTTACATTTTGACCCAAATTTATATTATATGCTTTCATATGCCACAAAAATCATATATTATACTCTTTTATCAATATACCCACTTATATAACTCCAAAAATTCCCAAATTTTATATTTAGGATATAAATCATCATATTAACCAATTTACACCTCTACTTTTTGGTATTTACATTCTATACCCCATAAGTTTCATAAATTCAACATTTCACTTATAGGGTTAATGTAAGTTCATAAATTAATTATTTATGACATTGAATTTGGTCAAACCTCCTAATATGGTCTATATTGACCTATTTATTTTCAGTTTGACCAGAGTTTGTATATTTACAGTTTGACCCCTATAATTTTCATAAATTACATTTTTGTCTCAAAACTTTATTCAATTTTATATAATTCATAAAATAAGGTTTAATGCATAGTTTTTGGTTATTACTTATAGTTAGCCCCTAAAATTTATTTAAATTGCAACTAAATTCCACACACTTACGGTAACATCATTTTGTTCTAAATTCATTTTAAATCCATTTTTAAGTTAATATAACAATTAAATTAAATGGCCTAAAATGCTTGGCCTTGTTACAATAATTAACATTGGATAAAACTAAACATAAATTTCATAAAAACTATATTGCTTACGGCTTAATATATAGTTTTTCTTTAATGTTTCCTAAAATCATTTAATTGATTCCTATGACATAATATGTCATATAAACCTTATATTATCAACTAAAAAATGTTATAAAACATTATAATACATAGTTCAGCAATTTAAGACCATGTTTGGTCTCGGCTTTATTTCCCTTGCCCCCATATATTTTATAAATTATGTTTTTGACCCCTAATTAAATTCCTTGACCTTATAGGTCATTAATTCACTAACTAACCAACCAAAAATGTGGTTAAACATTTTAACACATAATTAAGTTATTTAAACTCCATACTACCCATGACTTGTATATCTATACAACAAAGTATCATAAAAAACCATATTATATGATAAAGTAAGTATTACTCACCTAGTGTTGATTTTTCCAAGCTTTCAAGCACTCCAAACAACCCTTTAGGCTCTCGGCCTGATTAGTATGCAGCATGCAGTTAGTTTTTTTTGAATGGTTAATCACATAGGCTTAACATATATACTTGTTTAAGATAGAACTACTCACTTGCTATTATTCAGTCACGGTTCTGTTCACACTTTGTGCAGAATATTTCCCATGGTTTCATTAAGATTTTGGCAGCGTTTTATGCAAGGAAAAGAGCTGGGATTAGCCATGAGCAGCAAGGACATTAAAGGTTGTTTTTAAGCTAGAAAAACTCATGGGATTTACCTTGGTTTAAGGCTGGTTTCAAGGACTACTTGTGCCTGTTTTGAGTGAGCAAAACAAGGTGTTATTCTGCTACTAATGTCAACATATATTACCGATGGAATTAAGAGGAGATAGGCAAGGTTTTTACCTAGTTTTGGAGTTGGTTATTATGGCTCATTCACGCCTGTTTTTACCCAGCAAAAGAGGTGTTAAACCACCACTTATAATAGCATATATATCACCGGTGGAATAAGTGTGTTAATGGGGAAAACCTTACCGAAAAGGATGGAAGGTTAGCTCCCTGTATTGACGTGCTACTGCATGGATTATGGAGGTTTTTCCTCTCTGTTTTGTACGTGAAGAAAGTAGGGATTTAGGCTAGGAACTAGAAGTATATTACCAGTATAACAAGGAGGAAAAGCAGTGGGATTTTTCTTACCAAACTGATCAAGAATGGAGGCTTAAGCTTGGATCTTTTTCCTTCACTAAGCTGGGGTGTCCTCCTCTGTTTTTGGACGTGAAAGGAGCAAGGTTTGAGCTGGGAACTTCCTCTATTTTTCCCACATAAAGACAGCAAGAAGGGAGCTTATAAGAGCTTGGAATAACTGGGAGAAAACCGGTAATGTAGTGCATGGAGTTTACCTTGTTTAGCTGGTATATTTCTTCCTTCTCTTCTCTGATTTTTCCACCGTAACACCCCTCTCTTCTAGCTCCCAATTTGCTTATAGAGTCTGGATGGAAGTGCTGGTTAGTTACTCCATTAGAAAGAGGAGAAAATGGTGAGAATTTTGATCACAAAGTTGGGTTTAAACCCTCACCTATAGCTCAAGCGGTTTGTGCTAGAAGTTGATAGAGCTTCTCTCGGTTCTGGGAAAACAAAAGAAAGCTAGGATGTTACTCTGGAAGAAGAAGAAAGGGTACTGTCATGGGGGAAAGAAATCGGCTATTATTGTATTAGATATTAGGCTTTGGGCAAACGGTCAAGGTGGGAAATTGAAGTAGTCTCCTGAGCTTGCAGATGTTGTCGGACATGATGGGTAGAAGTAGTAAAATAAGTTGATTGATTTAGTTATTATATATATCATATATATTCATGCAGTAAGAATACTCATATGTTAGGAGTGGTATTCGGTGGTTTCTTGCAGGTTTGCAAGTGGATATGGTGGGCTAAATAGCAGGTGACGGTGTGTGGTCAAAGAAGGAAATATGGGTAGATAAGGCTTGTTTAGTATTATATAAAAAAGTTGTGTTGATCATTGCTTACAAAGGTAACTGGATATGCCACATTTAATTGTTAGAGGAACCGGCCAGTATACACAGAGGAAACTGTCCATATTAATCGGCAATGGTCAGGCCAAAAAGGAGGGATAAGATTGCTTAACCTTTTTTTTGAAATGATAGAAATGTAGTAATGTTACTTTAATGAAGAAACGCGGTGTTTCATATTTAATTGGAAATGGGTACAGTGACATGCCTTGTTAATAGCCTTAAACTGGCGGCAATTAATATCCAAGGTCAAGGGAACATATTGACCCTTGACATGATTAAGTGATTAAATGATATTCTTGCACTATTTGGTTATTATCCACAAAACAATGCACATATTTTTGGTTATTTTGAAAAACTTGATTGATACATTTTAATGTGGTACGTTATGTCACATTATTATTTTTAAGGGTATTCGAGACCCTAAAATCAAATAAAACTCATTTTGGAGACAATCTCACAAAAATGTGCTTTAAGAAAGCTTAGTGCACATTTGATGTTCTAGTGCATTTCTGAGCTTGGTTTCCCTTAGAAACGGTTTTAATGTGTTCATTTATGTGTTATAATGCTCAGGTTAAAATTTTAGGTCAAACGGAGTTCGTTTGGATATTTAATCACCCTAAAAGATCAACGGGTGTATTTCTTGCTTTCTGTTAAACTTTGTTGTGTTTAACTTATTTTTAAGGCATGTTTAGGCCTTACTTTAATTGATTATATGTTTAATCAATATTTAATTAATTAGGGGTATTTCAAGAAGTACCTCATCAACAAAGGTAATTGTGAGAGATTTGTACATTTTCGTCTTTTCGTATATTGTTTAGGTATCTAATCTGATGATATTACTTGTGTAGGCTACTATTTCAGAAGGGATATAGTGCAGGACAGATTAAATCACTTACTTGCTCTGCACCCCTTGATTCCTCCTTTTTTCAATGAGCTTCCCCCTGAGAAGTGGTCATGTGCATATGATGATTTCATATCAACTCTTTGTAATGGGGTGTTGAAGAGGGTTCGTCATATGACAAAAATGTGTGCGTCTCAGGACGCCATCTATCAATCATAGCACTAATGATGCCCGTGCAGTTATTCAACCTCAGATTTGCTGGCCCAAAAAAACCAGCTCTAGCAACATACAGTAATATAGCATCATGTGAGGCTGTAGCACCCTTCCAGCAGGATCTGGTTTTTAATGTTCTGTTTCGGTATTGTACGTATCTCTACATTCCGTACGAATTACAATTTAATAGATCACTAATAACAATTGTAATAAATTAATCATCCAACCAGTAAGAAATATCAAACACATAAAAATAGTCCTAATAATAATAGATTAACTACAATAGAATCATCTACACATTAAATTAGTAATTTATTATACAATTTAGAAAACAATCATTCACTTAAACTGTTTCAAATAAATAATTAAACTAATCAACTACATATAGTAAATGTTAATTAACTAAACCATATATAATTAACTAGAATATAATTTACAAAAATTACTATAGTACATTATCTACAATTAAGTCATACGGTGCATAAACTAAACAATTACATTGGATTAACAATTAAACTTAACTACTGTTATGTAGACAGATAATATAATCCACCTATACTTAAATAATCCCACATACTAAAAAAATTACTTATACTCATTATATAAAAAAACTATGATTATTTTTAACTATTAGTCTACAATTAACAATTATGGTACAATATCTAGAACATTTTATTTAACTACATCAAATAACTAAATACACTACTAATGTTAATTGTTAACCTATTATAACATATATACAATAATAATGCAATATAAATTAATTAGTACATACTAACCGGGTCATCAGAGGCATACACAGCAGATATGAGAGTCGTCTGCAAACTGAATGGCTGCGACTCCAGCGGACCTTGTTCACCCATCTGATATTGGTCTCCTATATTGTAGATTCTACGAAAACAAATGATGTCAGAGGAGAGTGCAAATGAGAGGAGAGGATTTGGAAGGATTTGGAGGAGTTGGGAAAAAATGAGGCTTGTGTTCAACCATTCGTACGCGATGCATTGTTTTATAGGGGCTTTGTACTGAAGCCGATAATTCATTTATCGGCATTCAGAAGCCGATAAATGAATTATCGGCTTTAGTACAAAGCCCCAACGGTCATTTTTATCCTTGTACTGAAGCCGAAAATTCATTTATCGGCTTCTGAATGCCGATAAATGAATTATCGGCTTCAGTACAAGGAAAAAAACCAGTTTTCGGGTATTGTGTGACAATTCGACTGTTTATGGGTATTGAGGGGGGAGACTGACCGTCCCCTGGAAATTTTCCAGATATGTTAAATCATACTCAAATTAAAAAATTATAGTAGGAGGGAGAAAGTGCGGAAAATTGTTTTGAAGGGTTTTAAGGTTATTTATAATAGGAGTTTTTAATATGGTTACATAGGTGATAAATTAAAAATGTTCTATAATGGTGTGGATTTCACCAATTTTCTCTCTCCAAAGTTCTTAACTAAGAGCCCCACTTGTTATGACACAATGGATCTCACATATGTGTATGTCTCTCTTTTATATATTCTCTCACATCTAAATAGAGTAATAGTTTATTGGTTGTTCATTAAGAAGGAGAAGATTAAGAAACTTTTTTATCATAGTGAATAGAGTTTATTAAGTAATAAAATATAATTTTTAGATGACATGGAACCTATGAATGTGGTAGGAAACTCAAATCCATTGTGCATGTCCTAAGAAATATTTCAGAGGGCAGAGCAGAAAGAAAATAAATAATAAAGTGACGATGCAGGGATCTTCGACGAACACGTATACGACATTAACTTCGATGAGGAGATACGAGGGGCGTATTCAAAAGTATTTTTATGCATTTATACTTGTTTTAAGTTAATTTCAGGTAAAAAAATGTAGACCTTAAATGGTAAAATATTGTCCAAAATGTGAAAAAATGGATAGTATGGCCGTGATGCGGGTGCCAAAGCCTGGGGGCCGCTGCCGACGTAATATGAGGTGTTTGAGCCGATTTCTTCGGACCCAGCTTAGGTGGACTTCTGATGGAAACTTTTAAACTCCACTCCCCCTGGAGAGGAATCAGGAAACGAAGAAGAGAAGGAGTGGGTGGACTCGAATAGTAGTCCATTGAAAACGGGATAGTCCTCCTTGGCACGTGCTATCTACCTCCACCCTCTCTTCCCAACCTGGCGACATGGAAACTTTACCTCTATACAGAGATAAAGGGACTAGGGCATCGGTAAAGATTGTGGGGACCAAATCTAGCCAACCCCAATGTGTGGGAGCCCCAAGCTGATGTGTTTGGCCCTTGCTAAAGCCATTCAACTTTGGTGCGATGAGGCTCCATCAAAGTCTCCCCATCTCACGCCACCACTACCGCTCCTCCTTAGGTGATGAGCTAGGCTCAGAGATCACCACCGCTCCCCCTCAAAGTAGAGTGACAGTGATCTCATAGATTCCCTCGAGACGACCTCCACTTAATGAAGTTCAAAAAAATTAGATTGTTAAGGAGAAAGTTTTAAAAGGATGATTTTTTCAAAAACATTAGATATTTTTTAGTGGATAAAACATTTATTAATTTGAAATTGAGTAGAAAAAAGTAGAAGTTATTCCAGAAGCTCTCCAAAGCTGAAAAAACCAAAGGTTATTTGTATTCCTAGAAGAAAGACACTTAAAATTTGCAAAAATAGCATGGTTATTTGGTCAAAAATCTAATCTTTAAGGTTTGAAAGATATGAGAATTTTGGGACAATGTACCCTTGTGGTACACAGCACAGCATCAGGTATATCAAAAATAAACTTACCCATGGTGAATTCGTGGAACTTGATCATAGAGGTTGTTTTATCTAATCCGTAGAACTTGAGTTGTTGAGTTTTTTTCCATTAGTGAGGTAGTAGTGAAGATTTGTAACATACCGAATTTCTAGCGTATTTAAAGTGGTATAATTAAACAGTTCCAATTTAAAAAAGCGCACTAGAATTAAAAACCTACACCGGGTATTACCGTCACACTTAACAATCCGAGTGCTAAGGCTTAAAACCACTTATACAAATGAATTATCCCTATAAATCTTAATTATATAATATGTGAACTCTAATAGCTCTAAATTTGTATTCAATATGAAATATTACTAAATAATGTGCTACTAAAACTAAGGTCAATGTTTGCTAAAAGAATGTGATCCAACTAAGTTATGATGTTTCATACCGCATAAAGGGACCGTGAAAATCAATGAAATTGAGTAAATATCACCTCACCCTGTACAATTATCTACTCTTTAAAACTTTTGCTCAAACACAGAAATACAAATCATTGACATTAATATCACCTTTCATTTCTACACCCGACAACCCAAATTTAATCAATAAGTAGTAGTAATTAAATTCACAATAACCCTACAAATCCAACATCATAATATTTATCATCATTTAATCTTCAAAAATCTAATCCAGAACTCCACCACCGGAATTCAACCACAACTGAGACCATACATTAACCATCAGAATGACCGTAACCGAGTTTGTACACCT
Source organism: Limonium bicolor (assembly GCA_023374045.1). Classification (NCBI taxonomy): domain Eukaryota; kingdom Viridiplantae; phylum Streptophyta; class Magnoliopsida; order Caryophyllales; family Plumbaginaceae; genus Limonium; species Limonium bicolor. The sequence continues at coordinate 476,954,232 of CM041776.1, forward strand.
AACCTCACTCCAAGTCCTTATGTGTGCACACTGCCGTATAAGTACTATCGACATTGTAGAAGTAGATCATTGAGCTTGGTCATGGTCTTGTGACTCAACGACCCAGTAATAACAATAAGTGGCCTCATAGGTAAATTTGTGCCTTATCGGCATATTCCAAAAGGGAATACCAAATTTCCATCCAATATCCATATTCCATAATTTCATAGTTTCTTAGTTATAAATGTTTACGACTTCAACAATTAAATAATAAACTAAACTTGTTACTAATATCTTATAGATGTTATGCACATAACATATACTCCACCAACATGTCAAACCATACAATTCACCAATTAAGAATTTATTTATAAAATTCTCCCAAAAATTATCCACCAAACAATTCAAATGGAAAATTTCCCGGAAGCGGGTGGTTGGGGGGGGGGGGGGTCAATTCCCCAGAGAGTGCCATTCTCCTTCTATTTCCCGGAAACAGTTTTTTTTTTGCTTGTATAGAAGCCGATAATTCAATTATCGGCATCTCGGCTTCAGTACAAAGCCCCTATAAAACAACACCTCGCGTTGCCAGATTGTAACACATGCTTCATTTTTTTTCAATCTCCTCCAAATCCTTCCAAAACCCTCTCCTCTCATTTACACTCTCTTTTAAAATCTTTTGTTTTCGTAGAGCAATATATGAGACCAATATCATATGGGTGAACAAGGTCCACTGGAGTCGCAGCCTTTGAGTTTGCAGACGACTCACATATCTGCGGAAAATTTCCCGGAAGTGAGTGGTTGGGGGGTCAATTCCCCAGAGAGTGCCATTCTCATTCTATTCCCCGGAAACGGGTTTTTTTGCTTGTGTAGAAGCTGATAATTGAATTATCGGCTTTTATACAAGCCAAAATGTGACCGTTGGATATTTGTACTGAAGCCGATAATTCAATTATCGGCTTCAGTACAAAGCCCCTATAAAACAACACCTCGTGTTGCCAGATTGTAACACATGCTTCATTTTTTTCAATCTCCTTCAAATCCTTCCAAAATCCTCTCCTCTCATTTACACTCTCTTTTAAAATCTTTTGTTTTTGTATAGCAATATGGGAGACCAATATCAGATGGGTGAACAAGGTCCACTGAAGTCGCAGCCTATCAGTTTGCAGACGACTCACATATCTGATGTGTATGCCTCTGACGACCCGCTTAGTATTTATTAATTAATTTTTATTACACTATTAATGTATATATGTTATAATAGGTTAACAATTAACATTAGTAGTTTATTTAGTTATTTGATGTAGTTAAATAAAAAGTTATCTTTTCTACCATTATTATTAATTGTAGAATAATTAGTTAAATTAAATCATAGTTTTAATATAATGACTCAAAGTAATTATTAATTGTAGAATAATTAGTTAATAGTTGTTTAACAAAATGTTATTTTTTGGTATGTAATAGTATCTATCTACGTAATAGTAGTTTATTTTAGTTTAATTGTTAATTCAATGTGTATTTCTATGTATATTTGTTAGTTAATACTTAGTTACATATTGTTTATATTATCTATCTACGTAATAGTAGTTTAGTTTAATTGTTAATTCCATGTAATTGTTTAGTTTATGCACCGTATGATTTAATTGTAGATAATGTACCCTAGTTTTTTTTTGATAATTTGGGCTAGTAGCCATTTATTATAAAAAAGATTATCCTGCGATGCAGGCGGACCGGTATAACGGGCCTCGTTAAAACCTTCACAAGCAAAACCCAGTGGGAAAAAGCTTATGAAGGAAAAAGTGTACCCACCATGTCCAAATACAAACCTACATAACCAACTAGGAATCTAAAGAAGAGGTCCACAACGAGCACATGGGGATATATATTTTAGTTAATTATATATGGTTTAGTTAAATAACACATACTACATGTAGTTGTTTAGTTTAATTATTTGTTTGAAACAGTTTAAGTGAATGCTTGTTTTTTAAATTGTATAATCAATTACTAATTTAAGGTGTAGAGGATTCTATTGTAGTTAATCTATTATTATTAGAATTATTTTCATGTGTTTGATATTTCTTAGTGGTTGGATGATTAATTTATTAGAATTAGTATTAGTAATCTATTAAACTATAATTTGTATGGAATGCAGATATATGCACAATACAGAAATAGAACGTTGAAAACTAGATCTTGCTGGAAGGGTGCTACAGCCCCACATGATGCTATCTTACCCTACGTTGCTAGAGCTGGTTTTTTTGGGCCAGTGAATCTGAGGTTGAATAACTGCACGGGCATCATTAGTGTTATGATTGATAGATGGCGTCCTGAGACACACACATTTTTGATGTCATTTGGGGAGGTCAGCATAACCTTAGTGGATGTATGTATTTTGTTTGACCTTGCTATTGAGGGGTTACCCATCTGTCACTCTACAAGTAATGTGGATGTGAATGTTATATGTCAACGGCTTCTTGGTGATGTCCCCCCTTCTTACAAGGGGAATCATATACCAATTGCTTGGTTGGCTGAGAGATTTATGGAGACGGACGATGATTTTGGTCAGTATGATGATATCATTCATCAGCAGCACGCTAGAGCCTACATTCTCAGACTGATTGGAGCGCTACTGTTCCCCAACTCTAATGGGGATAAAGTTGATGTGAGTTATCTGAGACTACTAGAGGACTTTGACTACAGTGGTAGGCTGAGCTGGGGGTCCGCGCTTCTTGCACATTTCTATAGGGAGATGTGTAATGAGACCAAGTTCGACACAAAGTATCTGAATGGCTGTAGCAAGCTGCTCACCGTCTGGGCGTATGAGCGTATTCCTGCATTCAGGCCACGACTCAGCGCTGATCGAGTAAATCTCTCACCTCACCTTTCCCTTGCCCATAGTGTAGACACCAAATTCTCACCCCATAAAGCAAATTTCGAAATAATAAGAGGGGTCGTCGCCTTTCTTTTTCAAACATATTAGCGTGCATGTCATAACGAAGCCGTCATTTTATAACCTTTTTTCAAAGCATTTCATAAAAACACGATGTTCCAAAAAATGAATTTTTAAACAATAATCCGGTTTTAAACCCATTCATCTTGCTTTATTTACTTATCTTATTCTTTACATTCCACAATTTCATGTTCCTTACGAAGAAAACGATTCATTTTAGTAGATTAATTTCTTTCGTCTTACCGTACATTCATATTGTAAACACTAGCGTTTTTTAAGGAATCATTCAGTTCAACATAGAGCGTTAGTATTATTTCTCTCATTCATTTATCGAGTTCTGCAGTGGTGGAGTTGGTTAGTGCTTACCTGAAGGATGAAGAGCACCCAGGTTCGAATCTGGGCGAGAGCACTTTGCTCTATGTTTTTTGATTCTCTATGAAACAACAACAAAAAAACAAAACCTAGGGACAGGGGAGCCGACAAGTATTCTCTTCTTTCCTGTTGCAAAAAAGAAAACGAAGGTATGGGTTTCCTCCTCAATTTCGAATCCCACCCCAAGTCCATACTTCTCTGTCGTCTCCTTCTCGATTCGCTGCCCCCGACTTTTTCTTTTCCTCACCATCTTCTTCACTCCCTTCCTGGATCTACCTTCTTCAACTGGTGAAACCCAGAAGATGAACAAAACGAGGCCAGCTTCTTCCTAAACCCAACCGACCTTGACTCCCGTTCTTCGCTCTATCGCCATACATCCCTTTACTTTCTTCTCTTCTGTTCGATCTTCATCTGGCTCGAGGATCACCCACACAAATATTTTACCTTCAACCTCACCCGCATTCGTCTCCCACCTCCAAGAAAAACTCTCACCATCCTCCCTCTGATTTTTCCTTCGAAGAACCCTAAACCCCTCACAGAGAAGAGCAAGAAGTCAAAAACCAGAATTCCTTTCTTCCTTGCTCTACTACTCCAATCGAAATCTTCATCGAAGAGAACACATGCTCACACCTCCCTAATTCTCTTCATTCACGGTGATTTTGCAACCCCTGGCGACAAGAAACATACATACCCTACCTTCTCTTCATCCCTTTCTCGGAGCATACCTCAACCTTTCTTCATTCTCTTACTCTCCCGGTAATTTTGCTCGCAACTGGCGACGAGATGCTACGCCTCCCTCCGTCTCTGCAACACGGCGGCGAACAAAGGAACACTCCTGCTTTGCCTATTCTCCGAGACCAACACTCTCCGAAATTTGCAACCGAAATTGACGACGAGGAACATCACTGCTCTGCCTCTCCATCATTCTCTCGCGCACGGTAGTTTTGCGCCCAACCTGGCGAACGAAGGAATATCCAGTTCTTCCTCACGGTACCCAACCTGGCAAACAAGGAACACCCATCCACCTTCTTCGTTCTCTTCAACAGCATGACTGGCGAAACAAAGAGTATAGGCTCTGCTCCAGTTCACTCGTCTTCACCGGCGGTACCCTCCTCATTCTCTTCATGTTGCTGGCGAACAACCACGCGATAGATCACCGGAACTGCTTCACCGTTTCGGTCGTCTTCGTTCTCTTCACCCACGAGATTAGTGCCAGTCGGAACTCAAGTGAGGTCGTCGAAGTCCATCCAAACCTGAAGCAAATTCGTGACTGGCGTCGGAATTAGCGTGTCGAGATTAAGCTTAGTTTTTCTTTACAGTTTCGGTTTCCTTCCAATTTTGTTTTGTTGGGTTGATTACAGTTGTGAAATAATATGTGTTATATGTTGGCTTTTGTTTGGTGTTTTAGCTCTTTTACAGGAAGCTCCATTACCTTCGTCCTGGTTTTATAACTTCATTCATTGTGAGCCATGCGTGTTACAGATCCCTTTACCCTGCGTTCCCCTTCTTTCTGTCCATTCGATTATGTTTGTCCATTAACATGTCTTGTTTTAGTGTGTTTCTTTTTTTTATCATCTGCAGGTAACTCTTGTCAAAAAAATCGGTACCAATTCCTAACTGAAATAGCTGTAGTTTTTGTAAATGGCATGATGAAATACTATGTCCGTGATGCAATTTTGATATCTCTTTGTGTTTTGTGCTCGGATGCTGTTGCTCCCAGTGTATATGTTGCTGTAAATGTTATATGCTGATGAGTGGATGAGTTTTATTCTCTAAGTACAGTTGAAAAAAAAAGATACAGGTTATTTCCACCTTCCTGCTGAATACACTGTTTGCTTACTCGGTTGTTAATTAAAACTGAGATGGGAAGTTTCTGTTGTGGGTATGCTAATATGTTGTTCGTATGGCCATGTCTAATACTTGTACAATTAAATCTGACTCGAAATTTTGGGCCTATTCAACCAGTAATTGAAACGAGATTATGAGCTTTAGATTTGAATTTTTGCGTCTACTGTTTTGAATTGCTTTTAGTTGGGAGTTTCTTTGTTGGACCTTTTTTAAAGACAATAAATCAGGGTTGCAACTCCTTTAGGAACAGAGATAATAATAATAAAAAAAAAAAGAGCAAATGCATGCGGCCACAAGTTTCATGTTGTACTTATTGATTGCTCATCTTTGATTGGGATTATTTATTTGTATCACATATTACATACTGTATAGAATAGTTTGGCAATTGTTGGACCTAGTCCAATATAGAGGCCCAATACCTAGGAAGCTCTAGTTAGCCTATAGGTCACCCCTTTGTAGAAAAGCCTTAGGTTTGGGGTATCCTCAATGTATACGGGTCCTAGACACGGTCCATGTGAGGAATACCCGTTTTCCTCAAAACTTTTCAAATCATCCCTTAATGTCAGAATAAAATGCACAATCAACATTCCAATTAAAAAAAAAATCATCAAATTTCATTTCAAAAATCAGTCAATTTCAAAATCTAAACATCAATTCACTTCAAATGCCAAATAAAGCCCAACATCCAAAATAAAAAGGCCCAAGGCCTAAATCAAAACCCAAAATCAAGTCAAACCCAACTCGGCCCAAGCCCACTCGGCCCATCAAGCTCACTCGGCCCATCAAACCCCCTTTTGACCCAAAGCCCACACTTGAGGCCCAAGCCCACAATCAAACTCCAAGCTCACACTCAAAGCCCACACTCGACGCCCAAGTCCACACTTAAAGTTCAAGCCCATTTTGGCCCAAAGGCCCAAATGAAGTCCAAGTTTGACCAAACCCAAACTTTGACCAATCCGAGTGTTGACCTTGACCTAGCTTTGACCAATCAGAATGTTGACCTTGACCGAACTTTGACCTTGACCCAAACGTTGACCTTGACCCAACTTTGACCTGGCCCGTTTTCCAGGCCCAATTCAATCCAATTCACTCAATCCCATTCAAACCCAAATTGTAGATTCCATCCAAACTCCAAAAATCCAAAAACATTCCTCATTATTCAGTTTTAATTCCAAAAATCATGAAAATCTCTTTGCTCAAATTTCCAAACAGTCGTTTTTTAAAACTTCATCAAGTTTTCAAAAGAAACTATTTTGTGGAATTTTAAAGGAAAAACTCTTCTCACATCACAGAAAACTCTTCTCAACAAGCAGAAAGTTCTTCTCACATATACAGAAAGTTTTCTCCTAAAAACATTTCCAAAATCAGTGTTTCTTATTGAGAATTCCGAACAACTTCAAACTTTCCAACTTAGTTTCAGCTCAAATAAATTGTTTTCGGGGAACATGTATGTCTAACACCTTCAAAGAACGTTTTCTTCCTTGTTAGACATCACTTGTCTCTCTTCTAAATAAAAATCCGAGGCGGGGCACTGGGGTCATAACCTCCCTTGTCGCAGTCTGGATCTCTTTAGGCGGGGCATTAGGGTGACAAACCTCCCCTAATTGCAGCCTAGATTTTCTACAAGGCGGGGCGCTAGGGAAGTACTGCCTTCCTAGTTGCAGCCGGGATTTTAGAATCGTCTAACTCCCTTCCACTCATTTCAATGTTTTGATTTTTAATTTTTAAAACCCGGGAGTTAGAGACGTTATTAGGGTTCGACTGAGACATCTCCTTTATGGTGTTTCTCTCTGAACCCTATTTTTCGACATAAATTCATTGCCCCATCTTTCGAGCCTCGGCACTTACCATTAATTAAGTGTCGTGTTCGAGGGGGTACATAGGGTAATCCCTCGGGATTATCCGCCCTTTTACAATAAAATGATTTTCCTCAACCTTTTCAAACCTTCTTAAAACTCGGATCTCTATTCAAATACCAATTCCCCACACCTCAAATCATCATTCAAACTCCAACTCGCATTAAACTCAAATCCTCTTACAAATTCCCTTCTCTCAAACCTCCAAAGTCTCACACCCGAGCGTCTCACAGACTCGAACATCTCAGCCTCTCCACCATATTAAGATTCAATGTCTCACAGACCCGCGTCGCACAGACTTTGATAACCACATACTCCCACTACAAACGTCTCATAGACCGAGCGTCTTACAGACTAACACCTCAAAAAAACCTTTAAAAAACCCCAAATCTCCAAAACCAGAGTCCTGAACTACGTAAGGTCTGATCTCAACAGGGAGTTGAGTACGTAGGCAACCCACACAGGGTACGACCCCATTCCACTCAAAAAACTCTTTTCCCACTCTAAGGTGTTCTTCATACCTCTCAAAACGTTTAAACCTTCTTCAGTTCCCCAAAACATCAAACCGTTAGACTCTAGGTCTGGTATATTCATTCAACCTCGGACCTTCCCAAATCTTCATTATGCTCATTCGAATTCACCAATTCCCCTTCATGGTGCTGGCTTGGCAAAAAAGCTCACCCCATCCATCGTTTTCTCTCCTCCTGTCCTAATCCTATCATTGGCTTTTAAATGAATCTCTTTAATAAGGTTTTGAAAGAAGACAATCCTGACAATTGGAGACCGAGGTTTCCTCGGGCACCAATCCGAAGTCGTGGTCGTTGCCACTTCTAAGGGGTGTAACCCAGTACGAACCCACAATAGAATCTCTGTAAATGACCAGATAAGCCCTATCCATAGGTAACTATTTCAGAGTCAACCAACGGTTCTAGAACCCAATCTTCCTTCCTAGTATCTTAGGTCAAACTAGGTGGCGACTCTAGTCAAATCCACCTTATAGAGGCATAAGTCCGCGTGGAGCCCATCGAGAGCGGGTGTAGTGCTCACTAGCATTCCCCTTATGCTTTCTGGGAAAGACGGACGATAGAGTAGGTATTTGAGGGATGCCACGATAACAGGTTCTCACCCTCCACAGAATGGCATTTTCTAGGATCTAGGCTTTTTAGTCAGAACCATATTTAGATAGACCCCCCTCATACCGAAAAATCACCCTCCACAGAATGGCGACTCTGCTGGGGATGACTGAACTCCATTCAAAAATTGTCAGGATTCCCCCGCTTTCTTTCAAGACCTTTAAGAGATTCATTCGAAAGCCATAGGACTACTCTACTCCACACTTAGAGTGTGCACTGAGAGGATAGTTAGGATGAGAGTTCAGAGTTCAAGATTGGCCTTGAGTGCCATATGTGTGCTTTACTATTTGCATGCTTCAATTTTGTGTGTTTATTATTGTGTGTTTATTGTCTTATGTTTACTGCTCTTCATGCATGGCATAATATTTATTGCTTATTTATTGCTTTTGTAAATGGGACCTTCCTAGAAGGAGTCAACCCATTGTTGCATCGGGTAGCGTAAGACATGCATTCCTCTGTGTCACCCGCTTCATCCACATGTCACGGGATCCCCAACCGGTCCACGGTTGATTCCCCATGAGTTGGGTCCTTCCTAGAAGGAGTTAACCGCGAGGTAATACGGTCCAAGACCAACGCCTTGAAGCTCATGATCCAAAAATATCCTCCATTACCCGAGTCTAAGCCAGCATATAGCAAACCATGAGCCTTCAGTGTCCAGCTGCCTAATCCGGTGTCTAAGACGGGTTTTATGGGTAGTCACCTCCTTGTATGCCGTCTGTCTGACCACCCTTCTACCTTACCCTGAAGATTGCATGGGCTCAGTTCTCCATTGCTCCTCTGCACCACGGGTGTCTCTAAAGCCCAATGTCACGCTACACGTCCATAGAGGATCCCGTATTTACCGGATACCCATACATGGCACAACGTAGTCAGTGAATAATTTGGACTTTAGACACACCTGACCGTGCAGACGACGAGAGACCCATTCCCATGCAGTACTTCCCCAAGTTTCCCGAAAAGTGAGCGTGTTGTCGGATCATCACTGGCCGTGGCGTATGTTTCCTTATCACTTCGGGTATCCTGACCTTTCGAACTTAAGCACTCCGGACTCTCTTGATAACGTGCCTCGCGAGGGGCATAGCAGAGAAAACCCCGAGAGATGACAGTGAAGGGACGACGGTTCCCCCGGTGAGACGGAGTCATAATTGACCTGGAAAGTGATTATCCCAACATTAACACTTACAACTCCACATCAAATATAGCAACGATTTAATTTATGTTATACATGTGTGCAAATCACCTTTTCAGACCAATCCGTTTTAAAATGTTCGGAATTCTCGTTTGCATGTCCCTAAAAGCTGTTTTTCGAGCTCGTTCAATTTAAAGTTCCACAAAATATTTACTCATAAATGGGATTTTCAAAATTTGTCAGTTCTCCTTTAAAAGTTTATTTCACTAAAATGCTATTTCCGAAACAATTTTCAAAAAAAATTGAATTCGAAAAACCTACTTTCTACAAATGAATTTCAAACAACATTCTTCACCAGCATCCTTTCAAAATTCTTTTGAAAACACTTTTCAAGTCGTTTTTCACAAACGTATTTCAAAATAAATGATTTAGTCCCCATGTTGTGACCCGCTATTTTTGGAGTTCATCCCACCCTCAAGAGCAGCGGCCATGACTGTGGAGCGTACTAATCATTTTGTTTTCACAAAAGTGGTGGATTTTCACAATGATTTTGTGCTCAATCATTCACCTTTCCTTTCTCAAAAATATCCCTCATTCCCCACGACGGAGCAAACGAGGCAGCATGAAGATCAACTACGCGGATCGAGCTGGAAATCAGAGGCGCACCAACCCGTGGAGCTAGCCGGGCGACAAGAAGGCCAACACAAACCGTTCAAATATAAAATCAGAGTTGCACCAACCCGAGTCAAGTGACATAAAGACAATCGAGCAGTCGGTCAAAAGCCTGAAGACGAGCGAGCAGCCGGCAAGAGCCCCGAAGATGAGCGAGCAATCAACCAGAAGCATGAAGATGGACCAGAAGAGTTCAGAAGAAGTTTATCTCGAAATTCCCCATTTTAATGACTTTTCAGAATTGATGGTGTATAGGTTTTTCCCTATGATTCTTTTCTCTCTTGTCTATTTCTAAATAGATTACTTGTATAGGTTTATACATTCCCGTTGAATTTATTCAGATCAATGTGTATAGGGTTCCCCACTCCCTATTTTATTTGCGAATGACCGAGCGTCAAAGTTTATATTGAGAAAATCCGCCACTTTGAAAACACGAGTTTTCGAAATTGTTTTCTAAAACTAGGTTTCTTTTGGCATGCACGTATGATAAAAAGAACGAATAAGGGACGACCCCTCACATCTATATATCATTTCATCAACTTTGCTTTATGGGGTGAAAATTCACGGTATCTACAGGAGGCATCCCCTAAGTAAATAACGCCAACAAATGCAATCGAGCACAAAAAAAAAAAACATGCATTGCATTCATGACAAAAGGGTCACGTGCACTTACAGTCAGTTCAAATCATCAACCTTACATGAATCTCGTCCACACTCCCGAGCATCATGCACTTACGTGTTCCATCGTCACTTGTCACACACCAACTTTCATCCCAATATCTCGAACGCCAGAACCCGATCTCAGAGGGATAGAAAAAGAAAACCGAGCTCAAACCTTCCCCAATCCCAAAGTGTATCATATCGTGGGGCTACCATACGGGAGTTGTCACTCCCCAAAATCCAAAAAAAAATCATGCATCCAAAAATCCCAAAAAAAATGTAGTCTCCGTCATATCGTTGGGCCACTATGCGGGAGTTGTCACTCCCTAAAAATTCAAAAATCCAGGAGCCAATCACCAACCCGACCTCGCTTGAGAGTTACTTCTTAGACAACAACCCCAACTGTTAGACCATATCCAGGACCGACACTGACGGGATGAATTTCATGGACCATCAACTAGAGCCGACTTAAGCGAGACTAGGTGTAGCCTTACCACGCATGCATTGCATAAAAAAAAAACAAACATTCAATCAAAACCTGAAGTCAACCATCTCCATTCATCATTTTCAGCATTTGACGCATCCTATACATAGTAATTCCATATTATCACAACACATTGCAAGGTAGATCGTTACATTTGCGTACCCTCGTATCGAAACGACATCTTTGGGAAAAATCTTGAGAGATTGATTGAACAGGGTGCGTGAACCACTAAACTCTCGACCCGTCGATGAACATAAGGGTCTAATCAAAATCAGCACCACAATCAAGTGAGTAGTGTGCGAAGAGCGGTATTTTCCCTTGAATTCTGAATGAGGATATTGGATAATCCACCGAGCGATGAGGGCAGATAGAGCGAGTCCATAGAGGTAAAACCATGAGCGACTTGTGTATTCCATCAGCACATGGAGAGGCACAATTCATAGTGAGATCAATGTCGATAAACAGGATATGAACTGTGATTCATGCAAAGATCTGAGAATAGTAAGAAAACAATCATTGACTAATGAGAATGACGAGGCACTTAGGATCAAAATCTCCACAAGGTCAAAAAGCTGTAATTTTCCCGAACGTAATCCCTTAGTGAGCCCCGTTGAACCTTTCATGAAAAACTCTTTCTTCAAAAAAGAAACTCCACAGCATGCCAACTCCTCACCCTTGCAATAGAGGATCTCGAAGGAGCCGGAGCCATGGTCTCCCCCCACCATCTTTCACGAAACAAAAAAAAACATTCAAAGAAATCAGTGAGTCAATGAAGCTCCAAAGTCGAACACCCAAAAAAAAACAACAAAAATAGTCAAAGAAATCAATGAGTCAATGCAACTCCGAAGCTGAAAGCCAAAATACAAGGCACGGAAAAAATGCGCGAGAAGGTTGATGAGCCAAGTGCAATTTCAAAAAAAAAGAAAAATGAGAAAGAAGTTCAAACCGTGCACCAGAAGAGCACGAATGAGAAATCTAAATCCAAAGGACCAATGATGTCCAACAGAAACCAAAAGGTTATCGAAACCCGTCCAATCATTTCACCCATGGCAAAGGCAAAACATATCCTCTATTGCACAGAAACTCCACAACTCCAAAACAAATCCTCCGGTCCCATGCGACATACATCGCGCACCTCAGCCCCATTACAACCCAATAAAAGACCTCTGACTCATAAGTCGATGAGCGTTAACTGAAAGTACCGGATCTGAAACATGAATCATAAGCTTCGTACTTGTTATCTACATGTTCCGTCATACCAAAGGGACCATGAGCGAATGAGTGTGACCTACATCACAAGGTCTTATGAGTGCGAGTGAATCTTCGTCCTAAACACCAAGACATAAACAGCCTACTCCATTAAAGGTGAGAAATTAGTAAGGATCGGAAAGTCCAGAACCTCAAAAGGAATTCTAAGGAAAATACTGCTCCGACCATCGAGAGCATCATCACACCATTTAGCACACACGGCCACACTCACGAGAGATTAACCCACATCCCTCCATGAGAGGAAAGCAATTCACGCATTTCAGTTTAACAGTCACTCAAGATCGAACCGAAGATGTCTTATATTCGTAAACCTCATAGTAATAGAGATAGAGCCATACCTTCTCTCTAAAAAAAAAAAACTACATATGCATCTTGCATCTCATCTGGCACTTAGTATTTGCATGCATCATAACCATTCCACCTTCAACATCCGACTGGTAAGAACTCTACCTAGTCTCGCTGAAAATCGACTTCAGTTGCGGTTGTTGAAGCATAACTTTAGATCAAAAGATGTCAACTAGAACCATCCCAGACCATCATCAAGCTACATCGAAGCATCTCGGAGCCATCCTGGGCTATCCTCGAGCAACATCGAACCAAAACTAAAGCCATTCGAGGCCGTACAAGGACAATTCCGGAGCCATCCAGCGTCATGCTCGAGCCTCATCAACACCATATCCAGAACCAAACCGGAGCCATGCGGGAGCCACCTCAAATCCATATCGGATCCATTTCGTCACCAGGGCCTTGCCTACAGAGTTTCGAACTACGTCAGGTCTGATCTCAATACGAAATTGAGCACGTAGGCAGCCCGCCCAGGGTGCGACCACCTCAAAGGAAAAATGCCCCTGTCTTCCTCGCTATCACCAAATAGAGTCTCGTAGCCCTTCCCCGAGCCATCCCGAGCTATCCTGGAGCCATCATGAGAGAACCCTGAAGCCATAACCGGGCCGAAGCCATCCATCCATGACCAAGAATTTATCTGCCACATCAAAACACGTCAAACACAACACAGTCCACCAATCACATCAACCCACCATTCGACTCAAAATCCAAAACAAATCGAAACCCACCAACCGTCCCAAAGTCGTTGCTCACAATGGGGTCGTGAATCATGTCGGAGCCATCCGACCACACTGGAGCCACCCGACCACACAGGAGCCATCCGATCATACCGGAGCCCTCGGATCATATCGAAGCCATTCAGCCATATTAAAACCACAGAGTTCCCAAAGTCACCCAATCACGAAAAACCATCCATTCAAAAACCGACCACAAGATCACAAAAACCAAAACAAAAACTCAAGAGCCATACCGGAGTCATCACGGAACTCTGGAGCCAAGAGTCCTACCAAATCCCGAAACTATAGTGCACATCGGGCGAGACTGTTAAGACAAAACCAAAACACAAGTCCCACACTGACAAAGTCAAGGGCCACATCAAAAAAAAAAACATTCGACTATCACATCCCTCACAATAGCAACAGAAAAGCATCCAATCTCAAATCAATCCACAATCAAAGTCATCCTCAAATCAACCACACAAAGCAGCGAGTTTCGTACAACTCCACAAAGTATCATAGGCTCGTCATAAGTCCTATGGCTAGATGTCAAGAGGTCTAGTTGAGGCTCGTCATAAGTCCTCGTACTTCCAATTGCATTATAGGCTCGTCATAAGTCCTATAGCTAGATGTCAAGAGGTCTAGTTGAGGCTCGTCATAAGTCCTCGTGCAACCCCATCAATCAAATTGTTAGTATCATAGGCTCGTCATAAGTCCTATGGCTAGATGTCAAGAGGTCTAGTTGAGGCTCGTCATAAGTCCTTGTACTTTCAATTGCATTATAGGCTCGTCATAAGTCCTATAGCTAGATGTCAAGAGGTCTAGTTGAGGCTCGTCATAAGTCCTCGTGCAACCCCATCAATCAAATTGTTAGTATCATAGGCTCGTCATAAGTCCTATGGCTAGATGTCAAGAGGTCTAGTTGAGGCTCGTCATAAGTCCTCGTACTTTCAATTGCATTATAGGCTCGTCATAAGTCCTATAGCTAGATGTCAAGAGGTCTAGTTGAGGCTCGTCATAAGTCCTCGTGCAACCCAATCAATCAAATTGTCAGTATCATAGGCTCGTCATAAGTCCTATGGCTAGATGTCAAGAGGTCTAGTTGAGGCTCGTCATAAGTCCTCGTACTTTCAATTGCATTATAGGCTCGTCATAAGTCCTATAGCTAGATGTCAAGAGGTCTAGTTGAGGCTCGTCATAAGTCCTCGTGCAGCCCAATCAATCAAATTGTTAGTATCATAGGCTCGCCATAAGTCCTATGGCTAGATGTCAAGAGGTCTAGTTGAGGCTGGTCATAAGTCCTCGTACTTTCAATTGCATTATAGGCTCGTCATAAGTCCTATAGCTAGATGTCAAGAGGTCTAGTTGAGGCTCGTCATAAGTCCTCGTGCACCCAATCAACCTAGTTGTTAGTATCATAGGCTCGTCATAAGTCCTATGACTAGATGTCAAGAGGTCTAGTTGAGGCTCGTCATAAGTCCTCGTACTTTCAATTGCATTATAGGCTCGTCATAAGTCCTATAGCTAGATGTCAAGAGGTCTAGTTGAGGCTCGTCATAAGTCCTCGTGCATCCCACTATCATCTAATTTTTCCCGCTGCATCCACACAGTGCTCCATTGGCAACTGCATCTCGTTGCACGCATAAAACCATTGTGAGAATTTTTGGCGCCCCGTCAACCTTGATCCAACTCTACAAGGGCTTGTAGAATTGAATCAAGGGGAGCCATCTGTAGACACCAAAAATTCTCTACCCCATCCAGCAATTTACGAAATCATAAGAGGGGTCGTCGCCTTTCTTTTTCAAAACATATTAGCGTGCATGTCATAACGAAGCCGTCATTTTATAACCTTTTTTCAAAGCATTTCATAAAAACACGATGTTCCAAAAAATGAATTTTAAACAATAATCCGGTTTTAAACCCATTCATCTTGCTTTATTTACTTATCTTATTCTTTACATTCCACAATTTCATGTTCCTTACGAAGAAAACGATTCATTTTAGTAGATTAATTTCTTTCGTCTTACCGTACATTCATATTGTAAACACTAGCGTTTTTTAAGGAATCATTCAGTTCAATAGAGCGTTAGTATTATTTCTCTCATTCATTTATCGAGTTCTGCAGTGGTGGAGTTGGTTAGTGCTTACCTGAAGGATGAAGAGCACCCAGGTTCGAATCTGGGCGAGAGCACTTTGCTCTATGTTTTTTGATTCTCTATGAAACAACAACAAAAAAACAAAACCTAGGGACAGGGGAGCCGACAAGTATTCTCTTCTTTCCTGTTGCAAAAAAGAAAACGAAGGTATGGGTTTCCTCCTCAATTTCGAATCCCACCCAAGTCCATACTTCTCTGTCGTCTCCTTCTCGATTCGCTGCCCCGACTTTTTCTTTTCCTCACCATCTTCTTCACTCCCTTCCTGGATCTACCTTCTTCAACTGGTGAAACCCAGAAGATGAACAAAACGAGGCCAGCTTCTTCCTAAACCCAACCGACCTTGACTCCCGTTCTTCGCTCTATCGCCATACATCCCTTTACTTTCTTCTCTTCTGTTCGATCTTCATCTGGCTCGAGGATCACCCACACAAATATTTTACCTTCAACCTCACCCGCATTCGTCTCCCACCTCCAAGAAAAACTCTCACCATCCTCCCTCTGATTTTTCCTTCGAAGAACCCTAAACCCTCACAGAGAAGAGCAAGAAGTCAAAAACCAGAATTCCTTTCTTCCTTGCTCTACTACTCCAATCGAAATCTTCATCGAAGAGAACACATGCTCACACCTCCCTAATTCTCTTCATTCACGGTGATTTTGCAACCCCTGGCGACAAGAAACATACATACCCTACCTTCTCTTCATCCCTTTCTCGGAGCATACCTCAACCTTTCTTCATTCTCTTACTCTCCCGGTAATTTTGCTCGCAACTGGCGACGAGATGCTACGCCTCCCTCCGTCTCTGCAACACGGCGGCGAACAAAGGAACACTCCTGCTTTGCCTATTCTCCGAGACCAACACTCTCCGAAATTTGCAACCGAAATTGACGACGAGGAACATCACTGCTCTGCCTCTCCATCATTCTCTCGCGCACGGTAGTTTTGCGCCCAACCTGGCGAACGAAGGAATATCCAGTTCTTCCTCACGGTACCCAACCTGGCAAACAAGGAACACCCATCCACCTTCTTCGTTCTCTTCAACAGCATGACTGGCGAAACAAAGAGTATAGGCTCTGCTCCAGTTCACTCGTCTTCACCGGCGGTACCCTCCTCATTCTCTTCATGTTGCTGGCGAACAACCACGCGATAGATCACCGGAACTGCTTCACCGTTTCGGTCGTCTTCGTTCTCTTCACCCACGAGATTAGTGCCAGTCGGAACTCAAGTGAGGTCGTCGAAGTCCATCCAAACCTGAAGCAAATTCGTGACTGGCGTCGGAATTAGCGTGTCGAGATTAAGCTTAGTTTTTCTTTACAGTTTCGGTTTCCTTCCAATTTTGTTTTGTTGGGTTGATTACAGTTGTGAAATAATATGTGTTATATGTTGGCTTTTGTTTGGTGTTTTGCTCTTTTACAGGAAGCTCCATTACCTTCGTCCTGGTTTTATAACTTCATTCATTGTGAGCCATGCGTGTTACAGATCCCTTTACCCTGCGTTCCCCTTCTTTCTGTCCATTCGATTATGTTTGTCCATTAACATGTCTTGTTTTAGTGTGTTTCTTTTTTTTATCATCTGCAGGTAACTCTTGTCAAAAAAATCGGTACCAATTCCTAACTGAAATAGCTGTAGTTTTTGTAAATGGCATGATGAAATACTATGTCCGTGATGCAATTTTGATATCTCTTTGTGTTTTGTGCTCGGATGCTGTTGCTCCCAGTGTATATGTTGCTGTAAATGTTATATGCTGATGAGTGGATGAGTTTTATTCTCTAAGTACAGTTGAAAAAAAAGATACAGGTTATTTCCACCTTCCTGCTGAATACACTGTTTGCTTACTCGGTTGTTAATTAAACTGAGATGGGAAGTTTCTGTTGTGGGTATGCTAATATGTTGTTCGTATGGCCATGTCTAATACTTGTACAATTAAATCTGACTCGAAATTTTGGGCCTATTCAACCAGTAATTGAAACGAGATTATGAGCTTTAGATTTGAATTTTTGCGTCTACTGTTTTGAATTGCTTTTAGTTGGGAGTTTCTTTGTTGGACCTTTTTAAAGACAATAAATCAGGGTTGCAACTCCTTTAGGAACAGAGATAATAATAATAAAAAAAAAAGAGCAAATGCATGCGGCCACAAGTTTCATGTTGTACTTATTGATTGCTCATCTTTGATTGGGATTATTTATTTGTATCACATATTACATACTGTATAGAATAGTTTGGCAATTGTTGGACCTAGTCCAATATAGAGGCCCAATACCTAGGAAGCTCTAGTTAGCCTATAGGTCACCCCTTTGTAGAAAAGCCTTAGGTTTGGGGTATCCTCAATGTATACGGGTCCTAGACACGGTCCATGTGAGGAATACCCGTTTTCCTCAAAACTTTTCAAATCATCCCTTAATGTCAGAATAAAATGCACAATCAACATTCCAATTAAAAAAAAATCATCAAATTTCATTTCAAAAATCAGTCAATTTCAAAATCTAAACATCAATTCACTTCAAATGCCAAATAAAGCCCAACATCCAAAATAAAAAGGCCCAAGGCCTAAATCAAAACCCAAAAATCAAGTCAAACCCAACTCGGCCCAAGCCCACTCGGCCCATCAAGCTCACTCGGCCCATCAAACCCCCTTTTGACCCAAAGCCCACACTTGAGGCCCAAGCCCCACAAATCAACTCCAAGCTCACACTCAAAGCCCACACTCGACGCCCAAGTCCACACTTAAAGTTCAAGCCCATTTTGGCCCAAAGGCCCAAATGAAGTCCAAGTTTGACCAAACCCAAACTTTGACCAATCCGAGTGTTGACCTTGACCTAGCTTTGACCAATCAGAATGTTGACCTTGACCGAACTTTGACCTTGACCCAAACGTTGACCTTGACCCAACTTTGACCTGGCCCGTTTTCCAGGCCCAATTCAATCCAATTCACTCAATCCCATTCAAACCCAAATTGTAGATTCCATCCAAACTCCAAAAATCCAAAAACATTCCTCATTATTCAGTTTTAATTCCAAAAATCATGAAAATCTCTTTGCTCAAATTTCCAAACAGTCGTTTTTTAAAACTTCATCAAGTTTTCAAAAGAAACTATTTTGTGGAATTTTAAAGGAAAAACTCTTCTCACATCACAGACTCTTCTCAACAAGCAGAAAGTTCTTCTCACATATACAGAAAGTTTTCTCCTAAATTTCCCAAATCAGTGTTTCTATTGAGAATTCCGAACAACTTCAAAAAGTTTTCAACTTAGTCTTCAGCTCAAATAAATTGTTTTCGGGGAACATGTGGTGTCTAACACCTTCAAAGAACGTTTTCTTCCTTGTTAGACATCACTTGTCTCTCTTCTAAAATAAAAATCCGAGGCGGGGCACTGGGGTCATAACCTCCCTTGTCGCAGTCTGGATATCTTTAGGCGGGGCATTAGGGTGACAAACCTCCCCTAATTGCAGCCTAGATTTTCTACAAGGCGGGGCGCTAGGGAAGTAACGGCCTTCCTAGTTGCAGCCGGGATTTTAGAATCGTCTAACTCCCTTCCACTCGATTTCAATGTTTTGGTTTTTAATGTTTAAAACCGGGAGTTAGAGACGTTTAGGGTTCGACCGGAGACATCTCTTCATGGTGTTTCTCTGAACCTACTTTTTCGACATAAATTCATTGCCCCATCTTTCGAGCCTCGGCACTTACCATTAATTAAGTGTCGTGTTCGAGGGGTACATAGGGTAATCCTCGGGATTATCCGCCCTTTTACAATAAAATGATTTCCTCCTCAATTGCTTTCAAACCTTAAATTTAAAGAACTCGGGATCTCTATTCAAATACCAATTGCCCCACACCTCAAATCATTCAAAACTTCAACTCCAACTCGCATTAAACTCAAATCCTCTTACAAATCCACATTCCAGCTTCTCTCAAACCTCCAAAGTCTCACAGGCCCGAGCGTCTCACGACTCGAAACATCTCAGCCTCTCCACCATATTAAGATTCAATGTCTCACAGACCCGCGTCGCACAGACTTTGATAACCACATACCTCCCACTACAAACGTCTCATAGACCCAGCGTCTTACAGACTAACACCTCAAAAAAACCTTTAAAAAACCCCAAAATCTCCAAAACCAGTCCTGAACTACGTAAGGTCTGATCTCAACAGGGAGTTGAGTACGTAGGCAACCCACACAGGGTACGACCCCATTCCACTCAAAAAACTCTTTTCCCACTCTAAGGTGTTCTTCATACCTCTCAAAACGTTTAAACCTTCTTCAGTTCCCCAAAACATCAAACCGTTAGACTCTAGGTCTGGTATATTCATTCAACCTCGGACCTTCCCAAATCTTCATTATATGCTCATTCGAATTCACCAATTCCCCTTCATGGTGCTGGCTTGGCAAAAAAGCTCACCCCATCCATCGTTTTCTCTCCTCCTGTCCTAATCCTATCATTGGCTTTTAAATGAATCTCTTTAATAAGGTTTTGAAAGAAGACAATCCTGACAATTGGAGACCGAGGTTTCCTCGGGCACCAATCCGAAGTCGTGGTCGTTGCCACTTCTAAGGGGTGTAACCCAGTACGAACCCACAATAGAATCTCTGTAAATGACCAGATAAGCCCTATCCATAGGTAACTATTTCAGAGTCAACCAACGGTTCTAGAACCCTCTCTTCCTTCCTAGTATTCTTAGGTCAAACTAGGTGGCGACTCTAGTCAAATCCCTTATAGAGCATAAGTCCGCGTGGAGCCCATCGAGAGCGGGTGTAGTGCTCACTAGCATTCCCCTTATGCTTTCTGGGAAAGACGGACGATAGAGTAGGTATTTGAGGGATGCCACGATAACAGGTTCTCACCCTCCACAGAATGGCATTTTCTAGGATCTAGGCTTTTTAGTCAGAACCATATTTAGATAGACCCCCCTCATACCGAAAAATCACCCTCCACAGAATGGCGACTCTGCTGGGGATGACTGAACTCCATTCAAAAATTGTCAGGATTCCCCCGCTTTCTTTCAAGACCTTTAAGAGATTCATTCGAAAGCCATAGGACTACTCTACTCCACACTTAGAGTGTGCACTGAGAGGATAGTTAGGATGAGAGTTCAGAGTTCAAGATTGGCCTTGAGTGCCATATGTGTGCTTTACTATTTGCATGCTTCAATTTTGTGTGTTTATTATTGTGTGTTTATTGTCTTATGTTTACTGCTCTTCATGCATGGCATAATATTTATTGCTTATTTATTGCTTTTGTAAATGGGACCTTCCTAGAAGGAGTCAACCCATTGTTGCATCGGGTAGCGTAAGACATGCATTCCTCTGTGTCACCCGCTTCATCCACATGTCACGGGATCCCCAACCGGTCCACGGTTGATTCCCCATGAGTTGGGTCCTTCCTAGAAGGAGTTAACCCGCGAGGTAATACGGTCCAAGACCAACGCCTTGAAGCTCATGATCCAAAAATATCCTCCATTACCCGAGTCTAAGCCAGCATATAGCAAACCATGAGCCTTCAGTGTCCAGCTGCCTAATCCGGTGTCTAAGACGGGTTTTATGGGTAGTCACCTCCTTGTATGCCGTCTGTCTGACCACCCTTCTACCTTACCCTGAAGATTGCATGGGCTCAGTTCTCCATTGCTCCTCTGCACCACGGGTGTCTCTAAAGCCCAATGTCACGCTACACGTCCATAGAGGATCCCGTATTTACCGGATACCCATACATGGCACAACGTAGTCAGTGAATAATTTGGACTTTAGACACACCTGACCGTGCAGACGACGAGAGACCCATTCCCATGCAGTACTTCCCCAAGTTTCCCGAAAAGTGAGCGTGTTGTCGGATCATCACTGGCCGTGGCGTATGTTTCCTTATCACTTCGGGTATCCTGACCTTTCGAACTTAAGCACTCCGGACTCTCTTGATAACGTGCCTCGCGAGGGGCATAGCAGAGAAAAACCCCGAGAGATGACAGTGAAGGGACGACGGTTCCCCCGGTGAGACGGAGTCATAATTGACCTGGAAAGTGATTATCCCAACATTAACACTTACAACTCCACATCAAATATAGCAACGATTTAATTTATGTTATACATGTGTGCAAATCACCTTTTCAGACCAATCCGTTTTAAAATGTTCGGAATTCTCGTTTGCATGTCCCTAAAAGCTGTTTTTCGAGCTCGTTCAATTTAAAGTTCCACAAAATAT
Organism: Limonium bicolor; assembly: GCA_023374045.1. Lineage (NCBI taxonomy): Eukaryota > Viridiplantae > Streptophyta > Magnoliopsida > Caryophyllales > Plumbaginaceae > Limonium > Limonium bicolor. The sequence continues at coordinate 476,975,983 of CM041776.1, forward strand.
TTACTCATAAATGGGATTTTCAAAATTTGTCAGTTCTCCTTTAAAAGTTTATTTCACTAAAATGCTATTTCCGAAACAATTTTCAAAAAAAATTGAATTCGAAAAACCTACTTTCTACAAATGAATTTCAAACAACATTCTTCACCAGCATCCTTTCAAAATTCTTTTGAAAACACTTTTCAAGTCGTTTTTCACAAACGTATTTCAAAATAAATGATTTAGTCCCCATGTTGTGACCCGCTATTTTTGGAGTTCATCCCACCCTCAAGAGCAGCGGCCATGACTGTGGAGCGTACTAATCATTTCGTGTTTTCACAAAAGTGGTGGATTTTCACAATGATTTTGTGCTCAATCATTCACCTTTCCTTTCTCAAAAATATCCCTCATTCCCCACGACGGAGCAAACGAGGCAGCATGAAGATCAACTACGCGGATCGAGCTGGAAATCAGAGGCGCACCAACCCGTGGAGCTAGCCGGGCGACAAGAAGGCCAACACAAACCGTTCAAATATAAAATCAGAGTTGCACCAACCCGAGTCAAGTGACATAAAGACAATCGAGCAGTCGGTCAAAAGCCTGAAGACGAGCGAGCAGCCGGCAAGAGCCCCGAAGATGAGCGAGCAATCAACCAGAAGCATGAAGATGGACCAGAAGAGTTCAGAAGAAGTTTATCTCGAAATTCCCCATTTTAATGACTTTTCAGAATTGATGGTGTATAGGTTTTTCCCTATGATTCTTTTCTCTCTTGTCTATTTCTAAATAGATTACTTGTATAGGTTTATACATTCCCGTTGAATTTATTCAGATCAATGTGTATAGGGTTCCCCACTCCCTATTTATTTGCGAATGACCGAGCGTCAAAGTTTATATTGAGAAAATCCGCCACTTTGAAAACACGAGTTTTCGAAATTGTTTTCTAAAACTAGGTTTCTTTTGGCATGCACGTATGATAAAAAGAACGAATAAGGGACGACCCCTCACATCTATATCATTTCATCAACTTTGCTTTATGGGGTGAAAATTCACGGTATCTACAGGAGGCATCCCCTAAGTAAATAACGCCAACAAATGCAATCGAGCACAAAAAAAAAAAACATGCATTGCATTCATGACAAAAGGGTCACGTGCACTTACAGTCAGTTCAAATCATCAACCTTACATGAATCTCGTCCACACTCCCGAGCATCATGCACTTACGTGTTCCATCGTCACTTGTCACACACCAACTTTCATCCCAATATCTCGAACGCCAGAACCCGATCTCAGAGGGATAGAAAAAGAAAACCGAGCTCAAACCTTCCCCAATCCCAAAGTGTATCATATCGTGGGGCTACCATACGGGAGTTGTCACTCCCCAAAATCCAAAAAAAAATCATGCATCCAAAAATCCCAAAAAAAATGTAGTCTCCGTCATATCGTTGGGCCACTATGCGGGAGTTGTCACTCCCTAAAAATTCAAAAATCCAGGAGCCAATCACCAACCCGACCTCGCTTGAGAGTTACTTCTTAGACAACAACCCCAACTGTTAGACCATATCCAGGACCGACACTGACGGGATGAATTTCATGGACCATCAACTAGAGCCGACTTAAGCGAGACTAGGTGTAGCCTTACCACGCATGCATTGCATAAAAAAAAAAACAAACATTCAATCAAAACCTGAAGTCAACCATCTCCATTCATCATTTTCAGCATTTGACGCATCCTATACATAGTAATTCCATATTATCACAACACATTGCAAGGTAGATCGTTACATTTGCGTACCCTCGTATCGAAACGACATCTTTGGGAAAAATCTTGAGAGATTGATTGAACAGGGTGCGTGAACCACTAAACTCTCGACCCGTCGATGAACATAAGGGTCTAATCAAAATCAGCACCACAATCAAGTGAGTAGTGTGCGAAGAGCGGTATTTTCCCTTGAATTCTGAATGAGGATATTGGATAATCCACCGAGCGATGAGGGCAGATAGAGCGAGTCCATAGAGGTAAAACCATGAGCGACTTGTGTATTCCATCAGCACATGGAGAGGCACAATTCATAGTGAGATCAATGTCGATAAACAGGATATGAACTGTGATTCATGCAAAGATCTGAGAATAGTAAGAAAACAATCATTGACTAATGAGAATGACGAGGCACTTAGGATCAAAATCTCCACAAGGTCAAAAAGCTGTAATTTTCCCGAACGTAATCCCTTAGTGAGCCCCGTTGAACCTTTCATGAAAAACTCTTTCTTCAAAAAAGAAACTCCACAGCATGCCAACTCCTCACCCTTGCAATAGAGGATCTCGAAGGAGCCGGAGCCATGGTCTCCCCCCACCATCTTTCACGAAACAAAAAAAACATTCAAAGAAATCAGTGAGTCAATGAAGCTCCAAAGTCGAACACCCAAAAAAAAACAAACAAAAATAGTCAAAGAAATCAATGAGTCAATGCAACTCCGAAGCTGAAAGCCAAAATACAAGGCACGGAAAAAATGCGCGAGAAGGTTGATGAGCCAAGTGCAATTTCAAAAAAAAAAGAAAAATGAGAAAGAAGTTCAAACCGTGCACCAGAAGAGCACGAATGAGAAATCTAAATCCAAAGGACCAATGATGTCCAACAGAAACCAAAAGGTTATCGAAACCCGTCCAATCATTTCACCCATGGCAAAGGCAAAACATATCCTCTATTGCACAGAAACTCCACAACTCCAAAACAAATCCTCCGGTCCCATGCGACATACATCGCGCACCTCAGCCCCATTACAACCCAATAAAAGACCTCTGACTCATAAGTCGATGAGCGTTAACTGAAAGTACCGGATCTGAAACATGAATCATAAGCTTCGTACTTGTTATCTACATGTTCCGTCATACCAAAGGGACCATGAGCGAATGAGTGTGACCTACATCACAAGGTCTTATGAGTGCGAGTGAATCTTCGTCCTAAACACCAAGACATAAACAGCCTACTCCATTAAAGGTGAGAAATTAGTAAGGATCGGAAAGTCCAGAACCTCAAAAGGAATTCTAAGGAAAATACTGCTCCGACCATCGAGAGCATCATCACACCATTTAGCACACACGGCCACACTCACGAGAGATTAACCCACATCCCTCCATGAGAGGAAAGCAATTCACCAGCATTTCAGTTTAACAGTCACTCAAGATCGAACCGAAGATGTCTTATATTCGTAAACCTCATAGTAATAGAGATAGAGCCATACCTTCTCTCTAAAAAAAAAAACTACATATGCATCTTGCATCTCATCTGGCACTTAGTATTTGCATGCATCATAACCATTCCACCTTCAACATCCGACTGGTAAGAACTCTACCTAGTCTCGCTGAAAATCGACTTCAGTTGCGGTTGTTGAAGCATAACTTTAGATCAAAAGATGTCAACTAGAACCATCCCAGACCATCATCAAGCTACATCGAAGCATCTCGGAGCCATCCTGGGCTATCCTCGAGCAACATCGAACCAAACTAAAGCCATTCGAGGCCGTACAAGGACAATTCCGGAGCCATCCAGCGTCATGCTCGAGCCTCATCAACACCATATCCAGAACCAAACCGGAGCCATGCGGGAGCCACCTCAAATCCATATCGGATCCATTTCGTCACCAGGGCCTTGCCTACAGAGTTTCGAACTACGTCAGGTCTGATCTCAATACGAAATTGAGCACGTAGGCAGCCCGCCCAGGGTGCGACCACCTCAAAGGAAAAATGCCCCTGTCTTCCTCGCTATCACCAAATAGAGTCTCGTAGCCCTTCCCCGAGCCATCCCGAGCTATCCTGGAGCCATCATGAGAGAACCCTGAAGCCATAACCGGGCCGAAGCCATCCATCCATGACCAAGAATTTATCTGCCACATCAAAACACGTCAAACACACACAGTCCACCAATCACATCACCCACCATTCGACTCAAAATCCAAAACAAATCGAAACCCACCAACCGTCCCAAAGTCGTTGCTCACAATGGGGTCGTGAATCATGTCGGAGCCATCCGACCACACTGGAGCCACCCGACCACACAGGAGCCATCCGATCATACCGGAGCCCTCGGATCATATCGAAGCCATTCAGCCATATTAAAACCACAGAGTTCCCAAAGTCACCCATCACGAAAAACCATCCATTCAAACCACAAGATCACAAAAACCAAAACAAAACTCAAGAGCCATACCGGAGTCATCACGGAACTCTGGAGCCAAGAGTCCTACCAAATCCCGAAACTATAGTGCACATCGGGCGAGACTGTTAAGACAAAACCAAAACACAGTCCCACACTGACAAAGTCAAGGGCCACATCAACAAAAAAAAACATTCGACTATCACATCCTCACAATAGCAACAGAAAAGCATCCAATCTCAAATCAATCCACAATCAAAGTCATCCTCAAATCACCACACAAAGCAGCGAGTTTCGTACAACTCCACAAAGTATCATAGGCTCGTCATAAGTCCTATGGCTAGATGTCAAGAGGTCTAGTTGAGGCTCGTCATAAGTCCTCGTACTTCCAATTGCATTATAGGCTCGTCATAAGTCCTATAGCTAGATGTCAAGAGGTCTAGTTGAGGCTCGTCATAAGTCCTCGTGCACCCCATCAATCAAATTGTTAGTATCATAGGCTCGTCATAAGTCCTATGGCTAGATGTCAAGAGGTCTAGTTGAGGCTCGTCATAAGTCCTTGTACTTTCAATTGCATTATAGGCTCGTCATAAGTCCTATAGCTAGATGTCAAGAGGTCTAGTTGAGGCTCGTCATAAGTCCTCGTGCAACCCCATCAATCAAATTGTTAGTATCATAGGCTCGTCATAAGTCCTATGGCTAGATGTCAAGAGGTCTAGTTGAGGCTCGTCATAAGTCCTCGTACTTTCAATTGCATTATAGGCTCGTCATAAGTCCTATAGCTAGATGTCAAGAGGTCTAGTTGAGGCTCGTCATAAGTCCTCGTGCAACCCAATCAATCAAATTGTCAGTATCATAGGCTCGTCATAAGTCCTATGGCTAGATGTCAAGAGGTCTAGTTGAGGCTCGTCATAAGTCCTCGTACTTTCAATTGCATTATAGGCTCGTCATAAGTCCTATAGCTAGATGTCAAGAGGTCTAGTTGAGGCTCGTCATAAGTCCTCGTGCAGCCCAATCAATCAAATTGTTAGTATCATAGGCTCGCCATAAGTCCTATGGCTAGATGTCAAGAGGTCTAGTTGAGGCTGGTCATAAGTCCTCGTACTTTCAATTGCATTATAGGCTCGTCATAAGTCCTATAGCTAGATGTCAAGAGGTCTAGTTGAGGCTCGTCATAAGTCCTCGTGCACCCAATCAACCTAGTTGTTAGTATCATAGGCTCGTCATAAGTCCTATGACTAGATGTCAAGAGGTCTAGTTGAGGCTCGTCATAAGTCCTCGTACTTTCAATTGCATTATAGGCTCGTCATAAGTCCTATAGCTAGATGTCAAGAGGTCTAGTTGAGGCTCGTCATAAGTCCTCGTGCATCCCACTATCATCTAATTTTTCCCGCTGCATCCACACAGTGCTCCATTGGCAACTGCATCTCGTTGCACGCATAAAACCATTGTGAGAATTTTTGGCGCCCCGTCAACCTTGATCCAACTCTACAAGGGCTTGTAGAATTGAATCAAGGGGAGCCATCTGTAGACACCAAAAATTCTCACCCCATAAAGCAAATTTCGAAATAATAAGAGGGGTCGTCGCCTTTCTTTTTCAAAACATATTAGCGTGCATGTCATAACGAAGCCGTCATTTTATAACCTTTTTTCAAAGCATTTCATAAAAACACGATGTTCCAAAAAATGAATTTTTAAACAATAATCCGGTTTTAAACCCATTCATCTTGCTTTATTTACTTATCTTATTCTTTACATTCCACAATTTCATGTTCCTTACGAAGAAAACGATTCATTTTAGTAGATTAATTTCTTTCGTCTTACCGTACATTCATATTGTAAACACTAGCGTTTTTTAAGGAATCATTCAGTTCAACATAGAGCGTTAGTATTATTTCTCTCATTCATTTATCGAGTTCTGCAGTGGTGGAGTTGGTTAGTGCTTACCTGAAGGATGAAGAGCACCCAGGTTCGAATCTGGGCGAGAGCACTTTGCTCTATGTTTTTTGATTCTCTATGAAACAACAACAAAAAAACAAAACCTAGGGACAGGGGAGCCGACAAGTATTCTCTTCTTTCCTGTTGCAAAAAAGAAAACGAAGGTATGGGTTTCCTCCTCAATTTCGAATCCCACCCCAAGTCCATACTTCTCTGTCGTCTCCTTCTCGATTCGCTGCCCCCGACTTTTTCTTTTCCTCACCATCTTCTTCACTCCCTTCCTGGATCTACCTTCTTCAACTGGTGAAACCCAGAAGATGAACAAAACGAGGCCAGCTTCTTCCTAAACCCAACCGACCTTGACTCCCGTTCTTCGCTCTATCGCCATACATCCCTTTACTTTCTTCTCTTCTGTTCGATCTTCATCTGGCTCGAGGATCACCCACACAAATATTTTACCTTCAACCTCACCCGCATTCGTCTCCCACCTCCAAGAAAAACTCTCACCATCCTCCCTCTGATTTTTCCTTCGAAGAACCCTAAACCCCTCACAGAGAAGAGCAAGAAGTCAAAAACCAGAATTCCTTTCTTCCTTGCTCTACTACTCCAATCGAAATCTTCATCGAAGAGAACACATGCTCACACCTCCCTAATTCTCTTCATTCACGGTGATTTTGCAACCCCTGGCGACAAGAAACATACATACCCTACCTTCTCTTCATCCCTTTCTCGGAGCATACCTCAACCTTTCTTCATTCTCTTACTCTCCCGGTAATTTTGCTCGCAACTGGCGACGAGATGCTACGCCTCCCTCCGTCTCTGCAACACGGCGGCGAACAAAGGAACACTCCTGCTTTGCCTATTCTCCGAGACCAACACTCTCCGAAATTTGCAACCGAAATTGACGACGAGGAACATCACTGCTCTGCCTCTCCATCATTCTCTCGCGCACGGTAGTTTTGCGCCCAACCTGGCGAACGAAGGAATATCCAGTTCTTCCTCACGGTACCCAACCTGGCAAACAAGGAACACCCATCCACCTTCTTCGTTCTCTTCAACAGCATGACTGGCGAAACAAAGAGTATAGGCTCTGCTCCAGTTCACTCGTCTTCACCGGCGGTACCCTCCTCATTCTCTTCATGTTGCTGGCGAACAACCACGCGATAGATCACCGGAACTGCTTCACCGTTTCGGTCGTCTTCGTTCTCTTCACCCACGAGATTAGTGCCAGTCGGAACTCAAGTGAGGTCGTCGAAGTCCATCCAAACCTGAAGCAAATTCGTGACTGGCGTCGGAATTAGCGTGTCGAGATTAAGCTTAGTTTTTCTTTACAGTTTCGGTTTCCTTCCAATTTTGTTTTGTTGGGTTGATTACAGTTGTGAAATAATATGTGTTATATGTTGGCTTTTGTTTGGTGTTTTAGCTCTTTTACAGGAAGCTCCATTACCTTCGTCCTGGTTTTATAACTTCATTCATTGTGAGCCATGCGTGTTACAGATCCCTTTACCCTGCGTTCCCCTTCTTTCTGTCCATTCGATTATGTTTGTCCATTAACATGTCTTGTTTTAGTGTGTTTCTTTTTTTTATCATCTGCAGGTAACTCTTGTCAAAAAAATCGGTACCAATTCCTAACTGAAATAGCTGTAGTTTTTGTAAATGGCATGATGAAATACTATGTCCGTGATGCAATTTTGATATCTCTTTGTGTTTTGTGCTCGGATGCTGTTGCTCCCAGTGTATATGTTGCTGTAAATGTTATATGCTGATGAGTGGATGAGTTTTATTCTCTAAGTACAGTTGAAAAAAAAAGATACAGGTTATTTCCACCTTCCTGCTGAATACACTGTTTGCTTACTCGGTTGTTAATTAAAACTGAGATGGGAAGTTTCTGTTGTGGGTATGCTAATATGTTGTTCGTATGGCCATGTCTAATACTTGTACAATTAAATCTGACTCGAAATTTTGGGCCTATTCAACCAGTAATTGAAACGAGATTATGAGCTTTAGATTTGAATTTTTGCGTCTACTGTTTTGAATTGCTTTTAGTTGGGAGTTTCTTTGTTGGACCTTTTTTAAAGACAATAAATCAGGGTTGCAACTCCTTTAGGAACAGAGATAATAATAATAAAAAAAAAAGAGCAAATGCATGCGGCCACAAGTTTCATGTTGTACTTATTGATTGCTCATCTTTGATTGGGATTATTTATTTGTATCACATATTACATACTGTATAGAATAGTTTGGCAATTGTTGGACCTAGTCCAATATAGAGGCCCAATACCTAGGAAGCTCTAGTTAGCCTATAGGTCACCCCTTTGTAGAAAAGCCTTAGGTTTGGGGTATCCTCAATGTATACGGGTCCTAGACACGGTCCATGTGAGGAATACCCGTTTTCCTCAAAACTTTTCAAATCATCCCTTAATGTCAGAATAAAATGCACAATCAACATTCCAATTAAAAAAAAATCATCAAATTTCATTTCAAAAATCAGTCAATTTCAAAATCTAAACATCAATTCACTTCAAATGCCAAATAAAGCCCAACATCCAAAATAAAAAGGCCCAAGGCCTAAATCAAAACCCAAAAATCAAGTCAAACCCAACTCGGCCCAAGCCCACTCGGCCCATCAAGCTCACTCGGCCCATCAAACCCCCTTTTGACCCAAAGCCCACACTTGAGGCCCAAGCCCACAATCAAACTCCAAGCTCACACTCAAAGCCCACACTCGACGCCCAAGTCCACACTTAAAGTTCAAGCCCATTTTGGCCCAAAGGCCCAAATGAAGTCCAAGTTTGACCAAACCCAAACTTTGACCAATCCGAGTGTTGACCTTGACCTAGCTTTGACCAATCAGAATGTTGACCTTGACCGAACTTTGACCTTGACCCAAACGTTGACCTTGACCCAACTTTGACCTGGCCCGTTTTCCAGGCCCAATTCAATCCAATTCACTCAATCCCATTCAAACCCAAATTGTAGATTCCATCCAAACTCCAAAAATCCAAAAACATTCCTCATTATTCAGTTTTAATTCCAAAAATCATGAAAATCTCTTTGCTCAAATTTCCAAACAGTCGTTTTTTAAAACTTCATCAAGTTTTCAAAAGAAACTATTTTGTGGAATTTTAAAGGAAAAACTCTTCTCACATCACAGAAAACTCTTCTCAACAAGCAGAAAGTTCTTCTCACATATACAGAAAGTTTTCTCCTAAAAACATTTCTCAAAATCAGTGTTTCTTTACAGAGAATTCCGAACAACTTCAGACACTTTCCAACTCAGTTTTCAAGCTCCAAAAATAAATTATTTTCGGGGAACATGTAATGTCTAACACCTTCAAAGAACGTTTTCTTCCTTGTTAGACATCACTTGTCTCTCTTCTAAATAAAAATCCGAGGCGGGGCACTGGGGTCATAACCTCCCTTGTCGCAGTCTGGATCTCTTTAGGCGGGGCATTAGGGTGACAAACCTCCCCTAATTGCAGCCTAGATTCTTACGAGGCGGGGTGCTAGGGATGTGACTGCCTTCCTAGTTGCAGCCGGGATTTCAGAATCGTCTAACTCCCTTCCACTCAATTTCAATGTTTTGATTTTTAACATTTTAAAACCCGGGAGTTAGAGACGTTATTAGGGTTCGACTGAGAACATCTCCTTTATGGTGTTTCTCTCTGAACCCTATTTTTCGACATAAATTCATTGCCCCATCTTTCGAGCCTCGGCACTTACCATTAATTAAGTGTCGTGTTCGAGGGGGTACATAGGGTGATCCCTCGGATCATCCGCCCTTTCACAACAAAATAATTTTCCTCAACCATTTTCAAACCCCTAAAAACCCAGAGATCTCTATTCAAACTCCAACTCTCCTTAAACTCAAATCCTCTTGCAAATTCTAGCTTCATTCAAACTTCTAAAGTCTCACAGACCCGAGCGTCTTATAGACTCGAACATCTCACGAACTCGAATGTCTCACAGACCCGAGCGTCTCACAGACTCAACCATTCCGGGAGTTCAATGTCCCACAGACCTGGGCGTCTCATAGACTCTAATCTCCCAAAACCCGAAACTTCCTGAAACTTCGAGCCCTTCTAAAATCTCAAACTACAAATATCTTCAAAGCTCCACAAACATCAAAACCTCCAAAACCCAAACACACTGAACTACGTAAGGTCTGATCTCAACAGGGAGTTGAGTACGTAGGCAGCCCATTTAGGGTGCGACCCCATTCCAAACAAAAAACCCCTTTCCCCCTCTCAACCCTCCAACCAAACTAACTCCAAAACCAGCCTATCCTTCAAATCTTCTAAATCATCTAATCCTCAATCCACACTCAATCATATCCCTTGGCTTTTAAATGAATCTCTTTAATAAGGTTTTGAAAGAAGACAATCCTGACAATTGGAGACCGAGGTTTCCTCGGGCACCAATCCGAAGTCGTGGTCGTTGCCACTTCTAAGGGGTGTAACCCAGTACGAACCCACAATAGAATCTCTGTAAATGACCAGATAAGCCCTATCCATAGGTAACTATTTCAGAGTCAACCAACGGTTCCTAGAACCCAATCTTCCTTCCTAGTATTCTTAGGTCAAACTAGGTGGCGACTCTAGTCAAATCCACCTTATAGAGGCATAAGTCCGCGTGGAGCCCATCGAGAGCGGGTGTAGTGCTCACTAGCATTCCCCTTATGCTTTCTGGGAAAGACGGACGATAGAGTAGGTATTTGAGGGATGCCACGATAACAGGTTCTCACCCTCCACAGAATGGCATTTTCTAGGATCTAGGCTTTTTAGTCAGAACCATATTTAGATAGACCCCCCTCATACCGAAAAATCACCCTCCACAGAATGGCGACTCTGCTGGGGATGACTGAACTCCATTCAAAAATTGTCAGGATTCCCCCGCTTTCTTTCAAGACCTTTAAGAGATTCATTCGAAAGCCATAGGACTACTCTACTCCACACTTAGAGTGTGCACTGAGAGGATAGTTAGGATGAGAGTTCAGAGTTCAAGATTGGCCTTGAGTGCCATATGTGTGCTTTACTATTTGCATGCTTCAATTTTGTGTGTTTTATTGTGTGTTTATTGTCTTATGTTTACTGCTCTTCATGCATGGCATAATATTTATTGCTTATTTATTGCTTTTGTAAATGGGACCTTCCTAGAAGGAGTCAACCCATTGTTGCATCGGGTAGCGTAAGACATGCATTCCTCTGTGTCACCCGCTTCATCCACATGTCACGGGATCCCCAACCGGTCCACGGTTGATTCCCCATGAGTTGGGTCCTTCCTAGAAGGAGTTAACCCGCGAGGTAATACGGTCCAAGACCAACGCCTTGAAGCTCATGATCCAAAAATATCCTCCATTACCCGAGTCTAAGCCAGCATATAGCAAACCATGAGCCTTCAGTGTCCAGCTGCCTAATCCGGTGTCTAAGACGGGTTTTATGGGTAGTCACCTCCTTGTATGCCGTCTGTCTGACCACCCTTCTACCTTACCCTGAAGATTGCATGGGCTCAGTTCTCCATTGCTCCTCTGCACCACGGGTGTCTCTAAAGCCCAATGTCACGCTACACGTCCATAGAGGATCCCGTATTTACCGGATACCCATACATGGCACAACGTAGTCAGTGAATAATTTGGACTTTAGACACACCTGACCGTGCAGACGACGAGAGACCCATTCCCATGCAGTACTTCCCCAAGTTTCCCGAAAAGTGAGCGTGTTGTCGGATCATCACTGGCCGTGGCGTATGTTTCCTTATCACTTCGGGTATCCTGACCTTTCGAACTTAAGCACTCCGGACTCTCTTGATAACGTGCCTCGCGAGGGGCATAGCAGAGAAAAACCCCGAGAGATGACAGTGAAGGGACGACGGTTCCCCCGGTGAGACGGAGTCATAATTGACCTGGAAAGTGATTATCCCAACATTAACACTTACAACTCCACATCAAATATAGCAACGATTTAATTTATGTTATACATGTGTGCAAATCACCTTTTCAGACCAATCCGTTTTAAAATGTTCGGAATTCTCGTTTGCATGTCCCTAAAAGCTGTTTTTCGAGCTCGTTCAATTTAAAGTTCCACAAAATATTTACTCATAAATGGGATTTTCAAAATTTGTCAGTTCTCCTTTAAAAGTTTATTTCACTAAAATGCTATTTCCGAAACAATTTTCAAAAAAAATTGAATTCGAAAAACCTACTTTCTACAAATGAATTTCAAACAACATTCTTCACCAGCATCCTTTCAAAATTCTTTTGAAAACACTTTTCAAGTCGTTTTTCACAAACGTATTTCAAAATAAATGATTTAGTCCCCATGTTGTGACCCGCTATTTTTGGAGTTCATCCCACCCTCAAGAGCAGCGGCCATGACTGTGGAGCGTACTAATCATTTCGTGTTTTCACAAAAGTGGTGGATTTTCACAATGATTTTGTGCTCAATCATTCACCTTTCCTTTCTCAAAAATATCCCTCATTCCCCACGACGGAGCAAACGAGGCAGCATGAAGATCAACTACGCGGATCGAGCTGGAAATCAGAGGCGCACCAACCCGTGGAGCTAGCCGGGCGACAAGAAGGCCAACACAAACCGTTCAAATATAAAATCAGAGTTGCACCAACCCGAGTCAAGTGACATAAAGACAATCGAGCAGTCGGTCAAAAGCCTGAAGACGAGCGAGCAGCCGGCAAGAGCCCCGAAGATGAGCGAGCAATCAACCAGAAGCATGAAGATGGACCAGAAGAGTTCAGAAGAAGTTTATCTCGAAATTCCCCATTTTAATGACTTTTCAGAATTGATGGTGTATAGGTTTTTCCCTATGATTCTTTTCTCTCTTGTCTATTTCTAAATAGATTACTTGTATAGGTTTATACATTCCCGTTGAATTTATTCAGATCAATGTGTATAGGGTTCCCCACTCCCTATTTTATTTGCGAATGACCGAGCGTCAAAGTTTATATTGAGAAAATCCGCCACTTTGAAAACACGAGTTTTCGAAATTGTTTTCTAAAACTAGGTTTCTTTTGGCATGCACGTATGATAAAAAGAACGAATAAGGGACGACCCCTCACATCTATATATCATTTCATCAACTTTGCTTTATGGGGTGAAAATTCACGGTATCTACAGGAGGCAATCCCCTAAGTAATAACGCCAACAAATGCAATCGAGCACAAAAAAAAAAAACATGCATTGCATTCATGACAAAAGGGTCACGTGCACTTACAGTCAGTTCAAATCATCAACCTTACATGAATCTCGTCCACACTCCCGAGCATCATGCACTTACGTGTTCCATCGTCACTTGTCACACACCAACTTTCATCCCAATATCTCGAACGCCAGAACCCGATCTCAGAGGGATAGAAAAAGAAAACCGAGCTCAAACCTTCCCCAATCCCAAAGTGTATCATATCGTGGGGCTACCATACGGGAGTTGTCACTCCCCAAAATCCAAAAAAAAATCATGCATCCAAAAATCCCAAAAAAAATGTAGTCTCCGTCATATCGTTGGGCCACTATGCGGGAGTTGTCACTCCCTAAAAATTCAAAAATCCAGGAGCCAATCACCAACCCGACCTCGCTTGAGAGTTACTTCTTAGACAACAACCCCAACTGTTAGACCATATCCAGGACCGACACTGACGGGATGAATTTCATGGACCATCAACTAGAGCCGACTTAAGCGACTAGGTGTAGCCTTACCACGCATGCATTGCATAAAAAAAAAACAACATTCAATCAAAACCTGAAGTCAACCATCTCCATTCATCATTTTCAGCATTTGACGCATCCTATACATAGTAATTCCATATTATCACAACACATTGCAAGGTAGATCGTTACATTTGCGTACCCTCGTATCGAAACGACATCTTTGGGAAAAATCTTGAGAGATTGATTGAACAGGGTGCGTGAACCACTAAACTCTCGACCCGTCGATGAACATAAGGGTCTAATCAAAATCAGCACCACAATCAAGTGAGTAGTGTGCGAAGAGCGGTATTTTCCCTTGAATTCTGAATGAGGATATTGGATAATCCACCGAGCGATGAGGGCAGATAGAGCGAGTCCATAGAGGTAAAACCATGAGCGACTTGTGATTCCATCAGCACATGGAGAGGCACAATTCATAGTGAGATCAATGTCGATAAACAGGATATGAACTGTGATTCATGCAAAGATCTGAGAATAGTAAGAAAACAATCATTGACTAATGAGAATGACGAGGCACTTAGGATCAAAATCTCCACAAGGTCAAAAAGCTGTAATTTTCCCGAACGTAATCCCTTAGTGAGCCCCGTTGAACCTTTCATGAAAAACTCTTTCTTCAAAAAAGAAACTCCACAGCATGCCAACTCCTCACCCTTGCAATAGAGGATCTCGAAGGAGCCGGAGCCATGGTCTCCCCCCACCATCTTTCACGAAACAAAAAAAACATTCAAAGAAATCAGTGAGTCAATGAAGCTCCAAAGTCGAACACCCAAAAAAAAACAACAAAAATAGTCAAAGAATCAATGAGTCAATGCAACTCCGAAGCTGAAAGCCAAAATACAAGGCACGGAAAAAATGCGCGAGAAGGTTGATGAGCCAAGTGCAATTTCAAAAAAAAAGAAAAATGAGAAAGAAGTTCAAACCGTGCACCAGAAGAGCACGAATGAGAAATCTAAATCCAAAGGACCAATGATGTCCAACAGAAACCAAAAGGTTATCGAAACCCGTCCAATCATTTCACCCATGGCAAAGGCAAAACATATCCTCTATTGCACAGAAACTCCACAACTCCAAAACAAATCCTCCGGTCCCATGCGACATACATCGCGCACCTCAGCCCCATTACAACCCAATAAAAGACCTCTGACTCATAAGTCGATGAGCGTTAACTGAAAGTACCGGATCTGAAACATGAATCATAAGCTTCGTACTTGTTATCTACGTTCCGTCATACCAAAGGGACCATGAGCGAATGAGTGTGACCTACATCACAAGGTCTTATGAGTGCGAGTGAATCTTCGTCCTAAACACCAAGACATAAACAGCCTACTCCATTAAAGGTGAGAAATTAGTAAGGATCGGAAAGTCCAGAACCTCAAAAGGAATTCTAAGGAAAATACTGCTCCGACCATCGAGAGCATCATCACACCATTTAGCACACACGGCCACACTCACGAGAGATTAACCCACATCCCTCCATGAGAGGAAAGCAATTCACGCATTTCAGTTTAACAGTCACTCAAGATCGAACCGAAGATGTCTTATATTCGTAAACCTCATAGTAATAGAGATAGAGCCATACCTTCTCTCTAAAAAAAAAAACTACATATGCATCTTGCATCTCATCTGGCACTTAGTATTTGCATGCATCATAACCATTCCACCTTCAACATCCGACTGGTAAGAACTCTACCTAGTCTCGCTGAAAATCGACTTCAGTTGCGGTTGTTGAAGCATAACTTTAGATCAAAAGATGTCAACTAGAACCATCCCAACCATCATCAAGCTACATCGAAGCATCTCGGAGCCATCCTGGGCTATCCTCGAGCAACATCGAACCAAACTAAAGCCATTCGAGGCCGTACAAGGACAATTCCGGAGCCATCCAGCGTCATGCTCGAGCCTCATCAACACCATATCCAGAACCAAACCGGAGCCATGCGGGAGCCACCTCAAATCCATATCGGATCCATTTCGTCACCAGGGCCTTGCCTACAGAGTTTCGAACTACGTCAGGTCTGATCTCAATACGAAATTGAGCACGTAGGCAGCCCGCCCAGGGTGCGACCACCTCAAAGGAAAAATGCCCCTGTCTTCCTCGCTATCACCAAATAGAGTCTCGTAGCCCTTCCCCGAGCCATCCCGAGCTATCCTGGAGCCATCATGAGAGAACCCTGAAGCCATAACCGGGCCGAAGCCATCCATCCATGACCAAGAATTTATCTGCCACATCAAAACACGTCAAACACAACACAGTCCACCAATCACATCAACCCACCATTCGACTCAAAATCCAAAACAAATCGAAACCCACCAACCGTCCCAAAGTCGTTGCTCACAATGGGGTCGTGAATCATGTCGGAGCCATCCGACCACACTGGAGCCACCCGACCACACAGGAGCCATCCGATCATACCGGAGCCCTCGGATCATATCGAAGCCATTCAGCCATATTAAAACCACAGAGTTCCCAAAGTCACCCAATCACGAAAAACCATCCATTCAAAAACCGACCACAAGATCACAAAAACCAAAACAAAAACTCAAGAGCCATACCGGAGTCATCACGGAACTCTGGAGCCAAGAGTCCTCCAAATCCCGAAACTATAGTGCACATCGGGCGAGACTGTTAAGACAAAACCAAAACACAAGTCCCACACTGACAAAGTCAAGGGCCACATCAACAAAAAAAAACATTCGACTATCACATCCCTCACAATAGCAACAGAAAAGCATCCAATCTCAAATCA
This sequence comes from Limonium bicolor, assembly GCA_023374045.1. Classification (NCBI taxonomy): domain Eukaryota; kingdom Viridiplantae; phylum Streptophyta; class Magnoliopsida; order Caryophyllales; family Plumbaginaceae; genus Limonium; species Limonium bicolor. The sequence goes on from CM041776.1 coordinate 476,992,513, forward strand.
ATCCACAATCAAAGTCATCCTCAAATCAACCACACAAAGCAGCGAGTTTCGTACAACTCCACAAAGTATCATAGGCTCGTCATAAGTCCTATGGCTAGATGTCAAGAGGTCTAGTTGAGGCTCGTCATAAGTCCTCGTACTTCCAATTGCATTATAGGCTCGTCATAAGTCCTATAGCTAGATGTCAAGAGGTCTAGTTGAGGCTCGTCATAAGTCCTCGTGCAACCCCATCAATCAAATTGTTAGTATCATAGGCTCGTCATAAGTCCTATGGCTAGATGTCAAGAGGTCTAGTTGAGGCTCGTCATAAGTCCTTGTACTTTCAATTGCATTATAGGCTCGTCATAAGTCCTATAGCTAGATGTCAAGAGGTCTAGTTGAGGCTCGTCATAAGTCCTCGTGCAACCCCATCAATCAAATTGTTAGTATCATAGGCTCGTCATAAGTCCTATGGCTAGATGTCAAGAGGTCTAGTTGAGGCTCGTCATAAGTCCTCGTACTTTCAATTGCATTATAGGCTCGTCATAAGTCCTATAGCTAGATGTCAAGAGGTCTAGTTGAGGCTCGTCATAAGTCCTCGTGCAACCCAATCAATCAAATTGTCAGTATCATAGGCTCGTCATAAGTCCTATGGCTAGATGTCAAGAGGTCTAGTTGAGGCTCGTCATAAGTCCTCGTACTTTCAATTGCATTATAGGCTCGTCATAAGTCCTATAGCTAGATGTCAAGAGGTCTAGTTGAGGCTCGTCATAAGTCCTCGTGCAGCCCAATCAATCAAATTGTTAGTATCATAGGCTCGCCATAAGTCCTATGGCTAGATGTCAAGAGGTCTAGTTGAGGCTGGTCATAAGTCCTCGTACTTTCAATTGCATTATAGGCTCGTCATAAGTCCTATAGCTAGATGTCAAGAGGTCTAGTTGAGGCTCGTCATAAGTCCTCGTGCACCCAATCAACAACCTAGTTGTTAGTATCATAGGCTCGTCATAAGTCCTATGACTAGATGTCAAGAGGTCTAGTTGAGGCTCGTCATAAGTCCTCGTACTTTCAATTGCATTATAGGCTCGTCATAAGTCCTATAGCTAGATGTCAAGAGGTCTAGTTGAGGCTCGTCATAAGTCCTCGTGCATCCCACTATCATCTAATTTTTCCCGCTGCATCCACACAGTGCTCCATTGGCAACTGCATCTCGTTGCACGCATAAAACCATTGTGAGAATTTTTGGCGCCCCGTCAACCTTGATCCAACTCTACAAGGGCTTGTAGAATTGAATCAAGGGGAGCCATCTGTAGACACCAAAAATTCTCACCCCATAAAGCAAATTTCGAAATAATAAGAGGGGTCGTCGCCTTTCTTTTTCAAAACATATTAGCGTGCATGTCATAACGAAGCCGTCATTTTATAACCTTTTTTCAAAGCATTTCATAAAAACACGATGTTCCAAAAAATGAATTTTTAAACAATAATCCGGTTTTAAACCCATTCATCTTGCTTTATTTACTTATCTTATTCTTTACATTCCACAATTTCATGTTCCTTACGAAGAAAACGATTCATTTTAGTAGATTAATTTCTTTCGTCTTACCGTACATTCATATTGTAAACACTAGCGTTTTTTAAGGAATCATTCAGTTCAACATAGAGCGTTAGTATTATTTCTCTCATTCATTTATCGAGTTCTGCAGTGGTGGAGTTGGTTAGTGCTTACCTGAAGGATGAAGAGCACCCAGGTTCGAATCTGGGCGAGAGCACTTTGCTCTATGTTTTTTGATTCTCTATGAAACAACAACAAAAAAACAAAACCTAGGGACAGGGGAGCCGACAAGTATTCTCTTCTTTCCTGTTGCAAAAAAGAAAACGAAGGTATGGGTTTCCTCCTCAATTTCGAATCCCACCCCAAGTCCATACTTCTCTGTCGTCTCCTTCTCGATTCGCTGCCCCCGACTTTTTCTTTTCCTCACCATCTTCTTCACTCCCTTCCTGGATCTACCTTCTTCAACTGGTGAAACCCAGAAGATGAACAAAACGAGGCCAGCTTCTTCCTAAACCCAACCGACCTTGACTCCCGTTCTTCGCTCTATCGCCATACATCCCTTTACTTTCTTCTCTTCTGTTCGATCTTCATCTGGCTCGAGGATCACCCACACAAATATTTACCTTCAACCTCACCCGCATTCGTCTCCCACCTCCAAGAAAAACTCTCACCATCCTCCCTCTGATTTTTCCTTCGAAGAACCCTAAACCCCTCACAGAGAAGAGCAAGAAGTCAAAAACCAGAATTCCTTTCTTCCTTGCTCTACTACTCCAATCGAAATCTTCATCGAAGAGAACACATGCTCACACCTCCCTAATTCTCTTCATTCACGGTGATTTTGCAACCCCTGGCGACAAGAAACATACATACCCTACCTTCTCTTCATCCCTTTCTCGGAGCATACCTCAACCTTTCTTCATTCTCTTACTCTCCCGGTAATTTTGCTCGCAACTGGCGACGAGATGCTACGCCTCCCTCCGTCTCTGCAACACGGCGGCGAACAAAGGAACACTCCTGCTTTGCCTATTCTCCGAGACCAACACTCTCCGAAATTTGCAACCGAAATTGACGACGAGGAACATCACTGCTCTGCCTCTCCATCATTCTCTCGCGCACGGTAGTTTTGCGCCCAACCTGGCGAACGAAGGAATATCCAGTTCTTCCTCACGGTACCCAACCTGGCAAACAAGGAACACCCATCCACCTTCTTCGTTCTCTTCAACAGCATGACTGGCGAAACAAAGAGTATAGGCTCTGCTCCAGTTCACTCGTCTTCACCGGCGGTACCCTCCTCATTCTCTTCATGTTGCTGGCGAACAACCACGCGATAGATCACCGGAACTGCTTCACCGTTTCGGTCGTCTTCGTTCTCTTCACCCACGAGATTAGTGCCAGTCGGAACTCAAGTGAGGTCGTCGAAGTCCATCCAAACCTGAAGCAAATTCGTGACTGGCGTCGGAATTAGCGTGTCGAGATTAAGCTTAGTTTTTCTTTACAGTTTCGGTTTCCTTCCAATTTTGTTTTGTTGGGTTGATTACAGTTGTGAAATAATATGTGTTATATGTTGGCTTTTGTTTGGTGTTTTAGCTCTTTTACAGGAAGCTCCATTACCTTCGTCCTGGTTTTATAACTTCATTCATTGTGAGCCATGCGTGTTACAGATCCCTTTACCCTGCGTTCCCCTTCTTTCTGTCCATTCGATTATGTTTGTCCATTAACATGTCTTGTTTTAGTGTGTTTCTTTTTTTTATCATCTGCAGGTAACTCTTGTCAAAAAAATCGGTACCAATTCCTAACTGAAATAGCTGTAGTTTTTGTAAATGGCATGATGAAATACTATGTCCGTGATGCAATTTTGATATCTCTTTGTGTTTTGTGCTCGGATGCTGTTGCTCCCAGTGTATATGTTGCTGTAAATGTTATATGCTGATGAGTGGATGAGTTTTATTCTCTAAGTACAGTTGAAAAAAAAAGATACAGGTTATTTCCACCTTCCTGCTGAATACACTGTTTGCTTACTCGGTTGTTAATTAAAACTGAGATGGGAAGTTTCTGTTGTGGGTATGCTAATATGTTGTTCGTATGGCCATGTCTAATACTTGTACAATTAAATCTGACTCGAAATTTTGGGCCTATTCAACCAGTAATTGAAACGAGATTATGAGCTTTAGATTTGAATTTTTGCGTCTACTGTTTTGAATTGCTTTTAGTTGGGAGTTTCTTTGTTGGACCTTTTTTAAAGACAATAAATCAGGGTTGCAACTCCTTTAGGAACAGAGATAATAATAATAAAAAAAAAAAGAGCAAATGCATGCGGCCACAAGTTTCATGTTGTACTTATTGATTGCTCATCTTTGATTGGGATTATTTATTTGTATCACATATTACATACTGTATAGAATAGTTTGGCAATTGTTGGACCTAGTCCAATATAGAGGCCCAATACCTAGGAAGCTCTAGTTAGCCTATAGGTCACCCCTTTGTAGAAAAGCCTTAGGTTTGGGGTATCCTCAATGTATACGGGTCCTAGACACGGTCCATGTGAGGAATACCCGTTTTCCTCAAAACTTTTCAAATCATCCCTTAATGTCAGAATAAAATGCACAATCAACATTCCAATTAAAAAAAAAATCATCAAATTTCATTTCAAAAATCAGTCAATTTCAAAATCTAAACATCAATTCACTTCAAATGCCAAATAAAGCCCAACATCCAAAATAAAAAGGCCCAAGGCCTAAATCAAAACCCAAAAATCAAGTCAAACCCAACTCGGCCCAAGCCCACTCGGCCCATCAAGCTCACTCGGCCCATCAAACCCCCTTTTGACCCAAAGCCCACACTTGAGGCCCAAGCCCCACAATCAAACTCCAAGCTCACACTCAAAGCCCACACTCGACGCCCAAGTCCACACTTAAAGTTCAAGCCCATTTTGGCCCAAAGGCCCAAATGAAGTCCAAGTTTGACCAAACCCAAACTTTGACCAATCCGAGTGTTGACCTTGACCTAGCTTTGACCAATCAGAATGTTGACCTTGACCGAACTTTGACCTTGACCCAAACGTTGACCTTGACCCAACTTTGACCTGGCCCGTTTTCCAGGCCCAATTCAATCCAATTCACTCAATCCCATTCAAACCCAAATTGTAGATTCCATCCAAACTCCAAAAATCCAAAAACATTCCTCATTATTCAGTTTTAATTCCAAAAATCATGAAAATCTCTTTGCTCAAATTTCCAAACAGTCGTTTTTTAAAACTTCATCAAGTTTTCAAAAGAAACTATTTTGTGGAATTTTAAAGGAAAAACTCTTCTCACATCACAGAAAACTCTTCTCAACAAGCAGAAAGTTCTTCTCACATATACAGAAAGTTTTCTCCTAAAAAATTTCTCAAAATCAGTGTTTCTTTACAGAGAATTCCGAACAACTTCAGACACTTTCCAACTCAGTTTTCAAGCTCCAAAAATAAATTATTTTCGGGGAACATGTAATGTCTAACACCTTCAAAGAACGTTTTCTTCCTTGTTAGACATCACTTGTCTCTCTTCTAAATAAAAATCCGAGGCGGGGCACTGGGGTCATAACCTCCCTTGTCGCAGTCTGGATCTCTTTAGGCGGGGCATTAGGGTGACAAACCTCCCCTAATTGCAGCCTAGATTCTTACGAGGCGGGGTGCTAGGGATGTGACTGCCTTCCTAGTTGCAGCCGGGATTTCAGAATCGTCTAACTCCCTTCCACTCAATTTCAATGTTTTGATTTTTAACATTTTAAAACCCGGGAGTTAGAGACGTTATTAGGGTTCGACTGAGAACATCTCCTTTATGGTGTTTCTCTCTGAACCCTATTTTTCGACATAAATTCATTGCCCCATCTTTCGAGCCTCGGCACTTACCATTAATTAAGTGTCGTGTTCGAGGGGGTACATAGGGTGATCCCTCGGATCATCCGCCCTTTCACAACAAAATAATTTTCCTCAACCATTTTCAAACCCCTAAAAACCCAGAGATCTCTATTCAAACTCCAACTCTCCTTAAACTCAAATCCTCTTGCAAATTCTAGCTTCATTCAAACTTCTAAAGTCTCACAGACCCGAGCGTCTTATAGACTCGAACATCTCACGAACTCGAATGTCTCACAGACCCGAGCGTCTCACAGACTCAACCATTCCGGGAGTTCAATGTCCCACAGACCTGGGCGTCTCATAGACTCTAATCTCCCAAAACCCGAAACTTCCTGAAACTTCGAGCCCTTCTAAAATCTCAAACTACAAATATCTTCAAAGCTCCACAAACATCAAAACCTCCAAAACCCAAACACACTGAACTACGTAAGGTCTGATCTCAACAGGGAGTTGAGTACGTAGGCAGCCCATTTAGGGTGCGACCCCATTCCAAACAAAAAACCCCTTTCCCCCTCTCAACCCTCCAACCAAACTAACTCCAAAACCAGCCTATCCTTCAAATCTTCTAAATCATCTAATCCTCAATCCACACTCAATCATATCCCTTGGCTTTTAAATGAATCTCTTTAATAAGGTTTTGAAAGAAGACAATCCTGACAATTGGAGACCGAGGTTTCCTCGGGCACCAATCCGAAGTCGTGGTCGTTGCCACTTCTAAGGGGTGTAACCCAGTACGAACCCACAATAGAATCTCTGTAAATGACCAGATAAGCCCTATCCATAGGTAACTATTTCAGAGTCAACCAACGGTTCCTAGAACCCAATCTTCCTTCCTAGTATTCTTAGGTCAAACTAGGTGGCGACTCTAGTCAAATCCACCTTATAGAGGCATAAGTCCGCGTGGAGCCCATCGAGAGCGGGTGTAGTGCTCACTAGCATTCCCCTTATGCTTTCTGGGAAAGACGGACGATAGAGTAGGTATTTGAGGGATGCCACGATAACAGGTTCTCACCCTCCACAGAATGGCATTTTCTAGGATCTAGGCTTTTTAGTCAGAACCATATTTAGATAGACCCCCCTCATACCGAAAAATCACCCTCCACAGAATGGCGACTCTGCTGGGGATGACTGAACTCCATTCAAAAATTGTCAGGATTCCCCCGCTTTCTTTCAAGACCTTTAAGAGATTCATTCGAAAGCCATAGGACTACTCTACTCCACACTTAGAGTGTGCACTGAGAGGATAGTTAGGATGAGAGTTCAGAGTTCAAGATTGGCCTTGAGTGCCATATGTGTGCTTTACTATTTGCATGCTTCAATTTTGTGTGTTTATTATTGTGTGTTTATTGTCTTATGTTTACTGCTCTTCATGCATGGCATAATATTTATTGCTTATTTATTGCTTTTGTAAATGGGACCTTCCTAGAAGGAGTCAACCCATTGTTGCATCGGGTAGCGTAAGACATGCATTCCTCTGTGTCACCCGCTTCATCCACATGTCACGGGATCCCCAACCGGTCCACGGTTGATTCCCCATGAGTTGGGTCCTTCCTAGAAGGAGTTAACCCGCGAGGTAATACGGTCCAAGACCAACGCCTTGAAGCTCATGATCCAAAAATATCCTCCATTACCCGAGTCTAAGCCAGCATATAGCAAACCATGAGCCTTCAGTGTCCAGCTGCCTAATCCGGTGTCTAAGACGGGTTTTATGGGTAGTCACCTCCTTGTATGCCGTCTGTCTGACCACCCTTCTACCTTACCCTGAAGATTGCATGGGCTCAGTTCTCCATTGCTCCTCTGCACCACGGGTGTCTCTAAAGCCCAATGTCACGCTACACGTCCATAGAGGATCCCGTATTTACCGGATACCCATACATGGCACAACGTAGTCAGTGAATAATTTGGACTTTAGACACACCTGACCGTGCAGACGACGAGAGACCCATTCCCATGCAGTACTTCCCCAAGTTTCCCGAAAAGTGAGCGTGTTGTCGGATCATCACTGGCCGTGGCGTATGTTTCCTTATCACTTCGGGTATCCTGACCTTTCGAACTTAAGCACTCCGGACTCTCTTGATAACGTGCCTCGCGAGGGGCATAGCAGAGAAAAACCCCGAGAGATGACAGTGAAGGGACGACGGTTCCCCCGGTGAGACGGAGTCATAATTGACCTGGAAAGTGATTATCCCAACATTAACACTTACAACTCCACATCAAATATAGCAACGATTTAATTTATGTTATACATGTGTGCAAATCACCTTTTCAGACCAATCCGTTTTAAAATGTTCGGAATTCTCGTTTGCATGTCCCTAAAAGCTGTTTTTCGAGCTCGTTCAATTTAAAGTTCCACAAAATATTTACTCATAAATGGGATTTTCAAAATTTGTCAGTTCTCCTTTAAAAGTTTATTTCACTAAAATGCTATTTCCGAAACAATTTTCAAAAAAAATTGAATTCGAAAAACCTACTTTCTACAAATGAATTTCAAACAACATTCTTCACCAGCATCCTTTCAAAATTCTTTTGAAAACACTTTTCAAGTCGTTTTTCACAAACGTATTTCAAAATAAATGATTTAGTCCCCATGTTGTGACCCGCTATTTTTGGAGTTCATCCCACCCTCAAGAGCAGCGGCCATGACTGTGGAGCGTACTAATCATTTCGTGTTTTCACAAAAGTGGTGGATTTTCACAATGATTTTGTGCTCAATCATTCACCTTTCCTTTCTCAAAAATATCCCTCATTCCCCACGACGGAGCAAACGAGGCAGCATGAAGATCAACTACGCGGATCGAGCTGGAAATCAGAGGCGCACCAACCCGTGGAGCTAGCCGGGCGACAAGAAGGCCAACACAAACCGTTCAAATATAAAATCAGAGTTGCACCAACCCGAGTCAAGTGACATAAAGACAATCGAGCAGTCGGTCAAAAGCCTGAAGACGAGCGAGCAGCCGGCAAGAGCCCCGAAGATGAGCGAGCAATCAACCAGAAGCATGAAGATGGACCAGAAGAGTTCAGAAGAAGTTTATCTCGAAATTCCCCATTTTAATGACTTTTCAGAATTGATGGTGTATAGGTTTTTCCCTATGATTCTTTTCTCTCTTGTCTATTTCTAAATAGATTACTTGTATAGGTTTATACATTCCCGTTGAATTTATTCAGATCAATGTGTATAGGGTTCCCCACTCCCTATTTTATTTGCGAATGACCGAGCGTCAAAGTTTATATTGAGAAAATCCGCCACTTTGAAAACACGAGTTTTCGAAATTGTTTTCTAAAACTAGGTTTCTTTTGGCATGCACGTATGATAAAAAGAACGAATAAGGGACGACCCCTCACATCTATATATCATTTCATCAACTTTGCTTTATGGGGTGAAAATTCACGGTATCTACAGGAGGCATCCCCTAAGTAAATAACGCCAACAAATGCAATCGAGCACAAAAAAAAAAAACATGCATTGCATTCATGACAAAAGGGTCACGTGCACTTACAGTCAGTTCAAATCATCAACCTTACATGAATCTCGTCCACACTCCCGAGCATCATGCACTTACGTGTTCCATCGTCACTTGTCACACACCAACTTTCATCCCAATATCTCGAACGCCAGAACCCGATCTCAGAGGGATAGAAAAAGAAAACCGAGCTCAAACCTTCCCCAATCCCAAAGTGTATCATATCGTGGGGCTACCATACGGGAGTTGTCACTCCCCAAAATCCAAAAAAAAATCATGCATCCAAAAATCCCAAAAAAAATGTAGTCTCCGTCATATCGTTGGGCCACTATGCGGGAGTTGTCACTCCCTAAAAATTCAAAAATCCAGGAGCCAATCACCAACCCGACCTCGCTTGAGAGTTACTTCTTAGACAACAACCCCAACTGTTAGACCATATCCAGGACCGACACTGACGGGATGAATTTCATGGACCATCAACTAGAGCCGACTTAAGCGAGACTAGGTGTAGCCTTACCACGCATGCATTGCATAAAAAAAAAACAAACATTCAATCAAAACCTGAAGTCAACCATCTCCATTCATCATTTTCAGCATTTGACGCATCCTATACATAGTAATTCCATATTATCACAACACATTGCAAGGTAGATCGTTACATTTGCGTACCCTCGTATCGAAACGACATCTTTGGGAAAAATCTTGAGAGATTGATTGAACAGGGTGCGTGAACCACTAAACTCTCGACCCGTCGATGAACATAAGGGTCTAATCAAAATCAGCACCACAATCAAGTGAGTAGTGTGCGAAGAGCGGTATTTTCCCTTGAATTCTGAATGAGGATATTGGATAATCCACCGAGCGATGAGGGCAGATAGAGCGAGTCCATAGAGGTAAAACCATGAGCGACTTGTGTATTCCATCAGCACATGGAGAGGCACAATTCATAGTGAGATCAATGTCGATAAACAGGATATGAACTGTGATTCATGCAAAGATCTGAGAATAGTAAGAAAACAATCATTGACTAATGAGAATGACGAGGCACTTAGGATCAAAATCTCCACAAGGTCAAAAAGCTGTAATTTTCCCGAACGTAATCCCTTAGTGAGCCCCGTTGAACCTTTCATGAAAAACTCTTTCTTCAAAAAAGAAACTCCACAGCATGCCAACTCCTCACCCTTGCAATAGAGGATCTCGAAGGAGCCGGAGCCATGGTCTCCCCCCACCATCTTTCACGAAACAAAAAAAAACATTCAAAGAAATCAGTGAGTCAATGAAGCTCCAAAGTCGAACACCCAAAAAAAAAACAACAAAAATAGTCAAAGAAATCAATGAGTCAATGCAACTCCGAAGCTGAAAGCCAAAATACAAGGCACGGAAAAAATGCGCGAGAAGGTTGATGAGCCAAGTGCAATTTCAAAAAAAAAAGAAAAATGAGAAAGAAGTTCAAACCGTGCACCAGAAGAGCACGAATGAGAAATCTAAATCCAAAGGACCAATGATGTCCAACAGAAACCAAAAGGTTATCGAAACCCGTCCAATCATTTCACCCATGGCAAAGGCAAAACATATCCTCTATTGCACAGAAACTCCACAACTCCAAAACAAATCCTCCGGTCCCATGCGACATACATCGCGCACCTCAGCCCCATTACAACCCAATAAAAGACCTCTGACTCATAAGTCGATGAGCGTTAACTGAAAGTACCGGATCTGAAACATGAATCATAAGCTTCGTACTTGTTATCTACATGTTCCGTCATACCAAAGGGACCATGAGCGAATGAGTGTGACCTACATCACAAGGTCTTATGAGTGCGAGTGAATCTTCGTCCTAAACACCAAGACATAAACAGCCTACTCCATTAAAGGTGAGAAATTAGTAAGGATCGGAAAGTCCAGAACCTCAAAAGGAATTCTAAGGAAAATACTGCTCCGACCATCGAGAGCATCATCACACCATTTAGCACACACGGCCACACTCACGAGAGATTAACCCACATCCCTCCATGAGAGGAAAGCAATTCACGCATTTCAGTTTAACAGTCACTCAAGATCGAACCGAAGATGTCTTATATTCGTAAACCTCATAGTAATAGAGATAGAGCCATACCTTCTCTCTAAAAAAAAAAACTACATATGCATCTTGCATCTCATCTGGCACTTAGTATTTGCATGCATCATAACCATTCCACCTTCAACATCCGACTGGTAAGAACTCTACCTAGTCTCGCTGAAAATCGACTTCAGTTGCGGTTGTTGAAGCATAACTTTAGATCAAAAGATGTCAACTAGAACCATCCCAGACCATCATCAAGCTACATCGAAGCATCTCGGAGCCATCCTGGGCTATCCTCGAGCAACATCGAACCAAACTAAAGCCATTCGAGGCCGTACAAGGACAATTCCGGAGCCATCCAGCGTCATGCTCGAGCCTCATCAACACCATATCCAGAACCAAACCGGAGCCATGCGGGAGCCACCTCAAATCCATATCGGATCCATTTCGTCACCAGGGCCTTGCCTACAGAGTTTCGAACTACGTCAGGTCTGATCTCAATACGAAATTGAGCACGTAGGCAGCCCGCCCAGGGTGCGACCACCTCAAAGGAAAAATGCCCCTGTCTTCCTCGCTATCACCAAATAGAGTCTCGTAGCCCTTCCCCGAGCCATCCCGAGCTATCCTGGAGCCATCATGAGAGAACCCTGAAGCCATAACCGGGCCGAAGCCATCCATCCATGACCAAGAATTTATCTGCCACATCAAAACACGTCAAACACAACACAGTCCACCAATCACCCACCATTCGACTCAAAATCCAAAACAAATCGAAACCCACCAACCGTCCCAAAGTCGTTGCTCACAATGGGGTCGTGAATCATGTCGGAGCCATCCGACCACACTGGAGCCACCCGACCACACAGGAGCCATCCGATCATACCGGAGCCCTCGGATCATATCGAAGCCATTCAGCCATATTAAAACCACAGAGTTCCCAAAGTCACCCAATCACGAAAAACCATCCATTCAAAAACCGACCACAAGATCACAAAAACCAAAACAAAAACTCAAGAGCCATACCGGAGTCATCACGGAACTCTGGAGCCAAGAGTCCTACCAAATCCCGAAACTATAGTGCACATCGGGCGAGACTGTTAAGACAAAACCAAAACACAAGTCCCACACTGACAAAGTCAAGGGCCACATCAACAAAAAAAAACATTCGACTATCACATCCCTCACAATAGCAACAGAAAAGCATCCAATCTCAAATCAATCCACAATCAAAGTCATCCTCAAATCAACCACACAAAGCAGCGAGTTTCGTACAACTCCACAAAGTATCATAGGCTCGTCATAAGTCCTATGGCTAGATGTCAAGAGGTCTAGTTGAGGCTCGTCATAAGTCCTCGTACTTCCAATTGCATTATAGGCTCGTCATAAGTCCTATAGCTAGATGTCAAGAGGTCTAGTTGAGGCTCGTCATAAGTCCTCGTGCAACCCCATCAATCAAATTGTTAGTATCATAGGCTCGTCATAAGTCCTATGGCTAGATGTCAAGAGTCTAGTTGAGGCTCGTCATAAGTCCTTGTACTTTCAATTGCATTATAGGCTCGTCATAAGTCCTATAGCTAGATGTCAAGAGGTCTAGTTGAGGCTCGTCATAAGTCCTCGTGCAACCCCATCAATCAAATTGTTAGTATCATAGGCTCGTCATAAGTCCTATGGCTAGATGTCAAGAGGTCTAGTTGAGGCTCGTCATAAGTCCTCGTACTTTCAATTGCATTATAGGCTCGTCATAAGTCCTATAGCTAGATGTCAAGAGGTCTAGTTGAGGCTCGTCATAAGTCCTCGTGCAACCCAATCAATCAAATTGTCAGTATCATAGGCTCGTCATAAGTCCTATGGCTAGATGTCAAGAGGTCTAGTTGAGGCTCGTCATAAGTCCTCGTACTTTCAATTGCATTATAGGCTCGTCATAAGTCCTATAGCTAGATGTCAAGAGGTCTAGTTGAGGCTCGTCATAAGTCCTCGTGCAGCCCAATCAATCAAATTGTTAGTATCATAGGCTCGCCATAAGTCCTATGGCTAGATGTCAAGAGGTCTAGTTGAGGCTGGTCATAAGTCCTCGTACTTTCAATTGCATTATAGGCTCGTCATAAGTCCTATAGCTAGATGTCAAGAGGTCTAGTTGAGGCTCGTCATAAGTCCTCGTGCACCCAATCAACCTAGTTGTTAGTATCATAGGCTCGTCATAAGTCCTATGACTAGATGTCAAGAGGTCTAGTTGAGGCTCGTCATAAGTCCTCGTACTTTCAATTGCATTATAGGCTCGTCATAAGTCCTATAGCTAGATGTCAAGAGGTCTAGTTGAGGCTCGTCATAAGTCCTCGTGCATCCCACTATCATCTAATTTTTCCCGCTGCATCCACACAGTGCTCCATTGGCAACTGCATCTCGTTGCACGCATAAAACCATTGTGAGAATTTTTGGCGCCCCGTCAACCTTGATCCAACTCTACAAGGGCTTGTAGAATTGAATCAAGGGGAGCCATCTGTAGACACCAAAAATTCTCACCCCATAAAGCAAATTTCGAAATAATAAGAGGGGTCGTCGCCTTTCTTTTTCAAAACATATTAGCGTGCATGTCATAACGAAGCCGTCATTTTATAACCTTTTTTCAAAGCATTTCATAAAAACACGATGTTCCAAAAAATGAATTTTTAAACAATAATCCGGTTTTAAACCCATTCATCTTGCTTTATTTACTTATCTTATTCTTTACATTCCACAATTTCATGTTCCTTACGAAGAAAACGATTCATTTTAGTAGATTAATTTCTTTCGTCTTACCGTACATTCATATTGTAAACACTAGCGTTTTTTAAGGAATCATTCAGTTCAACATAGAGCGTTAGTATTATTTCTCTCATTCATTTATCGAGTTCTGCAGTGGTGGAGTTGGTTAGTGCTTACCTGAAGGATGAAGAGCACCCAGGTTCGAATCTGGGCGAGAGCACTTTGCTCTATGTTTTTTGATTCTCTATGAAACAACAACAAAAAAACAAAACCTAGGGACAGGGGAGCCGACAAGTATTCTCTTCTTTCCTGTTGCAAAAAAGAAAACGAAGGTATGGGTTTCCTCCTCAATTTCGAATCCCACCCCAAGTCCATACTTCTCTGTCGTCTCCTTCTCGATTCGCTGCCCCCGACTTTTTCTTTTCCTCACCATCTTCTTCACTCCCTTCCTGGATCTACCTTCTTCAACTGGTGAAACCCAGAAGATGAACAAAACGAGGCCAGCTTCTTCCTAAACCCAACCGACCTTGACTCCCGTTCTTCGCTCTATCGCCATACATCCCTTTACTTTCTTCTCTTCTGTTCGATCTTCATCTGGCTCGAGGATCACCCACACAAATATTTTACCTTCAACCTCACCCGCATTCGTCTCCCACCTCCAAGAAAAACTCTCACCATCCTCCCTCTGATTTTTCCTTCGAAGAACCCTAAACCCCTCACAGAGAAGAGCAAGAAGTCAAAAACCAGAATTCCTTTCTTCCTTGCTCTACTACTCCAATCGAAATCTTCATCGAAGAGAACACATGCTCACACCTCCCTAATTCTCTTCATTCACGGTGATTTTGCAACCCCTGGCGACAAGAAACATACATACCCTACCTTCTCTTCATCCCTTTCTCGGAGCATACCTCAACCTTTCTTCATTCTCTTACTCTCCCGGTAATTTTGCTCGCAACTGGCGACGAGATGCTACGCCTCCCTCCGTCTCTGCAACACGGCGGCGAACAAAGGAACACTCCTGCTTTGCCTATTCTCCGAGACCAACACTCTCCGAAATTTGCAACCGAAATTGACGACGAGGAACATCACTGCTCTGCCTCTCCATCATTCTCTCGCGCACGGTAGTTTTGCGCCCAACCTGGCGAACGAAGGAATATCCAGTTCTTCCTCACGGTACCCAACCTGGCAAACAAGGAACACCCATCCACCTTCTTCGTTCTCTTCAACAGCATGACTGGCGAAACAAAGAGTATAGGCTCTGCTCCAGTTCACTCGTCTTCACCGGCGGTACCCTCCTCATTCTCTTCATGTTGCTGGCGAACAACCACGCGATAGATCACCGGAACTGCTTCACCGTTTCGGTCGTCTTCGTTCTCTTCACCCACGAGATTAGTGCCAGTCGGAACTCAAGTGAGGTCGTCGAAGTCCATCCAAACCTGAAGCAAATTCGTGACTGGCGTCGGAATTAGCGTGTCGAGATTAAGCTTAGTTTTTCTTTACAGTTTCGGTTTCCTTCCAATTTTGTTTTGTTGGGTTGATTACAGTTGTGAAATAATATGTGTTATATGTTGGCTTTTGTTTGGTGTTTTAGCTCTTTTACAGGAAGCTCCATTACCTTCGTCCTGGTTTTATAACTTCATTCATTGTGAGCCATGCGTGTTACAGATCCCTTTACCCTGCGTTCCCCTTCTTTCTGTCCATTCGATTATGTTTGTCCATTAACATGTCTTGTTTTAGTGTGTTTCTTTTTTTTATCATCTGCAGGTAACTCTTGTCAAAAAAATCGGTACCAATTCCTAACTGAAATAGCTGTAGTTTTTGTAAATGGCATGATGAAATACTATGTCCGTGATGCAATTTTGATATCTCTTTGTGTTTTGTGCTCGGATGCTGTTGCTCCCAGTGTATATGTTGCTGTAAATGTTATATGCTGATGAGTGGATGAGTTTTATTCTCTAAGTACAGTTGAAAAAAAAAGATACAGGTTATTTCCACCTTCCTGCTGAATACACTGTTTGCTTACTCGGTTGTTAATTAAAACTGAGATGGGAAGTTTCTGTTGTGGGTATGCTAATATGTTGTTCGTATGGCCATGTCTAATACTTGTACAATTAAATCTGACTCGAAATTTTGGGCCTATTCAACCAGTAATTGAAACGAGATTATGAGCTTTAGATTTGAATTTTTGCGTCTACTGTTTTGAATTGCTTTTAGTTGGGAGTTTCTTTGTTGGACCTTTTTTAAAGACAATAAATCAGGGTTGCAACTCCTTTAGGAACAGAGATAATAATAAAAAAAAAAAGAGCAAATGCATGCGGCCACAAGTTTCATGTTGTACTTATTGATTGCTCATCTTTGATTGGGATTATTTATTTGTATCACATATTACATACTGTATAGAATAGTTTGGCAATTGTTGGACCTAGTCCAATATAGAGGCCCAATACCTAGGAAGCTCTAGTTAGCCTATAGGTCACCCCTTTGTAGAAAAGCCTTAGGTTTGGGGTATCCTCAATGTATACGGGTCCTAGACACGGTCCATGTGAGGAATACCCGTTTTCCTCAAAACTTTTCAAATCATCCCTTAATGTCAGAATAAAATGCACAATCAACATTCCAATTAAAAAAAAACATCAAATTTCATTTCAAAAATCAGTCAATTTCAAAATCTAAACATCAATTCACTTCAAATGCCAAATAAAGCCCAACATCCAAAATAAAAAGGCCCAAGGCCTAAATCAAAACCCAAAAATCAAGTCAAACCCAACTCGGCCCAAGCCCACTCGGCCCATCAAGCTCACTCGGCCCATCAAACCCCCTTTTGACCCAAAGCCCACACTTGAGGCCCAAGCCCACAATCAAACTCCAAGCTCACACTCAAAGCCCACACTCGACGCCCAAGTCCACACTTAAAGTTCAAGCCCATTTTGGCCCAAAGGCCCAAATGAAGTCCAAGTTTGACCAAACCCAAACTTTGACCAATCCGAGTGTTGACCTTGACCTAGCTTTGACCAATCAGAATGTTGACCTTGACCGAACTTTGACCTTGACCCAAACGTTGACCTTGACCCAACTTTGACCTGGCCCGTTTTCCAGGCCCAATTCAATCCAATTCACTCAATCCCATTCAAACCCAAATTGTAGATTCCATCCAAACTCCAAAAATCCAAAAACATTCCTCATTATTCAGTTTTAATTCCAAAAATCATGAAAATCTCTTTGCTCAAATTTCCAAACAGTCGTTTTTTAAAACTTCATCAAGTTTTCAAAAGAAACTATTTTGTGGAATTTTAAAGGAAAAACTCTTCTCACATCACAGAAAACTCTTCTCAACAAGCAGAAAGTTCTTCTCACATATACAGAAAGTTTTCTCCTAAAAACATTTCTCAAAATCAGTGTTTCTTTACAGAGAATTCCGAACAACTTCAGACACTTTCCAACTCAGTTTTCAAGCTCCAAAAATAAATTATTTTCGGGGAACATGTAATGTCTAACACCTTCAAAGAACGTTTTCTTCCTTGTTAGACATCACTTGTCTCTCTTCTAAATAAAAATCCGAGGCGGGGCACTGGGGTCATAACCTCCCTTGTCGCAGTCTGGATCTCTTTAGGCGGGGCATTAGGGTGACAAACCTCCCCTAATTGCAGCCTAGATTCTTACGAGGCGGGGTGCTAGGGATGTGACTGCCTTCCTAGTTGCAGCCGGGATTTCAGAATCGTCTAACTCCCTTCCACTCAATTTCAATGTTTTGATTTTTAACATTTTAAAACCCGGGAGTTAGAGACGTTATTAGGGTTCGACTGAGAACATCTCCTTTATGGTGTTTCTCTCTGAACCCTATTTTTCGACATAAATTCATTGCCCCATCTTTCGAGCCTCGGCACTTACCATTAATTAAGTGTCGTGTTCGAGGGGGTACATAGGGTGATCCCTCGGATCATCCGCCCTTTCACAACAAAATAATTTTCCTCAACCATTTTCAAACCCCTAAAAACCCAGAGATCTCTATTCAAACTCCAACTCTCCTTAAACTCAAATCCTCTTGCAAATTCTAGCTTCATTCAAACTTCTAAAGTCTCACAGACCCGAGCGTCTTATAGACTCGAACATCTCACGAACTCGAATGTCTCACAGACCCGAGCGTCTCACAGACTCAACCATTCCGGGAGTTCAATGTCCCACAGACCTGGGCGTCTCATAGACTCTAATCTCCCAAAACCCGAAACTTCCTGAAACTTCGAGCCCTTCTAAAATCTCAAACTACAAATATCTTCAAAGCTCCACAAACATCAAAACCTCCAAAACCCAAACACACTGAACTACGTAAGGTCTGATCTCAACAGGGAGTTGAGTACGTAGGCAGCCCATTTAGGGTGCGACCCCATTCCAAACAAAAAACCCCTTTCCCCCTCTCAACCCTCCAACCAAACTAACTCCAAAACCAGCCTATCCTTCAAATCTTCTAAATCATCTAATCCTCAATCCACACTCAATCATATCCCTTGGCTTTTAAATGAATCTCTTTAATAAGGTTTTGAAAGAAGACAATCCTGACAATTGGAGACCGAGGTTTCCTCGGGCACCAATCCGAAGTCGTGGTCGTTGCCACTTCTAAGGGGTGTAACCCAGTACGAACCCACAATAGAATCTCTGTAAATGACCAGATAAGCCCTATCCATAGGTAACTATTTCAGAGTCAACCAACGGTTCCTAGAACCCAATCTTCCTTCCTAGTATTCTTAGGTCAAACTAGGTGGCGACTCTAGTCAAATCCACCTTATAGAGGCATAAGTCCGCGTGGAGCCCATCGAGAGCGGGTGTAGTGCTCACTAGCATTCCCCTTATGCTTTCTGGGAAAGACGGACGATAGAGTAGGTATTTGAGGGATGCCACGATAACAGGTTCTCACCCTCCACAGAATGGCATTTTCTAGGATCTAGGCTTTTTAGTCAGAACCATATTTAGATAGACCCCCCTCATACCGAAAAATCACCCTCCACACTGTTGTATTGAGATAAAGTATTTATAGTTTGTACAGACACTAGGGTAAACATAAGTAAAGACAGACAATGGGCTTTAGTAACACAGGCCCATATACAGATATAAGTAATATGTAGCTGGACTGTAAATAGACTGACTCAAGACCAAACAACTACGGGCCTATCTTAATAAAATCAACGGTTCTAGATTCCACGACTTTATCTTTCGAGTGGTGCATAAGGCTCATCAATTTCCTCCCTAGTAGAGGAATGGTAAACCTATTCACTATCTATTACAATAAAGATTCATTTAGATTTTTTTTTGATAATTAAGGCATACAACCATTAGAATTAAATTAAACCTGGGAAACCAGGGTGATAGGAAAAGATGGGCCTCATTAAAACCCCTCCAAGCAAAACCCAGTGGGAAAAAACCTGGAGAGGAAAAATACCCGCCACATCAAAATACAATCCTAAGGTCCAAACTATGACAAAGACAGGAAAGAACCACACAACATCAGATTCCCAACCATAAAAGGCCTACAAGGGCAACAACTACGACAAAGACTACAAATAGTCCTTTAAAGAAGAAAGCCCGACAAAGGAGCTACACGATAGAGGAAAGTCCTTCCACCACGTCTTAGTCCATCTCCATACCCCAAGCTTAACCTGCAGTGCCACACGATCAACCTCGCAACTTTCCTCGTGAAATACTACACTATTTCGCTGCAACCAGATGCAATACACGCCATAGCAAAACGTAGACCTCCAAACACGGCGAGCCTTTGCCGAAAGCGAAACAGAAAACCAGTCTTGGTACACACCAGCCATGCTGTCCTGAAAAGAAAACGACACATCCCACCAACGTAGAAGAAGCTCCCAAACCTTAACAATCTTACCACACTGAAATAGCACATGCTCAACGCTCTCCATTACCGATTGACACCACGGGCAGAAGCTACCGCCCAGGGGAATGATATCCCGCTTAAAGAGAATGTCCCTAGTTAGCAATCGCCTAATGATAGCAAACCATAACGTCACCTCCACCCTTGGCTCACATAATCCTTTCCATAACGGACGAAGATCAACTTCCTCTGGACCCCCATTCCCTGCCCACCGCACCGCCGGCAAGGGGTAATATCACTAGATATAGATTTCTTACCATTAGTAACCCAAGTGACTGAATCCTGACTTGCTGGGCACACTGGAAGCGGCGATAAGGAAGCATATAGCTGGTCAACCAACTCCAACTCGTACTGGAACAGACCACGTCTCCACACAAGATTCCACTGCCATAAACCATCAGGACCCCACAAACCCATCTGAGCCACCGAACAGTCTTGTTGAGCACTCAACTGGAACAACCGGGAGAAGGAGGACTTGAGGATACCTGCTTGACTCCAGCCGTCATACCAAAAGAGTACATCCTGCCCATTTCCCAACGTGATCTTGATCCTTGCATCAATTAATTCGTTGAGAGGACTATACTGTAAAGTCGCCTGATGAATCAGATACCAGATTCCTTTACTGCCTACTCTGCCAACCCCCAAGTCACCCGTATGAGTACCATTCCGGATGTAGTAGACGGACTGCACCACTCTTCGTCATTATCACCTCTTCCACTAAGGGGTGGAATTTTGTGCAACACGGCAGTAGAAATGAAGAAAGATTAGCTGGGTAAACTTAATTTTTTTTCCTTTACAAACCCAATGTTTAGTTTAAGGGATGGGATTAGGAGAATTTATGCCATTATTGTGTTATCATATAGCCTGTGGAAGAACGGATTCGAGGTGGAATCAGCCTTTACCTCTATGAGAGGTGATTTAGAAGCATCATCTTATGAACATGTATCATTTTCAAACTTGATGAAAGAAAAGGGCCCGGTTTGAACCTTGATTTTTTTTTTATCAGACACTCTTCAGAACATTCTATGCGACTCTAACTGACCAAAGTAGGAGTTTTTAGTTTCATCATATGGTAAGCTTTGTTTTGAAGCTTTTCAAAGGTTACAAGCAGTTTTCTAACTTATTATTTTTGTTGGAAAAATGGGAGAAGTGGGTAACGCTTTCTATTGTAGGACGGGTGATCTCCCCCCAATATCGAGAAGAGATTTCAACCCTTTTAAGCTTTTGCATTTCAGATTTGTAATTATTTGAACAACTGTTTCAAATGAAACCATTATCATTTAGATTAATCTCAATTCCAACCACCCAGTCTTTATCTTTATCTTTAATCAATTACTCAAATCTTTATCAAAACAAGGCACACAATTGTAAACATCTTTAACAAATAATTCAACATCCATGTTGACGAAGCTGTCCACATCAAGTTAAGAAGACCGGGCACGATTACATTTAGAAAAGACAAAAAGTCGAGTGTGGGCCGGGAGCCGCTCCGCAAACTTGAAAATACTCCCTCCGTCCTGAATTGACCGTCCTGTTTGCTTTATGACACGTTTTTCCACTTTAATATTAAGTATATAAGATAAAATAATTTTATAAAACTAAAATTTGTAACATATAGTTTATCATGTAAGGAATCATATGCAAAACTTAAAATTTCAAAATTAATTTATCTTATATGTTAAAAATTGAAGTCAAACGACATGTCCAAATAGTAAACAGGACGGTCAATTTCGGACGGAGGGAGTATTGATCAGCATTCAAAATTTATTACTCCCTCCGTCCTGAATTGACCGTCTCCTTTGCTTTATGGCACGTTTTTCCACTTCAATATTTAACATATAAGATAAAATAATTTTATAAAACAAAACAGTGTAACATATAGTTTATGTTGTGATGAATCATTTGCAAAACTCAAATTTTAAAAATTATTTTATCTTACATGTTAAATATTGAAGTCAAACGACACGTCCAAATAGTGGACAAGACGGTCAATTCAGGACGGAGGGAGTAGTAAAAAGTGAGGAATTACATACTTCCTCCGTGCTGAATTGACCGTCCTGTTTGCTTTATAACACGTTTTTCTACTTCAATTTTAAGTATATAAAATAAAATAAAAACTTAAATTTTCAAAATTAATTTATTTTATATATTAAAAATTGAAGTCAAACGACATATCCAAATAGTAATTCAACTTGGATTCTCTCATTCCAGTGACATCACGCGTGACGTGAGCACAAACCTGCTTCAAATCTTTCTAATTCAAGAAGTATCTGGAGATGGAGTCGGCTCCTATGGTAGTATATAAGTTCTTCTGAAGCATGATTGAGTGACCACACTTGCTTCAGAAGTGAAAAGAAAACAAAGCATAGGGAAAAAAGATTGTGCTAACTAATTATGGCCGAGGAATCGGTAAAAGTACTAGGGTGTTGGGCAAGCCCTTTCAGTCGAAGGGTGGAGATAGCCCTGAAACTCAAAGGGGTACCTTACGAATACATAGAAGAGGACCTCAAGAACAAGAGCCCCCTTCTTCTCGAGTCAAACCCAATTCATAAGAAGGTCCCCGTCCTCATACACAACGGCAAATCCATAGCTGAATCTCTCGTGATACTCGAGTACATCGATGAAACCTGGAAAACCAACCCAATACTCCCAGAGGATTCTTATGAAAGAGCCCAGGCTCGATTCTGGTCCAAGGTTATTGATGAAAAGGTAGATTTATTATTGTATCAAACCATTAAGAACTACTTTATATACTCCTCCCCAAGTCCCATCCCAATAAATAAGCGAATTGTACAGTTAATGACGATTAATTGTGCTGTGGATGCAGATTTATAGTGATAGATCACGAGAGGCATTTTTCGGCGAAGAGGGTGAGCGCAACAAGGTGGGAAAAGAAATATGTGAATCGTTAAAGATGATTGAGAGTGAGCTCAAGGGTAAGAGATTCTTCGGAGGGGAGACCATAGGTATGTTAGATATAGCTGCCATCAATCTAGCACTGTGGCTCCCGGCGATACAAGAGGCGGCGGAAATCAACCTGTACTCTCAGGGGAGTTTCCCACTGTTGGATAAGTGGGCAGACGAGCTGATGCGTTGTAGCGTAATTAGAGAGACTCTTCCTTCAAAGGATTCGCTGGTTGATCTTTTTCGGACACGGATCGTTGCTATTAAGGCCGAATTGAATACTCCAGCTTCTGGATGAAACATATATGCCGATTTTTTCTCAGCGATCTTATTATTATAATACTCTCCCCCGTCCGAAATTGACCGTCCTGTTTACTATTTGGACATGTCGTTTGATTTCAATTTTTAACATATAAGATAAATTAATTTTGAAATTTTAAGTTTTGCATATGATTCCTTACATGATAAACTATATGTTACAATTTTAGTTTTATAAAATTATTTTATCTTATATACTTAATATTAAAGTGGAAAAACGTGTCATAAAGCAAACAGGACGGTCAATTCAGGAGGGAGTAGTATGCTGTCTGCTTGGTACCCATTTTCAAGTCAAGTTGGAATCCGGCCAAATCGATAAAAATAAATAAATAAAAGAGGTTAGAATCCAATGTCTGGGTTTTTCATTTTCGTTACATATGTACTTTCTTATTGCATCTATATCAAATAACAGAAGGTAGAATGTGGGGCTGCCCGCTCCATATATCTTACGCTCTAGTGATTTGTCGGTTGGAATGTTTTGTTGATTGTGTTGTCTATTAACTTTAAATTAATGTAATTTTTAATATATATGTCTAAAATGAAAAAAATTATATCATTGTTCATTTAAATTTAAGTTCTTTAAAAGAAGACCAGTCATAGATATATTTTGACAATTTTAAAATTGTATATTATTTATATGCTTATATCTATAGATATCAACCATACTTGATTCACCATATACAGTTTAAAGTACATCATACAACAATAATAATACACAACACAACAATAATGATTTATTATCTGTTTTGAAATCGGTATGTTAGAAAAATATATGAGTCACTATATAAAATTTAAAATACATCATATAAATAATAATACACCTCAAAATAATAATAATAATAATAATACATTACAATAATGATCTATTATTAGTTTCGAAGATTGTTATCTAATTCATCACTTGTTAGTTAATGAATCATAATATCAATTTTCATGAATCATAATATCAAAATTAATGAATCAATTCTTCATATCATCGCAAACATATAAAAAACAATTACACAATAATGTAACACAAAACAATATTTTGTATCTATGAAAAATACATGATTCACCATAGAAGGTTTAATATGCACCATACAACAATAATAATACACTACAAAACAATAATGATTTTTTATCGGTTCTGAAGTTTGTTATCTAATTCACCATTCATTAGTTAATGAATCATAATATCAATTTTAATGAATCATAATATCAAAATTAATGAATCATATTATCATTGTAGCGTATCATCATACACATGTAAAAATATATTTTTTTTTAAATTGTCAAACCATATCCATGACTGGTCTTGTTTTGAAGAGCTTGAATTTAGGTGAACAATGATATAATTTTTTTTTCCATTTCAGACCTATATATTAAAAGTTATAACCATTTAAAATTAATACAAAATTTTATCTTACCATATATGTCACCTCAACAATCCAGTCAGATGCTGCCTACCATCCCGTGTACAGTAATGTGCAGGCCGTCCGTACCAACGAATTTGCAATCAAATAAATATATGATAGTTAAAGATCTTAATTTGTCTTATTTTCATGTTATGGTTTGATAAAACATCTGTTCTTTTGTTATCTACTTTTGAACCGTCTAATAATTATCTATTTTTATTTTACACTTTGAAATTATGTAAAAACATTTACAAGTAATTTTCTTATTTATTTTGAAACATAGATTAAAATTATATATATTTGTAAGAATGTTTTTAATCGATGATAATATGTTCTTTAAGTAATGTATTATCATTATTTTGATGTGAGCTCACTACTACATATAAAGTCTATGAAGACAACTTTTTTTTCCTTTTATAAACTGAAAAATTGTCTCTATTGACTTTTAGAGGCGATGAAAACATTGCCAAAACGTCGCTTCTAAAAACTTGTTACAGTTGGTTGTGGAAGTGACTAAAGTGTGCACCTCTACCAATTCCACCTATGGAGGCAACTAAAATCACCTCTATTGACCTAAAAAGGCTAAAGGGAAGTGGGAACTCGCCTCTCTTGTTCTACAACTATGTGAGTGACTAAACTCGCCTTCTTTTCTCTGTGTCAAGGTGTACGCATAACCACAATAAATAGAGGCGAATAGTTTGGTAGCCTTGTTACTCTTCGCAAGTGAGGCAACCGTCCGTATCTCGCTACTGTTGCCAACTCGTTGTCGTTGGTCTCAATAGCCACTCAACTCAAGCAATTTGTGTTGCCCCATTTTTTTAAAAAAATAATAATACTGATCAATGACCATGATAAACATGCTACCCAGACCAGTATAGCAGGCATACATACAAATTTGATGACCATGAGTACCGGTTAAAACTGATCCTCTTACATAACCCCAAGATTTGTTGCTTGTCAAACTACACGAATAACATGGACTTGGAGAAAACAAGGCAAATGATAACCCATGGATAGATGAACAAGATGTGAAGACAAGGAAGGTGCTTTGAAATCATACAAAATCATGTTTCATATGAATTCATATATGAGGGAATGGAACTTGGAATCTGAAACTTAGCAAGAAAAGAGGATAAAGAAAGATCAAACTTACCTCCTCAGCTTTGGGCCATTTGTTATCACTGATTTACAAGAGCCACACACACATCTATGTACTTATTAATGATCATGGCCAACTCAACGAATAGAGTGAGTGGAAGACTCAAAATACAATAGTCACTACTACAAAAAAAAGCCTAAGACAACTATTAAAAAAGTCATAGGCAACAGTTATTAACAATTGTAACAGAACTAGATGTTTTAAGTACTAACTGCATTAGACAACTGTTATTTCAAACAATTGTTCAATCACCAATTACAACTGTTAAAAAAAAACAGTTGTGATTTGTCATATTATTGTCCATTTTTTAGAACAATGACAAACAGTTATTAACAGTTTTCTTTGTTGAATTTTTATTATGGATTTTTTTGTTTTTTACAAGTGTTGAAAACAATTGTCTTTTGATCAACTTTTTTATTCAATTTTTATACTTTTGACAACTGTTAAATGGAGTTATCTTTAAAAACATTTACACCAAATAATATAGACCATGGCACAATCTCATTCAAACACACTTTTACTACAAAACCTCACAATACTCGTACATCTTTAGCAAGTAAAACAAGGTAGAATTGTTTGTCTGTTATACAATGTAGATCGAGCTACTTGTCTTAGACGGGCAAACTAACTTCTTCTTCTTACATGTACATTCGGCAAGTCTGGAGAACCATTTCAGTTTGAATAAGGTTGCCTCTCTCAAACAGTAAGTCTGCGGCACATTCAGAATTCATCACAAGGAAGCACATCAGTTGTTGTACTCTTAGAGGGGAAAGTCATTTACAGATTAGAGCGATAAAAGGCTGGAGGGTGTTGCCTTACACAACCATGTCACCTCCAAAACCATCACTAGCAATATTCCTCTTTCCTTCAAACAGCCAACGCAAAGCCCTAGAAACCACCCGCTCTCCGCACCACTGTCTGCCAAATAGCCAACACCTACTACCCCCTTGAATCTTCTTGCCTTCCTGCGCCACAAAATACCACCACAAAACGTTTCACTTTCCGCCTCAACCTATTCGGAGCCATGGGGAGGGATAGAGCTATAACGAGAAGTAGCAGCAGATGGAGAGGTTGCTGTCATTCAAATCGGAGTTCGAACAGAACGTATAGAGGGAAGGAGAGATGTCGCATAGGAAAAGTTGGTCGTGCGCCACACGGGACAAGGACAGGTATGTAAGTGCTCATCACCTGACGGTGTCGACGTGGATTCTCCCGGTCTACAGGTAAATACTACCCCATATCATTGACAATGTACACAGAGAAGTGTCGGAGTACCAACTAGGCAAAATAGTGAGAAGGTTTGCCCGATGGAGTAGGCTCTACATTAGTAGAAAATGGAGATCGTGGAATTGAATGTGTGCCTTGTCGATGTCTTCATGTCGAGGATGCAAAAAGAGTAATTGAGGGCATCAAAGGCTGGAAATATTAACGGGAGTAGCTTTGGGCAAGAATGGAGTTCCAAGGCCATAAAGAAAAAAAAGAGAAGCGGTAGTCCCACCGGTAGTAGTTCGTCCCGGTCCAATAACCCGTCTTCTCAGGTCCAGAAAGAATATATCAGCGCTAAGTCCAGACTATCTATTAAGGTCAAAGCGGACGAAGGGATGAAGGCATGTCGTCCAAATGTGCAGTATTTCCCTCCAGGATGACATGAACCCCAAGAAGCCTTGAAGATTTTACTAGTAGGTGGCCAAATCTTCAGGGCTACTTGCTCTATCAAGGAAGAAGTTCCTTATGCTTTTCAATTCAGCAAATGAAGCTAAGGAAGTCGTCAGTCAGACACAAGCATCTGAAAAAGGATCCCGGAGGATTAGTAGCTCATCTTTGGGTTAGAGAGGACCAAGTTGAGAAGCGGCAGGACTTGGGTGCCTTCGAGGTATTTCCTCTACATGCAATGGAATCAGGGCCGTCTCACCCCGAGTTTTTCGGGACCCTCTTCTAAAATATTAAATGAGCGCCCCTAATCAATTAAATTAGTAAATATAGGAAAATTTATTAAATTAAATTACGTATTCACAATGTCATGTTATAATGTTTGAATGTATTTTAAAACATAAAGTTTTGATATACCCCATTCAAAATAAATTTAACACTATTTAATTTCAGCCAATGAGCTAAAATCTCAGGACACAATATATAAAAAGGACCCCGAAAATTAGTGGCTCATTGTTCAGTTGACCAGCATGCACAGACTTGGGTTGTCCTTCGGGCACTGCATGGAATAAAACAAACGTGCGGAAAATTGCACACTGTGGGTGATGTCGTTAAGATAGAAGAAGAAGAAAGTAAATTTGTAGAAAATGCCGAAATCCGTGTCCAAGTTGAAAACGACCACGCTCCAGGTGATCAACTGGAAAATTGCAGTAAAAGTTAAGGACATTCCTTCCCGGTGGCTATAGTCGAAGTTGGTGACAAGAGGATAAGTCCGAGGAATACCGAACCGGACGAAAGTATTGTCCAGTTAACCGATGCTGATGGAGTCCGTAGCCTTGGTCAAAAGTGTTGCCAGAATGTTGACCAGTCGCCCCAGGGTAGTGATACCCTCTTAGTTGCCGGTGAACAGCATGTCTCCCAAGCAGTTCCAACCTCGGGTGGTAGACAAGTGGTCGAGCACCAACAGACACAACCATTGTGCCTTGAATTCTCCTCACGTGATTATGATATGGATAGGCAGGCGGAATTGGACAAATCTCGGAACATGCAGCAGATGACGCCTGAAGTGGTGAATCATGCAGAGGAAGGGCTGACCCACGTGGTACAGGAGAATGTGGGCGTGGTTACTCCTCTGCGAACTGATGAGTCTCCCGACATGAATGTCAGTGCGGCGTACAGTGAGCAGAGTAGGGTAACAGTAGGACAATATTTTAATCCTGACTCGGCACCGCTTAATCTTTCCCTGCTGGAAATTAGCGCTAAAGAAGGATTGGAAGGGGCCACGAGTTCCTTGCTCGAAACGCCTTTAGTAGGCAAGAACAAATTTTTATTGTTGATGCCACGCCCAGCATGTCGCTCCATTTAACAATAGCAGTGGCGAATATGTCGCATCAATTAACAATAGCAGTGGGGAGTGTGAGCTGGCCAATGACAAAATAGGAGTGGCTATTAAAAATAGCAGTGGGGAGTGTGAGCCGGCTGATGTAATAATAGGAGTGGGAATTATTTATGATCAGGCGCGTAAGACCCAAGACGAGCAGGAGTAGGAAATGCCCTTTATTCATGAGGACTTTTTCCAAGAGGCGTCACACAAGGCTGTGTCCCCCACCAGTCTCTCGAGCATTGTAAAAACCGGTACTGATAAGATAGAGAGGGGTGAGAATTTCGAGATGCCACACTAGCAGACAGTAGTGGAAGAGACTCAAATTCCAGCAAGGGATGAGTGGGGAAAAATCATTAACGCAGAAAGAGAGGCAGAAGAATGCATGGACCTGCTACTGCAACTAGGGTGTAAAGTTCCAAATCCCAGTCTCACCAAGGCCAACCTCCTCAGTCAAATCCAAGCTCATATGAGCAATTAATTGAGCAAATAAGACTGGGTAACTGGCGACGGTAAGAAACCAAAATTGCAGGAAGGATTAACATTCAGAAGTGGTTTTCGTAATGAAACTCTAAATGTGACCCGTCTTGGCCTACGAGTAAAGTTGGGAGTCTGGAGATGGACGAAGGCTCGGCGGAAGGAATTACCGTTTTCATGGGGATTTTTATTGGTTTGACATCCCTCAAGGAGTATGTGCAATGTTATGTAGGTTGATTTGTGGTGTCTGTTTGTTTTATAGCTTATGTTTCGTTGGGGTTGGATCCCATTCTTGAGTCCTGCTGTTTTAAGCTTGTACTAAGGACATGGTGGGTACTCTTTTTCCTTCTCAAGTTTTCTCCTATTGGGTTTTACTTGAGGAGGTTTTAATGAGGCCCGAAATACCAGTCCGACTATCTTTTATTAATTAAATGACGAAAGCCTAAATTATAAAAAAAAAAAACAAGTATTAGCTACAAATTCTAGATGAATTAAATTCAGAAACTTATAAGTACACAGAATAGTCAATTGGCACATACCAGGATACAATGTCCCCATCAATTCATTATTCTGCAAGCCCTTGCAAGAAGCAAAATAATATAGAAATCACATGATACAGAGGCATCTAATTAGTAATCGTGTACAGAAACTTACAAGTGTTGTTGTATATCA
The DNA here is from genome assembly GCA_023374045.1 of Limonium bicolor. Taxonomy (NCBI): domain Eukaryota; kingdom Viridiplantae; phylum Streptophyta; class Magnoliopsida; order Caryophyllales; family Plumbaginaceae; genus Limonium; species Limonium bicolor. Next base: position 477,022,046 of record CM041776.1, read on the forward strand.
TTCCAACCGATCAACCTGGGTATCACACCAGTTAGTTGATTGCAACTATATTTAAAGCAGCAAGGAACGAAGGAAAACTATCCACCATCAATATATATTTCCAGACAAATATATATTTCAAGACACAAGATTTATAAGTATATCAAGAACAATACCACACTAATATAAACCACAACCCAAAAAATTTCTCTTTGCATCTAACATGTTAAAGTTGACAACCTGGATACTTCCGTTGTTGCAGCTACTTGCATAAGAGAAAATAAAGAGAAGGCTCTAAGTGATCAAATAGGGAAGATATTCCAAGCATGCTCATAAATATGAAATGTTGGTTAGTGATCTTACTGCATAATCCAAGGGTCAAGGGCTTTGGACAACCTTCAAAAAACATCAAAGTCTTTCTCAATTTCTTCATGTGTTGTCCAGCACTGCCATGCTCTTCAAAATATGATTCCACATGAAAGAAGTCAAATAAACCCAAAATAAGAGCCACACACACATCTATGCACTGATTTACAAGAGCCATACACACATCTATGCACTGATTTACAAGAGCCATACACACATCTATGGAGGCAATAAAAGTTGCCTCTGTAAATCAAAAATTGCCTTTATAGATAATTAGGGGTGACAAAACGATTGGCTTTAGGCTGCCTCTGAAGGCAACTAATAGGTTTGCCTTTGTTGATTTCACCTATAGAGGCGACTGTAATCGCCTCCATTGCTGTTGAACAATTGAGGCAAGTACCAGCTCGCCTCCGTTGCTCTCAAACAACTGAGGCAATTAGTTTATCTCGCTCCGTTGAACTGTGCAAACTACGGTGTACTTGCCCCGTTAGTTTGTGTAAAGAATGAGCAACAGAGGCAAGACTAAAAAACTCGCCTCCATTGATCTGTGTAAAGAATAAACAACGGGGGCAACTAGTTTTACTCGCCCCCGTTGATCTGTGTAAAGAATAAGCAACAGAGGCAAGGCTAGAAAACTCGCCTTCGTTGATCTGTGTAGAGAAGTAATGGAGGCAACATGTGTCACTCGCCCCTGTTGGCCTTCAACAAACGAGGCAATCGGCTTAACTCGCCTCAATAGTTGGCCACCATTAAAGAGGCAACCGAAAGGTTGCCCCGGTTGTTCTCTTATTTTCAAAAAAAAAGACTAAATTGCTATATAACGTTAAATATCAACACACTGATATTTAAAACCAGTAACGATTTGTAATTACATTGCATAATTCTATATATTTGTCAACTGTAAATATATAATGAAAAGAGAAAAGAAAAGAATTAGCATTTAATTGCTACTTATCCTAAAACATACACTGCATTGTTGCCATTTCTCCTACTAATTCACATCACACAAGGACTTCAGAATATGAATCTGGATATAACAGATGACCCCATCTCTCTAGGAGGGCATGTTATGTCAGCACTGGAGTTTTATTATTGTATACTTCAATGATAGAAGACCTCACAGCATTAAACGACATCACCTTACGAAGACTATCAACTTCTACAAAACCTGCAGAGCACTATACATTCTCCATTTATAAGATTGTAATTGTGCAACATATCAATAAAAAGCAAAGAAAGGGAAATCATCACTTGACAGTCTGTTGGGAACTAAAGGTTACCATTTGTTTTGAGAGGGTTTAGTTTCTCTATATCCTGGAGCCAATGCGGACTTCATGACTATATTACAAGTAATCAGAGATAAAAAGTACCTGGACAAAGTAGCTGAATGCAAGCTTGAAAGACAGATGGTGAAAATAGAGAAGAACCAGGATATATACAGAAGAACGAGGATATATACATAACACTACTGTTGCAAAACTGAAATGACTGCCAGATGTGTAATGCTTCCTTCCCTCCCCAGGATATATACTGAACATATCTAATTTCTCAATTTCAAAACAATGGCAGATTCTACAAGTTAGCACTGGCTGAAAGAGTACTGTCAAATGCAAAATAATCAAAGACTATTGAAAAATCCTTTAACATTTGTGAGAATAAAAGGATGACGCTCATAAATGCATACAAGGACAAAAGTTTCTGAACAAGCATATCTCGATAGGTGGTGGACCCTTATAAAAAGAAGAACGATTCAAGTATATTGCTCACCAAATTCTCAAAAAGTGAACCAATCAGAGAAGAGTTACTTTTGGTGTTCTGGGTTATAAACCTAACAAAGCTTTCTAAATCATAAGCTGCTCAATTCAAGCTGGAAAACTATCAAGAAAGAACAATTATATTCTTCAGAAACCATACCTTTCCTTAGACTTGTAACAGAGAACAATATGAGCAGATTGTGTAACAGAACACAATAGCAAAACTGTTGTCTACAAACTGTCAAATAAGTGTCATGTAGCAGTTACATTCATTGTCTGAGCAGTCCATATTAAAGAGTGAATATAATGGAAAAATGGCTGTTACAGGATATCCAGTTCATAACAAAATGACATTTTGTACTCAGGTTATACGAGGCTTTACCTTCTCATGTATGTATGGAAGTCTACTGCTGCCTGCTTGTTTGAATTCTTGGTGGACAGTTTGAATGGTAGTAGTAGCACAGAGCACCTGAAGTCATAGGCACCACCAGTTTAGTTCAAAGTGAGGGTAAAGATATATGCTTCTCGTGGAATCCAGGCTTGGGTATAGATGAAAATGAGCAACATATCACACTCACCTTGGAAGAATTCATTGCATTAGGAAGAGGTAACTTTGAATACAAGGCACAATAAAACTGGTTGCTAATAACTAGGTTTTTAGATGATATCTTGTCAAGAAGCATTAAGGCCGGAATGCTCACGTTGAAGTTTTTTGAATGCCTATAAATTTCATGGACCATGTCAGATCCACATCAGTTCAAAAGTTGATATTATTTGGGTATGCAAGAACACTTTATGGGGCATCCTGACCAAGTGATCTGCCAGTTATTACATTATTGAACCCTTAAAACAGTCATTAACTTACCAGTTGGAAAAGAATTGGTGTTTAGACTTCAACAATCTCAGTGGTGTTTAGACTTCAACAATCTCAGTGGTGTTTATCCTCCTAGTTGATTATCAAATATAGAAGTTACCTGATGACTATGAAAGAATGTCTCCTCCGTCACTAAAGCATTCTCGATACTTACATGTCTTGGGGGAAATCCTAATAGCCGATGAGGGGAAGAACTGAGAAGAATGTTTCCTTGTTCATTTCGTAGCATGTTATATGCTCGATTTGTTAATAGGGATGAGTTTCTTGCTTCCGTTGCGGAGCAAGAGAGTGGCATTTACATTTTGAACATGCCGGGTGTAATGACGGATCTCCTGTGTCCGGCACATTCAATGTCTTTGAATGTGCCGTGCATCAGGTGCCCGGCAGGTTGTCCGGCATATTCAATTGTTGGTTAATTCGAAGGCTTGTGTTTATGTTTCGAGTTCATATTGATACTTAGATGGTTTTACGCCCTGGATCAAGGATAATTTTCTTGTAAATACCACTTAGTTTAGTTAGTTTTAATTAGTTTAGAATCACATTACTTTTCCCCCTGGTCTTAGAATAGGTTATTACCGGATTAGGACTAGTTTTCTATAAGTCCCTTGGGTTCTATACTCTCGGTCGTAATATATTTACACTATACTCCGACCGGGTTTTATTTTGCTACCTGTAGTAGAGTTGTAGGTTTAGTTATTATTTTATCTATTCTTTTGTACATTCTTTTCCTACAATTTTCCTGTTAGCAAATTGGCGCCGTTGTCGGGGATACCCGACATGGAGTCCGGCATCTACTGAACTTTTGCCCTTGTAACACCCCAACCGTTAATCTCGTCATTACCTCTTAAACTGTTACTAATTACTCCTACTCACGCAGCGGAACTCTAATTACAACGAGGGGTGAAACAACGCCGTTAGCCACCCATGTGGCTAACCAGGCCTTTCTTACATACCGTAACGGTCTGATGAACTGGAACAACCGAGTACTTCATACAATACAATACTCAATTCATATCTCTACTATACCGAGTCTACAATATACGGATGCCGATAACATACTCGGACTTACACCTCATTCAAACGCATAAGTAATTACAATAACTACCCATGCTCACTGCAGTCCCCGTCCTACTCTCTCGAACGGTGGTCAGCTTCAAGTACCTGCACACTAAAAACGTTCCCCCTAGGGGGTCAGCTTACGCTGCGCATAAAATTCGCATATACCGCGTGCTAACCGCGGTACGCCGACTACTTTGGGTCGGATATACATGGAGTTCATTTTAATCAAACAACATGCATCATGGCAATACAATATATATGTATATCACACAAGGAATCTACATCCAATCACGGAACACGATTCCTAACTAACATAACAATGTTGTTAGTGGTAACTGGTTACTCTTAGGCATTGAGGGTTATTCCTCACTATGCCTTGTTTACTTATTCAATACCTCACCCGCTCTCTCGGGTTACTTATTCGTATACACACCCATTCTCTTGGGCTACTCCTTCTTATACTTACCCATTCTCTCGGGTTACTCATACATATACTCACCCTTTCTCTCGGGTATTTATACTCATTATCTCACCCACACTCTTGGGTTATTCATACTCAAGCTCTTGTAGATTCTCGAGACACTACAGGTCTCCTACGTCACGCTGTTACTCTTATTACATACTTAAGCCAAAACTCATGGCTCTCTAGCATAGTCTTACTTCCCGGTTTCGACCCTACTCTGGGTCTAGCATGGCGGGAAGGTTCAACTAGCTCACGGAACTCTCTCTTAGTTCCTATCTCTTTTACTTAGGTCCGACTACTCTCGGACTACTCTCGTTCCCATACACTCCTCTCTCGGAGTTATAATAATATCATGTATATTAGTTTAGAAGCATCATTCTCGATGTTTCTAATGACTTTGGGAACTTTACTTAAATTCGGGTAATCTTAGGTTTAAGGGTTACCCTCGCAATCATATGCTTATACATTAGGATATTTTCTTATACCGGGTAAAATCCTCATATAAGAGGTCGACCGTATCTCAAGGGATTCACATAGTCCCTTAGGTCTCTTTTACCTTTCTTATATGTTTACATTATTGGACTAACTTTGATCCTCTCGATGGAGGTTCGTTTATCCCTCCACTCATATTTATTTCGTGGATTGTTGCAATAAGGTTTCCTAACCGTTATCGGGTATTTACTCAACCCGTACATCTCCTCACATTCTAGGGAGTTTATATGTTTGCGTTATCATTACACTTAAATCGATAGTTTATGTGTGTTTGCATACTTCCATTGGTTATGTGACTACCCGTTCAACGGGTTTCTAGTCAATCAATACTCACTAAGAGTCGGTCTATGCACTACGTTAGACCACACCGGCATACAAGTATGTTAGCTCATACAACATACAACAATGCATGCATAATCAAACAAGGGATTATTTTCATGCTTTAATCTTGATTAAGCCGGCACACAAACACACAAATCAGAGTAACTCGGTTAGCATACGGGGCATGAGAAAATCATACCTTTCACCGGGGGTTTTTACTTTACCGTGGCATCTCACCATGCTCGGGTCACGCACGACTCTCTGATAATGTTTCAAACATTATTATTAATACTAAGATCATACGGTACATAATTAAATGCTACTCCCGTATTTACCCGTCATCCCGTTATCTCGGTTTTACTTTTGTTAATTTGAGTTCTTACTTCTCACTCACTTCTAACACCTTCTTATACTTCCTAGGGCCTTAACATGTCACCAAACAAGGCCTTAACATCTTATAACATCATTAACCTTCAAACCCCCATCATTTAAACCCTTTAAAACACTCTCTGTAGGTTTCTGGGGGTGGTCCGGGACTTGGTCCATACCCTAAGTCCGGATCAATCACAAAACAAACTCTCGGCCAAAAATAATGCATGGTCCGGGACCTTGTACCTAGGCCAAGTCCCGGACCAATATGGGTGTGTACTCTCGGCTAGAAAATTGTATATGGTCCGGGACTTGGGCATAGAGCTAGGACCCGGACCAAACAAGCAGGCAGCTCTCGGGGGTAAAAATAGGGGTGGTCCGGGACTTGGTCCTGGACCTAAGTCCCGGACCCTGCTACAGATTTTGCAGAATTGGCATTTTCTATCTCTGTTACAGGTTATCTCTTAGTCCTTTAATTATCCAATCTTCCCCACCTTAAATCCACATGATTAAGCACTTAAATACCCTTCTTAATCACCTTAAACTAAGCACCAAGTGCATCCACCAACTCTAGTTAATGTCACTTAAAATTCACTTACATTATCAAAACTAGTTTTCTTGTTTTGCTTAACTCTTGTAACAGATTTGGTACCTTCTTTTACCATTCAAACAGTGCCATTCCCAGCACTTCAATTGACATTATTTCTACTCCTCATACACACTTCTCCTTAGTTGGTTTCCAAATCTTTAACCACTCAATTAACCACCTCTTGAACACCTAGTTTCATCCCTTATAATAAAACACTCAAACTTATCCATTCCTAGGCAATTTTGACAGCACCTACTTGCTTTCCTTAGCACTTTCATCACCACATTAATATACTCACAAACACAATCTTCACCCCTGTTTTGTTTAGGCACCAATAAACACCATAACCATTCCCATGGTTCTCACATATGACTAGCTTAGTTTCCTAGGTTTGTTTGCACACTTAAACCACATTAATACACTCATTCAAACAATATTGTAGTATCATTACTACTCAAGTTCAAGTTTGTTTAACAGCACCCCACAATACGTTTCACAAGGAAAATAAAACTATCACAAGGTAAGCTTTTTACCTTGTTCATTTCGGTTTTCACCCTTCTTCTTCTTCTTTATCTTGTTCTCTCTTTCACTCTCTGTTTTTCACACCAAACAAGGCTATGATGCCACTACAACCACCGCCACCCCCACCACACACATTCAACAATCAATTTGTTTTTCCTCCACAAAACCTAATATATATTTCAAGGAGCTAGTTTTCAAGGTTTAGCTTAGGTTTTACCTTAGAATAACAAATGGACAGCTTGGCAATCCATTGGAAGAGTTTCCATCCCTCCACAAGAGCAAGATGCTCACGGCTAACATGGGGAAAAATTCAACGTGAGGGAATTTCTTTTCCAAAATTGGAAGAGTTAGCTAGAAATGAAGAGCTTGTAACTTTCTTTTTACCTTGAAGCATCAAGAAGATGATGGAGGCTCAAAATCAGCTCCTTAAGCTTCAAAAGCCAAAACACCCATGGAAGTGAAGATGGAGGAATCGAGATTTTGAGGGGTGGAAAACGTAGCCCTCGCCGATACGAATCCAACGGTACTATTTTTGTGCGATTCGGTGAAGAAATGAGCAACTGAGAAGAGGTTGAAGAGGGGCTGTTTGCTCACGTATGGAATCGCCATATACAGAGAATGAAGAAGAAGAAGCTCTGGTGGGGGAAAGAATTATCGTGAGAGATAGAAGAGAATGGGGAGTGAGGGTATTAATGTCTCATTTAACTATTCACTCCCTTTACTTTAATATTTTGTCCTTTTGTGACTAAATTAGTTTTTATTTAAAGGCATGTATGAGTACCAATTAAAACCGGCCCCACACAAAATACTAACTGGTAGCGTTTTTCATTTTTTTACAGGAAACGCTCGATAATTTACCCGGTTTAGCACTATTCACTAACCGGGCCCGTTTTTTGGATTTTTCTTGTTTCTTTATTTTTATGGCTATTAAGCTTCCATTATTACTTAATTATAGTTATTTAATCAACTATAATTTTTACGGGTCCATTTGACCACTTAAAGTCACGTTTTCGGGTTTTCTCGAAAAACGTGCTTTAAAACTCCGTTAGCGTTTTAATTCCATTATTTGGATCCGTTTTCTTCGGGAATCATTCCCGTACACTTATTAGGCCTAACTAAGCCTTAGGAATCCATCTCAGACCCTCTCGAGATCATATATCTCTTATACTCATTTAACGCGCATTTTAGCGTCTTTCGCTTTTCAAGCGTTTTCTCTTTTCTTTTGGTTTTTCTTTTTTTACCAATACTCTTTAGGCACCATTAGGCCTTATAATCATATTAGAGTAATTTAATCGCCATTTTTAGATCCGGGGTATTACAGCCCTGAAAATCATTCCTTGCATAAAAACATATAAAAACATAAGACTGAACTAATAAAACACTTTAATACATAATATAGCACAAATAACATGTATATAACCTTATTTAGATAAATATAATTCTAAATCTAGCACATAAAATATGATAAGTATGCGGCTTATCAAGCCCTACACTTACCTTTTGCTAGTCCTCGAGCAAAACAAGATTAGAAAGGAGTAATTACTTATGCACAAAACAGATAAACTTTAGAATGACAATTAGATATAATATTCCTAACTGCCTGACTCTAATTCATAAGTATCACTTAATCCTCCTTATCTATCCTAGCATACTAATGGGTATAAATAAAGATTTTCAAAACCGATCAAAAAACTTTTAGGCTATTTTGCATAAGGGATTTGTAATCTCTCCTTTTTCCGGTTTCCATCTTTCAGCTCTATTTTTCAAGAGTTTCTGAATGTGGCCAAGACACACTCGTCATTGGTTTTTATGTTCAGCCCTATTTTGCAAGGGTTTCTGAATCAACCATGATTTTTTTCTTTGAAGAACGGGGAATTTAGGAGAAAAAAAAGGAAAATGAAACACCCCTAAAAATCAAAAACACATGAAATCATGAATGTGTGTGGTATGTTTAACTAACCTGTCACATTAATGTATAACTGTACTACAACTTATACCCTAAGGTACTAGCGGGCATACATATGCCCGTGAAAGCGATAGCAAGTCGCATTGTAATATAAGCATTGGTACGTTTCGGTTTGGCATTAATGAAGATAACTGAGTAAATCAATTAGTCCTTGTTAGGACCTTTGTACCCGAAACAGGTGTAATGCATTATACACACTGAAATATAGGAGTACTCGTCGACATATAACGACGGTACTAAATAACATATGTTGCGAGGGTATATTATACGAACTACGTTACCGGATACAAACTTATACAAGTAACATTATAACGTAAATAATGGTACTCACGATCGGTATCCCATGACGTTGGTATCAAATTGAATTAACTACAAGTATTTAATCTTATTACATGATAACATGACCTACGAACTACTTGATGTCATCATAAAATGACGATGAAATCAGACCCCCTCTCTTGTGATTCCTGAAAGTACTGCTAAGCCCATTAACTTTCAATTACCTACCCACTCAGCCCAAGTATTATACTGATTCCTAATTACTAATACCCCATTATACGGTTTAAATCTGTATTCTTTCCTTCTCGGTAGTGCGGGCACCTGCAACTGGTAAAAGCCACTCAATCCTTTCACATCTTTCCATCACCTCACGTCTGGTGCAAATACAGACTCTCTTGCTTTCACCGTTTGTGTGCCTGGAGATCTTAAGTGCTCAGCTTTCCTCCCTTACGTTTCCTATCCGAAACTCAAACCTTCGTTTCTCCATGCTGCATGTCCGAATCTTGGAGCTTTTACCCACCAGGTGGATCTGAAACACCACGAGCTAAACTGGCAAGGTAATGTTACCGGGTTGCTCTTATGTTTTCATTTCTGTTTGCTCTCCTATCCTTTGCTAAGCTCTGCCCGAGAGTTTACTCAACCTCTCTAATCTCTTGCATGTCCCACGCAAGCATTTTGCATGCCACTCCTCTGGTGAGATCTCGGTAAGTCCTGGAACAAGAGCACCCATCCCCATTCCCGCTACTCTAGCGCAAGGTAAAATGCTACCCGTTCCGTTTGTTACGGTTTCCTTCTGTTTTTCTTTCTCTGCTCTGCTCTGCCCGAAGCTTCATGCTCAACTCCTCTAACCTTCCTCATTTCATTCGTTTAAATCTTGCATGCAAAGCCTGCGGGTAGGATATCTGAAATTCGGTGAACAAACCTCTGGCTGATCTCTCGAGGGTAAGAGCAGGAAAACTCAAAACCATGCTGTTTAACTCCCTTCGCTATTCTCTGCTTTTGATGTCCGAAAATTGGGTGTTGACTCTTTTTTTTATCTAACCCATTTGCATGCATGAGGTCCTCTGGAAAACCCCCCCTTGAGGGTGCACCAAAAATCGTCCAGAAACTCATTCTCATACTGCCTTGAAATCGGATCCGAGGTGAGGCCACAAAACTGGCATGTTCCCAGTCTTCGGTTTCTGTTTTAACGCCACTAAAACCATCAACTAATCTGGAGAATTATGCTTGTGGTGACCAGTTGCAAGCCCAGCTCCGAATCAAAACCTCAACCAGACTGGAAATACTACCCAAGGGAAATCACCTCCTTCCCAAGGTTGTAACCCAGAAACTCGTACTTATACTATGATTAAACGTTGTGTTAAGTTTGGTCTGAAATTATCTGTTGTGAGGGTAATACTCTGACGGGAATCTGTGTGGGTTGGTTAAGCATTGGCGAGGATGGTGGAAGAATGTCACTAAGTAACCAAGAAAATACCTAGCTAAAGCCAAAAACTTATCTTAGTGTTAGGTGTTGGAAAAGTTGGTTTAATGGTTGCCGATAGTTATTGGGTGGTCTGGGAAGTGTAACAGAAACTAGGCCTGAAGAGAAAGTACCTACTGTCACGTTTTAGATGCCTGAAGTGGGGTTCGTGAGTGCTTGTGAAACCTGGTTAGGGGTGTACTAGTAAAACAATTAAACAACTAATGTAGACGTTATGATGTTTGGCAAAAATAAGAATGAAAACATACAGATTAAACCCAAGAAGGATGGAACTAGTAAAGATGAGTAAAATATGGTTATGTTGCTTAAACAACAGCAGAAAATTTATCTGGATTGAAACTTAGGGTGCGTCGATGAATTATGGAGATTGCCCTAGGTTAATAGATAGTCAGATCTAATGCATTGAGCAACCAATGTGTCTTCTGCTTTAGGGTTAGGCAGCAAGTTAAATGGTTCAAAAAAAGAAACTGTATGAACTAGCTAAGAGAACTAGTGCAGAAACGTGAGTTTGATTTCTGCAGCTTTCATCTCTGTAAAAAATCAAATTTCTGAAACAATATATGTTGTATGGGATGGGTAATGAGCTTTAAAGACTTGGTAACACCTTATACTAAGGGTAGATAAGCTGGGGGATGTCGGAGAAACCAGTTAGCATATTAAAGAGAAGTAAGAAGTAGAAGTGTGCAGGAGTTAGATTTCAGTTTTCTGCAACCTTTTTTTCTGTATACCAACTTTTCAGAAGTAATATAAAGATTGTAGAGGCTGTATAATAAACTTAAAACCTTGCTGACATAGTAGACTAAGTGTGAATAAGTTGGGAATGCTAGAAAAGGCATTAACCCATTAGAAAAGCAATAGGAGTAGGAGGATGCAAAACTTGATTTCAGTTTCAGCCTTCTCCCAGTTTCAGCCCAAGCACATTTCAGTAGCTTTAACCGGCTGTTTTGGGCCTGTTTGTGTGAGTTAAAACTAAACTAAGACATTTAACTAAGTAGCTAGATAATTAAGGGAAAAGTTGGAAATCAGATCAAGAAAGAACAGAAAGAGAACTATAGAGGATAACAGATTAATGAACAGAAAAAGAAGACTAAAGAAGAAATACATTGGTTGGTGTTGCAGTTTTCTGTTCAGCCTCTTGGGCTCTGTATAACAAAGCTTAATTGAGTTAACAGCTTGGTTTTGGGTTGTTTATAAGTTCAAAGCCTTCTTAATACACTTGGAAGATTGGGAATTAATTGAACGCTCTGAAAGAAGAAATAAAGAAGAAAACATAAAGATGCTGATTCTAGAGTGTCGATAGTTGTTGTTTCAGTATAACCTTGTTGCAGATGGCATAGGAGGTTGTGTTGATTTAATAATAAACCCAAGTCAGTACTAATACATTTATCTAAGTTGGTATATTCATTTGGGAGTTTAGAAGGCAGTTAATCTATAAGAAAAAAAAAGAGGAAGGGAAGAGGCGTGTACAGATTCATGTTTCAGTTTTCTTTCTCTGAAACTTGTGTTCTGTATGACAGACTCCCAGAAGTATTGAGTGTGTTATAGAGGATTAAGAATGAACCTAAGATACTGCTAAGATTAATGAACTAGGTTGGTACTTTCATAGGAGGATTAGAAATCAGTAGCTAAACCCAGCTGAAACATCAGGAAAGTGAAAACAGATAGATCTGTACAAGAAGAAAGAAAAAAAATAAAAATAAAATAAGAAGGTGTAAAGGTTGGTGTCAGTTTCGGAAATATGATACCTTCTGTATATAAACTTACCAGGTTGTAGTCTGTTGTCGTGAGTCAATTTTGGATTTAAAAACTCCTAATAACACTCTTAGTAATGGGGACACACCTGGGTAGAAGCAAAGAGAACATGCTCTGTAACAGAAAACAAAGACAGAAACCAGTTAGTTCACACCAGGTTATCAGTTTCGGTAGTTCAGTAATAATCACCACTTGCATTACCTGTTTTCTGCTCTTTTTAAGGTTACAGACCTTGTGTATAGGGATCTTAGGTGTACATCCTTGATTGCCTTGGGTTATCTGAAACTTAAACAAACCAAAAGAAATAAAAACAGTAGTAGTGTCGAGTTCAGTTTCAGGTGGGGATTAATCTCAGTTTCTGTAACAGGTTATACGGGAACCTTAGAAGTGTAGTGGTGTCTTAGGTATGAATTAGAAGCATTATTACAGAGGGAAATAAAGCTGGTAAATCATGTGAGGATTTAGGAACCAGGTAACTAAGGACAAAAGAAAGGAAGGATAAAGGAGGATAAAGGATCAGATGTGAAACAGAAGTTAGTAAATCAGTTTATCAGATTTTGGGATTTACTTATCAGGTTTTCTGGTCTTGTTGTGCAGAGAAGTTCGGGGGTATTGTCTGGGTAGTCTTGGTCTGTCTTTTGGCTCAGAAACTCATTAACAGACTTAACTGGATATAAATACATAAGAAGGAAACGAACAACAATATAGAGTCAGAACATAAAGAGAAACACAAGAAGAGCTACCAACTTTCAGTTTCTGTTAAAGATTTCATTCTGTTTCTGTATAGGAGGTTTTGTGTGTGTGTTACTGGAGTAATTATGAGTCTCAGATTTAACTAAACCACAAGCCTAAGTGTCTATAACTTGGGGAGTATTAGAGAAAAACATTTAACACCTTAGAAGAGGATATAACAGGAGGAGAGTGCAATAACTCGAGCACCTATTTCAGTTCGTCTTAGTTTTTTTCTTTTCAGATTGCATTGATGTATCTGCTTCTGTGTAGTTAATTACAGAAGCTACGTGAGTGTTTTATGAGTGAAAGTTCGAGTTAAACCTAGGGTAACTCACCTAACTAGTTGGGTAAACACTGCAGGAAAGTAACAGACAGGAATTTAGCTAACTAGAAACAAAAAAAAAAGAAAACAATGAAACATGGAGTGGGTTGTCTCGGTTTCTAATATTATAGCTGTACTGTATAGCTTGATTACAGGAGAATTATGAGTGAAATGATAGTTAATCAATGAACCCAAACCAGACCAAACTCACCTGATTGTGCGGGAAGAAACACTTGGACAGAGAACACATGGTTTAACATACTAAAGGGAGGTTAAGTAAGATTAAGCAATAAACCTATGTTACGGTTTCATGAACCGTGGAGCTTCTGTATAAATAATTTAAGGGGTATTCTAGGATCTATATTATCATCACACAAGAGTTAAAATATTTCTCACTTATTTATCTAGGGAAAGAATACCATTAGATAAGTCCTATCTATGTTTATAAACTTGTTACACAATTACCGCTTAAACGCCCTAAGACATGAACTAAGGAAAAGGGCTTGATTAACATGTAAATAAAGATATGAAATATCCTAGGAGTAAGTTAAGCCTAGGATTAATGCATGTGAACTTCTAAGGGTCAATACAAACTAAACATGTAACAACTCACCTAAGGAATGACATACGGTAAAGTGTCGTCACATAAAATAATAAACTGACGTATTGTTTTAATTAACCCTAGGACCGTAGCGAGCTCCGACCGGGACTCCGAGTGTAAGACGACTCGTACTTCGAATAAGGTATGGACATGTGTGGTTCGTATGTTGCCGTGTTACACGGCTTGTGTGCTGTGTGCTTTTGTTTGCCAATGACTTCAAGACTAAAGCATGAAAATGGATTGTTTGTTTATCTTGCTTATTCGCTTGCGGTGTGTTTATGTGAAGTATGATAACGGATTGCTCATTTAAATTGCGGTATTGTTGCCTCATACCTGTTATACCTTACTTGCGTGCACACAGTAACTTAGTCACTCCCCGTTTATGTAAACTACGGACGGAACTTAACAAATAATACAAACGAATAAGGAAACTACTTATATAATGGAAAACTCCTCTCTAACCATGGAGGACTCTCAAGGACGCCCACTATGGTGTCAAACTATTTACGATAAGTGAATGCCCTATTGAGGACGGTTATCGACACCACAATGGTGTCAAGCTGAACAAAAAGAAAAGACACATAATAAGTAATTATCAACTGGTAGAACATGAGAATAACCCGGGAAGACAACATCTCGGGCCGCGCGGCGTATGTATGATGTATATTCGGGAGTTGGTATCTGCATCAGATCCTTCGACCGACCATTGTGGAGCACATCTTGGGGTCTAAAAGACGAACCCTCTTTCTCGACGAACGATGCCGGGATTGGAAGATTGGCAATTTGGGAAGCATGACCTGGGGTCAAGAGATGACCCCTCTGTCTCGACCTGACGTCGGGATTGGAGGATCAGCTAATTGAAGAGCATAACCTGGGGTCTAAAGGCGACCCCTCTTTCTCGATGTACGACGCCGGGAATGGAGGTATGAACTAAAGTATGAACAAAGGTATGAACTAAGGAGGAGACGTCCTCCAACGTGCGGTAACAGAAGAATACACCGTTAATCTATGAGAAACAGGGAAAGATGAGCACCCATACTATATGGTCACGGGATCTAAACTATATCCCTAGACCGGGTGCAAGGAAAGAGAATGAAAATACACATTATGAAAACAAGGAAAGAGAATGAAAATACACATTATGAAAACAAGGAAAGAGAATGAAAATACACATTATGGAAACAAGGAAAGAGAATGAGAATACACATTATGGAAACAAGGAAAGAATGAAAACACACAAAACGCTTATATGATCCCGCTGTGAGGATCGTCATCACTTGTATTCTATGGCACACTCTATTTGTGATTGTGATGATGTGCTTGTGGCTGTCTCTGTGCTCAGCGTGTTGTGAATTGGTGTGTTGCCATTTCATGTTGTGTGTTACTGCTCATTCATGGCATGTAAATTGGACTTAATAATATTCGACCAAGTAGTCGTGTAGCCCGGTAACATGCGGGCTTCACACGTTCATACTCGGCATAGTTTTGCTGAGTCCTTTATTTTTACAGGTGATCATCTGGATCGCGACGGAGCGTAGGCAGGGTGACTACCATGGGGGTAGTCCACCGGGGCACAACCTTTAAGTTTGTAGTAGCACATGTAATATATGGGTTGATACTAAACCCGAGATGTAATTCTTAGCTTATGATTTGGTATTCTTGTTGTAGACACTCGGTATTCAGATTTGTATCTTATATTGTATAAAAGTTTTGGTTGAGGGATGTTCCAGTCATGCAGACCGTAACTTAGTATTGGTAGTGTGGTCTGTCAACCACGTGGGTGGTTGGCATCTGTAGCACCCGAAAGATATCGAGAATCCGCTGCTTAGTTATCATGCAATATGACCGGAGTTGGTTTTGTACTATTGAATGTTTATTCGGGGGTGTTACAGAAAGTGGTATCAGAGCGTAGTTGCGCTCTGATGACTGGAACAGAGAAGTACCGAGTATAGGAAACCTGGAATCAGGAATTTTGACAGGAAGTTAAGGGTTGGGGTAGTACGTGAGGCGCGTTAGTTAGAGCTCTCCCCCAGTAATTACTGGATACCTAACAGATACCTACACCCACCCACCACGTCCCCAATTTCCTTTAAAATCATAGAAAGAACGCCGGAGAGGTAGAAAGCCTCCTCACACTCGGGAAAACCCGATCCGGCATCTATTTAACGTTATACAATCAACCCCTGAAGTAAAGACTATACTATACAATAGACGTTGCCAAGGGATAATACCCATAAAGGGACCAACTTTAGCGACAACTTGGGTCGACATGTTTAGCAGGCGATAGGACCCCACCTCACAAACAAAGAGGACCGAGATATCCCTAAATTCATGAAATAAATAAGGCTTAACTCCTCAATTAATTAGCTAATGATAGGATTGGGAGGAATTATGCAATTCATACACATGAGAGAAAATTTATTAAAACTCTCAAAAAAAAGAGGAATAACGAAATCAGAATATAGCTCAAGACGAAATTACACCTTAAATTGGTACAACCTATGATGCTTAACGAAGTATGACATAATTTACACACAAGGAATAATAAGCAGAAAATAACAAATGGATTACGAGACCCATAAAGGATTCACAGGGGAAACGGAGTAAAGTTAACTCAGATAAATGTGAGCCTAAACTGGCCAACAAGAAAAAAAAATCAGACAAATATTTATGAATAATCGGGTATTGAAATCTGGAAATCTTAACCAAGATTAACGGACTAAGATAGGTGAGGAATCATGTGGTCAATTCAATATTAATTTGCAAGTGTTGAGGATAATAGTAATAGCCTAAGAGTTGGGAAGTATACAACTGTATACCCAATTGACTAACACAGAAATTTATGAGACCACATGTATATAGGAAACGAACATGAACATATCTACATATGGTACGGGGATTGAAATGTGAAGAGCGGATAATACCAGGAGGATCTAAATGCAGAACTAGTACATCATTAAACTTATTAGAATACTCACATGGGAACCTATATAAATCAAGAGGGTTATAACACACCAGTATATGTGTAAATATATATACACAGTTAAAAAAAAATCTGAACAATTAATCAAAAGGCTTAGACTTTGGCACTAGCCATGAATTGATTGCCAGATGGCTAGATACGAGTAATATAAGAACTCAAATCTGATTAATTGATTGCTTATTTAAATTGGACGTGCAAGGCTGAACTTGACCCTGGCCAGGTCAAGTGACACCGAACACAAATTGGGGTGAGTGAGGGAGTAGTCCAACACTTACGCTGATCACGTCAGTGTTGGAGGATTCTTGAAACCTCCTGCAAGTGGACACACGAACCAAATAGATGTGAAATTTTATGAGTTCCAATTAGTAAAAGGATAAAAGAAGCGGTGTTGATACTAAATGATGCTATCATATGAAAACATGGATACATGATTCCAAAATTTGAGATTCCAATGTGGAGAGACTTGAAATGTTGTGATATTACTAATAACCTAAAAGATACCACATAAAATTTATACTATCGCAAACAAGTGCAATATGTAACCCATAGTAGTCAAACACGTTACATCATAGGAACTTCTAACTCATATAATTCGGTAACCTTCTGACTGAAACTAATTGAAGTCAGCCAGTAGTGTCAATGCCATAATTGGGATGGGAAATAAAGGTTACTAAAGACGAAGAAGAAAGTTTTAAGTTGACGGTACAAATCAAGCTATAAATAAGTAAAACGCCAGGGGAGTAAACTAACCGTCAACGTACAATAACGATCGGCTATGTAAAAAAACATGTTGTTATAACAGTGACATGATTATAACATTGAGAAATAATAAAACTAAATCGTTACTACAGAGAATATATCAATATAAGCCTAGAAGTTAGCTGGAAAGAATAACTCAGACGCTTAAAAGCGCACTAAAAGAATGAATATCCGGATAGACAAATTACAAGCCACCAAGACCATGTACAGATCGAAATACCAAGTGTCAATAAACAGACCTTGTACAACTAAAATATAAAGATTCAAAGGAACTAGATGATACATTGTAAACAGATAAAAAGGGAAAAACGAAACCCTAAGGTAAACAGAGTCGCACAGCAGAAGCTGGTGGACCTAGAGAGGTATCTTCCAGCAGATTAGCAAGTAACTTATCTGCCAGTACCTTAAACCCAGTGAGACTAAACCCGAATCTGTTGGTAGTTCTGTATGGATACCGATAAAGGCCTTTTGATACGAAACCAAACCATTAGCATGGTTAAGACCTTGATGGATTGATAAAAAGAGCTACATTGCATAACAAACTGGAATGCTTCATGAGATTTAAACATCTTGAACTAATGTTCAAGGATGATATAGTGGGGATTACGTGGGCGTAATCCATTTTTAAGGGGGGTAGGCGTGTTGCGTTTTGCTGTGCTATTATTCGTTTGATGTGTTTGGATTTGTGACGCTATGCATGTTTGAACTGTGTTTGGATTATGATGCTATGTGTGTGATCTGTGTATGACTTGTTTTAGATGCATTGTGTTGTTCCTGTAGTACATATGAGTAAGTATATGGATATTACTGGATGCTGGTACACTGGAATATTATTGAGAATTTGGTGAAGCCACAGATGTGGCGTGGTGCTTATAAGCACAGATGATGGAATAGAACTATGAATTTTGCGGGACATGATCCCTTGGCTAGTGACAACGAATTCAGGACTTGATCCCTGTGAGTGGCTAAAACCGAACATTAATTAACGAGACAGACTTCGGGTCGAAGTCTCTTTAAGGGGGGTAGGTTGAAACACCCTAAAAATCAAAAACACATGAAATCATGAATGTGGTGGTATGTTAACTAACCTGTCACATTAATGTATAACTGTACTACAACTTATACCCTAAGGTACTAGCGGGCATACATATGCCCGTGAAAGCGATAGCAAGTCGCATTGTAATATAAGCATTGGTACGTTTCGGTTTGGCATTAATGAAGATAACTGAGTAATCAATTAGTCCTTGTTAGGACCTTTGTACCCGAAACAGGTGTAATGCATTATACACACTGAAATATAGGAGTACTCGTCGACATATAACGACGGTACTAAATAACATATGTTGCGAGGGTATATTATACGAACTACGTTACCGGATACAAACTTATACAAGTAACATTATAACGTAAATAATGGTACTCACGATCGGTATCCCATGACGTTGGTATCAAATTGAATTAACTACAAGTATTTAATCTTATTACATGATAACATGACCTACGAACTACTTGATGTCATCATAAAATGACGATGAAATCAGACCCCCTCTCTTGTGATTCCTGAAAGTACTGCTAAGCCCATTAACTTTCAATTACCTACCCACTCAGCCCAAGTATTATACTGATTCCTAATTACTAATACCCCATTATACGGTTTAAATCTGTATTCTTTCCTTCTCGGTAGTGCGGGCACCTGCAACTGGTAAAAGCCACTCAATCCTTTCACATCTTTCCATCACCTCACGTCTGGTGCAAATACAGACTCTCTTGCTTTCACCGTTTGTGTGCCTGGAGATCTTAAGTGCTCAGCTTTCCTCCCTTACGTTTCCTATCCGAAACTCAAACCTTCGTTTCTCCATGCTGCATGTCCGAATCTTGGAGCTTTTACCCACCAGGTGGATCTGAAACACCACGAGCTAAACTGGCAAGGTAATGTTACCGGGTTGCTCTTATGTTTTCATTTCTGTTTGCTCTCCTATCCTTTGCTAAGCTCTGCCCGAGAGTTTACTCAACCTCTCTAATCTCTTGCATGTCCCACGCAAGCATTTTGCATGCCACTCCTCTGGTGAGATCTCGGTAAGTCCTGGAACAAGAGCACCCATCCCCATTCCCGCTACTCTAGCGCAAGGTAAAATGCTACCCGTTCCGTTTGTTACGGTTTCCTTCTTTTTCTTTCTCTGCTCTGCTCTGCCCGAAGCTTCATGCTCAACTCCTCTAACCTTCCTCATTTCATTCGTTTAAATCTTGCATGCAAAGCCTGCGGGTAGGATATCTGAAATTCGGTGAACAAACCTCTGGCTGATCTCTCGAGGGTAAGAGCAGGAAAACTCAAAACCATGCTGTTTAACTCCCTTCGCTATTCTCTGCTTTTGATGTCCGAAAATTGGGTGTTGACTCTTTTTTTTATCTAACCCATTTGCATGCATGAGGTCCTCTGGAAAACCCCCCCTTGAGGGTGCACCAAAAATCGTCCAGAAACTCATTCTCATACTGCCTTGAAATCGGATCCGAGGTGAGGCCACAAAACTGGCATGTTCCCAGTCTTCGGTTTCTGTTTTTAACGCCACTAAAACCATCAACTAATCTGGAGAATTATGCTTGTGTGTGACCAGTTGCAAGCCACAGCTCCGAATCAAAACCTCAACCAGACTGGAAATACTACCCAAGGGAAATCACCTCCTTCCCAAGGTTGTAACCCAGAAACTCGTACTTATACTATGATTAAACGTTGTGTTAAGTTTGGTCTGAAATTATCTGTTGTGAGGGTAATACTCTGACGGGAATCTGTGTGGGTTGGTTAAGCATTGGCGAGGATGGTGGAAGAATGTCACTAAGTAACCAAGAAAATCTACCTAGCTAAAGCCAAAAACTTATCTTAGTGTTAGGTGTTGGAAAAGTTGGTTTAATGGTTGCCGATAGTTATTGGGTGGTCTGGGAAGTGTAAC
The DNA here is from genome assembly GCA_023374045.1 of Limonium bicolor. Classification (NCBI taxonomy): domain Eukaryota; kingdom Viridiplantae; phylum Streptophyta; class Magnoliopsida; order Caryophyllales; family Plumbaginaceae; genus Limonium; species Limonium bicolor. The sequence goes on from CM041776.1 coordinate 477,042,656, forward strand.
AGAAACTAGGCCTGAAGAGAAAGTACCTACTGTCACGTTTTAGATGCCTGAAGTGGGGTTCGTGAGTGCTTGTGAAACCTGGTTAGGGGTGTACTAGTAAAACAATTAAACAACTAATGTAGACGTTATGATGTTTGGCAAAAATAAGAATGAAAACATACAGATTAAACCCAAGAAGGATGGAACTAGTAAAGAATGAGTAAAATATGGTTATGTACTGCTTAAACAACAGCAGAAAATTTATCTGGATTGAAACTTAGGGTGCGTCGATGAATTATGGAGATTGCCCTAGGTTAATAGATAGTCAGATCTAATGCATTGAGCAACCAATGTGTCTTCTGCTTTAGGGTTAGGCAGCAAGTTAAAATGGTTCAAAAAAAGAAACTGTATGAACTAGCTAAGAGAACTAGTGCAGAAACGTGAGTTTGATTTCTGCAGCTTTCATCTCTGTAAAAAATCGAATTTCTGAAACAATATATTGTTGTATGGGCTGGGTAATGAGCTTTAAAGACTTGGTAACACCTTATACTAAGGGTAGATAAGCTGGGGGATGTCGGAGAAACCAGTTAGCATATTAAAAGAGAAGTAAGAAGTAGAAGTGTGCAGGAGTTAGATTTCAGTTTTCTGCAACCTTTGGTTTTCTGTATACCAACTTTTCAGAAGTAATATAAAGATTGTAGAGGCTGTATAATAAACTTAAAACCTTGCTGACATAGTAGACTAAGTGTGAATAAGTTGGGAATGCTAGAAAAGGCATTAACCCATTAGAAAAGCAATAGGAGTAGGAGGATGCAAAACTTGATTTCAGTTTCAGATTCCTTCTCCCAGTTTCAGCCCAAGCACATTTCAGTAGCTTTAACCGGCTGTTTTGGGCCTGTTTTGTGAGTTAAAACTAAACTAAGACATTTAACTAAGTAGCTAGATAATTAAGGGAAAAGTTGGAAATCAGATCAAGAAAGAACAGAAAGAGAACTATAGAGGATAACAGATTAATGAACAGAAAAGAAGACTAAAGAAGAAATACATTGGTTGGTGTTGCAGTTTTCTGTTCAGCCTCTTGGGCTCTGTATAACAAAGCTTTAATTGAGTTAACAACTTGGTTTTGGGTTGTTTATAAGTTCAAAGCCTTCTTAATACACTTGGAAGATTGGGAATTAATTGAACGCTCTGAAAGAAGAAATAAAGAAGAAACATAAAGATGCTGATTCTAGAGTGTCGATAGTTGTTGTTTCAGTATAACCTTGTTGCAGATGGCATAGGAGGGTTGTGTTGATTTAATAATAAACCCAAGTCAGTACTAATACATTTATCTAAGTTGGTATATTCATTTGGGAGTTTAGAAGGCAGTTAATCTATAAGAAAAAAAAAAGAGGAAGGGAAGAGGCGTGTACAGATTCATGTTTCAGTTTTCTTTCTCTGAAACTTGTGTTCTGTATGACAGACTCCCAGAAGTATTGAGTGTGTTATAGAGGATTAAGAATGAACCTAAGATACTGCTAAGATTAATGAACTAGGTTGGTACTTTCATAGGAGGATTAGAAATCAGTAGCTAAACCCAGCTGAAACATCAGGAAAGTGAAAACAGATAGATCTGTACAAGAAAGAAAAAAAAATAAAAATAAAATAAGAAGGTGTAACAGGTTGGTGTCAGTTTCGGAAATATGATACCTTCTGTATATAAACTTACCAGGTTGTAGTCTGTTGTCGTGAGTCAATTTTGGATTTAAAACTCCTAATAACACTCTCAGTAATGGGGACACACCTGGGTAGAAGCAAAGAGAACATGCTCTGTAACAGAAAACAAAGACAGAAACCAGTTAGTTCACACCAGGTTATCAGTTTCGGTAGTTCAGTAATAATCACCACTTGCATTACCTGTTTTCTGCTCTTTTTAAGGTTACAGACCTTGTGTATAGGGATCTTAGGTGTACATCCTTGATTGCCTTGGGTTATCTGAAACTTAAACAAACCAAAAGAAATAAAAACAGTAGTAGTGTCGAGTTCAGTTTCAGGTGGGGATTAATCTCAGTTTCTGTAACAGGTTATACGGGAACCTTAGAAGTGTAGTGGTGTCTTAGGTATGAATTAGAAGCATTATTACAGAGGGAAATAAAGCTGGTAAATCATGTGAGGATTTAGGAACCAGGTAACTAAGGACAAAAGAAAGGAGGATAAAGGATCGGATGTGAAACAGAAGTTAGTAAATCAGTTTATCAGATTTTGGGATTTACTTATCAGGTTTTCTGGTCTTGTTGTGCAGAGAAGTTCGGGGGTATTGTCTGGGGTAGTCTTGGTCTGTCTTTTGGCTCAGAAACTCATTAACAGACTTAACTGGATATAAATACATAAGAAGGAAACGAACAACAATATAGAGTCAGAACATAAAAGAGAAACACAAGAAGAGCTACCAACTTTCAGTTTCTGTTACAGATTTCTGTATAGGAGGTTTGTGTGTGTGTTACTGGAGTAATTATGAGTCTCAGATTTAACTAAACCACAAGCCTAAGTGTCTATAACTTGGGGAGTATTAGAGAAAACATTTAACACCTTAGAAGAGGATATAACAGGAGGAGAGTGCAATAACTCGAGTACCTGTTTCAGTTCGTCTTAGTTTTTTTCTTTTCAGATTGCATTGATGTATCTGCTTCTGTGTAGTTAATTACAGAAGCTACGTGAGTGTTTTATGAGTGAAAGTTCGAGTTAAACCTAGGGTAACTCACCTAACTAGTTGGGTAAACACTGCAGGAAAGTAACAGACAGGAATTTAGCTAACTAGAAACAAAAAAAAAAGAAAACAATGAAACATGGAGTGGGTTGTCTCGGTTTCTAATATTATAGCTGTACTGTATAGCTTGATTACAGGAGAATTATGAGTGAAATGATAGTTAATCAATGAACCCAAACCAGACCAAACTCACCTGATTGTGCAAGAAGAAACGACATGGACAGAACACATGGTTTAACATACTAAAGGGAGGTTAAGTAAGATTAAGCAATAAACCTATGTTACGGTTTCATGAACCGTGGAGCTTCTGTATAAATAATTTAAGGGGTATTCTAGGATCTATATTATCATCACACAAGAGTTAAAATATTTCTCACTTATTTATCTAGGGAAAGAATACCCATTAGATAAGTCCTATCTATGTTATATAAACTTGTTACACAATTACCGCTTAAAACGCCCTAAGACATGAACTAAGGAAAAGGGCTTGATTAACATGTAAATAAAGATATGAAATATCCTAGGAGTAAGTTAAGCCTAGGATTAATGCATGTGAACTTCTAAGGGTCAATACAAACTAAACATGTAACAACTCACCTAAGGAATGACATACGGTATAAAGTGTCGTCACATAAAATAATAAACTGACGTATTGTTTTAATTAACCCTAGGACCGTAGCGAGCTCCGACCGGGACTCCGAGTGTAAGACGACTCGTACTTCGAATAAGGTATGGACATGTGTGGTTCGTATGTTGCCGTGTTACACGGCTTGTGTGTGCTGTGTGCTTTTGTTTGCCAATGACTTCAAGACTAAAGCATGAAAATGGATTGTTTGTTTATCTTGCTTATTCGCTTGCGGTGGTTTATGTGAAGTATGATAACGGATTGCTCATTTAAATTGCGGTATTGTTGCCTCATACCTGTTATACCTTACTTGCGTGCACACAGTAACTTAGTCACTCCCCGTTTATGTAAACTACGGGACGGAACTTAACAAATAATACAAACGAATAAGGAAACTACTTATATAAAGGAAAACTCCTCTCTAACCATGGAGGACTCTCAAGGACGCCCACTATGGTGTCAAACTATTTACGATAAGTGAATGCCCTATTGAGGACGGTTATCGACACCCACAATGGTGTCAAGCTGAACAAAAAGAAAAGACACATAATAAGTAATTATCAACTGGTAGAACATGAGAATAACCCGGGAAGACAACATCTCGGGCCGCGCGGTATTGAATGTATATTCGGGAGTTGGTATCTGCATCAGATCCTTCGACCGACCATTGTGGAGCACATCTTGGGGTCTAAAAGACGAACCCTCTTTCTCGACGAACGACGCCGGGATTGGAAGATTGGCAATTTGGGAAGCATGACCTGGGGTCAAGAGATGACCCCTCTGTCTCGACCTGACGTCGGGATTGGAGGATCAGCTAATTGAAGAGCATAACCTGGGGTCTAAAGGCGACCCCTCTTTCTCGACGTACGACGCCGGGAATGGAGGTATGAACTAAAGTATGAACAAAGGTATGAACTAAGGAGGAGACGTCCTCCAACGTGCGGTAACAGAAGAATACACCGTTAATCTATGAGAAACAGGGAAAGATGAGCACCCATACTATATGGTCACGGGATCTAAACTATATCCCTAGACGGGTGCAAGGAAAGAGAATGAAAATACACATTATGAAAACAAGGAAAGAGAATGAAAATACACATTATGAAAACAAGGAAAGAGAATGAAAATACACATTATGGAAACAAGGAAAGAGAATGAGAATACACATTATGGAAACAAGGAAAGAAATGAAAACACACAACGCTTATATGATCCCGCTGTGAGGATCGTCATCACTTGTATTCTATGGCACACTCTATTTGTGATTGTGATGATGTGCTTGTGGCTGTCTCTGTGCTCAGCGTGTTGTGAATTGGTGTGTTGCCATTTCATGTTGTGTGTTACTGCTCATTCATGGCATGTAAATTGGACTTAATAATATTCGACCAAGTAGTCGTGTAGCCCGGTAACATGCGGGCTTCACACGTTCATACTCGGCATAGTTTTGCTGAGTCCTTTATTTTTACAGGTGATCATCTGGATCGCGACGGAGCGTAGGCAGGGTGACTACCATGGGGGTAGTCCACCGGGGCACAACCTTTAAGTTTGTAGTAGCACATGTAATATATGGGTTTGATACTAAACCGAGATGTAATTTTAGCTTATGATTTGGTATTCTTGTTGTAGACACTCGGTATTCAGATTTGTATCTTATATTGTATAAAAGTTTGGTTGAGGGATGTTCCAGTCATGCAGACCGTAACTTAGTATTGGTAGTGTGGTCTGTCAACCACGTGGGTGGTTGGCATCTGTAGCACCCGAAGATATCGAGAATCCGCTGCTTAGTTATCATGCAATATGACCGGAGTTGGTTTTGTACTATTGAATGTTTATTCGGGGGTGTTACACTCCCACTAACTTTGAGTCGCTAAGACAAAGTTAGCATTACTTCATGATAACATATATCCAGTGAAGCTGGCTACTTGTGTGAGAAAGTATGCCTTATAGTTCATTGACATCAATACACAACATGATATTTTGACAAACAAAATATTGAAGAGAATAAGCATTCTTATATCCAACAAGGTAAAAATTACCGTGGCCATAGCATAACACATAGTTTGCTGTGCGCTAAAAGTAAAAAAACTTTTGACAACTTCCAGTGTTCAGGACCTGGATTTGTATGGAAACGACTAACCCAGCCTGGTGTACAACATAGCATACATTAAGCTACCAACATCACTGAAATATGGTACATTATTCATATAGGCTACTTCTTTTGAGCTAGGTCCACACACGCACTAAGCATATAATCTTTTTGGTTAGAAGAGTCATTGGGTATACAATCACTAAGATGGTATATTTTCACAATATTATTAAGGTAAGGTAATTCTCTTGAGACAAACCCAAGATCTTTATTTTCCTATTTCTTAATATTTTGACTCCCAGTACAAAACTGGTTTCACCCTTATCCTTAATGTCAAACTTGGATGTCAAACTAGCTTTTGTAGTAGAAACTAGATCCAAGTTGTCACTGGCTATTAGGATGTCATCTACATACAAAGTTAGAATGACAAATCCTTTGTATGTATAACTTATATACATACAATGGTCTTCATTTATAATGGAAAACTTGTCCTCGACCATTGCCTCATGGAATCTAATATTCCATTGTCTGGATGCCCGCTTAAGACCATAGATGGATCTATGAAGACGACATACCTTCTTCTCTTGATCCTTAACCTCAAGCCCATAAGGCTGGTCCATATATATCTCCTCCTCAAGATTTCCATTGAGGAAAGCAGTCTTTACATCCATATGATGTAATTCTAAGTCCAGACGGGCAACAATAGCCAAAATTAGTCGGATGGACCCAAATCTCACTGCAAGTGAGAATGTCTCATCATTATTGACTTACTTCTTTCGAGTATAGCCTCTTACCAAATAGAATATCACCCAAGTCGCAAACTTGGTTATTGTTCTTGGACACTAACTCTTCTTCCATTGCTTTTATCCATTCAGATCCATAAAACCTGAGACAGTGTCTCTAAAAGTCATAGACTCATATCAATTGCGTTCCTCCTCCTGAACTTGAGGATTCAAAAGAACATCTTCAACAACCATATCATTCTGATTACTTAAATCTGGTTGTTGATTAGGATCATCTAGTTCATAGAACTCTTGATCCCTAGTTGCTCCATAAATGGAGGAATAATCATTTACCAAGAATGTGATAAAACATCGAGCACCAAGCTTGACAATCATACTCATTAGGCCACAAATATTTGAATGAATTAGCTGCAATGGTTGAGTAGTCCTTTCCTCTATAGAAAATGGTTTCCTAGTAGATTTTCCAGCTAAACAATGGTCACACTTAGCGAGTTATAGCTTCTTGAGTTCCACCAAGGAGCTCTTCTCTTGCTAGTCTATTCAACCGATCAATACCAATATGACCAAGTCTAGCATGCCAAAGTTCTGAATCATCAGAATTAATAACATAAATTGAATAAAAATGATTACTTAAACCAAATTTGGCATTAAATACTACTAAACCATTCAATAAAGAGTTATTACTGAAAAAAAAATGTACCAACATTAAACAACTAAAGTCGATCCTTCAAAACAAATTTGAAGCCTAACCTAAAAAGAGATGGAAAAGAGACTAAATTTCGCCTTATTTCAGGGGCATACAAGTCATTATGTAAATACAAAGATTGACCACTATGCAAAACTAATCTGCAGGTTCCAATCTTGTGCACATCAATGCTGGTATCCTTCCCCATGTAAATATTTTGGCTTCCTCTTCTAGGAATCCGGTGAAACTCTACAAAAGATGTTCGATCCCAAGTCACGTGCTTTGTTGTTGCTGTGTCTACAGTCCACATAGAACATGTATTAGTTAACACATAACATGAAGCAACCAAACAAGAGGAAAGGTATGAACACCAAGTAAATACCTCAAGCTCTGGGCAATCTTTAATAAAGTGCCCTGATTTTCTACAATTGTAGCAAACACCTTTAGACTTGCCTCTAGCACCACCAGCTTTTGGCTGGTTCTTTGGATCTTTACCACCATTGGCCTTGCCTCCCTTTCTTTCTTCCACTGCCCTTTCTTAAAGTCACTGTTACCATTATTCCCTCTTTTATGCCTATGATTCTTATGACCTCTATTGTCAGAATCAATAGCATACACCTCATTCACTGGTTTTTCACAGAGTAACCTATCCTCTTCCAACTCAAGATGACGAGCAACATCATCAAAGGTGCGAATGTTATCATCATGGGTTAAAGTCTGCTTCAGAGAATCCCACTCAACACTCCGAGGGAGAGATCTGATCAGAGCTTGAACTTGCTGCTCATCAGACAACTCATGTCCTGCAGCCTTAAGCTCATTAACCATATTAGACATGGCAGTAATATGTTCAGCCATAGTCTTATCAGACCTCTTTTTGTAGCTATCAAGACGCATTTGCAATTGTCTTCTACGAGTAACAGTGCTTCCTCCAAAGTTCCGCTTGACTGCTTCCCATACCCCATTAGCAGTTTGATGGGTTTCGAAGCGCAGCATCAAGTCACTTCTCATACTACTTAAAAGTATGATCCGGGCAGTGCGACTCTTCTTCTTCCAGGCATTATAGGTTTCTAGCTCCCTACGTGCTTGGGCGGAGTGTCCCTCAGACGGAGCCTCCATGACTTGTAGAGTTGCATCCAAAAGTTCTTGGTCTTCCAAGACATACTGAACTTTACGACTCCACGTGTCATAATTTCGTTCAGTTAGTTTTTCACCCTTGTTAAGATCTGCTACAATACTCTTTGATACAACATCCATCTTACAAAAAAATGATGTCATTAGTTGTTGTGTATTACACGTGTACATAACACTAATTGTTTATAGTATTATTAAAATATTTATCTAAGTATAAGAAACAAAAATATGCTGCGCGCATACGATCAATTTCAGTACTTAGACTTACAAATTAACACACCATAAACACGCAACAAATGCATTTATAATTTCAAAACAAATTTGAAATTATGACGGTTCCCATTATCAATGAAAAACAAATTTTCAGTATTATTGTTCCATTAATAAATTCCTACAAAAAGAATTATTTAATTAATTAGTGTCTACTAAAGACAATCTAGACAAACTAGATTAATTGAAATTATATGAACAACTAATGTTTAAGTGATTAAATTATTTAATGTCTACTAAAGACAATCTAGACAAACTAGATTAATTTAAATTATTTTGAACAACTTATGTTCAATTCTAATTAACGAAATTATTATTCATAAAATAATAGAATAACAATTGCTAAAATAAGGAACAATAATATTCGTTACAAAAACGAACAATAATATTAATCTTACAACTGTAACGATTTAATGTTACAAAAACATTTTAACAACCTTCATATGTTACGAAAACATATATCTATAGTATTATATAAATATTATTATGTAACTTATACATATCCGGTTCGATATATTTACGCATTAGAATTTAACCGAATATATAATATTCAAATCACTCACAAAGAGTGTAGATATATCACGTAACAATAACCATAATAAACGAATGCTATTTTCTGGATGTAATAATCAACTCACTCAATTTTTCCAGAAAATCAAACATACTCACGTGATAAAAATTAGCATATCCAAATTCACGGAATCGCTATTAAAACAAATGGCCATTAATCTGACTAAAAGTGGCTCATCACAAAACAATCTATTGTGATTAAAAAAACTTAATACTCCAATCACAACAGCAAAATTTTACATAGTTTGACTATAGTAATAGATCGCCGAGGATATATAGAGACCGGTCGTGGATATATATGTCGATGAGCAAAGAAAAAAAACCCTACTTATTTTATTTCTAACCCGGCGGTAGAAGTAGGTCGGTGAACCAAAAAAAACCCAACTACAGATTCATATATGTTCACGGTCGGATTCATACCTCACAATATACATTACTATTCCAAATCGGTCTTCATACTGCACATCCAATACATACATCAACCATATGTAATATCCATTCAATTCTATTACGGCTGTTTGGTTAAAAAAAACTTATTCATCGAACAATATTACTCAAATATTGTTAACTCGATTGCGAATAAAAAAACCCTTGCACCGCCATCGCATGTTAAAATCGCACCAAACTCGGATCCTCTTGAACAAAAAAATACCCTAATTACTACGGCACTGCGGCGGCACTGCACTTCACATTCAACTGGTTAACCCAATATTTTATTTTTCAAAAGAATTGAAACCAACAACCTAGTATGAGTCTCTTGTGAAAAAAATATATTAATCTGATTGGATTACCGGCACTCCACTATAAGCCATTCACTTTCATATTGACATTAAAACAATTTGAAACTCACCGACAAATTCTAGCAAGCACGGAAGATCAAATCTTTCACGACCATCGGATTAGCGGAACACATCAGCAATAGGAAACAACCAAAAGAGATTGCCTTTTCTACTCAAATACATATACGCATATTCATCACGATCTTAATGCTTTCAACCAAGATATCTCTTTTTTCTTATGATCGAGTCGGTCAGACAAAAATCTAATCCTTATCGGCAACAAACGAACACTCAGAACAAATCTGGCTCTGATACCACTTTTAGAAATATAAAGATTAGGGTACCTACCTCTTGAGCGCAGCGGAATAGGTAGGATCGTTCTTTCTGTTCGTTGTCAACCGAATTGTCTTCCTTTGACAGCAACTGTTGAATCCTTCGCGTCTACCAGGTGGAGGAGACCACAGCAGCACTCCCCACACTATCCACGACCTAAGAACCCTAACACTGCTCTCTCTGTGTATTCTGTGGGAACTAGGGTTTCTGTATATTGTCTATCACTGGAAACTAATTCCAGAGTCTCTATATATAATAATAACAGAAAGAGATAAGAATAACAAATATTCTTATCAATATTATTTGACGTTGGTTGTAACTAATATTTAACAAATAAATATTATCTTTTATTTATTACTTAAATAAATATAGCCAACACTAACACATGGACAAAAGATACGAGACTCTTACCCAATTTCTAACATGTGTGCTAGAAACATGTATGATAGTATTTTTCATCACGGTGAACAAATTAACACCATCGTCGGTACCGACTTCACCTCCACTAGTGTCGTCATTTGCGGTTTTACAGACTTCTTTACAGATCTCTTCTATGTTACCAACAACAGTCGACAATCAATAACAAGTGACATCCATCGGCTCCACTGAGTAGTGATTAATCTCTTCAGTTCTTGTAACAACACTAGTGGTGGAAAATCTAAAACCCAAACCATACCTAAAACCACAAAACTTAAAAACTAAAACAAGAATAAAACTTAAAACTCTCTCACTGATAAGAAAAACTAGGAACTAAAGTAGTAGTGTAAAGCAAAATAACAACTAGCCTGTAGAAGAAATACTACTAAATAAAACACAAAAGAGAGAAAAAACAAAAAGATGTATTGCCATTGTAACTGGTTCTCCAGTAAACTATAAAAAAAAAAGGATGAGAAGAAGACAGCAGAGGAGAGAATTTATCAACGACTACATTATGTCCTGTTGTGTTGACAACTTATACACGACTTGGTATCATATCGATTGAGGATACTTTTTGCAATCTGAAGTTCATACGCTTGAGTTACAATACAAGCAGGTTGTAGCTAAATAATTTGTATAAACTATAAAGGATGTTTGCAGCACGGTGGATTTGTAAGAAGTTCAAAATTATTCTGAATAGAAGCGAAAAAAAAGAATACAGGAACAAAGAAATAAACTTCATAGCGCAAATCGAGCCGTATAAGAGGAGACGCATGACAACAAGTGTCGAATTATCACTCGTCCATGTAAAGTGGTGTAGGGTACCATAAATGATCAAACCAGTGCAGGAAGTACCCAACTATTAAAATTTTTGCATAGACAGTGTAATATTATAATACATAGTATAAATCTAAAATGATCTAGGCTAACATGTGCACATACACTTATCTTACCATTCCCAAGCCAATTTTGCAACAAATAGTATTCCATATTTGGAACTATTGATTCTACGCCTCTGAACATGCATCTTTTTTATTATTTATTATTTCCCTCCGTCCTAAATTTACCGTCCTGTTTACTATTTGGATATGTCATTTGACTTCAATTTTAACATATAAGATAAATTAAATTTAAAAATTTAAGTTTTGCATATGATTCCTTACATGAAAAACTATATGTTACAAAATTTAGTTTTATAAAAGGGAAATTTCACCAAATACCACTGAGTTTTTGCTTAATTCACGATATACCACTGTGTTTTTAAAATTACACATGATAACATTTAGTTTTTACTTATTTCATCAGATAACACTCTGTCTCATATTTTGTTAAATGTTTCGTCAATATTCCAGGAAAATGACTAAACTACCCCTGTTTTTAATTAACAACTTGAAAGTAATTTGTCATACTGATAAATTTCATAAGACACTACTTTTATTTAACTATTTATATGGATACTTTAGTCTTTTTTCTAGGGATATTAATAGAAAATTTAACAAAAATATAAGACAGAGTGTTATCTGGTGAAATAAGTAAAAACTTAGTGTTATCCTGTGTAATTTTAAAAACATAGTGGTATATTGTGAATTAAGCAAAAACTCAGTGGTATTTGGTGAAAATTCCCTTTATAAAATTATTTTATCTTATATACTTAATATTAAAGTGGAAAAATGTGTCATAAAGCAAATAAAACGGTTTCAATTCAGGACAGAGGGAGTAGAAGAAAAGAACACCATATTCGTATCTTCTACTAGGAGATATCAATCAAAAAAAGGAGATATCAATAAAAAAAAGGGAAAATTACAATATACCCCTGTTTTCTTTTGTAATTCACAATATACTCCTTTTTTGAAACTTTGTCACAAGATACCCCTGTTTTCTTTTTTAATTCACAAAATACCCCTTTTTAAAAACAACATTAAATATTCCGTTAACCTCCCCTGGAAAATGACTATTTTGCCCCTGACCTGCTTTTTTTTTGAAAATTCACAGTTTTTTTTGGCTACTTTTTTTTGAAAAATTTTAAATTTTATAATATACCCCTATTTAAGTTTTTTGTTCATGAAATACCCCTGTTTATGTTTTGAAGTTCACAAGATACCCCTATTTATGTTTTGTAGTTCACGAAATACCCTTATCACCCTGATGTCTAGGTAAAGCATCGCCTAGTTTTCTCTTGTTTTTAAGTGCCTTCAGCCTCTTCATAATCCCAGGACAAATGTTGCTTGCATTCTAGTTCTCTGAGGTTTCTTGTCTTTCGGAATGTCTCACCAATAGCTGAGTACGAATCTCTGTCATTCACATTAGACACAATTATAATATATGACCAGAGACAAACTAGTATAGCATGGATTATTTACATAGTTAGGTAAATACCTTCAAGTAAAGAGTAGATTGATTTAGTCATGTGGACAAACAATAATGTCACAAGCATTGGGTTTAAAAAGGCTACCTCTTGGTCGAACTCAGTAGCGGACTTGAACTTTTGTTTAGGGGGGCAAAAAAAATATTGACACTATTGTTCTTTAAAACATTATGTTATTTTTTATTTTTCAAAAATTTATAAGAGCATTTTGCAAATTTTTAAAAGTTTCGGGGGGGGGGGGGCCTTCCCCCCTTTGTATCCGCCCCTGGTCAAACTTGTGTTGGTCAAGCACTCTAATGGGATATCGCTTAGATATTTGAAGCACCAAAATCCATCTCCCTAATGGCCACCCCCCCCCCCCCCCGAAACTTTTGAAAATTTACAAAATGCTCTTATAAAATACAAAATAACATAATGTTTTAAAGAACAATAGTGTCAAAATTTTTGTTGCCCCCCGTAAACAAAAGTTCTGGTCCGCTACTGAGTTCAACCAAGAGGTAGCCATTTTAAACCCAATGCCTGTGACATTATTGTTTGTCCACAGGACTAAATAAATCTACTCTTTACTTGAAGGTATTTATCTAACTATGTAAATAATCCATGCTATACATGTTTGTCTCTGGTCATATATTATAATTGTGTCTAATTGTGAATGACAAGGATTCGTACTCAGCTATTGGTGTGACATTCCGAGAGACAAGAAACCTCAGAGAACTGGAATGCAAACAACATTTGTCCTGGGATTATGAAGAGGTTGAAGGCACTTGAAAAACAAGAGAAAAATAGGCAATGCTTTACAAAGGGCATCAGGGTGATAAGGGTATTTCGTGAACTACAAAACATAAACAGGGGTATCTTGTGAACTTCAAAACATAAACATGGGTATTTCATGAACAACAAACTTAAATAGGGGTATATTATAAATTTTTAAAAAATTTCAAAAAAAAAGTAGCTAAAAAACTATGAATTTTTCAAAAAAAGAAAAAACGGGTCAGTGGCAAAATAGTCATTTTTCAGGGGAGGTTAACGGAATATTGACGCCGTTTTAAAAAAAGGGGTATTTTGTGAATTAGCCAACAAAAAACAGGTGTATCTTGTGACAAAATTTCAAAAAAGAGTATATTGTGAATTACGAAAGAAAACAGGGATATATTGTGAATTTTCAAAAAAAAGGAGATATCAATCTGGCTTGCAGGATTCTTGCAGGTTTTGGTCTCCTCATCGGAATTAACCAACATACAGCATAAACAAACGTGGAATTAACTGAAACTGATCCAAAATGGAGTCATTGTGGCACCTCCTTTTTTTTCCCGGGATATGTTAATTAATTGTTTCATACTTAAGTTATACGGTTCACTTTCAAGAATGTCACTCTCTTGGATTCTCAGAAACCAAGAAATAAGCTGAACCTTAAAATAACATATCCTAATTCACTTCCAACAAACTTTCTGAGCTGTTTTGTTTGATGTTCTTTTCTGCGTGGCTCTATATATGCGTTTATATATACCCCACCTTTGGCATATGAGGCTCCATTATTCATGCATTCAAAAAGGGGGAATGAAAATGGCCATGAAAAAAGTATATGATTAATTTTTGTATTTAATGAGTTCGGCCTTATATGCGCATATATGGGATAAAAAACGAAATGTCAAACATTTGCAATTATAAAAATCAAAACACGCACACACATCAGAAGTAGCTTATTAGAGTGACATACAGATGTGAAAAAAACTAAGCTAATTGATTAGTTTTGGAGAATAAAACCATATACATAAATTACTTATACTCATTTTTTGTACAGCTAAAGTTATAAAAAGTAGAGAGAAAAGTGACATATATAGAGAAAAGTGAGTTAGTCAGATAAACTTATTTCCATGAACCATGATCATGTTTCTGACATTTTTGTTTTCTTGTACATAATTTCTTGGCTACAACCACATTTAGCTATAAATAGCTACATACATGTACATTTGGTCATTGAAAACTGTACATGTGATCATTCAAAACTGTACGAATGTATATGTACATGTATACAGTGAACTGTGATATTTCTGAATTTATACTAAATGTACATACTAACTTTATAAACTGTACAACAAACTTATAAAACATGTACATTTACTCTACAAACTGTACCATAAAAAATGTAGCCAAAGATGACTACATATGGTTGTAGCTAAGACTCATTGTTTCTTGTATCACTTCTTAAACAAAACTATGAACCTAACAGTTAACGATTACGATCATAGTTGAAGAACTATAGAGATATCATAATGTTAACATTTGTATGTAAAAAAAACTATAAAGTCTGTAAACCTAAGTTTGTTGTATCATCTTTTTCAACATAGGTGTAAGAAGAGGTTCGAAAAGCCAATGTCAGCATATTGATGTAAAAGAGTTTTGATCCCTTTTGTCGTAAGCTAGCTTGTCATTGTTGTCATCAATTAACCTAAATTATTATAGACGTCTCCTTTTACATTAATTAGGTTATTAAACTCTTGTTTAATTAATAAAAGTCCACCAACTATATATATGGGATGACTTTTAATACTAACCCATGTTTTTATAATCGATCAATGTACCGATAAACGCTGATTAGCACATCCTAATCGTTTGATAATAAACTAATTAATGAAGATAATAATACTTTATATTATCCAAAATAAAGTGGATGTGGGCCGGTCATCTTTCGTTCATTATTAAACTAACTAAGAATTGATTAAGGTGCTTTTCAGGCATGAAAGTACTGTAGATCGATTTAGTTGATGACCCAACCGTAGCCTAGGGTTAGATGCAAGAAGGCTATATGGAACATGATGATGGAATCCTCATATATACAGTCATATTCACAATAGGACCTCATCATAAATATTTCTATATATTAAGTGACTTTTTTTTACGGACCACAAACAACCATATTATTAGATGCTATGACCTAACTGGGAATGTGGTGGTAAAAGGTAAAGACCCAAACGTGGTAAACTAAAGACCACTAGCTGTTAAAGATAACCGAAGCTTGAATGTGGTTGTATACACAATAAGCAGATACGAAGTTAGGAAATATTTGTAAGGGGTAGATTTTTTAATATATTAATTAATCTATTTTCCTAATTTTAACCTTTTCGCCTTCTCCCCCCTTTCTTCTTTTTCGTCTCTTTCCCCCCTTGCCGTCGCTCTTCCCTTTGCGCTCCCCTTCCCCATCCCCTTGCCCTCTCTCGCTTCCCCTCCCTCCGTTTGTTTTCCCCCCTTTTTTTCCTTTCCCCTTTTTCCCCTTTTGTCTCTCCCTTCTCTGTTCCCTGTCCTTCCCTCCCGCCCCTCGTTCCCTCTCGTTTTTTCTCCCTTTCTTCTCCCCCTCTTTTGGTCGTTCTCCTCTTTTTTTTCAAAATTTGTAATAAAAACTAAAACCCTTGTATTATGGATATAAGGGGTACATGATTACTAAGATTGACATAATAATCTGTTTTACCATAGACTATATTGCTAAAATAAGAATATTAAGAGTTTTCTTATACATATAGACTAAAAATGATTTTTTACATTATAATTCTAAAACAAATAATACATATTAATAGAAATTAAATTGATAATAAATAAAACTTAGTGATATCATATGATGTTTTAAAAAATGTTATGGGGGAGAACAAATATCTATTAACATAAATAAACTATATAACAATAAAGCTAGAACTAATTTAGGTATGTACCTCACAACTAGAGAAGAGGACAAACTACCATATATGTGGCCTAAGTATTGAAAACTCACAAGCACCAACCTATACACCAG
Source organism: Limonium bicolor (assembly GCA_023374045.1). Classification (NCBI taxonomy): domain Eukaryota; kingdom Viridiplantae; phylum Streptophyta; class Magnoliopsida; order Caryophyllales; family Plumbaginaceae; genus Limonium; species Limonium bicolor. Next base: position 477,059,169 of record CM041776.1, read on the forward strand.
CCAAACAGAGGCTACACGAGAACCCACGACGCCAAAGTCAAATGCTAACCTAACTAGATAACATAAAACAAAGAAAACCTTTATTAAAATCAACATGCAAAAGCTCTAGAGCCTTAAACTCGGTATCATTGTGGAGGATATATCTCGAACGGAAGGAGCTGGTGCACGGATTTTGATGCCCAAAACCGACATACAAGAGCTCCTAAGCCACCAACATGGTGTTGATATGGAGGTTGGATCACACATGGGGAGAAGAAGCACACATTTTGAAACTCATTGTATGTATCTTTCTTATTGCAGCAGCCACCGCCACAAACAGTAACTTATTTTAAAATGACATGAAAAGACTCCAAAAGCTCTAACTCGGTGTATATTTTAGAACTGAGGCATAGAGAGGAAAGTATCCGTTGCCGAGCATCTTTGTTCGCCCATGAGCAAAAACAAATGTTTCTATGTCCATAGTTTGCGATAGTGAATTTTGGAGAAGGAGTAGCAGTCTAGAAGCTATGAAAATAAAACAAAGCGGATTATTGATGGGGAGAAGCATGCAACTGCAATTACCCAAGACTAATAACTGGAAAATTAGTAAAAGATTTTAGAATCAAAGAGCACTTGAGATGAGCACTTGAGATAAGCACATTGGCGTTGTGTCTAGTTTTGTTAGCAATGTAGTCTATGAGAGAGAAACTCTCCAGGGGGACATCTTCCCCCTTTCTTTCCTTGCTTTTTTGCATATCTCCGCATCTTCTACTTCAAATTACTCCTTCAGTTTTCTATAAAAAAATTGGTTCTTGCTACCATCGTGTAGATCTCGTAAAGAGCTATAATTTGAGCACAACTTTTGGTGTTTTTGATGATATTGCGGAAATAGGTTTTGCAAGACTCCGCCTCCTCATCGACGACTCCTTCACCTACCCCCGCCACCTGCTACCACGTTGCCACCTCATCTCTGCCATCGCCGCCTCGATCCACATACAGTTGTCGCTGGTGTTGCTTCTATCCCGCTGTTTTGCTCTTTTGCCTCTAATAATAAGATCCCCCTTGTTGTTGTTCACTTGTCTTTGTCGGATTTTCGGCGCGACGGGTTTTTATCGAATTCTCATCCCGAAGGGTGGGTGCTTCAGTTGCATGTTGCTCGGGTGCATGTTAATCTTTGTTCTTCTAGTTCCTCTTGGAGTATCGTGTTATGGGTATTTTTGCTGACTGTGGCTTGCTATTGTTTGGGTTGGTTGTCGGCCGGGACTTTAAAAGATGAAGCAGTTGCTTCATCATATTCTACTGTGTTTTGAAGATGTGGCTATTTTTTGCAGGGGTTGTGAGTGACCGTTTGTTGGTGATGGTGAGTGGCCGATGGTTGGTGGCTAGTGGTGTATTGTCTTAGATGGTTTTGTTGTTGTTGTTTAATTACCGTAGATAATCTAGCTAGAGTTTAAATGTGTACTCTTTTATCCTTATTTTTGAAAAAAAAAACACTTCAGGCAGAAGGAAGGAGAGAGGAGTAAGAAAAACTTCCACATCTCCTAAACAACGCGCCTCACGCGCCCTGACCAAGACCCCCCCCCCCCCATCGTTCTTCTCCAACGGTCACCTTGTCTCTTCTTGTGCGCCGCCCCCAGCTCCCCGTGCCGCCTGAGCCCCTTGGTGGAACCGCCACTCGCCGGCCTCCAATCTGGTGGTGCCGGCCCTCCCCTTGGCGGTGCTTCCCCCCAGAGCTATCCCCTGCCTCTTCCATGGGGAAACGTCATCCCTTCACCCGGACGACTCCTTCCACCTCACCGGCGCCTCCCTCCAACGGCCGCACCCAGTCGCTTTGTCGGAATCCACGTCCACCCCCTCAGACTAAGATCCCATCGTCGGTGCTCTCTCCTGGTGTTGTGGTCTCGCCCCCAAACGCGGCCCCTGCTGCTGGTCTGTCGCATCTCAGCGCGGCCGCCCTCTTTTCTAACGGAGTGGCTGCTATCGATAGTTGTTTCCAGGTGGAGAGTTGCTCTCTCCTAGCCCCTGTCTCAGTTGCGAATCCGGAAGAGGAGGCTCCTGCCTCGCCTATGTCTCCTTGCCCAGGTGGTGTGGATGCTGTCGTGCCTTGTGTAGCGGGGTCAGTGGAGCAGTTGGGCGAATTAAACCCGGCAATGCCGGTCCCACCACTGACTCTGGCTTAGTGAATTATTCCCCTCCAGCTGATTCCGGCTCCAATTTGAAGGGAGCCCCGCCCCTGGCTGATGTTCCCTCCCCCTCTAGTGTGGGCAATATAGTGTATCATGCTAACGGGAGTGTCCAACTTGCTGCCCCGGTGGGTGCCCAAAGCGCCTCTGGTGGACTCTTAGCTTGGAGCTTTTTGTTGATCTTTCTGGGCCACCAGTCGATGCGACATTACAAGACTATCTTAATCGCCTCGACCCTCTCCAAGCTGCTGAGCCCCCTCCCAAGATTGTCGCTCCTTTGGCCTCAGGCCCTCCAGTGGATGTGATGTTACAGGAATACCTAAATCAATCTGCTCCCTCGTCTTCGAATGTGATGAACAAGGACTTTCCGCCCCTTCCTAAAGCCCCGGGGGATTCCGTTGCTTCTGGAAAGAAGATTGCTTGGGCCAAAAGAACCCCTCGACCTAACCTCTCGAGTAAGCCGGTGCCAGGTAAGAACACTAACCCTTCTTTTCTGGACACACTTCTTGCTAAACAGAAATCAAATTATGGCATGTCTTTATGTTTATATAATAATGACATATTAGACACTGATAGCCCGTTTGTTACTATTGAGGAAAATGATTTATTGCTTGAGATTGACTACTAGAGAAATGCCCTGGTTAGTCATATTTGGGGGAAAAAATTTGGGTTCAATATTGTCAAAGAATATATGAAGAGGGCTTGAAATTTTGTAGCCACCCCCCAAATTCTCCTTCATGATGAGGGATGGTTCCTATTCTGCTTTGATAGTGAAGATGACGTCCAACAAGTGCTAGAAAAGGGCCCTTGGCTCCTCTACTCATCCCCCTTGGTCCTAAAGAAATGGTCTCCTGACTTCTCTTCCACTCCGAAAGATCTTAATCGCATCCCTGTCTGGATTCAGCTCCCTGGCCTCCACACTAGCCTCTGGTCCCAATCCAGCCTTTCTAAGATTTACACCAAGTTGGGTTCTCCTCTTTATACCGACCAAGCTACAACCTCCAAATCTAGAATCTCCTATGCTAGAATCTTGGTCGAAGTTGATTTCAATCTGGATCTTGTTAGAGATCGAGATCTGTGCCCCTAGTGGCACTAGTTTTCAGAAGGTTGTTTATGAATGGGAACCTATTTCTTGCTCTCTCTACAGTCTCCTAGGACACTCCTCCGCCTGCTGTCCAAAATCTATCCGCTCTAGACCAAGTCGTACTCAGGGGTCATTGTTAGGCCTCCCCAACCTTCCGGAGAAGGTCCTCACCCCCTCTTCTTTAGGCCAGGTTGCCCAAGCAGATAGGGAGACTCCCCGACCAGCCACAATTCCTGGTTCTAAACCCCACCCCGCTGTTTCTCAATCCAGCCATCCTCCCCTGTCTGGCCAGCTGTCGGTGGCTCCTTTGCATAGTCTCGCCCTGGCCCCTGGCTTTCCCTCCCGTCCTAGTGCCCCCTACTCTTCTTCCCCCGCCACCTCCTCTATTCCCCCCGGTGAGTAGATGTCGCCCTCCCTCAAGCTTCTGCTCGCCCCCAACATTGATAATGCTTGGAATGTGGTTCTTCCTAATGGTAGGAAGGCCCCTAGTAAGGCCCTGAATCCTATACCCGATGACCTCTCGCTCCTGCTCACTAATACCTTTGATATTCTAGAGGAGAGCACTGCTCTTTCTACCCCCCTCCCACAATACCCCATCTTTATGAATCTTGCAATATGGAATGCTAAGGGTTGCAATGATCGACCCAAACTCCTTGAGATCCAAAAGTTTGTGGCCAGCAATAATCTCAGTGCGTTTGGCCTTCTTGAAACTCATGTCTCCTTCAACAACTACCCCTCTATTCTCGCTCGTTTCTTCCCATCTTGGAGTGTTGTCCATAACTATGATTCTCATCAGAGTGGCCGCATCTGGATTCTTTTCAATCCTTCCATCATTACCCTCTCCATCATCTATTCCTCTGACCAAATCCTCACCTGCAAAGTGTCTATTTTGGGCACCATGAACTTTACCTTATCCGTAGTCTACGGGAGGAACAACCAAGCTCTGAGATCCCAGCTTTGGGAAGATATTATAAATCTCATCCAGAGTACCATTGGCCCCTGGGTAGTTACGGGGGATTTCAATAATATCCTCTATGCTCAAGATAGGCTTAGTAGTCGCAACCCCCTCCCCAGATACTACCGAGACTTTGCTGACTGCGTCTCTAAGGCGGTTTTGCAAGACCTTCACTTTTATGGGAGATTCTTCACCTGGTGGAATAATCAATATGACCACGACCACATTTTAGGGAAAATTGATCGAGTCTTAGTGAATGAAGAATGGCTCCTAACGTTCCCCACCAACTATGCTTCCTTCCCTTCTCCCCTGGTGTCGGATCATAGCCCCATGGTGATCTCCCTTCCAGCTGCGTCACATCGTAAGAGAAGCTTTAAGTTCCTCAACCTATGGACTAATGACCCCTCTTTTCTCCCCCTTGTTCGTGACGCGTGGGATCTTGCCCCGAGTGGGAGTCGCCTCTTCACTATCGTCCAAAGGCTTAAACATCTTAGAAAAGGGCTCATCCATCTTCATAAATCTAAATTGGATCCCTTGGGGAGAAAGGCCAAAGAATCAGAAATCAGCTTAGTGACGTCCAGAGATGCCTGGACCTTGACCCATGGAATCCGGCCCTTATTTCTCAGGAAAAATCACTTAGGCACAACCTCATTGTTAGGGACTCCCAAGATATTCTATTCCTTTGCCAGCTCTCGAAAACCCGTTGGCTTAAATGGGCGGCCTCTAATACTTCCTTTTTTCATAGAGCCATTAAGGCTAGGAGGAATAAAATCTCCATTGCGTCCATTATGAACGGTCTTGGGGAGACCCTTCAGACCCCTTCCGACATAGAAAACTGCCTGGTAGGCCACTTCCGTCAAACTTTAGGCTTTAGGACTCCCCTCCAACGCTCCTTGGCTGACCTGAACTTGGACAATGTTAGAACTCTTGACCGCTCTTCATGGACCCTCTTAACCTAGCCCTTGAGAGTATGACATTAGAGCAGCCCTTTTTTCCATCGGGGACGTTAAAGCCCCGGGCCCGGATGGCTACACGGCTAAATTCTTCAAAGCTGTCTGGGACATCATTGGAGAGGACATTTGTGGAGCCATCAAAAGTTTCTTCCATAGCGGTAGGCTTCTTAAAGAAATTAATGCCACTCTTATCACCCTTATTCCCAAAACAGACAATGCCTCGTCCCCGGGGGACTATAGGCCCATCTCCTATTGCAATACTCTATATAAAATCATTAGCAAAATTATGGCTAATAGACTCAAGGGCGTCCTCCCCTCTCTTGTGAATCCCAGCCAAGGAGCCTTTATCAAAGGGCACCTTATCTCAGATAACATCCAACTCTGCTCGTGTCTTATGAAAAACTACCAAAGGGCCAATATTTCCTCTCGATGTACTATGAAAATAGACATCAGGAAGGCATTTGACACTGTCGACTGAAAATTCCTCCAGAACACTCTCTCCTTCCTAAACTTCCCCCCTAAATTTAGTAACTGGATCATTCAATGTGTCACCTCCACCTCCTTCTCAATCAACATAAATGGGTCTCCCTCGGTATCTTTCAAAGGGGAAAGAGGGCTGCGCCAAGGCGATCCCCTCTCCCCCTACCTCTGTGCGCTTATTATGGACATGCTTTCTCAGTTGCTCGACCAGCTCCTTACCACCCCCAATTTTAGCTATCACCCATCATGCAAACCTCTCCGGATCACCCACCTCTTTTTTGCTGATGATGCCTCTTATTCTGTAGAGGTGACCAAAACTCCATAACAACCATGCTCAACAAAGTCAATCTCTTCTCTGAAGCCTCTAGTCTCATACTTAACCTTACCAAATTTGACATATTTCTAGGAGGGGTTAACCCTACCACTGCTAATGTGCTAGTTCACCTTTTGGGATTTAAACTTGGCTCAATTCCTTTCTGTTATCTAGGCATCCCTATCACTGCTAGGAAGCCTAAAACAGCGGACTTTAACCCCCTTATTGACAGTATTCGTAAAGTAATCACCTCTTAGGGAAGTAAATCCCTCTCTTTTGCAGACAAACTCTCCCTCATCTAGAATACTCTTTTTGGCGTTGTTGGTTTCTAGGCCTCCTGCATCACCATTCCTAAAAATGTCATCAAAAGAGTCACTAATTGCTTTCGGTCTTTCCTTTGGTCGGGGGAGGCTGACAGTAATGCCACCCCTCAAGTGGCCTAGAACACCATCACAAATACCAAGAAAAATGGTGGTCTGGGTCTGAAGGATATCCATAAATGGAATATGTGCTTCATTCTCAAGACCATCTCAGCCATCGCTCACGACTCGGAGTGCCTATGGATTCAATGGATCCACAAGCTCTTCTTACCCTCTCCTAGCAGCATCTGGTCAGCTACGGCTAAAGGTAATGATCCCTGGACTTAGAAAGAAATCCTTCATGCCAGAGACTAGTGGATGAAGCAATAATGTGGCTCTCTAGATGATGCCATCTCTCTCTTCAGCTCCTACCCTCCCCACCCTAGGGTTAGCGTGTTCTATAAGGACATTTCCACCCCTCCCCAAATCTTCCAATGGTACAATGTTTGCTGGAAAAATTGGTCTATCCCTAAAGCCAAATTTGTTTTGTGGGTTACCCTGAAAGGTAGACTTAAAACTTGTGATAAGCTCCAATCTTGGGGCATATGTCTTGCTAATAGATGCTGGCTCTGTGAGTGTGCTCAAGAGACAAGCAACCATATCTTTTCCAATGCAGGTACTCTTGCAGGGTCTGGTGGATGATCTGTGACTGGCTGGGAATCCCTACTAACCGGAGAAGTCTTTGTAGCTGCGCATCCTGGATCCTTCGCTATTGCAAGAGGCATCGTCCGATTGATTTGGTGAAAAGAGCGGGAGTAGCCAACGTTGTCTATCATATCTGGATAGAAAGGTGCAAGTGAGCCATGGCCAACCAAACCAGAGAGCCCAAGCTCATTATTGCTGACATCAAAGCGGGAACTAAAGCCACTATTTGGACTAAGATGAAATGTTCCAGCGCAGAATTCTACTGGCTAGATAGGGTGCTCTGCTCCTAGGAGCGACTATTTTTGAATTAGGTTGTACATGGTTTTTTTTATCAGTTTCACGCTGCTTTTGTTCACTAGCTGGGGTAGTTATTGTACTAGCTCTATGCTGTTTTTGTTGTACTACTAGGGAGGGCTTTTGTATATCCACCCCTAGGAGAGATGCCCCTAATTGATTATCAGATATATAGGGCTTCTATGTATCTAACGCTACAATTTCTATATATATCCATTTATTAAAAAAAAAAAGGAGAGAGGAGTAGGGTTTCCTCTCTCCATCTCGATCTGTGTCAACTTTGTCATCACTTTTTTTTTTAATATATTTCATTAAGAGACTTGGTGAACAAACAAAGATGCAATTTTCTATTCGGAAAAAGGACCGCATATGCTTTAGCTTGAGATTTAAAAAGGCATGCAAGCATTTTATATATTATATAGACACACGACACAACATATATATATCCCAGAAACAAGGCAGCTGAAATCACATATAAGATGATGATGATGATGTTTTTATTACTTATTTGACGATCATATATATACAACTCATAAACCAACCAAAGTTATTTCAATTTCAATATTCATACAAAGAAACTTTATTTGTTGCTGATGGATTTTACTTGTTTGTTTGCTTTCAAGGGTCAGATTAAAGAGATTGTTCGATAAACATCCCCGCTCACTCTGTTTTTTCTTCCAGAAATCTGTTTCAGCTCTTGTATGACCATTAACTGCTTCTGTTTTAGTTTTGTGTTTCTGGATGTATCTCCGGCAAGAAAGACAATATGCCATAGTACTGCCTTATAACTGGGTCCTCCCAGCAACTTATAAAAAAAGATTAAAGAGATTGTTAATTAATTATTATTAGAGGCATATTTTTTTTTTGATAATTTAGGCTTTCGCCATTTGATTAATAAAAGATAGTCGGACCGGTATTTCGGGCCTCATTAAAACCTCCTCAAGTAAAACCCAATGGGAAAAAACTTGAGAAGGAAAAAGAGTACCCACCATGTCCTTAGTACAAGTCTAAAGCACCAGAACTCAAGAATGGGATCCAACCCCCACGAAACATAAGCTAGAAAGCAAACGGACACCACAAATCAACCTACATAACATTGTTACACATACTCCTTTAGAGGCATATAATATAATGACGAAAGGAACCAAATCAGTAGATGGATTGGATCTCTCAAGCTACTTTGCTGAGATGATGCATATATATGCATATGAATTGTGATGTTATGCTGACAAGGAAGGAGTACTGGAATGGATAGAGTTGAATTAAACATCAAAAGTCAACATAAACGTGCACAACTGTTCAGCTCCCCTAGCTACTGCCATTTTTCTGGGTTTTCTCTAACTTTCCACCTCTCACACACAAACATACATACAGGCAATTAAGATTCTAGTTATACTTAGATGCATGCATGGTAATTAAATTAGGAGGATATGGATATAGTATACTTGGATCTGGTGGATAGCTGTTCGATGTCCATGGAGATTCAAACAGAGAGGCGCCACGTATCACAGACAAAGAGAGATTGTGTGCGTGTTTGATTTATTAATTGATGCTTTTTGTGGAGGAAAATTAGCTTCAACTACGTACTGATCATGTTATCTTTACAGCAGAATAGAATTGTGGGTGACAGATGAAGGAGTAAATCATGCTCCACCATCGCCAGAAGTACTCCAATTAATGAGTATTATAAGTTATTCAAGATGTGTGGATGTTAACTATATGCTTGTCAGTTGGTTGGTTCTGCAACATCATTTAATCAGTTCAATTATTTTAAATTCAATCTTGTGCGCCAGTGCAGAAGTTCTGGACACCATATAAACATAATGTGCAATAAAATATAAGGGAGGAAAGATTAATTATGAAGACATGGATTCATGTCATTTCTGATGGACATCAGTTGTGCTCTGTGTTGGTTATCATCCGTACCCTTTAAAGTTTAACCTCCCAGGAAGTGTAACCCTTTAAAACCTATCTTCTTAGTCATACTCAGTTCCACGTGCATTTTGCTCTTTCCTTAACCTATAATATTGATGATACTTCAATGGTTTTTTGAAAGTCAATTATACTTCAATGGTTAATTAAAAAAGAATATGTCTAACACTAGAAATTCTAGCAATAAGAGAAGATCACCTATTGTATGATATAATTAAATGGGGTCAAATCACAAGTACTTTGGGTTGTAAGTAAGCAACATTTAAATATTTTTTCTAGCTCTATTTGTGATTTGACATAACAAGGTCTCACACTGATGACTTGTGATTCATCCCAAAGAGGCGGTACAAGAAAAAGAAATTAAGATCTAGCTAGCAGTGGCCAGTTTGTTGGGCTGGTTAATTCGAGTGGTGCAATGTATATCAGTTAGGGGTGGAATGTACGTAAGAACTCTGTCAATTGTACTATTTTTTCGTACTGTTTTTCTGTTGGGTTTTTATTCAAGAAGGAAGAGTACCGTGACATCCACTTGAGTCAATTGTGGGTGCTAGTTCTTGGTCAGCTCCAAAGTTGTCTATAATTACTTCCATTTATGCTTCCAATACTATTGGCACCTCAATATCCTCAGGAACCTAGGATTTCATCTTACTAGAGTTGGGACCGGGGCCTGATCAGTTCATTGCCCCACATCCCAATCTGTCTTTTTGGCTAAATTTAATGTGGGCTATTGTTTTTTAAATTTAAAGTAACTTTGTAAGGGAAATTAATATATATAGGTTCTTATGATTGTAAAGAATAATGATTAGATCAAGCTGTGCATCGTTTAAGCTTAAGATAATGCTAATTTGTTGTTTAATAGAAAGATAATGCTAATTTTAATAGTCACTCATTCAATATTAGTCTGTCATCGCGAAACGGTGGATGATGATAATATTGAAAATGTTGAGGTTTTGATGCATGATTTAGCTCATAAATTTTGTTATTTGTCATTATGATCATCTGATTATTGTAATATTGATCAGACCTAGCTGTTGTGATATTGTATTCAGTAGATAGAGAGACAATAATAATTGCTGTTTTACAGCAGGTGGAAGGTCATGGGATCGTCTCTCATTGACATGTGGCTCAACGATCTCATGATGCACTTTTTCCCAATCAGGCCCGGAACTTATTAAGATTATCATCTCCAATAGATCGTTCTTATGATATGAAAGCTAAAAGGTGCAGTGTGTGCACATGTAAATACTGTTGGAACTCACATGATTTCAACTTTTTATGTTTCAACAGAAGACTACCTTAATTAGACCTTGTTGTACAGGTTCAATAACTATTAGGTCATTTGTTGATTGGTAAGTTGGCTCTAAATGGGAAATATCATCCCTTTGAATATTGGAATAAGAATGTATGACTTGTTGATGAAAATGACTCTAAGCCTCAGGTATTTCAAACCTTATCTATTGATCAGGTTGATTAGGATTCATTTAGGTTTTAAGTCTGTTTATAACCTAAGTCTAAAAACTGTGTTATAAAACAAAAGTCTTTAAAACCTAAGATTAGCCACTGGAACCATGCAATTAAGAGTTGCCAACTAATTTTAACCTACGGTAAGCTAGGAAAGGTAAGAGTTCGAGTTCGTGGGTTTGGTCCATAATTTTTTGGGTTCAAATTATTTTCACTACCCTTTGAAGCTATTTTTTCTCTACTTATGTCATGAAAGACTTATTATAAAGTTGATTTAATCTAAGTGTGCAAGCTTTTGTATTTTTGTGTTTTTTAATATTTTTTGACTGAAATTAAATATGAAAATCAAAATTATCTAAACTAGGGTTCTGGGTGCTGAATTAGGTCAAATTTCTTTGATGTCCGTGACCAAGGACCTTAATCTACCAAATTAGTCAGAATACTTGAAATCTTAAAAGATAAAGATTTTTAGGTGTCCGGGACCCTGTCTGTGGGCCTGGACTTACCTAATTCTAAAAAATGTCTCTCACCACCATTTGTAGCTTCGGACAGGTGTCCGGGACCGCGGACGGGACGTTCGTAGATGCGGACAACCATCGGACGACGGCGTTCGTGGCGTTCCCGACAGTGTTTACGGCTCAAATTTTAGGGTTGCGTAGCCTGAAAGATTCTAAGTATGTTAGTGATTGAAAGTTTTCAATTTGAGGTAGAATTAATGATTAATTTTAACAAACAAGTTGAACATACAGAAAAGTCGGAAAACTTGAATAACCAGTAGCAACTAGATTCGACTAGGAATTCATAGGGAAGGTAAGTAAAGGAGTGAGGTTTGAGAAAAATGGGTTTCTAACCTATTTTGATGGCTACAACAGATCATTCCTTCACAACGGGATTCTTCAATTTCTTTGTCGGGAGTCAATTTGGTAGGGCAACGACTTGGGCTTCTGGACAACCTTCCTTGAGGATGTTTACCACATTTTGGTTCTAGTTTGTGGTGTTTTGATGATCGGGAGTTCGATGAAGAGGGAAAGATTATGTTTTTGAGGGCTTTGAGACGATTTCAGTAGAGTTTCGGTATCAAGAGAGTTTGAAATATGGGAGGTAGGGGTTCTTGACCTAAGGAGAGTTCTGAAACATCTTTAGGTCATCTTAGAGAAGGTTCTTTATAGGAAAAGGCTGAACAAAAGATTAAAAAAAAGATTTTTATCGAAAACCTACAGAAAATCTAAATTTATTAAATAGGTTATAGGTCGATAAAAATTCTGAAAAAATAATCATAGGTAAAGGAAGATTTTTATTAATTTTTAGGGTGAGAATTGGGTTATTTTGATAAATAACCAAGTTTATAAAAATGTTACAATCTGACACCTCTTATAATTCATAAATAATTATTGAAAGTTCAAAAATTTGAAAATCCAACGGATTTATTTCCTAAATGTCATCCTCTATCACGTTTTAAAATTTCATGATTTTGATTTGATTGGGCATTTTCCAAAGGAAAGAGAAAATTACAAAAATGTTTGAATTTATCTTTAAAAGTTTAGGTTAAGGTTCCACATGAAATATGTCAGGTTTATGACTGTGTATAGTCATGTTAAATGTGACCATTTTACGCTAATGTTGGAGAACTTTTGTTTCTATTTCGAGGCTATTTCATGTGTTATTTCTTAAGAAAAATTATCATATAATATAAATTAAAAGATATATGTCCAAAATAAAATTTATCTGAAAATTATGAAATGTCTTTCATAATGACTTTGGTGTTTGAAGGTGTTTTGAGATGGTGAACAAGTTATATGAAAATAAAAAGTCACGAGAATGTCCTTGGAAAATTCCGACTTGGTGCGTTTTAATCATTTTGCCCTTGCCTTTAAGTTTGTGCACTAGGGCCCTTGTAACACCCCTACTCTGATCGGCTCCTAATCATCTTACTTAACAATATAATCGCAGCGGTAATCTCAACAACTCAACTACTGGTGTCACCGTTCTCACTCGCCCATACGAGTAATAACGTGCTGATATATTCTTACATACGAAACATTTTCTCGCAGTGACAACAAGAGATAGATCTAAACTTCCCAAACCAAAATGTAATACATTCACAGTGAGCTTTCTAAGTATCCAAAACCTATACACGTTTCTAGGTTCGTATCAAAACGCAACAGTGCATGTTCGAATAACTGTAATCATACTACCCAGCGCGTCACTCTCTTTGCCGACACCGGAAGTTGCATACCTGCAAAAATGGTACTTTGTGGTATGGAATCAGCCCCTGCTGAGTATGTTATTACCTGACTGTCATGCACCCTCGGACCATTCAGTTATTTGGTCGAGAGCATGCAAACCATTTTCATGCAAATAGTTTAATATTAAAACTGTAAAGCAACATTATATTTTGCAGTAAACTCAAATAACAAATAAGCCCCCGGCTCCACACATCGCATCGTAATAGACCACTGAAAGCGTTATAATGCTTATATGAGTATGTAGACTCCACTCCAACAACACCTGAAAGTTCATAGTTGAGTACGTCGGCCCGTTCGACGAACAATCCACAAAATCCACACACGAGCACAGTGACTCGACTCATCCAGTTCACACACAGATATAAGTACAGTTTATTTAATTAATCCAATTCACAACACACACTTATGAGTACAACGACTTATTCAATCAACACCACCAACATACCACACATAACCACACAGCATAACCAGTGAACAACAAGGCGAAACAACGAGAATTATAAACGAGTATGAACTCTCGTCTTTGGCATGCACGCCCACATAATGTTCGCCTAATGTACGAGTTATTATAATCGTTCGTAATTGTTCGGTCATGTCTAATGACAACGTCTCATTAGAACGACGTGTCTCTAAGTTACCCATCTCTTTGGCGGGTCACCCACGGCAGTAGCCACTCCAGCGGTAGAGTCTCCGTCCTACGAACAATCTGTAGTTCGTTGGAAATTTATCCTGATACTTACGGTTACCACACGGTATCCTAGTATCGTTAATGGATCACATTTCACAGCAAGAGCCACATCCTCTTGATAACTTATCTATACCATCGGATCGTTTTATTACTTCCTTTAACACAATAGACTAAGGTCGTTAGTCCAATCCTGAGTATGTCAACTCGGGATCCAGTGTTAGATACGAGAGCGGCGTTAAAGAGGCCAATGCTCCGTATATAAGTCTCAGATAATATATATCTTATTATCCTGATGCTACAACGTTCACTTACGTTCCTTATGTTACACATACAAGATAGCATCACTGCCGCTAGTTCGTTTTATAATATGTTCATATATACGAACGGTACTGTTATCGCATGACAGTAATAGTAAAGCAGCATTAATACACAACTCAAGCATATTAATTCACACAAGCATACATTCAATCTTATCATAGATTTTCACACAATGTCTGAACTGAGGGAATCCTCAGAGACAATCAAGCCACATAAATAACATACCGTTCACCCTGGTGTATTACGGTGGAGTATGAATCAGCAAGATCCTATGCTCTGTGTGTCGTCTAACAGTCTATACAATACATAATGCTACTGATTAGCATACTGTATAACAACACAAAATTCTACGGTACCCCGTACCGTCACTAATAACTCCCGGTTAACCCCCCGTTATTAACTGTCAATGTTGTTCGGGCTTTCGGTTTAACTCGAGATTGGAAAAGTGTTACATTACATGCGTAGTCTTATCTCGTATATTAACATACTTATTGTTGGACTTTGTTATCGCATGTAACTTAAACGTATATTTGTAGATCGTATAGTTTGTTTCTTTATTGCATGTATGATTCTTCGTCATGCACTATACATCTCACCTTAGTATTTATTTTTCTAAGGTTAGTTTTTCCAAGTGTAATGTTGTATAATTCATATGTACAAATACTTTGAATTATTAAATCCTTATTATTTCATGTACACTCTTAACATTAGAATTCCATATCCAATGTTTATAATTCTTTTCCCTTCATCTCATATCATTTTAATTGTGGTAACACATAGTTATTGAACTATATTATATTTTCCACACTATGACATATATTTATTTATGTATATGCATTATAGGGCTATTTATTATATGGTAAGTCATTATAATATATATTCATTCTTTTGATGAATACCTCTTATATTATAAATGTTATAGCTCTTATAACATAAAAACCATATTATAAACTTCATTCCAAAATAGTAATATTTCCGAACAGCACCTATAATTCCCAAATATTTACAAAATCCACCACATAATTTATATAATGTTATATTATAGTTATATAACTATATTATGACATTTAAGTCATTAAAACAATTATAACCTATAGTTATATTTTGTTATAAAATCCAAACAGCACTTAAACTCTCGGTTTTTAATTAATTCCCACCAACTTCCATAACTTACAAATCAATCCCAAAAATATATTCCATTGTTACACTTATAATGTATACCTTATATTATAATCCTTAAACCTTAATATAATTATAACCCATAGTTATAATTTCTCCAAAATGCCGAGCAGACCCCATGGTCTATTTAAATTTAATTTCCACCACTTAACTTTCTATATTCACCAATTTACCCCATTTTTAAACATATAGTTTCTAATATCACCAAAACTATATATTATACATATATCTTCATAAAACCTTATATATAATCCCAAAAATTACCAAACCATACCAAAAGGTTATAAATATCATTATTAACCTTATACTTCCTCTAAATCTCGGTTTTACCACATATGTTACCCATGTGTAACAATGTTATGAAATATCTTACAATATACCTAGATAATTCATATAAACTCCAAATTTACCCAAATCAACTTCTAAAAATCCCTAATAATCTAAGGTTTGTACTAAGCTCCATTTAGTACCCCTAGTTTTCGGAAATCACAATACCACCCCAAGACTTATAAATCTTTTACAATTTAATTACTATCTTAATATAAGGTAGTATTTTAATTCCTTAAATTCTCCAAACTTGGTCAAGGTCTCCTACATAGTCAACTTTGACTACTAATACCAATTGGGACCCAAACTTTCGGTAATTACCAACAACACCCCATACTTTTCTATTTTTACAATTTTTACCCAAAACTTTATAAAATGTTATACTTCTTATTAAATTCATTTAAAAACCCTAAACTGCTCTTAATTTACCCACGGCTTTCTAATTCCTTAATAATTACGAATTGGCCCCAACTTTAATTATAAGCATAAATAAAACTAAATAAGCTTATAAACTTAAATTAAAATGGCCTAATGACATGGCCTTATTACAACCTTGAACTTGCAAAATAAATTACACAATAAATGTCTCAAAATATCACATATATATTCGGCCTCACTTAGGTTTAATTATTTTTCCACATAATGTCATAATTTGACCATTATGTTAATTAAATCCCTTAAATGACTAGCTTAATTTATCTTAGCCATTTTTTTCCATTTTTAGGTCAATATGACCTATATATATACATTCACTCTCGGCCATATATATATATGCTTAAAAATTACAAAAATCATAAGTTTAAGGTGTTTATACCTTGATTTATCCTTGTATAGGCTCGGTCACTTGTAGGAAAATTCACCACTTGATTTAGACATGTTTAATACACAAAAACAAGATATGGTTACACTCCAAGCTTGAGCTTAACCATAAGGAATAATTAATGTAAGATTTAAGGCAAAAATCACCTTAAAAATGCAAGGGAAGTTCTAGGTATTTTCGACCTGAACCAAACACACCACAAGGTGTTAGATCCACCATATTGACATAGGAAATAGTTAGATCTCGAAATACTACCTTGTTATTAGGTTTTACCTTGGAAAAATGCCTTAAAAGAGAGTATTTCTCTTGTATCTCGGTCACCCTTGCTCCAAATGGCTAACCAACAGATTCCACATGAAAAGGAGAAGAATATGAGGCTATTACCAAAGTTTCACAGCCAAACTCGAAGGGAATCAAAAGTTATGAGCTTAAAGCACATTTTTACCTTAAAATGTAGATTTGAACAACCTTGGTCCCTCTACTGGTCTCAACCGAGTTTAGCTCTTGTTCTAACCTTAGAACACTGAGAATAAGCCATAGGAATTGATGAGCCACGAAATTTAGGTGTTGGTGGTGAAGAGATGAAGAAAAAGAGCTAAAAATGACATTAAAACACTTACATTAGGAGCTTAGGAGTTAGGCTTGCCTTCCATGCTCAAGAAACACTTGGAGAGCTTGAGAGGAAGGGAGAACTCGGCTGGGATGGTGAAGATCGGACAAGGAAGGAAGGAGGAAGGAGGGAATGATTGGTAATAATGAAAAAGTAACTTAATTTTGAAAAAGTCATGTATTAGGTAGCATTATTTGTCAATCAATGACTTATGCCCTCCTCTCTTATTGCAGCCGGCCTCCATGGTCCAAATGAGTCAATTAATTGACCATTGACCATGCTTGGTCAATGTTGACTCATGCGGGCCCCACTTTAGGGTTTTATTAATATTTTAATATTAAATTTGTAAAAATTCGTAAATTTCTGGAATTAAATTCCTAATATGATATAATATGATAAAAATCATATTTAAGGATAATTATAATTTTTTAAGCCCATTAAAAATCAATTTAAAAGGCAATCTCACAAAAACGTGCTTTAAGGAGTTTTAGCGCACATTTTTGTGTCACAGGATGTTCCTGAGCTTAGTTCTCTTTGAGAATGGTTTTATTGTGTTCCTTGCTTCATTATAATACTTAGGAATCCACTTTGGATCCTGCTTGGGGTCATACAACCTTCATGGTGTCTTAAAGCACATTTTTGGCTTTACCGATCTTAAGGCGTGTTTTGCCTTGTTGAGCTCTTTTAAATTGTTCCCCAATAATATTTAGATGTTTAATAATCATCTTAGATCATTAATAGATCATTTAATTATATTTTAAAGGTTAGGGGTATTTCAGCCCTTCTCGAGGGTCAAAATTTTGAGTTATAACCAACTTTATAGTTCATAGTTTATATATGTTTTTTTCTACATTTTGTGTATGTAACATGCTCTAATGCCATGGAACCAAAATTAAGTAAAAAGGACAGGAGCCCAAGATTTTGTGTACACAAAATAAAAATAATATGCATACAAAGATTAACAAAAGGTAGGCAATAAACCACCCTTTTTTAAGTGACATACAACAAAATGAAAGAGGGAGATAAAAAAAAAACCTTAAATACCCCACTGGATGAGAATACCCTCTAAACAGATGTGATGAAGTGCTAAGGTATCAAGATCCATCTAGAATACAATGTTATAGTGAATTTGATGTGTGTAGTTACTCTAGAGACATAAGATCTTTGGTTAATCATGAGGTGCTTGCATTTCTTTAACCCAGAGGGTATAGTTAGATGTGGATACAACTGATGCTCTTCAAGCATAATATGAAGGTCTCATTTCCTTTGTTGTAGGTTAACATCCAAGATAGGCACATTCAAAAGTTTGTTGTTTTTTTTAAACAAGCATACTCAAGGTTTCATTAGTCTTTGATCAAATATAACAAGTCATCAGGGATACAACCCGTATAAATTTTTTCATAACCAGCTTTCCTTCCTTCTTTAGCTAGCATATGAGCTTTAACATTAGAATCTCGAGAGGTAAACTCCCATCAAACAAAATCGAAGTTTGCAACTAGCCATTTCTTGTCTTCCAAAATGATGCTAGCCTGCTGATCAACATCTGCCCCAAAATGAAGGAAATTAACAACACTGAGGCAATCAAAGAAGATTCTTATACGTCTAACCCCCAAGGAAATAGCAAGCTTGAGGCCAAGTATGACCGCATAAGCTTCTAAAACCACCGGAGATCTTAGACCCCGACCGCCTGAAAAGGCCACTCCCATGACCCGAGACTGGGAGAGAGAAACAAACTCATCGCTTGATCTCTTCCCTATGCCAACGTTGGAGCAACACCTTCGACAAACTGATTCCTTGCAAACCAACTCTACCAAAGATGGGTGATAAGTTCTTTATACGCCTCATTTGAAGATTGCAAGATGGTGAAAATAACCAGTTGAAAGCCTCCAAATCAGATACAAGCGTTTTGGGTAAGCGCACGGAACACCATCCTAGAGAGAGCGAATGGGTGGCATAAGAAAAGAGCATGAGCAATGGAGTCCCATACCCTACATAGATCACATATGCTGCTTATATTTCCACATCTTCTCTCGATTACTCCCTCACAAGGCAAGATCCTATTCACAAGTTTCCATGCAAATATTTCAATTCATGGGTGGACTATGGATTTCCTCATATTATTCATTACTAAAACTTCAAGACTTGGGCCAGAGCTTGAAGTCTGATGCTCACATTTGATATCAATAGCAGCATGATAAGAATATTTAACAGATAACTCCACTGATTTTGTAAAGCCCTAGATCCATTTATCTCTGATAGACAGCTTACACAGGGGAAGATTCATAATAATATCTGCATCGTGAGCATGAAAGAGATTCCTGACTTTGTCTTCCTTCCAGCATTTACTGCCATGGTCAATAAGAGAACTGACTCTTGCCTTCAAACATAAATTGTTGGGAAGCAGCCATGTCCATGCATGGCCGACCCACCCACCCCCTTTGGTGGGGATCCATGGGTCAGAGAGTGAGGTGTCGCAACCATTACCTATCTGAATTCTAACGCCTGCCTTGATCAGAGGGAGGGCACCGTAGACTGAGGACCAGATATGGCTAGGCCCAAGACCCAAATTAGCTTCAAGCAAGGGTCTATCCTAGAAATATTTCGTTTTAAGGATCCAGGCAGCCAAAAGTGAAGGATTAGCAAGGAACCTCCAACCTTGGTGAGCCAGGAGAGCTTCATTAAAACTCTCTAGAGGTCAGAAACCCAACCCACCATCCGATTTCTGTTTGCAAACTTTCTCCCATTTTAGCCGGGCCATCCCACCACTACTTGATCCCACCAAAAATTTCTGATGAGAGCTTGGATATCATTAATGAGATTAACAGAAAGCTTCATGACTGCCATGATATAGCTTGGGATAGCCTGTAAAATGCTTTTAATAAGAACAACCCTTCTGGCTTACAAAACTTTCCCGTCTAGGAATGGATTTTCTTTTGGATCCTCTCACTGATAAAGCTCAAAATCTCCCTTTTGTTCCTCCCCACACGGCTAGGGAAACCAAGATACATACCAAGGTCATTCACCACCCCAATACCCAAACAATCACATAAAGAAAAGCTGCTTTGGCGGGGCACCCCTGAGGGGAATTTCCTCACATTGATTTCTTGCCAGAAGCCTTAGAGAAATCTTGGATAATGTACTTAAGAAATCAAACATTATCAATATTCGCTTCTCCAAAGATCATAATATTGTCTGTGAAACAAAGATTAGGAAGCTCTGGAGCAAGACTGTTAAGGCACTTTCAAAAGTTTGAATGACTTATATGGGGAGTGGCTAGCCAGCCACAAACACCCTACCATACCTTAGATAAAATAAAGATGATCACTAAACTTTTGAACAGAGTGAAATATACAAAATTGCAATTAATCAATAGTAGTTTTTTAGACCTCTCCTCAGACATATTAAAAAGTAAATGTAGCATCGAGAGTGATTCAGACCTGCCAACAAAATGAATAGTAAAAAGGGAGGAGAGCAGTCCTAACTAGAATCAAAACAACAATGGGGCTCCAAATATTTTGAGCTGCTAAATATATTCACTCCCCTACCTAATAGATAATGTATCGGGTGTTGTTATTTTTCTAAAATATAAAATGTTTTAAATATTTGAACCAACTAAATTTTATATTTACCATTCACTTTTCTAAAATCTCCTCTCACAATCGCCATAAAAAAATTAAGGGTGAAGTAGTAAAAAACTCTCTTTACATTATGTAGTCTATACCAGAAAGTTATCTATTGCCGAAGAGATTACCATTTTTTTAAGCTGTGTTTGTTTTTGTATTTAGATTTTTAGTTGACACAATTATTATGAAAAAGATCCGTTTTTAAGAATTTGCAGTCATGAACATAGTTAATTTTTAGGGTACGCAGTGGTAAAAAAATATATTTTTTATTAATAAAGATTGTTATTATCCATCAGAATGTCCCTGGCTGAAAGAAAGATTGAAAAAAAAAATTAAAAACTGAGATGATTTACAAAATGTCCCTCTCAGAAAAAGCCTGAGGTTGTTGCTCCCTAGCCCCTACCAGGGTGCTTCACCAGTGAACCTCAACACGAAGTGGCAACATAACAAATTCAAGACATATTCAGCAATAATTTTTAAGCTGTCAAGAATATCAATCTCTCATTGCGCCCCTTGTAGAGAGAGAGTGAGCACCTAGGGATACCCACGAATTGGAAAAAAAAAAAGAAAATCGCAGACGTAAACTCTAGAATATTGTCTGCATAGTGGTGACTATGTATTCTAAGCAATTGACTATTTATAATGACTGCATAAACTAATAAAATGACTTCAAAACCCAACTGAGTTTTCTAAAATACATAAATTTATAAATAAAAAATACGGAAATTTCACTAAATACCATTGATACGATATATTGCTGTATCTTTAAAGTTACATTGTATACCATTGAGTTTTAACTAATCTAATTCACCAGATAGCACCCATCTCATATTTTGTTTATTTCTTCATTAACATCACTAGAAAAAGTCTAACATACTCCTCTTAACTAATTTTGAAACGTGAAATTAGTTAAAACTCAATATTATCCCATATAATTTTAAAAGCTAATCATGATGAATTAAGCCAAACAATATCCAACTAAATATGAACATGTGGAGACAAATTAAATATATAGCTAGATCTCTCGAATCGTATTGTAAAAATAAAAAAAACTTCTATTACCAAAAAGGGTAAAAAGCACTCTCTGAATCCAACAGATGCTATATTAGATCATATTACATGATCAAAAAATGGTAACTTACTAGCTCAGAGGAATATTGCTTGGATGAGCTGACAAAAAGTTGGTGGGTTTGCGTTCATCAATTAGGCCGATCACCTTTTTTTTTAAACCTATTCGCTTGTTGTTTACTGAAACCCATAGACATATACTCCCTCCGTCCCTGATTGACCTTCTTGTTTGCTTTTTGGCACGTTTTTCCACCTCAATATTAAACATATAAGATAAAATAATTTTATAAAACAAAGTTATGTAACATATAGTTTTTCACATATAGATTCCATTGCAATACTTAGATTTATAAAATTATGTTATTTTACATGTTAAATATTGAAGTCAAACGACAAGCCCAAATAGTGAAGAGGAAGGTCAATTAGGGACGGAGGGAGTACTATATATATTGCTATAGTTATATAACAAGTTGACTGCTCTTTATTCCTCACCCTCTCTTCTCATTCGCTAGCTAGCCATTGCTCTTTCCTTTCTTTCTTCTATTTGCCTCCCATTTTCTCTGAGAAACAACATCAATCCATCTGCATACATGGAGTTGAGTCAACAACCTCGTCCTACTCATATAAAACACTCCTCCATCACCCACAAAAACTCATCCCCACCTCATACTACCATTTCTGCACACGGTTCTAACTCTTCTTCCTCGTGTTCCAATCCCTTCGTTGGGAACAGTAATACTGTTGCTTTCTCTGCGGGAATTAAAGAAATCGTGATGATCAATCCCCCTTCTGATCATTTGTTGACCTTCGCCCTTACAAATCATAACTCCCACTCCTCAGATCACCAGCCTCCTCCGTTTGAACTCGTTGCAGTCGACAGGACATCTGATTCAACCAAATCATCTCCGTCTCCCACTTCTTCTTCTACGAATTCATCCAACAACCAGAGCTTTCCAGCAGACTTGTTTCTACTCTCACCACCAAACCGCTCGACCAACCGAGATTGGAAGAAAAACAGCCACCTGGAAGTCACCAAGACGCAGCCCATGAAGTCATCATCATCATCATACTCCTCCGCATGGAAAAGAGGGAGTAATACAGGTCTTCAGTACTACCAGCACCTCCTACAATTACAACAACAATATCTAACCTGCAATAACAGCATGAATTCAGCGTTGGTGGGTACAACAACGGGGCGTCGGCTGTTCAGGGGAGTAAGGCAAAGACGATGGGGAAAATGGGTAGCAGAGATCAGATTACCAAGGAACAGGACAAGGGTTTGGCTCGGGACGTTCGATACCGCTGAGGAAGCCGCCAAGGCTTACGACACGGCAGCGTATATACTTAGAGGAGACTACGCTCACTTAAACTTCCCGGATCAGAAACATCTTCTCAAAGAGGATAGTAGTAGTAGTTTGAAACGGTCTACCGCTAAGCTTCTTGAAGCTAAGTTGAGGGGACTTCCCGTCGCTGGCTCAAAAAGCAGCAGCACGAAGAAAACAAGTTCAACCCTGGTTCTGCAGTCACCGGATGTTTCTTCGCTGAAGGGTGGTGAGGAAGAAGACATCATTGGAGGGAGCGTTGGGTTTTGTATTCCGAATGGTATTGAAGATAGGACGAGCGAGGAGTGGCGGTTTGAAGGGATATTGAACATTGAATCAGCTGATGAAGTTACTGCTACTCAAGAGGGAAACTGTGGGAAGAAGAAGATGGAAGATGAAGTATTGTTGGTGGGTGATGTGGAAGATTATCATGTGCAGTTGAGCAGGATGCCGTCTTTAGACATGGATATGATCTGGGATGCTCTTATTGTTTCAGACATGAATTAATGTAATATTTCAACCTTATAATTCCGCCAGAGTGAGTTTTTCAGTTATTAGCAGTTATTCGACATTGATTGTAGTTCCTTCATTAAAAATAGGTTCCATAGTCGATTTATCAACTATGTATAGATCTATCTTTTTACATTCGTATTTTAGTTAATCTAGGAAATTAAATTGATATTCCCGTGTGGGAACGGCAGTTTTTTTTGATAATCGGGGCTTAAAGCCATTTTATTAAATAGATGAGTGGCAAATATCGGACCTCATTAAAACCTTCCAAGGTAAAACCCAGTGGGAAAAAACCAAGGGAGGAAAAAGAGTGCCCGCCAAACTCAGGAAACAACATAGGGAACATTCCTATCGAAACCCAAAACAGACACCAACACCCTAAACAGTCATACCAACACCCTCACAATTTCTTGGCTACAACCACATGTAGCTATCTATAGCTACATACATGTACATTCGGCCATTGAAAACTGTACATTTGATCATTCAAAACTGTACTAATGTATATGTACATGTATATAGTGAATTGTGATATTTCTGAATTTGTACTAAATGTACATACTAACTTTATAAACTGTACAACAAACTTATAAAACATGTACATTTACTCTACGCAAACTGTACCATGAAAAATATAGTCAAAGATGGCTACATATGATTGTAGCTAACCCTCATTGTTTTTCTTTTGCTGTGTTGATGAGTGGATGAGGAAAGTCGATCACGAGAGAAATATGAGAAAGCAATTTGTCCAACCAGACAAAAGGGCAAACAAAAGAAGAAAGGTACTTGGGCCCGCCCATTCAGTCTTTCCAACAGGCGCAGCTTCCGAAACCGAGCAATCCGTGCCCCTTGCGAACTTGGGCAACCCAAATTCATGCAGTTTGCAATTTACATGTATCTATCATTTTTTTTACTGAATATTACATTGTGGGGAAATTCACAATATACCTTTGTTTTCTTTCTTAATTCATAATATACTTCTTTTTTGAAACTGTGTCACAAGACATCTCCATTTTTTTACTAATTAATAAAATGCCTCTTTTTGCTAACAACTGTCAAATACTCTGTTAATCTCCCCTGGAAAATGACTATTGTGACCCGTATTTTTTTTTAAAAAAATTCACAGTTTCATTCTGGAATGACTACTTTTTTTTAAAAAAAAATTTAAGTTATAATTTACCCCTGTTTAAGTTTATTGTTCATGAAATACCCCTGTTTATGTTTTGAAGTTCACAAGATACCCCTGTTACTTAGGGGTATTTCGTGAACTTCAAAACATAAAACGAGGTACTTTGTGGACATTGCCACTTGTTGCGTTCTGTATATTATTTCGACACCTTTTATAATACATCCTTTCTTTTACTCGTAGGGAATCAACCAAGCTCTTACTAAGCAGTTGCACGCATTAGGGAGATGGATTTTGGCACACTCAAATATCTGAGCGATATCCATTAGAGTGCTAGACACAACACATGTTTGATGGACCAAGAGGTAGCCATTTTAAACACAACGCTTGTGACATTATTGTTTGTCCACAGGACTAAACCAATCTACTCTTTACTTGAAGGTATTTACCCAACTATGTAAATAATCCATGCTATACCAGTTTGTCTCTGGTCATATATTATAATTGTGTCTAATTGTGTATAACAGTGATTCGTACTTAGCTATTGGTGAGATATTCCGAGAGACAAGAAACCTCAGAGAATTGGAATGCAAACAACATTTGTCCAGGGATTATGAAGAGGCTGAAGGCACATGAAAAACAAGAGAAAATTAGGTGATGCTTTGCCAGACCATCAAGGTGATAAAGGTATTTCGTGAACTACAAAACATAAACAGGGGTATCTTGTGAACTTCAAAACATAAACAGGGGTATTTTGTGAACAATAAACTTAAAGAGGGGTATATTATAAACTTTTAATTTTTTTTTTAAAAAAGTAGCCATTCCAGAATGAAGTTGTGAATTTTTTTAAAAAAAAACGGGTCAGGGAAAAAATAGTCATTTTTCAGGGGAGGTTAACGAAGTATTTGACAGTCTTGAGCGAAAAGGGGCATTTTCTGAATTAGCAAAGAAAACAGGGGTATCATGTGACACTGTTTCAAAAAAGGGATATATTGTGAATTACGAAAGGAAATAGGGGTATATTGTGAATTTTCCCCTGGTTTTTTTACGTATAGTTAGCGAAGTACCATAACCCACAAGTTGTGTGACTGTATGCATATCAAGTGCCCTGATAATATCTCTAACTTTGTGGAGGGTTTCAATGTGACATTGACTGTCCATAGAACTAAGCTTATATACCCTTTACTATAAGGTAATAAACTGAATACAATCATGTATATTTTTATTGTATCTTTACACTGTCTGATTTTGGAATGATTATCTTGTGTAGGCATCCGAGCTCAGCTAATGGTGAGGAACTGTGAGAGACAAGAAGTGTCACAGAATTGGGATGTAAACTCGTGTGCCCTGGGATTGTGAAGAAGCTGACAGCTTCAGAAAAGCACAAGAAAACCAGACGCTGCGTTGCTAGGCCATCGGGGAGGAATAACTATGAGGTGTTGGATGGAAGTGCTCAACTGGCAGTTGATCTTGACAAGGCCAAATGCACTTATGGTAGGTGGCAGCATACAAGGATACCCTATAGACATGCCATTAAAGCGATCAGGTTGTTCGGAGGTCAACCACTTGCGCATGTGAGCCAGTACTACTTGGTCAGAAGTTATAAATCGGCGTACGAGTACAACATCCAGCCTGTCCCCTCTACTGATTTTCGGCCGACACACAGAAGGCGCTCCCACTATCCAACACCCGATACTGAAGAGAGGAATTGGGAGATCACCGAGAAACAGAAGGCGGGAAGAAAATGAAAAACAGAAGGGTAAGCGGGTCACCAACAAGTACACAAAATGCGGTACTTTCAGTCACAACAAGAGAACTTGCAAGGTTGGACCAATAGCTAGAGAAAAATGAGCTGGTGTAGAGTAGGAAAGGGAGAGAGATACTACTGCCATAGGACAGTCTTCTCAGGATGCTGGCCCATCTTCAAGTTCAGCTACTGCTACAAGAAAGAAGCAAAGAACCAGAAGTGCGATAGGTGGTTCCACTTCAGCTGGATAGTGCAGTTGGCCAAATCTGTTTCTATTATTTGTTTTTTGTTGTTTGTTTTATGATGTTGTTTAGAAAGTGAATAGACATGTTATGCTGTAAAAAGATTAGATTGGTGGTGGTTTTGGTTGGTGTTTGTGAACAGCTATGTTGTTTAAGTTGTTAAGTAAGTGGGCAAAAGGTATGCACCACTCCTCTGTTAACAGGTGCATTTTGTATACTAGCAAACTCATTTTATGGCGTTTTGTTAACTGTAAAACTCAAATCGTGGCATTCTGTGAACAGATAAACTTAAATTGTGGCATTCTGTGAACTGGTAAACTCAAATCGTGGCATTCTGTTAACTGTTAAGAGAAGTGTAAACAACTACAAACACATGATCTTTTAGCATTAATATATGTGCAAGTACTTCATATCTTACGGATACATATTACAATTGCAAATACAACTACAACCCAAAGAAACATCTTCTTCATGCTTTGCCTCATCTATTCTTTAAGTCTTTCTTTATCTCCTCCCTAATGCTATTGATAAGATGTGCATCAGCTGGCATGCTCTCTTGATGTGGACCTTCAGAATAAGGCAACTGCAAAAGTAGAGGTAGTGCCTATCATAGTTGAGCATGATTTGGTGTAGCCAACATGTCTTACCCTAGGATGAGGAGAGTATAGATCTTGCATCACTGGTGCCCACCACTTGAAAAACAAATCACATGCCCAACAGTTATAGTACTCCCTTCCAACCAAATTTTCTTTGCGGGAGAGGGTAAGTTTGATGGCGCTCCACATTTGCAATGAATTATTTGAAATTTTTTTATTGATTGTAGTTGTAAACAAGGTCATGGCTTTAGTATTGTGTTTGTTCTTTGTTTACATGGTAAGAAGGTCCTTATAAAGGCAAAAAAAAGAGTTGTTGGGCTCAAACTAGTCGTTACAGCAAAAACAGGGACATTTTGTGAACATTGAAACTCATATAGTGGCATATTGTGAACATAAAAACCCATATAGTGGCATATTGTGAACTATAAAACAAAAAAGGTTGTTTTGTGAACTTTTAAAAAATTCAAAAAAATAGCAGTTGCACAGTCGACTTTGCGCAATTCAAATTATTTTTTTTTAAAAAAAATCAAACTTGTCGTCAGGGGTATTTTGGTTATTTACCAGAGGGACTTAATAGCGAAACTAACGCCTGTTAGCGGACAGTGGTATTTTGTGAATTTCAAACTCTATTGTGACATTTTGTGAACAACTTTCCAAAAAGGGGTATATCGTAAATTATAAACTCAAATCGTGACATTTTGTGAATTTTCCCATTTTTTGTAGTGGCTGGTGCAGGCGCCACCTTCCTCGGTAGTTGCATGCCATGTTTCCAAATATCACAGTTGTATAATTTATTTTAGATGAAACGTATGATTTCAAACAAGTTCAGTTTAGGAATAAAACATACCAAATTAGATCTGAACCGAACAAAAATAACAGAAAATCCTCCAAAACCAAATAAGGTTAGCGCTCATGCGTGTACTGCCCGTTGAATCAGATCAAAAATTTCATATATTACAAACCACCATAATTTATTTAAGGTTTTTGAATTGGTTGACACTATGAATTTGGACACTGTCGTGATAGATTATACGATCTACCGAGAATCTCTGCAACAAAACGACTTAGCTATTCTCGACAGAAGAATTTGCAATGTTGTTGAATACATAAGTTCAGAAAGTCAACAATCTTCGATCGGAATTGACTATTTGGTACTACTTTGCTCAGTCCAAGTGCAATTTTCTCAGTTGAATGTGCATAAAAAAAATTATGTAACAGTGAATCAAAATTATAACTTTTTGAATGATAACAATACATATTGTGTGGATTTGGCATGTAATGAACAATAATGTGATGATTACATCACAAAAGTATATATTTGAGTTGAACAAAAGAAATAAAGAACACAAGATGATTTTACACGGTTCGGTCGTGAATAACCTTGTCCACAAGGATAGAGGGAAGTACAAGTCTTTCTTTTGTGATTGCAGAACATCTCTTCCATTGAAATACAAGAATTAATTATAGAGAAAGCTAGGACCCTAGTAGGGCAGACGTCATAGGATATTAGACAGAGATGGTACTACATCTTCCTGTTCCTAGTCTATATTAGGACCTGATATGTAACATGTAACAAGTCTCT
Organism: Limonium bicolor; assembly: GCA_023374045.1. Taxonomy (NCBI): domain Eukaryota; kingdom Viridiplantae; phylum Streptophyta; class Magnoliopsida; order Caryophyllales; family Plumbaginaceae; genus Limonium; species Limonium bicolor. The sequence goes on from CM041776.1 coordinate 477,087,811, forward strand.
TATTCCCTACTCATAGTTTGTATTATTAGGCTGTTGTAAAACCGGGTATTAGGTCTGTGTAATAGGTTCACTGTAAACCCGGTTCACTTATGTGCAGATCGGCTTCCTGCATTAGTTCTACAGATTGCCTAGGGTTTATTCATTCGATACTTCATTCTCTGACTGCACGAGAGTAGCAACCATTGCTTTCTGAATTTGTACTCATCTTCCTTCTAAGACAGTATCAATGGAAATTGTTCTTCGTTTTCTTTCTGTTAAGAAACTTTGATATGGTATCAGAGCAGTACATTGCCACACCACCAAGATGAGTCAAGATGAAATCAACAAAGTTGGGGACGACGAGCCGGAAAATCAAAACAAGAAGAGCACGAATGGCGCGACTTCAATCGATCAAAGCGATCCTCTTTTCGTCCATGTTTCTAAACAACCCGGACAACTTCTGACAACAAAGTTTACTGGGGAAGGATTCTTGTCATGGAAATGGGGAATGCGACGAGCCTTAAGAGCCAAGAACAAGCTTGGTTTTATAGAAGGCACCGTCAAAGCTCCTAGCAAGGACGATCCAGTTCGATTTGCAGCGTGGGAGCGTGTAAATTCCTTGGTAAGTTCCTGGCTAATCACTTCTTTGGCACCAAACATTGCGAGGAGCGTAAACTACTGCGACGATCCGAGAGAGATTTGGGAGTGGTTGTCGCAATGGTATGAATCGAAGAATCTTACCACCCTTCACAGAGTAAAGATACAGATTGCCGCTTTAAGACAAGGGGATGAGAATGTTACAGACTACTTCATGAGACTGAAGGAAGTCTGGGCAGAATATGAGTCGGAACTTCCCGCGGAGATTCACACATGCTGCTCTTCTTGCAGCTCAAGAGAAATTCAGACAAAGCGAAAGGAAGAGGAAGAAGTAATACACTTCCTCATGGGATTAAACAAATCCTACACACAACTACGGGGACAGATTCTTGCCATGAAAGAAACTCCCCCACTAGAAGAAGTCTTTTCTCTCGTCCTTCAAGAAGAGCAACAGAGAACAACTACCAAGGGAAAGGAATAAGAAGGACAATCTGTTGCCCTAGCAGCGAAAGGAGGAAACAAAAATTTTGGTGGTCAAAGACAGAAATCAAATTTTCTTCCCAGTAACTAGAAACAAAAATAAGAAGGACACACCCAGATTCAATGATTCGAACAAAAAGGAACTGCAGAAATGTTCAAACTGCGGTAAAGTTGGGCATCTCCGAACTGTCTGTTGATGGCTCATTGGGTTTCCCAACAATGATAGCAAGAAATGAAAAGATGTACGGGTCAGTTCAGTCGTGGAAGAAGAAAGAAGAGGAAGTTGTTCTAAAGAGGAGGAGCAGATTGAATCTCCAGTCCAAGGCTTAACTACACAACAACTAAACCAGCTGGTCAACTATTTGCAACAGCAGAATAGCTCCAACAAAAGCGGAAATCAGACTTCTTTTGGCGAATTTTCAGGTGAATTCAAAACCAGGATTAACTTTTTGCCTTGCTTGAGTTTTAATGCTGATTATGTTCTGAAATTGCTTGAGAAATCATGGATCTTAAACTCTGGAGCTACTGAACATATATGCGGAAATAAATTTTTATTGTCTGTTTGCAAACCACTAATAGATAACAGAGAAGTGACTCTTCCGGATAGCCCATAAAAGACAGTTCTTGGTATTGGAAATCTGACTATTAAAAATGTGGAATGTTTGAAAAACATCATGTTTGTGCCCTCTTTTAAGTTTAACTTAGTTTCTTTGAGCAAATTGATGGAATTTCTAAGGGTTTCTGTTGTTTTCTCTGCAAACTATTGTGAATTGCAGGATTCTGAAAAGGAAATAACTGTGAGAATAGGCAGACAGACAGCTGGCTTGTATTTCTTAGACATAAATGCTTTGAGTGATTTCATTCCTAGAAGGGAAAATTTCTCTTTTGTCTGTACAAACACTTGCAGCAGAAATACTAAAATTAATGAACCTATGAATCTAGTCTTATGGCATCATAGATTAGGACATATGCCTTTTCAAAAGTTGTGTAAAATACCTGATTTAGGAATCAACAAATCTTTATATTCCAAGTCTGACATTATACCATGCATTATATGCTTTAAAGCTAAAAGCAAAAGACTTAAATTCCCAACCTCTACCATTAAGACTGTTCAACCTTTTGAAATGATACATCTTGACATCTGCGGACTAATGAGATCCCAAACATTAGAGGGATATAAATACTTCCTTACAATAGTAGATGATTACACTAGGGGGACTTGGATTAGACTCCTTAGACAAAAATCAGAAGCTATGCAGGAAATCAAAGACTTCGTAACCCTTGTTGAAACCCAAACAAATAGAAAAATAAAAGTTATTAGAAGTGACAACTCCAAAGAATTGGGCAAATCAACAGAAGGAACTGAATTCTTTAAGAAAAAAGGCATCAACCATGAGACTAGCTGAAATACCCCGTAATTAAAAATAGTGATCAATTAGGCTAATAAGTAATTTAGAAGCTTAATTAAGTGTAAATAATTATTAGGGAACAAATCCCGAAGAAAACGGACCTTTAAAACGGATTAAAATCACTAACGAACCTTAAAGCGCGTTTTTCGAGGTAACCGGGAAAACGTGTCTTTAAGCGGGTCAAATAGACTCGTAACAATTTTGGTCAACTAAATAATCATTAATAAATATTGGTGAAGCTTTAGGACCAATAAAATCAATAAAACGAGAGATTAGTAAAAACTGTCAAAAACGGGAAGTTGTGGGGTAGAAGTATAAATAACACAAACTTATGTGTCCAATAATGCAAAAAGAATTTTAAAATCCCCATGAGTGCTGTGTGTTGTCCGATTTTACATATATACACACACACACTCTACTCTTTTTACTCACAAACAAACAAAACAATAAAGTAACATTTACTCTCACATTTTTCTCTCTCCTAACTCATTTCTCCCTCTCTCACGTGGATGCCCTTCTCCCTCACCCTCTATTTTCTCCTTTCTTCTTCCCCATGCGATTTCCATGGTGATTTGAGAGAAACCATACACAACTCACCTTCTCTCCTTTGTAACTCTCTCCACACTCTTCCAAAAATTATAAAAATTACACCATTGTAATCCTCTCCTCAAGAGCTACATTTTCATCTTTCCAAAATCCAAAAACAAGCATTTTCGATTTTGAGGGTATTCCCCATTTGAAGCTTCAACACCACCATTAGAAGGCCCTTGTTCTCCTTGTTCTCCTAAGGTAAAAATATCTTCAAAAACTCCATCTTTTTCTAGCCTAAATGGCAAAACGAAAATTTAGACTAAACCTTGTTTGGTCTCTTGTATGTCCAGCCGATTTTGGCATTGTGGTGGTGTGAGAAATCTTGTTCTTGAGCTATCCCAAACAGCTCTTGTGCTCTTGGAAGGTAATAAATTTTCTAAACCCTAAAACCTAGAATAGAGCTTGATTAATGGTTAGGGTTAGTTCATAGTATTGAATGGTGTATGTGAATGGTTGTAGTGTTAGTGGATTGAGATTTCAAAACCGGTAGAGAAGGAAAGAAGGAGAAAGAAAGAAGAAGAAAGAAACTAGAAGCAAAACAAGGTAAGATGCTCACCTTTGTGTAGTCTTGTAATTGTATATGTAACAGATTTTTGGTAATGAAAATTGGTATTGAAAAATGGTAAAGCATTAGTAGTATAATGTGTAAGAGAATACAAGTATTTTGAAGCTTTAAAGATGTGTAAAACTTATTGAAAACAGATTGGGATTTAGTTGTTGAGTGCAGGAATTTTGTAGTGTTCTTAGTGTTGTTTTAGTATTGGTATTGTATATGGGAGCTTGTGTATATTGATGTTATTGAAAACAGGTGAGACAATATAGATGTGTACTAGAACATGTGGTGAGAGTATAAAATTATAGGGGAGACTATGGCAAAATTTGCCTAGGATTAGAACACTTAGAGAATTAAACTAGGTGACTAAGGTGAGAGATATATGTTGCAACAGATTTTGAGATAGATAGATAGAGGGAAGATTGGGAGAGATAGTTAATGAAGTTGTAATGCATTAGAGGTGCTAAAAATGACATTAGAAGAGGGAGATGTAGAGGAGAAGTGTAAGTGTTAAAATCTGTAGCATAAGGTAACTAGAGAAGAAACTAGTTGAGTGTTGAGTGAAACTTGGAAAATTAGATGAGTGAATGAGTATAAAATTGTGTAAGGAGTTAATTAATGAACTAAGGTGTATTAGGAGGTTTAAATGGTGTTAAAACATGTAGGATTAAGTGTAGGAACAATGGGGAAGTAATGGGTGAAAGAGAGGACTGAAAACAGAAATTAAAATGCAAACACTGGGATCGACCGGACTTGCGACCGGACCTGCAAGTCCGGTCGAGCAGAAAATTTTCCCGTCAATATGCTACTGGAATCGACCGGACTTGCGACCGGACTTGCAAGTCCGGTCGAGCAGAAAAATTTCCCCTAGGTATGCTACTGGAATCGACCGGACTTGTGACCGGACTTGCAAGTCCGGTCGAGCAGAAAAATTTCCCGGCAGAATGTTACTGGAATCGACCGGACTTGCGACCGGACATGCAAGTCCGGTCGGACCAAAAATTTTTCCGATGAAACCTACTGGAATGGACCGGACTTGCCAGGGTCGGTCGCAAGTCCGGTCCTGACAAAAAAAAAATAAATAAAATAATTTTAATTTAAATAGTAATGGTATATATATATGTATATGTATACCCATACATATATGTATATGTATATGTGTGTAAGCATGCAAAACTTAAGTAAAGGAAAAGTAAGTAAGTAAAGTATAAGTGTAAGAAATGTAAGGACATAGTAAGTAGGAGTTAAGTTGATGATAGGTATATTGATCATTCAATTGTATGTATGTAATAGGACTTGGTTGTGACATCGAAGGACGTTTGGAATACGTACGACGGTGAACGGTATGGATTCCTCATGCCCCGTATGCTATCTTGGTTACTCTGATTGTGTGTGTGTGCTAATTGATCACCAAATAAGATAAATGCACGAATCGGAGTTAATATGCATACTTGTGAATATGTAGTGTGTATGATGTTGTATATTTTCTTTAATTCTTAGTTTGTATACTTCATGAAATGTATGGATGATATGAATGTGTGTATGTATGTTGTATTGTACCGTGACCGTTATTCATTGTGTTTGGACTTCTAACTTGTTCCTAACAAGCTAACCATCCTAACTTAAAATGGTAATTGAATTGGAATGAGTAGAAGTCCGATATAGTTTCGGCCACGCGTGAGGATGCGGAGTCACGAGAGGTTGGCTCCAATTCCTGACTCTTAAACTGGTCCGCGGCCCAAATCCCTTAAGTGGGTAGCATCCCGGATTAGTGAGTCAAGTAAATCCCGGATGTGGGACGGTGTAATCCCCAAGGCCGGAGGTCCCGACGACTTGACTTGAGTATAAGTAAGAAGTAAGAATGAGTAAGTAAAGTAAAAAGGAAGAAGTAAGTAATTGTAAGTAAGAAGAAGTAAGTAATGAGTAAAAGAGTAAAGCATTCCGATTAACCCGGATGCATAATTTGGCTAACCTTGTGAAGGTAAGTAAGATGTGTACTTGTAATGTTGCCTTGAATTGTGTAATGTATTGTATGAGCATGTATGATGTATGAAAAGCATGTATGTATGAATAATGAATGACATGTTTAGTGGACGTCAAATAGTCGGCGTGCCCTAGCTAGCACGCGGTATATGCGGAGTCCATATGCAGCTTTTGCTGAGCCCCTTGGGGCACCATTTTTACTACACGCAGGTACTCGAGATTGATGAAGATGCTGAGGACGTAGTTCCATTTCTTTTATCTTCCTTTTGATTGTAAACAATGAATTTGAGATGGGTGTACTAAGTAGTACAGGGCTACAGTTTTTGATTAGCCGGTGTACCATGGGGTACACCTTTTTGGATATTGAGAGAATGGAGCATTGGTATAAATGAGTAGGTAATTAAACTCATTCTTTTGGAACTTAGGGATGGGAATGTAATTGTATACTTTAAATACTCGGTGATCCAGGATGTAAGTATTTGGTACATGTTATTTTGACAAGTAATTTAGTAGCTCGGTACGTTATGTTCATCAGACCGTTACTGTAAGTATCAGTAGCCTAGCTAGCCGTATGGGCGGTTAGCGGCATTGTTTCACCCGCCGTAGTAAGTATGTAATAATTCCGCTGCGAACTCGTAGGATTAATAGGACGATTAGGCGGTAAGCATAGGATTAGCGGTTGGGGTGTTACAAAAAGTGGTATCAGAGCGTAGTAACGCTCTGATGTCCTTAGTACCGAGCATAGGGGATTACCGAGTTAGGATTTCAACCGTCTTAAGACGGATACCTAGAAACCTAACTAGGAACTACCGTTGTCAACAACGGATACCCTTAACGTTCTTAGGAACGATACCTTGCTTAAATTCCAAGACCTTTGAGTCATATCTTGCAAGCCTAATGTAACTGTTAAACATTCATATGTCAGGACGAGGCCGAGGCCGACCTAGAGGCGAAGCCTCAGATGGAACCGGCGCGCAGACGATAGCTGAGATCGTCGCCGCCACGGTAGCACAGATGCTACCCCAAGTAATCCAAGCTGTACAACAAACTCAGCAGAACCAAACTCAAGCGGGGCCAATCCCTCCCCCTCCACCCAGAGAAGCCAATTGGGTAAAAGCTGTAGCGGAACTCCGCCCTCCTTGCTTTAGGGGCGAGAGTGATCCGGCTAAGCTAGAAGCATACATCTCCGAGATGGAGACTGCTTTTGAAACACTCGAAGCTCCTGCTGGAGTTCGAGTCAGAGTTGCGGCGTACTACTTAAAGGATGCTGCAATGGATTGGTGGAAACTGGTGAAGCACGAGCATGTCAGCGACCCCACCTTCGATTGGGATTCCTTCGCATCTCTCCTCCGATCCAAGTACTATCCGGAGCATGTAAAAACGAAGAAAAGGCTAGAGCTAGACGCCTTAAAGATGACAGACAAGATGTCTGTGGATGAGTACTACCGCACCTTCACCTCCATTCTCCGTCTTCTCCCTGATCTTGGATACACCGGCCAGGTGTTGGTCGATCGCTTCTATGGCGGTCTGAGCCATCGCCTTCGGTACGGTATGGGCTACACTCGATTTACCTCTCTTCAGGTAAATAAACGGTTAACCCTTAGTATCATGTGAATTCCTTAAATTCCTTGAATTCCTTTGAATTTTCCCTTATCCTCCTTAAATGAGAATCCCGGCTAATACCTGAAATTTCAGGAGTGTTATCACGCGGCTTCTCGCGTTGAGATCACTTGCCAACTGAGGGATGAAGAAACCGCGCTGAAGCGCAAGGCCAATAACAAGAATACCAATGGCGAGGAGCAGAACCAGGGTAAAAGCTGGAAGAAGAAGAAAGGGAACTTCTTTTCTCAGAAGAAGTCCCCAAGTGAGAGCAGTGCCCATGCTGAGCAGGGCAAACCAGCTGAGATCCTTCAGCTTGGTTATTCTGCACCGGTGGCAGCTAAGCCACTGAGATCACACCCTCCTAAGGGTAAATTCTATTTCCAATTCGTATTCATATAAGTATTGTATCTAGTATATCCACGCACACATGTGCTGACCCTCTAACCTCAGGTTCTAGCTCCGGAGCCGCCAAAACCTTCTCCGACGGCCGCACCTATGTGTGCAGAAAGTGCAACCAGGACCATCCTGGTAAGGACTGCTACGGGAGGGAGATCAAATGCTACAACTGCCAGAAGCTGGGACACACAGCTAACAAGTGCCCGGAGAGTGGGAAGCCGAAGGGAAACTTCCAGATAAAGCAGAGAGAGGGCAAGGAGGTGGCATCTGGCGATGCACCGGCCAGCAGGCACCTCAGGGACAGGGATCCCGGGGCCCTCAGAGAGGCGCACCTCAGAGGCAGCCTGTTCTGCATGTGATTGACCGCGATGGGCCGGTTCGAAATCCGGCCAAGGTATTCACCTAAACCTTTAATCCTTGAAATAGCATGCCTAGTAGTAGAGTAATTGTATGAGTGAATGCATGAGTAAATCAATGAAGTGTATATTGAGCATGAAATGAGAGTAGTTGAAACTAGTACTCACCGTAGATGAAAATTGTAACCTAGGAAACTTTAGTATCTGTTACCCAATACGGTAACCTTGAATCAAGAAGAGATCGACATCACCAACCACGACTACACCAACAAACAGTGTCAGGTCATCCGACCAGGTATGATTTTATTAAGGGGATACCTGACACCCGAGGCAAATTCAATCATTCGACGATGCAACGAGCTAGGAACGGGTCAAGGTGGATTTTACACACCCGAATTCCCCGGTGGAGCGAAGATGAAGCGATGAAGTGAAGATGATGTGCTTGGGAAAGGACTGGAATCCTTATACCAAGACATACCAGGAGACACGAATGCAAGATGGAGCGACGCCACCGACAATACCACCAGAATTTCAGACCCTCATCACACAAGCAGTTGAACTTGCACAACAATTGTGAACTGAACCAAGTCCCCGCACTTGAAGCGGACCTTTGTATCGTCAACTTCTATGAAAAAGAAGGACGACTTGGGTTACACCAAGACAAGGACGAGACAGCGGAATCTCTTGAACAAGGAGTGCCCGTAGTGTCTTGGTCCATTGGTGATGACGCCATATTCCTGTATAGCGAGCAGCAGAAGAAGCGTGTGGACCTCGCAACAGAAACTGGTATTGAGATCAGGAGATGTCCTAATCATGGGTGGAAACTCTAGGATGCTGTATCACGGATCAACAAGATCAAGTTGAATACGGCACCGCCGGCAATAATCAATGCCACACACATGAAACCAGGACGCCTGAACCTTACCTTTAGAAAGTATTAAATTCCTAGTATGTAATCTTTTAGAACGTGTATTAGAGACACGGTATGTATGATGGTTGGTTATCAATAAGAGCAGTGTTGATTTAATTCCACTTGTGTCCACCATCAATACTTATCCAATTGTGAATCCAATAGGTTGTGGACTCGGTACCGAAGGTATCCTGAGCATCCTCACGAAGCAAAGCCGGCAGAAGCGGCACCATTCTAACGGGAACCTTCCCAGTAAATGGCATTGAAGCCAATGTGTTATTCGACTCCGGCGCCTCACACTTTCGTATCACCATCCTCGTGTGAAGAAGAGTTGAAGCTAGAGAGGATGAGATACCGAACTTCATGGTTACTTCCCATCGAAGGAGCGAGTAAAGTGCACCAAAAACTATCAATCAGCCACAATCCAAATCAAAGGCGAATCGTTACCCTTTCCTTCATCGAATTCAACGGATTGGGATTCGACGTAATCATTGGGATGAATTGGTTGGAGCGGCACAAGGGTAGAATCCTCTGCGCCGAGCATCGTTTGCTGCTCAAGAGTCCTTCTGGGGTTACCGTATCTTACCGCCAGAGACCGAGAGAGCCTTCGACCACACTATATCTGCCATGGCTATGTACCGGGAGCTCAGAAAGGGCCAAGAAGTGTATCTTTGTTATGTACAAGACCTGGAGCGAGATCCAGAGTTCAGTGATGAAGTACCTATTGTATCCGAGTATCCCGATGTATTCCCTAAGGAGCTACCCGGCATGCCACCACCGAGAGCAGTGGAATTCGAGATTGATCTATTGCCAGGTACCGGTCCCATTGCTAGGGCACCGTACCGCATGGCACCAGCAGAGAGACCGAATTGAAAGAACAGTTGAGAGATCTTCTAGACAAAGGGTTTATACGCCCGAGCGTATCACCCTGGGGAGCACCGGTTCTCTTCGTGAAGAAGAAGGACGGTAGCCTCCGACTTGCATTGACTACCGCGAGCTGAATGCGGTCACAGTCAAAAATAAATACCCACTACCACGTCGACGACCTATTCGACCAGTTGAAAGGAGCCTCAGTCTTCTCCAAGATCGACCTCCGTTCAGGGTACCATCAGATTGCAATCAAGACAAGACATTGAGAAAACGGCATTCCGTACCAGATATGGCCACTACGAATTCACAGTGATGCCATTCGGTTTGTCAAACGCACCGGCAAAATTCATGGACCTCATGAATCGATTCAGTGAGCAGTTGGACACTTCGGTTGTGGTCTTCATCGACGACATCCTTGTATATTCAAATCACCAGAGGAACATGAAATTCACTTGAGGAAAGTGCTTGAGACACTGCGCGAGAACCAGCTTTATGCGAAGTTCTCCAAATGCGAGTTTTGGCTTGATCAGGTATCATTCCTTGGACATGTCATCTCGAGCGCAGGTATCTCGGTTGACCCTTCTAAGTAGAAGCTGTACGATCATGGCCTAGACCCAAGACTGTTACCGACATTAGGAGCTTTCTTGGTCTAGCCGGTTTACCGGAGATTTGTAAGGGACTTCTCGAAAGTCGCCAAGCCCATGACTACATTGATGAAGAAAGATGCACCGTTTGTATGGACAGACGAGTGCGCTATCATTTCAGAAACTGAAAGACTCATTGACCTCAGCGCCCATCCTTACTCTTCCAGAGGGCACAGAGGGATTTGAGGTACTGTGATGCATCAGGCAAAGGAATGGGATGCGTACTCATGCAGCATGGCAAGGTTGTTGCTTATGCCTCCCGCCAGCTGAAGAAACATGAGGAGAATTACCCGACTCACGACTTAGAGTTAGGAGCCATTGTCTTCGCCTTGAAGATATGGCGACACTATCTCTATGGGGTAAGCATCACCATCTACTCCGATCATAAGAGCTTACAGTATGTATTCACTCAGAAAGAACTCAACTTGAGACAGAGAAGGTGGATGGAGTTTCTCTCAGACTACGACATCAACCTGCAGTATAAGGAAGGGAAGGCAAACATTGTAGCCGACGCCCTGAGCCGTCGAGCACACTCGCTCCATTCGCTACTCGCTTCTTCTAGCTTGGTTGACGAGGTGCGAGACGCTCAGTTGAGCGACCCTTACCTAACCGAAATCAGACACAAGATCGAGAATGGTACATTTGAGAAAAAAGTATGATTTTAAGCTACATGAAGATGGTTTGATTCGGTTGAATGGCAGGCTATGCGTCCCCCGAAGCAATGCTGAGCTAAGGGATCGCATCCTGCGAGAGTCACATAGTTCTACATTATCAGTCCATCCGGGAGCCTCCAAGATGTACAAAGACATGAAGAGGTACTTCTGGTGGTCTGGAATGAAGTCAGATGTGACGGAATTGTATTGAGATGCTGACATGCCAGAAGGTAAAATTTGAACACCGTAGACCGGGCGGAATGGTACAATCAATGCCAATTCCGGAGTGGAAATTTCATGATATCTCCATGGATTTTGTTGTAGGACTCCCACCTGCTAGGGGAGGACTCAACATGATCTGGGTTGTAGTAGATCGCCTTACCAAGGTTGCCAGATTCATACCGATGAAGGACACCTGGAAGGTAGTAAGCTAGCTGAGCTTTTTGATAAGGAGATTATCAGACACCACGGAGTCCCTAAGACCATAGTATCTGACCGCGACACCAGGTTTCTTTCGAGATACTGGAGAGCTACAAGGGAAGCGTTGGGTACAGAACTGAAGTTGAGTACCGCCTTCCATCCTCAGACCGACGGTCAGACAGAAAGGACCATCCAGACACTGGAGGACATGCTTCGGGCATGTGCCTTGGACTTTCAGGGGAGTTGGTTAGATAAGCTTCACCTTATCGAGTTCTCGTATAATAATAGTTATCACGCCTCGATTAAGATGTCGCCTTTCCAAGCTCTATACGGTAGACCTTGCCGTACACCCTTGTGTTGGGATGAGTCAAGTGAAGCGGTCATAATAGGACCGGAGTACCTTGAGCAAGTGCAAGCCGAAGTGCAACAAATCCGAGCTAACATGAAGGCAGCCCAAGATAGACAGAAATCCTATGCGGATGTGAGACGACGCGACCTTGAGTTCGCCGTGGGCGACCAAGTGTTCTTGCGAGTTTCACCTATGAAGGGTGTCTTCAGATTTGGTCAGAAGGGCAAGCTAAGCCCAAAGTTTGTAGGGCCGTACACTATCACCGAAAGAGTTGGTTCAGTAGCCTACAGGTTAGCACTACCTGAGGACTTGGGACGTGTCCATGATGTATTTCATGTGTCACAACTCAAGAAGTATATGGCTGATCCTTCTCATGTGTTGGAGCCCGAGAGACTATCCATTGAGCCAAACATGAGATATGTCGAAACCCCAGTGAGAATCCTTGATAGGAAGACCAGAGACACTCGCCATAAGTCTATACGAATGGTGAAGGTCCTATGGTCTAACCATGATGTCGAAGAAGCGACATGGGAGTTGGAAGATGCCATGAAGGCTAAATACCCGCAGTTATTCATAGACTAGAGAGTCTAGTATTTAGTATACGGGTACGGGTCGTACCCCTTTTAAGGGGGGTAGAACCCTTTGCTTTAGCATTGCTTCGGGGTAAGCATTGCATTTTGTATGGCACATGTAGTGCAAGTGAGTTTAGTATGGATGTGTATGTATGTGTAATGTGAATGAATGATGTGTATGTAATGTATGGTGTGTGTGGTGTAATGTGTATTGTGGATGGTAATGATGTATTTTGTATTGTGGTATGGTATGAATGGAAATGATGCATTGTGTATGTGAATTGCGTACGATGTTGAAATGTGTATGCTTGTAATGTGGAATGAAGTAAACACCTCATAGGTGTAGTAAGACACATTATGGCAATTGGGTTTGCATAATGAGTAGAATTTAAAACTATTAACCTTGAGCAACTTTGAGGGCAAAGTTTCTTAAGGGGGGTAGATTGAAATACCCCGTAATTAAAAATAGTGATTAATTAGGCTAATAAGTAATTTAGAAGCTTAATTAAGTGTAAATAATTATTAGGGAACAAATCCCGAAGAAAACGGACCTTTAAAACGGTTTAAAACATTACCGAACCTTAAAGCGCGTTTTTCGAGGTAACCGGGAAAACGTGTCTTTAAGCGGGTCAAATAGACTCGTAACATTTTGGTCAACTAAATAATCATTAATAAATATTAGTGAAGCTTTAGGACCAATAAAATCAATAAAACGAGAGATTAGTAAAAACTGTCAAAAACGGGAAGTTGTGGGGTAGAATATAAATAACACAAACTTATGTGTCCAATATTGAAAAAAATTTTAAAACCCCATGGTCTGTGTTGTCCGATTTTACATATATACACACACTCACTTACTTTTTACTCACAAACAAACAAAACAATAAAAACATTACTCTCACTTTTTCTCTCTCCTACTCATTCTCCCTCTCTCACGTGGAGCCCCCCCTCACCCTCTCTTTTTCCTTCTTCTTCCCCATGCGATTTCCATGGTGATGAGAAGAAACACAAAACTCACCTTCTCTCCTTTGTAACTCTCTCCACACTCTTCCAAAAATTATAAAAATACCACCATTGTAATCCTCTCCTCAAGAGCTACATTTTCATCTTTCCAAAATCCAAAAACAAGCATTTTCGATTTTGAGGGTATCCCCATTTGAAGCTTCAACACCACCATTAGAAGGCCCTTGTTCTCCTTGTTCTTCTAAGGTAAAAATATCTTCAAAAACTCCATCTTTTTCTAGCCTAAATGGCAAAACGAAAATTTAGACTAAACCTTGTTTGGCTCTTGTATGTCCAGCCGATTTTGGCATTGTGGTGGTGTGAGAAATCTTGTTCTTGAGCTATCCCAAACAGCTCTTGTGCTCTTGGAAGGTAATAAATTTTCTAAACCCTAAAACCTAGATTAGAGCTTGATTAATGGTTAGGGTTAGTTCATAGTATTGAATGGTGTATGTGAATGGTTGTAGTGTTAGTGGATTGAGATTCAAAACCGGTAGAGAAGGAAAGAAGGAGAAGAAAGAAGAAGAAGAGAAAAGAAGCAAAAACAAGGTAAGATGCTCACCTTTGTGTAGTCTTGTAATTGTATATGTAACAGATTTTTAGTAATGAAAATTGGTATTGAAAAATGGTAATGCATTAGTAGTATAATGTGTAAGAGAATAAGTATTTTGAAGCTTTAAAAGATGTGTAAAACTGTTAAAACAGATTGGGATTAGTTGAGTGCAGGAATTTTGTAGTGTTTTAGTGTTTTTAGTATTGGATTGTATATGGGAGCTTGTGTATATTGATGTTATTGAAAACAGGTGAGACAATATAGATGTGTGAGAAAACAATGTGGTGAGAGTATAAAATTATAGGGGAGACTATGGCAAAATTTGCCTAGGATTAGAACACTTAGAGAATTAAACTAGGTGAATAATGGAGTGTGTAACAGATTTTGATTAAGGAAGATAGAGGAAGTTGGAGAGATAGTTAATGTAATTGTAATGTTAGGAGTGTTAAAATGACATTAGAAGAGGGAGTGGTAGAGGAGAGTGTAGTGCTAAAATCTGTAGCAAACAACTAGGAAAAAACTAGTGAGTGTGAGTTGAAACTTAGAAAATTAGATGAGTGAATGAGTATAAAATTGTGTAAGGAGTTAAAATGAACTAGGGTGTATTAGGAGGTTTAAATGGTGTTAAAACATGTAGGATTAAGTGTAGGAACAATGGGGAAGTAATGGGTGAAAGAGAGGACTGAAAACAGAAATTAAAATGCAAAACTGGGATCGACCGGACTTGCGACCGGACTGCAAGTCCGGTCGAGCAGAAAATTTTCCCGTCATATGCTACTGGAATCGACCGGACTTGCGACCGGACTTGCAAGTCCGGTCGAGCAGAAAAATTTCCCTAGTATGCTACTGGAATCGACCGGACTTGCGACCGGACTTGCAAGTCCGGTCGAGCAGAAAAATTTCCCGCAGAATGTTACTGGAATCGACCGGACTTGCGACCGGACATGCAAGTCCGGTCGGACCAAAAATTTCCCGATGAAACCTACTGGAATGGACCGGACTTGCCAGGGTCGGTCGCAAGTCCGGTCCTGAAAAAAAAAAAAAAAAATTATTTTAATTTAAATAGTAATGTATATATATGTATATGTATACCCATACATATATGTATATGTATATGTGTGTAAGCATGCAAAACTTAAGTAAAGGAAAGTAAGTAAGTAAAGTATAAGTGTAAGAAATGTAAGGACATAGTAAGTAGGAGTTAAGTGATGATAGTATATTATCATTCAATTGTATGTATGTAATAGGACTTGTTTGTGACATCGAAGGACGTTTGGAATTACGTACAACGGTGAACGGTATGGATTCCTCATGCCCCGTATGCTATCTTGGTTACTCTGATTTGTGTGTTGTGTGCTAATTGATCACCAAATAAGATAAATGCACGAATCGGAGTTAATATGCATACTTGTGAATATGTAGTGTTGTATGATGTTGTATATTTCTTTAATTCTTAGTTTGTATACTTCATGAAATGTATGGATGATATGAATGTGTGTATGTATGTTGTATTGTACCGTGACCGTTATTATTGTGTTTGGACTTCTAACTTGTTCCTAACAAGCTAACCATCCTAACTTAAAATGGTAATTAAATTGGAATGAGTAGAAGTCCGATATAGTTTCGGCCACGCGTGAGGATGCGGAGTCACGAGAGGTTGGCTCCAATTCCTGACTCTTAAACTGGTCCGCGGCCCAAATCCCTTAAGTGGGTAGCATCCCGGATTAGTGAGTCAAGTAAATCCCGGATGTGGGACGGTGTAGTCCCCAAGGCCGGAGGTCCCGACGACTTGACTTGAGTATAAGTAAGTAAGTAAGAATGAGTAAGTAAAGTAAAAGGAAGTAAGTAATTGTAAGTAAGAAGAAGTAAGTAATGAGTAAAAGAGTAAAGCATTCCGATTAACCCGGATGCATAATTTGGCTAACCTTGTGAAGGTAAGTAAGATGTGTACTTGTAATGTTGCCTTGAATTGTGTAATGTATTGTATGAGCATGTATGATGTATGAAAAGCATGTATGTATGAATAATGAATGGCATGTTTAGTGGACGTCAAATAGTCGGCGTGCCCTAGCTAGCACGCGGTATATGCGGAGTCCATATGCAGCTTTTGCTGAGCCCCTTGGGGCACCATTTTTACTACACGCAGGTACTCGAGATTGATGAAGATGCTGAGGACGTAGTTCCATTTCTTTTATCTTCTTTTGATTGTAAACAATGAATTTGAGATGGGTGTACTAAGTAGTACAGGGCTACAGTTTTGATTAGCCGGTGTACCATGGGGTACACCTTTTTGGATATTGAGGAATGGAGCATTGGTATAATGAGTAGTAATTAAACTCATTCTTTTGGAACTTAGGGAGGAATGTAATGTATACTTTAAATACTCGGTGATCCAGGATGTAAGTATTTGGTACATTATTTTGACAAGTAAGTAATTTAGTAGCTCGGTACGTTATGTTCATCAGACCGTACTGTAAGTATAGTAGCCTAGCTAGCCGTATGGGCGGTTAGCGGCATTGTTTCACCCGCCGTAGTAAGTATGTAATAATTCCGCTGCGAACTCGTAGGATTAATAGGACGATTAGGCGGTAAGCATAGGATTAGCGGTTGGGGTGTTACACTAGCTGTCCTCACACACCCCAACAAAATGGGGTGGTTGAGAGGAAGCAATGTCATGTCATGGAAGTTTCTAGGGCTTTTCTATTCCAATCTGGCCTAGTAGATCATTATTGGGGCCATTGCATTGACCATGCCACTTATATTATCAATTGAACCCCTAGTAAGGCTATTAACAACCAAACTCCTTTTGAACTTCTTTATGGCACCAAACCGGACTATGAAAATCTAAGAAGTTGTGGTTGTCTCTGTTATATTACCAATGTCAATCCAAGTAGAGGCAAACTTGATTCAAGAGCTTTCCCTTGTATTTACCTTGGATTTTGTAAAAACACTAAAGGGGCCAAAGTTTTATCATTGGAAGAAAATAAAATCAAAGTCAACCGAGATATAATTATTTCGAGCACATCTATCCTTTAAAGGAAAAGGAATAGAAAGATACTTTCAGAACCAATCAACTGGAAAATGATCAAACTCTTCTTTTTCCTAATCAATACACTGAAGATGATTTCCACACATATCAAGATTCTGAAATACAAAACAGTAACATACAATTTAGTGAGACAGCCCCTGAACAAGAAAGTCTAGCAACATCACTTGAAGAAGAGAACCAACCAAATGAAACAACTAACCTTATCTACTAGAATTCACCACTTCCCTTCAAAATACAAGGAGTACATTTGTTCAACAGTTCAAGACAAGAGTGACTTGTTCTCCATTATCCTAGCAGCAAGACTTGACCAAGGAAATTCAAATAATTTTTCTTAATCTACCATCAATAGCCTCACAGATCACATACCCAAACAGACCATTATTTCCTCCTCTCTTCATCAAAATGTCAGCACTTTCCTTGATCAACTGCATAGCTTAGATGAACCCTCAAACTACAAAATGGCCAGCAAAGACCCTAGGTGGGTCAAGGCCATGACAGAGGAGTTTGAGGCCTTAAAATTGAACAACACTTGGTCTATAGTAGATCTCCCAAAGGGAAAACTGCCCATCAGCTGTAAATGGATCTACAAGACAAAACTTAAGGCTGATGGGAGCCTTGAAAGATTCAAGGCTAGACTAGTTGTTAGAGGGTTCACCCAAAAACATGGTCAGATTATGAAGAGACCTTCTCACCAGTTGTAAAACACACAACTATACGAGCTCTTATCATAATAGCCATAAAAAGGGTTGGATTCTAGATCAACTAGATGTAAATAATGCCTTTCTTCATGGAGATCTCCATGAAGATGTTTATATGACAATACCCGAAGGACTAAAAGTGCATGGAGGCTGACCAAATTTCTGAAAAATCTGGGGTTCAATCATTCAAAAAATGATTACTCCTTATTTATAAAAACAACCAGAAACACCACCACACTCCTTGGTATATATGTAGATGATATTCTCGTTGTGGGCAACAACAAAAAGGAAATAAATTTTCTAAAGAAACATCTAGACAAGGAGTTTAGGATAAAAGATCTAGGTAGACTTAACTATTTCTTAGGAATGGAATTCCTTGAAATAGAGAAAGGGATGATCATGTCCCAACAGAAATATTCAAAACAGATAGTAAAAGATTTTGGAATGGAACAAACCAGAACAACGGTTGCTCCATTACCAATGAATCTGAAACTTTACAATGACACGGGAACCAAACTAGAAAACCCCACAATCTATAGATGCTTAGTTGGAAAAACTGAATTTTCTCACTAATACGAGACCAGACATAGCCTATGCAGTTCAATATCTTAGCCAATTTCTTCAATCTCCAACCACAGAACATCTTAAGGCCGCCTACCACACACTGTCATACATAAAAGGCACTACAGGCTTCAGCTTAAACTATAACCAGAATAATAACTTTGATCTTATAGCATTTTGCGATTCAGATTGGGCATCTTGCCCCATTACAAGGAAATCAATATCAGCCTATTTTATTACCCTTGGTGGATGCTCACTGAGTTGGAAATCAAAGAAACAAGTTTCTGTCTCATTATCCTCTGTTGAAGCAGAATATAGGGCAATGAGATAAGTAACTAGTGAACTAAGCTGGCTTAGTCGTTTACTGCATAAACTAGGTCTAGAAAATATTACTCTCATTCCTTTGCATTGTGATAATCTTGCTGCAGTACACATAGCAAAAAATCCGGTTTCTCACGAATGCACAAAGCACATCGAGTTAG
This sequence comes from Limonium bicolor, assembly GCA_023374045.1. Taxonomy (NCBI): domain Eukaryota; kingdom Viridiplantae; phylum Streptophyta; class Magnoliopsida; order Caryophyllales; family Plumbaginaceae; genus Limonium; species Limonium bicolor. The sequence goes on from CM041776.1 coordinate 477,106,520, forward strand.
ATTGCCACTTTGTGCGAGAGAAAATACAAGAGGGATTAATCCAGGTTCAGCACATCCCCAACAGATATCAACTGACAGATATCATGACAAAATCCCTCTCAGGTAAGGACTATCACAAATTGTTTTCTTCTCTGGGTTTGTAGGAGTACACTGACAATGGCTGAACAGATAACAGCAGCAAAAACTACAATCCGTACAGAGTACATATTGTACTTTTTTAGGGGGGTATTAGACAGAGATGGTACTACATCTTCCTGTTCCTAGTCTGTATTAGGACCTGATATGTAACCTGTAACAAGTCTCTTATTCTCTGCTCATAGTTTGTATTATTAGGCTCTTGTAAAACCGGGTATTAGGTCTGTGTAATAGGTTCACTGTAAACCTGGTTCACTTATGCGCAGATCGGCTTCCTGCATTAGTTCTATAGATAGCCTAGGGTTTATTCATTCGATACTTCATTCTCTGACTGCACGAGAGTAGCAACCATTGCTCTCTGAATATGTACTCATCTTCCTTCTTAGACAATATCAATGGAAATTGTTCTTCGTTTTCTTTCTGTTAAGAAACTTTGATATAGGATCAGGGATGATGTCACTAGAAGCTAGTAAGCGTATTGTAGTAGACGCTATCAAGGACATGTGGCAGTATCCTAGGTGACGATTGACAAGAAACAAAAATGATCGTCTCAAGAAGATCTATCATTGTGCGGATTTCTGGTTGAGTATCCTGAGAAATTTGTCTAGTGGCTTCCAATAGAAAGATGCGTGATTTCTAGGGTTGGAGAAAGAAAAAGCCTAGACTTGTGTCTCTATGTTGGAGCTTATTTGGCTATAGGCCACGAGCATGTTACAGTTAGCTATGGAGGGACAACTCCAACTTCACCTATTTAACCATGGCCAAAATGACACTTGGGCGTGGGGCCTGAAAAATGTTGCAAGGAAATGACAGGGGAGGGGGAGGGGTGCTTTCTAGGTGTGAGCATTCGATTCTAATAAAAACCCCAAGTAGGAATAAAAGTTCGGTTGTCAGGTTTTGTTCAGTTATAAATAACCAAATTTTAGTTCAAGAATCAAAATAACCGAAAACCAATGAAACAATTTTTTTTAAAGTTAGAACCAAAAACTAAAATTTCATTAAGTCGATTTTCAATTAGAACCTAAATATAAAATGAGCCAAAGAACTGATTTTTTTATGGTAGATTAGAACCGAATTATAAAATGTTGGGTATAAAACATAACATAAATTCAGTTATTTGGGTAAACCGATTAACTCAACCTTGGAACTGAAAACTAAACCAAAATTTATTTACCCGAATAATCATAGAACCAAAATTTTTTTAAAACAGGTTAAAATTTTTGATTAAAAAAACAAAATATTTTTAGTTTTCGGTTATGACCGTATAACCAAAAACAAATGCTCACCCCTAATGCTTTTGTTGTAAAAACCCCACATTACCGGCTGATAATTGGCTGGGAAAATTTGTAAGGATTCGAGTTGTGCTAATGTTCAGCCAGTCAGGGGTATTAGAACAATTATTAATGATATTTTGGCACGAAGTAAGTATTTTGATAATCATTCCAACAAGTGTGAGCTGAAACTATCTATGGTTGATTATAAACTAGTTGAAGTTATTGTAAGACTATACTCTTTTTTTCTTTATCTGGTGTTTATCCCATATGATTTTTCGAGATGAGATTTTCAACGAGACAACATATAACAAGATGTTTCGTCTAATAGAAAGTGTTATAAATGGATCTATTTACACCAAACTTTACATCTTGTACTCGTAATAATTATTGTAAAAGTTGATATGTAGTAAATTACAAACTGTCTAGCTACTTAAGTTATTAGGGTTTTCTCATCATTGTCCAATATTAATAGAAGTCATGTATCTTCATAATGAAATAAGAACAATCGGTTTTCTCTATCTTATTTCTGTATAGTCTTTTTTTATCATTTAGAACATAAATATGATAAAAAAAATATTTAACATCTAAACGTACTTGAGTCCAACAACTTAATAAACATATTGTAAAAGTAAAGATAAATCAGAAGTAGAACAAAGTTTAAGATATTTTGGTGGTAGTCTGGCCCGTTTTTATGCGTTTGGGCCGGGGGGTCCGACCATGCTGCTCACAGACTGACACTTGGGCTACATTTTAGTCTAGCTGAGATGAACTAATCAGTATTTTCCGTTCTTGCGGCTTAGGTAGCGAGCTTCTAGACTTATTGACTTAAGGCTGAGTTACTGGGGTGGGCTGAGCATCGCCATCGTTTTTTTTTTTTGTTGAGAAAACCAAGCTGGGCATTTTTTTTTTTTTTGAACAAAAGCTGGGCATCGTTAAATCGAAATCATGGGTCACTTCCCCGGAAGATAAAAAAGATGGGTAAATCAAGTGTAGGTACTTTGTCGGGGTCTTGGATAACGGTTCTACATTTTGTTTTTTGAGGTACAAATTATGGGAATCTATTTTTTCTGATATTACATGTGACAAAGCATTTCTTTTTCTTGGAATTATGGATTATATTAGATTAAATCAAAGTACACACCTAGGAGCCAAACTAGCAACATTAGGGCATCAATAGAGAAAATAAATGCTAGAGCCCAACCGCCTCAAAACTACCGCCATCACCGAAACTAAGAACAACCCCACCCAACCACCACCCCCAAACATGCTCAACCGTGAACTCAAGGCAACCAAGATGATCAAGGAGAATAATCGCAGGAACCCATCAATATCACGCGAGGCAAAGCCAAGGCCTAAACAAGCAACTTGATCAACAACAAAACCTCACCAACCAATCGGTTCTTCAAACTATGACCAGGAAAGGAAATAAGACCCAATACCATCAAACTAAAGAAAAAGCAACTAGGAAACAAGAACATAGGACATAAAACATAGACCATTAAACATAGACCAAAGACAACCATAACAAAACAAAAGATCAAAAGAGCATTAGAGCTTCAACCCAAAACCTTGATCACTTCCTATGTTGGTCCTGAGTCGGGTTATGAGCCGAAAGATCCACTCCCTTGTCAAAACCTACCTCTTGTGTGGATTGGCCATCACCGGCAAACAGATTACCCTTCCTTTCTCCGAGCCTCATCCAATTGTAGATCCCAGAACTCTGCCCTTGAAGCAATTGAGTACCACATTAAAGTTCCACTTATGTGGACCATTCTCTGAATTAAGCAAATCCACACCATGGCTAGGCTAGGCAACCTTCGAGCATGAATTATTGGCCCATCAAGAGGGACGGGAAGTAATTAGCATTTTAGATTGAGAATGAGCCACTTGTTGTGCCAAACTCTAGGAATCAACTTGCCTAATCTTATGCGTGCGAGATCATGCCTGAAAATTCTCAGTTGAAACTTGAAAGCCATATTCTATAGGGAACTCGGATATCATCAGCCAGCCAAGGGGTCAGGCATGCAGCAGTAGTATGGGTGAAGAATCCACAAATTAATTGAGTAGATAAGTGGCATATTATCATATGAAACAACAAAAGTATAGTAACTACCATCCACCACCATGGACAAGGCCCGAACCATTGGAACCTGGACATTAAGAAGCACCTTAAAGCGAGGTAGTTAGAACCCAACGATTCGGAATCTTTGGTTGCTCCATAGTACCGACCCATTTTCTAAGTGGCACATCTCATGATTCCAACATGTGATGGTGGCGTGGCACTCCATATACCCTAACCCAGGAGGGGATCTAGGTAAACTCTTGCTGCATGATAGTTTTTATAGGATCCAAGGTTTGCAATGCCAAAAGGTTATTGTTAATGGTCCATGGACCTCTAACTCTCACCGCTTCCATAGACTCCATTGTCTCTAACTCGGAAACAAACAGATTCCGCCCAACCTTGGTGTAAATGTATATATTCTATATACTTATAGTTTTTGATGTGTGGCAAACCAGTAATTTGTCATCTTTACACTCAACGAGTGTAATTCCGTTGATTTTGCAGAATCAACAAACAAGACTCCAACGATTCATCTTTATAAGATTTGCTATTAGATAAATATTAAGTTGTTAAGATCTGGTGTTAGTAAATTAGTTATTTACAATTTGTTTAGACTCGGGTAAATAACTATTCTAGGGAATTCTTCTAGGTTGTTAAGATTATCTTTTTAGTTTAGTAATAAACTTGTATAGGTTTGTTATACGGGTATCGCTTTTGCTGAAGAACATTTGAGCATGGCACATTCAACCCAAGTCCTGTGAGAGTACCATCGTGTTTAGGCGATCTTGTTTAGTCTAAGGTGTTAAACTTGAGTGTGATTGTTCATAGTGTTGAACAGATCAGGTGAGAAGTTTTTCATGCTATTAATAAGAGATTAGTAGCTGAGTTTTTTTCGATATCATTGTCTCTTTCGTCCTATACATTCTCTCATAGTTCAGGCTTGTATTGATCCTTCTGGGTAGATATATCACGAACTTACAAGTGGTATCAGAGCAGAGCAGGTTTACCTTCTAACGAGGCCAACGCTTCAAGGTAGATCGTGAAGATGAGTTCATACAATGTTAAAGCCCCCAAGATGATAAAATTGAACTACTCAAAATGGTGCGAGCAAATAGAAGCTCAAATGATGTTCGTGGATTACAAAGAATGGAAAGTCGTCACCAAGGGTGACTTTAAGCCAACTGTTACAGTTGAAGAACACTCTCAAGATAAGCTTGAGGAACAGTGGACTGAGGAGGATGAAAAATTGGTCAGTAAAAACAAGCAAGCCTTGCGCATTTTGGAATCATCTCTGTCTGATGAAGATCAAGGAAAAGTTCCGGGAATTCAAACTGCAAAAGGAGTTTGAGATTTTCTTAAAATTGTGTATCAAGGAACAGAATCCATTCGGAAGGCTTAAGAAAAACAATTCAAAAGGGAGTTCAACAACTTCAAGATGTCTGATGGGGAAAGTCTTGCGTCAGCTATTGAGAGATTCAATCAAATTCTAATAGAGATTAAGACTAAGGAGCTTCTCTCACAAATGAACAAATGAATGAAAGATTCTTAGAATCTCTCACCAAGGATTGGTTAAATTATATGTCAATGCTGGAGAAGATGGAAAAGGTTTCTTCTATATCCTTTGAAGAACTGTGTTCTTATTTGATCGTACATGAAAGCAAAATAAAAGAGTAGACTCTCGAAGAGATTTCTGTTGAAAGAAAAGATCTCGCACTGAAAGCGGAGAAGGTAACTGAACCTCTTGATTGGGAATTGGATCATGACTTTGACACAGAGATAAAGCTACTAGCACAAGGATTGAAGAGGATCCTAAACAGAAAGAAAGGAGGATATCAAGGTGGTAGCAGCAACCGTCGGGAAACTGATACTAGCAAAATTGAGTGTTTTCGATGTCATAAACTAGGACATATGACAAAAGATTGTCCTTTATCATCTAAGCCACCCCAATACAGAAATCAAGACTCTTGTATGACTGCAGCAGTATGTGGAGAAGAAGAATATGAGCCATAATAGACTGCGAAAGTGGAGGCGCATTACTATATGACAGCAATTCATTAAACTCATACTGACGAGTCCGCATATGATGATTCCATGTGTCAAATGGTTGGAGCAATGTTGCAAAAAACGGTACGGAACCTCAATACGGACCCATCAAAATACGGAGTACAGAAGTATTGATACGAGCGAGACGGTAGTAAAGATACAAAAGACCTTTTTTAAATATTTAAATATGTCCCACAAAATGGGAAAATATTGTTGAAATAAAACAATTGTTTATGCATATTATCTATTCATATTGTACAATTATTAAAAACTGCGAATAATGTATATAATCACATAAACTTAATTAAAAAAAATTACATGATTATTCAAATTATTGAAATAATTATATAAAATATAAATGTATATTTTTAATTCAAATGTATAAATGTCCAATCTTGTTTTTGACCATATACAGTAAATATTATGAATTTGTAATATGTAGTTTTGTTATCAATTCACACAAAATGAGAATCACTTGACGCATTGTATTTCTACACAATCATTTAACCTAGTATATTAGGCGCACCAATTTTTGTCAAGCAAATACCAGATTTTAGATATGTGACTAATTTGTTTTATAGTGTTTTTGTATCAATGCCAAATTGCCAACAGAAAGCAGAAAAAGATATGTACCCATGTCAACACCAAGAGAGAATAATATCTAACGATGCCTAGAGCAAAAGAAGAAGTCTTATTACTCTGTTTTTGTCCAAGAAAGCAACAAAAGTGAACTCACTTATTCCTTTTGTGGGAAGAAATATTGACCGCACCAGCAAGGATGAGATACTTCAGCAATGTTTTCTTGGTTTTCAGCAGAATAAAATAAGTGCACTATTGCACCAGCCTACACACCACAGTTGCACTATGTTTTGAAAAAGAAAGCAGCAGTACGCCAGCACCTTCGTCTTTGTTTTGCTGATGGAATAAAAATACTTACACACAGAGGGTAGAATGAAAAGGATTGAAAAAGATAAACCTACACAAACTTTGAACGAGATTAAAAGGGGGAGTGCACTATCGCAGAGAGCAACAACACACCAACAAGTGAGTATGTTGTGCTCACTTATGTGCAACTTTTCTGATCAACAAAATGAAGAAGCAGCGGCAACCAGTGGCAATGATGAAACTATTTTTATAATCATAATTAAGAGATAGAGGAGATTAAGGTTGAAACGTTATCATTTGAAATTTAAACCTTCAAATTCTGTTCTGGATGACAACTCTTTCGACACTTCCGTTTTTAGTAAAAAAAACGTTTGATACGTACGTATCAGCGTTTAAACGCCCGTGTTGAATCAATAAACGATTTGATTACTGGTGCAGTAATGACACACCCGTCTTAACACGCTAATTTGCAGAAACGGTGGTGCGGCCGTATAATTCGGCGTACCGCTCCGTTTTTTGCATCTTTGGGTTGGAGACAAAGAGCATCATTCTCTTATGGAAGAGCAGGTAAGTATTCAAAATCTTGATAAATTTTATGAGGAATCAACTAAAGATCAAATCTTTGATGCCTTAAAAGCAACCCTTTTAGAAATTAACTCACTGAAAGACAAGTGTGATAAGTTTGTTGGAGTCGATGATTTGCTAAAATAATATGAGAGCTAGAAATATTTGAATTAAAAAAGAAATATAAGGAACTTGTCGCACAATTAGTAGCTAATTCTTCTAAGGTTATTCAATCCACTTTTACTTTGTCTATTAAGAATAAATTAAGCTCTATTCCAGAATGGACAGAAAAGGAAATACAGTTACTCAAGGCAGATAATGAGTGGATTCGTCAGGATAATACTAATCTACAAAGACAATGCGACACCTTAGATAGAAGAATGAATATCATGACCTTGGAAAATCCATCTTGGTATACAAGGAAAGTCAAGCTTAATGAAATTGCTCGAAAACCTAATTAGAATCGTAATGGATTAGGGTTTCGTGAAGTCGAACCAGCAGTGCCTAATATTAAGCCCATGAAACAATACACACAGGCTAGATACACTCCAATTAGAACTTCCCCTGCACACACCAAAACTCATAGACAATTAGAATGCAGTTGTTGTCATATTTGTGGTCATCATATTAGTTCATGTCATAAGTTACAGCGGAAAATACCAGAATTGCTCGGACTAACACTGATAGATATGCTAGCATGTATTCACGTCGACCCAAACAACAATGGGTCCCTAAGTGTTTTAACATCCATTTTGTTTTGCTTCCCTTTTTGTTTTGGGAATATACAAATTGATCTACTCTATAGCTTATAGTGGTTGTTCTCGCCATATGACTGGAGATCACACGTTATTCCATGAATTGGAAGGACTACATGGAGGAGTTGTTACTTTTGGAAACAATGGGAAAGGTTGAATAATTGTTGTGGGTATTGTAGGTGACAAAACGGGAGTAGAAGATGTTTTTTTGGTCGATGGTCCTGAGCACAATCTGTTGAGTGTCTCACAAGTTTGTGATGAAGGACCATCCTCCCTCACTTTTGATTCACATTGTTTTATAGTTTCAGATATAACTACTAGAGTTCCATTACTAAAAGGATATAGAAGGGGAAATCTATATCGGGTAGATGTTAACTCACAAGACTTAGATGTAACGTGTCTTATAGTGTCCACTATCAATACAACATGTGGCATCAACGGTTGGGTCACGTACACACCAGGTTGATCATTAAGCTTTGGTTATAACATCTTGTGGAAGGTTTACCATCGTCCGTGCTACATGAAGAAAGTCCTTGTAGTGCTTGTCTCTTGAACAAGCAAACCCGCTCAGCACATACTCCAAAAGCAATCGTATCTACTTCGGCAGTCTTGGAGCTGGTTCATATGGATTTGGTTGGTCATATGCCTACCATGACCCGTGCTGGGAAGCAATACATTTTTGTCAATGTAGATGACTATTTTTGATTTACTTGGATTTATCTGCTTCACAGTAAATCTGACACATTTGATCTCTTTAAAGGCTTTTGTGTTCAGATTCAGCGTCAACTAGGACTACATATTTGCACGATCTGGTTTGACCATGGCATAGAATTTGTTAATCAACATTTTTGACAATGTTATATTGATCAGGGCATTACTCACACATTTTTGGCTCCACGTACACTGTAACAAAATGGTGTTGTCGAAAAAAAGAATCAAACCTTAGTTGAAATGGAACGTACTATGTTGAATGCTAGTGGCTTGGAACCAAGTTTTTGGGGAGAAGCAATCAATACAGCGTGTTATATTCTGAATCGAGCTCTCATCAAATCAATACTGAATCAAACTCCATATCAGTTGGTGAAAGGCAGAATGAAGTATCCCCTAACTTATAAATTATGAATTAAACATCTATTAGTGATTTATTAAGACTAAAACATGCCCTAACAATATTGAGTAACAACCCAAGACACTAAACAAGCAAAAACATGCTTAAAAATCACTTAAGGCAAATTGTGCCCTAAAGAAGCCTTAAGGATAGTGTAACCTTGACTAGGGTCCTAAGTGGATTCCTAAACCTTATAATTAAGTTATTAACATGATAAAACCATTACCAAAGTAAACCAAACCCTAGAATGAGTTAAAACACAAAAAGGAGCTCTAAAACTCCTTAAGACACATTTTAATGAAAGTGTTCAAAAATTGACTTTGGGTGGATAATTAGCCTTGTATACACCTTAATCAACATGTGCGCTATATGTTATCACATTAGGAATCCTAATTCAAATAATTTACAAAAAATCCAAAGTTTGGCACCAAAATGTGAATAGTACCCAAATAGTGCCAAATTAAGTCTTAATTGCCTAGCATGGTCAATGGTCAACATAAGACCCATGAATTACCCAAAGTGGGTGTAAATATGGAGGTGGATAACAGCCATATTAAGCTAGGAAAATATCTACCTAATGAGATGAGTCATCCATGTACTATTACATAAAATGACTTACTTTACCTTAAAAGACAAAACTTACCTTTCTCTTTCATCCCCTCCTATTCCATCCGATTTCTTCAGCCATTAAACACTCCCTTTCAGCCATATTAAAGTTCACAAGCAAGCTCATTGAAAATCCAACTCCAAGTGCATAAGGTAAGCCCTTAATTCATGTAATATACCATTCTCTTCATCTTTTCATTGTCTATCCAATGAACTAACTTCCAAATCCATCCCATCACTCAATCAAGGAGAGTTCCTCTTGCAAGATTACCCTCATTTTCAGCTGAAATCAAGGTTTGGAGCAAAGAAACACAAAATCACTTCTTAAGGTAAAAATCTATCTTAAGCTTCCATCTTCATCTCTATCTTTGTAATGGCTGATTTCCATGAGTTATTCCACTCATTTTTCTTCCCTTTATCATTTTAGAATCTTGGATGTCCTTAGTTCCCTTGGACGTGGCCGAATTCCTTCCAAAAACCATCCTTTAAGGAATTATTCAAAGGTAAGTTTAACTAGCTTTTCCACTTGTTCTAATCAGCTTATTTAGCATAGATTTGGAAGGGATCTAACACTCTTCTTGTACTCCATAATTAGGCCGAGAATGACATCGGATCAGCCTTGAAATACCAAGGTAAAATCATGATTCCTTAAGTTCATTTTCATGCCTTTAAATTCCTTATGTCATTAAGCCTTTCAAGACCTAATTTGGTTCCTTTCCTTCCATGTTAAAATGTGTACCGAAATGGTGTATTCAACCATGGTTTTTTATTTGAATCAAGGAGTGGAAATCAAAGCTTAAAATATCATCTTTGGAGGGTAAGTAAATTACTAAGCCTTAATGACTATATAATCAAGTTTATGCTTAAGTTTTGAGCTAAACACTAACCTAGGCTCTTTATTAAATTAGGGCTGAGAGTTATCAAGTTCAATTGTTAATTTTGGAGGCTTCAATCAAGTAAGAATAAGTTATGTTATGTTTTAAAGCTTTAAATTAATTATTGTTACATAATTAATAAAGCCGTGGGTTGTTAGGGTTTAATAGGTTAAGTTGACTTATTAATGTACTAAAGTGTTATATAACACATTTGGTGAAGTTACCTAGGATTAAAATGACTTATAATGTCATAAATATAAGATAAAGGGGTTAAAGTGCAATTAATAAAAGTTATGGGCTGTTTGGGTAAATAATCGAGAATAAAATTGTTCTTATGAAAATTTAAATGTAATTTTATGTTACAATTAAAGTTTGTACTAAGGCTATGCATTTAGGCCATTTTATTATGTTATTTAAAGTTTAACTTACATTTAAAGTAACTTATATGATTATTATAAGTTTTGTGGGGAAACCATAAATAAAAAAAATTAAGGGTTATAGAATAATTTATCCGAAAGTTAGGATTAAAAATGAGTTTAAATGAAAATTGTAAGTTTTTACAAAGTTTGAGGCTAAATTGTAAATTCTAGAAAAATTGGGGCAAATTTGTAAATACTGGAAGTTGGTGGTCAAAGCAGAATTTGGGAGGTCAACATTGACCATATTAGAGGCTTTGACCAAATTAGGTGAGTTAAATAATTTTTTTATGACTTTAAATTAAGTTTAATGGTTAATTGTAAAATTAATAAAGCCAATGGGGTAAAAAAATATAATTTTTGAAAGTTCTAGGGTAAAATGGTGATTATAACAGGCTTGGGTCTGTTTGGAAATTTTTGGGAAGTTTTAGAGATTTATTTGGAATTAAATGAACTAGGAGGTATAATATATAGTTTTGGATGACATTGTAAAGTGTAATAAATAAATGCGGTCATTTCATAATTAAAGAAAATATGGGAGATGAGGAAATTAAGATGAACAGATGGGGCATGTTCAGTATTTAATAAAAATAGTATAAACCATAGGTTAATTATATTATAAGAGTAGAAATGTCATATTATATGGTATACTGATATAATAGTAACATTGTATAATGTTATGTGGTAAGATTGTAATTAATGGAGAGATAAGGGCTTTTGTGGATTATAAAAGGATTAGAAATGAATTTTGGTATATGGTTAGTTGTTATATAAGAGTTACTTTAATTATAAGGTATTAATGTTATCACAATGGAACTAGTACAAGAATGAGAATTCGCATAAAATAATGATAGTTATCCTTATACAATTTTTTTTATAATTCCTAAAGAGGAATATAATTACAAGAGGCTTATATAATATGATTAGGAATCATATAAAGTAAGATGGGATATAATATGAAATGGAGGAATTTAATTATACAATGAAATACCCCTAAATTAATTTAGGGGATTTCTTTTATTAAACCATAAATAATACTATTAATTAGTAAATTATTGTATGGAATTACGAATAATAAATTATTATATTCTTATAAGGAATTACGAAAATTAAATCATGGGATTTCTTCTATTTAATCCTAAAGAATACTATTAAATATTGGATTACTATATATTATTATATAGTATTATGAATTTAATAATAAGATCTATAAGTCAATAAATCTTGGAAAAATTACTAAACACTCCAAGTATATTATAAAGATTTTAGAAGTAATTGGAACATTAATTTGAATCATAAAAGTCAATATAAAATCATGGAGACCATAAAGCTTCTTAAGCCTTGCTAGGGTTGACTTTTTGAGAATGGTCAAACTAGCCCATGAAACCATACCAATAAAAAGGTTATGGAAAACCAAGAAGATTGATAAAAAGAACGTCAAAAACGGATCATCCTAGCCAAAGTTATGATAAAATGAAGTTTAGAGCCAAAATTTTGAAAAACAATGCTGATGTGGCATGGTAGCTGACTCACCAGCGTGCCTCGGGAAGCGTGCCACGTCAACCACGCCGGATTTCCCAGAAAATCGGCTAAGTACTCTCAGTTTTCACCTGATCATTGCCCTAACTAGCGACTTCAATATCTCCACAGTCCCTTGGTATTTTTGAGTGTCGTCTTCTTCATTCTCTTCTCCTTAAACTCCTCTTTTCAACCATAGCTCACACTTAACCTAACTCTTCCTACATCCGCCGGAAAATCGACCCAAAGTTGCCTCCCTGCAAAGCTGTAACCCAGAATTTTAGAATATACTGAAATCAGGTAAACTTCGTCTCATCATAACTTCTTCGTCTCTCATCCAAAATTCGAGTTCTTTAGCTTGTTGTGTAGATCTCTAACCCCTCTACAACTTTCATGTTAACGACCAAGGCTGATTCGTAGCCATTTTGAAGAGCGAGGTGCCTAAAGTTTCTGTTTTGTCACGCACATAAAATCATACAGAAACCGCAGGTATAAACTCGTAACTTTCGGGTTGGATTTCTTTCTGTATATTGCAAGTTAGATTAAGTTCTTGCTATCAATTTGTAGATCTATAATTCCTCTTTCGATTAAGCCCACACACGTAGTCTGACTCGATCTGTACTGAAATTTATAGAGCTTCAAAGTTGGCTACCCGAACATTGGTAAAGGTCGAAATTTTCCAGAAAACCCAAACTCGAATTTCCTCGTTAGCGCAATTCCAGTGAGTTTCCGATCTAATTATTCCGTTCTTGTCATTCGGAATTTCATTACCGGTCAAACCCACGTTTCAATTTCATCTATTGTGTGTTATATTAAAGGAATTTGTCAAAATCGAAATCGGAACTAACATAAACCCTAAACCGAGTTACCCAGAATCGAATTTCCAGTGCGCTGCACCATAGCTCATAATATTGGTATCAATAGAACTGCAAAGAAATTTCGAATTCAATGAAACAAAAATCAGTCGATTTGGTTCTGTGAGTTGAGAGGAATCATCGATTTAATACTCGGGTTGTCGGCTGAGTTCGCTGATGAACTCGCGTTTCAGTGGCCGTCCGATCGTAGTTAAGAGAAACGGACGACCGAGATTAAAACGTAGAAGTTTTAAAATGTTTTAAGTTTTATAAATTCCAGAATAAAACCCTAACTTGTTAGATTTATTTAATGACCTTCATGAATGTATTTTTACTTGAAATTCTAACCATAGATTCCTTATAAAATCTAGTTTATTTTGGTGTAAATTAATATGGGTTTTGAGTTTTTAAACGTAAGTTATGATTTTTGAAAGTTATGAGTATTATGGAATTATTTGGATAATTTAAAAAGATATTTTTATGAAATAAAAATTTTATAATATGTCTAAAATGTTATAGTTACTATATATTTAATTTGGGAAATTTTAGACATGAGGAAATAGGTTTAAAAATTGTATTTATAAGGTTTTTCATAAGTTATCTTATAATATAAGGTTTTTAATGTGACAGAAATTAAAGTATAGTTTATTAATAAACTTTTGAGGTTGAGAAAATATGAGAAGACTAAATTAACATCTAGTAACAGTATGTTTATAAATATTTTGGGTATTAACTTTTACGTGAAGTAAAAATTGTTTACATATAATATATATATATATATATATATATATATATATATATATATATATATATCTATATATATATATATATATCCTTATATGAGAGAAATAAAATAGAAACTTATGTTAAATCAAGGAACTAAACTAATCTACATTTTATTTATTATATAGTATGGAAGCTAACATTCTTAATTAAAACGAAGGAAAATACTTTATTTTATAAACCATATATCGGTTGTGGATATGTCTAAAGGTTATTAAATATAATTAAATACAATAGAATTTCTTAAAAAATGTTCTGGATAAATCTTAATATATATAGATATATATACATCTAAATCCATTAAAAATAAATAAAGGCAATACTTACCTCTTGGAAATGTAATAAGAGGGGGAATATTCGAGTAAACCTAGTTCATACGCGACAATTAAAACATTAAATGTTAATGTGACATATAGGTGGACTATTAAGAAATATAGATCCTAAACCTTAATCATGTATTAAAGTAAAATTTGTCCACTATAACTTAAGAGCTTAATTAAGTTAACCCAATGACTAAGAGTGGGTGATTGGAATAAAATTAAATGTACCCTCAAGACATACAAATTCAATGACGTAAATGGTCTAGTCAAATCTAGAATTAAATCGAGGTTGCACGTTCAAAACCTCACAAGCTCTTTTTAGGAAGTTTCATCAACTAGCGAAAAGGTAACGCGGGCTTGGGCTATCCTACTGGGGCCAAGTCCATGAACTCCAAAAGCCCACTTAAACAATTCAACGAGAGTTTAGGGCCACTCTCGAGATAAATCCTAAATTATTCCAAATTAAACGAAATGGGCCTAACAAAAGATTTAATTAACAAAATCTAGCCCTAATCTTTGTGAGATAATAATGGTAAACCTGGAACTATAAATCAGTAAGAATGGAAGAAACACCTTAATTATAGGTTATTATTGGGGGATCACTCATTCGAGTTAGTTACTGCTTCTTCACATACCAGGTACGATTTCTCGTACTCCTATACTGATGCTAACCGACTTAAGGAGAAGTTTTGGAAAACGCTAATTGACCTTGAATGAATTTCGAAAGGAATCTGTTTGGGTGACTAACTGAGCTTTATGTGACTAACTGAGGGAAACTTCCTTGGTTATTGGATCCTCATATCTAGTTGTTTCACTAGATATTAACTGCCTAGGGTTTACGCTTCTACACTCTGTAGGACTGAGTGTTTTAGTATTGCTCTGGTGCAGCTAATGTTCTAGTGGGGTAACTGGGAATATAGGAAAATATCAGGTATTGGTAAATTCTTCCTTTGGACTATGGGTATTATTTCATCCATGAGTCGAGTTTGATCAGCCTTATTGGGAATGGATTCTTTCTATTAGGTATTAATTGTTGAGGGTTTATGCCTCTGCACTCTGTAGGACTGAGTGTTTTGGTATTGCCCTTGTGCAGTTAATAATCTAATGGGAATATGGGAAAATGTTAATCTTGGTACTGACTATGGATTCTTTCTATTAAGTGGTGCACACACTTTTCACCGATGACTGAAAACGGGTCGGTGGCAGCGGAGGTCTGCTATCCTCGTCCATATGGACAACTGACAGCGGAGGTCTGTTTACCTCGTCCTTGTGACAACTGACTGGCGGTGGGGGCCATCTCTCCCAATGGGTTTTATTCCACTCTTGAGTTATGGGTTCTTAGATCTCTTCCTTCATTCCTAGTCCTTGTGACTACTTAGGTCTTCCTACTCTTAACTGGAACTGAATCTAACACAAACAGTGGATGTTCACTAACTTATGGTGTGATTTCTTTTGGATTGACTAACTTTAACTTTCTGTTATTTATCTCTTTTCTCAATCTATTATCTTGACTTGGCGATTTTAAAGTGCTTTGTTCCTCTGTGTTGTTTAAAGTGTTTATCTTCAAGTTATTGTTTATTAAAGAGTTTTATTATAAGTTTGTTTTGGAGGATCGTATCAGTTCCATTCCCGGGAACTGACTCACCCCTCACGGGGTGGGCTGCTTGGTTTTATCTTGCAGGTACGAATTATTATACAGGGGGCCACGAAGAGAACGAGTGATTGGGGTGGGATTAGGTTTTGTGGAGAGTTAATGTATTTTATTACTGTTATGTTTATGTTAAGTTTTCTCGAGGTTCAGACCGTGGCTTTTGTAATCTTTTGAGTTGTAATTGGTGCGGTTTGGTGCCGGGTGTTTGGAACCCGATGGTCTACGCCTTTAGTATTTTATTTCCGCTATAAATATGTTAAATAGGGGTGTTACACATTAGGTTTAATGACTAATTAATGTCATGTAAAAAGAAATGAATGAACAAATGAATTATATAATTCGAGGACTATAAAATGAATGATATAAGGTTGTTGACTTGGACCCCATTGACCAGGTTAACCCAATTGACCAAGTCAACCAAATTGACCAAGGAAGGTAAAGTTGACTAACTCATAAATTAAATGAGAATTTAAAGAGTAACAACATTACAAGGTCAATAATAACATATAGTAATAAACTATATTGTTATATATATATATATACTAATGCAAGTATTTATATAATCAAGTAAAATGACTTAGGATATATTATATGGATTACAAGATTTAATCATAAGTAGTAATACATGAAAACGGGAAAATTGAGACAAATAGATATAACTAAGAAAATTATCCTAGAAAATCTATAAATCTAAAAATGCCCACGGGTTGCAAAAATAAATTCCGGTCAAAGAGTATAGTGAACTAGAAGCTACCGGGGTCGAATCCACGGGGACTTAGTAATTAAATCTAATCCTAGAAAATAGCGAATTAAGGGGGTTGTCGTTTGTTTTGGTTTTTAAATTAAAATTAGCAAGCGAGGAAATTAAATAAAAGTGTGTAGAAAGATTAATGAAGCGGAACCTTGAGTTCAGGGGAATTCTTAGCTAGCCATATTATATAACTAATTACCGGTTAATTGAAACTTGGATTGGCAAAATTCTTTTGATCTCTTTAAGACTAAATCCTATTCAAATTGAACTCTTTTATCCATAACCCATTAGACCGAATCACGAACTAATGCCATACAAATAAAAGGATTAATCGCGAGAATTTTTCTTTGCATCTGAAGGTCCAATTAATTAATCTAATAAATTTTTCTACAGATTAACAGGTTGCTATGACCTTTCTACCACTCACAGATCAGATCCTGACAGAAATTCATAAAGCTATAAATAAAAATCTACAGTTTTTATTAAAAGGATAAATAAAAACAGCAACCTGAACAATCCAAATAATTATCCCAATCAACTGGTAAAATAATTATAATAACAGTCTAACTACGAATCCCCCATCACCCAAGATTTAATCCTTTAGCCTAACATAATTAAAGAACAAACACAAGAAGAGAGAGTAGAAATCATTTGTGTGTTGATCTTCTAATTCGTCAGCAAAAAGGTTGAGCGGGTGAATGAATTTGGAGCAGAAATCCTCTTCTCCGGTGTGTTGAAATGGTCGCGGCGCGGAGAGAATAAAAGAGGCGATGTGTGCAAAATGGGGATTGTTTAATGGATGCCTTTCACTTCCAAAGCCTTCCTTATTTATAGTTAAATTCAAGACTTTTTGTTTGTCCATTGATGGTTTCTTTTAGTCTCTTCAGTTTCATAAAATAAATAAAGACCTTCCAGTTCCTTTAAGTTTCTGTATTCAATTGTTTTCACCCATTAATAACTCTTGGAAGGAAGTTTCTTTATTTATTTAACTTCATCCATCAATATCATTGGAAGACTCTGGAGTTACTGCGCGCTTCTCTCCAATTCTGCTTGTCCCTTTTTTTCTTTGTCGTTGCGGCAATATCATAGAAATATATATAATAAACGTTGTTCCGGACACAACTTTGATTGGGTCTAAAATTTTCATATGAGCTCCGATTTGTTCCCTGTTTGTGGCATTGGAAAGCTTGTGAGGAGATCTATGCACTTCTACCATCACTTCCTGCTTTAAACATATAAATTAGCATCAGTTCTTGCCCAAAGTAAGAGTCATGAAAAGCATAGGATAAGTGTGAAAAGTGCATAAAAAGGATGCATAAATAAGAATTTAGCATCTATAAAACCCTATCAATTTCACACTTATCAAATCACCCCACACTTAGCCTTTTGCTTGTCCCCAAGCAAAACTCTCAAACATAAGTAAAGCCAAGCTAATGAAACTCAACAAAAATGGAAGAGCACAGAAGAAAGGAATTGCTAGCTTAACCATTAAAGGGGGCAATTCAAATTATTCAAAACAATTTATTCTTTCCAAAAACATGAAGTTATTCGGATCTAACAAATGAGAAATAAAACCATAAGAGTCTTGCCTTTAACCTTGAGCCCATCCACCTTTTTCCTTCACAAACCATAGAAACGACAAGGGACATGAAGTAAGATCATATTCCAGCATACCTTTCAATGCCACATTCTTTTGATCCATAAGAGAAATTAATCTTTATTCAGCACAACATTTGCATAAATATTTCAGTTAAAGCGCTTTCAATTTCTTTCACCACAGACTTTTCTCTCCACCCATGTAGCAGCTTTGGGTCAACTATCCCAGATCACAAGGACCCTAGGTAGCTAGGTGATAAAGCACCCCAAAGGACTTAATAACCAAGTGGACGAGGCCTGATTTAGGATCAGAATTAAAATTAGCATGCTTAGGATCAGCGGAGTACCTTGCCTTGTTCTTTTCCAACCATTTCAATCCAGTTCATTCCAAGGCTCAAAGCTAAAAGCAAGGTTCGGATGAAGAATATTCCCACTTGTTTCAGCACTTTCAGAACAAAGACTTCATTTCAGCAATTAAAAACCAGAAAAATTTCAAAATTTTGCACCCCAAGATCAGCTAACCAACTAAACTTCCTCTATGGCTTCCATCCAAGTTGAGCAATCACAGCAAGACTTTAACAAATGCAAGAGAAAAGAGCTTAGAGACGCACAAAAAACAAGCGGCGAAGGAGCTTACCCCACCCCACACTTAGAGTGAAGCAATGTCCTCATTGCGTAAGAAGAATTAAAATTGCGCAAGCAATCCAACGGGGGAAACAAAATCGCACACAGCAGATCAGAAGGGAGCATGTAAAATTTGCAAGAGAAGAAAAGGTAAGAATACTCCCCAGAGTCCGCTCAGGGTGTGTAGCAAGTCCAACCCCACACTTGAGTTCAGCTAAGCGACAAAGTAAGCAAGCTGAGAAATATAATCTGCAAAGCCAGAAAAACTCAAGTGGAACCAGACAAAACCATCAGTAGAAAAATAAGAGCCAAGGCTCTTGCTGTAAGTATAGTACCAACCAACACACCACAAACAAAAAGAAAAGAGCAAAATAAACAACTAAACTAAGAAAGTGAAAAGAGATACAAACCGGTGGGTTGCCTCCCACCAAGCTGCCCGGAGTTAGAGTCTCTGGCTAGACTTCACAAGATAGCATCAAGGAGGGCCGCCACAGCAGCTAGCAAGGGCTTTCTTCAGTCGGAAACGCCATTGCAAGCGCGACTTCTTCAAAGATTCA
Source organism: Limonium bicolor (assembly GCA_023374045.1). NCBI lineage: Eukaryota > Viridiplantae > Streptophyta > Magnoliopsida > Caryophyllales > Plumbaginaceae > Limonium > Limonium bicolor. Next base: position 477,125,897 of record CM041776.1, read on the forward strand.
GAATTCGGTGCTGGAGTAACATCAAAAACAACAGTAGAAACAGGAGTAGGAGAAGAGGAACTCTCAATCAAGGATACTCCAGGTGCAGAAGGCTGAGCAAAAGCAGAGCCAAGGTACTTCTTCAGACGAGCACCATTCACCTTGAAGACCTCTCCAGACTTGTTCTCTAGCTCGTAGGCACCATAGGAAGTGACTCCCACAACCTTAAATGGGCCGGCCCAGTGGGACTTGAGCTTTCCAGGATAGAGACGGAGACTAGAGTTATATAAGAGAACCAAGTCACCAACCTTAAAGTCTCTTCGTAGGATCATCTGGTCATGAATCCTTTTAGAACGCTCCTTGTAGATCCTGGAGCTATCATAAGCTTGCTCCCTTAACTCCTCAGCTCAGACAATTGAAACTTTCGCTTCTCACCAGCAGCATTCAGATCAAATTGAGGGCTTTCAAAGCCCAATAAGCTTTATGCTCTAGCTCAACTGGGAGATGACAAGACTTCCCATACACCAACTTAAAAGGAGACATCCCAATGGGAGTCTTGAATGCAGTTCTGTAAGCCCACAGAGCATCATCAGTTGACAGACCAATCCTTCCTGGAGGAGTTGACTGTCTTTTGAAGAATCCATTTTAGCTCTCGGTTACTCACTTCTGCTTGACCATTAGTTTGGGGATGATAAGGCAAAGCAACCTTATGAGTCACCCCATACTTAGACATCAAGGAATCAAAGGCCCTGTTGCAAAAGTGAGAACCACCATCACTGATGATAGCTCTGGGCACACCAAATCTAGTAAAGATGTTTTCTTCAAAATTTAACCACAGTTTTAGCGTCAGCAGAAGGGCAGGATTGCTTCGACCCACTTGGAAACATAATCTACAGCAACAAGGATGTAGTGGTTTCCATGAGAAGAAGGAAATGGGCCAGCAAGTCAATACCCCAACATCAAACAACTCTACTTCAAGAATTCCCTTCTGAGGCATCTCATGCCTTCTTGAAATGTTCCCCATCCTCTGGCAATTATCACAGTGAGAGCAGAAGCGGTGGACATCCTTGTGTAGAGTGGGCCAGTAGAAACCACACTCTAACACCTTAGCAGCTGTCCTAGTACCATGGTGACCACCTGCCTCTCGAGAATGGCAGAACTCAATCACACTCAACTTCTTCATCGGGGAGACATCTTCTTATCAAACCATTAGCATACACCCTAAAGAGATAGGGGTCCTCCCAAATATAATGACGGGCTTCAGAAAGAAGCTTCTTCCTCCGGTTGTAGCTTAAATCATGGGGAATGAAACCAGAGGCAAGATAGTTAGCCAGGTCAGCATACCAAGGCTCTTTAACTTTCCCAATTACAAAGACTGTTCATCAGGGAAAAATTCATTTATGGGGACCCCATCATCTGGAGTCTCAAGCCTAGACAGATGATCTGCAACTCCATTCTGCTTTCCTTGCTTATCAATAACTTCAAAGTCGAATTCTTGGAGAAGCAAGATCCATCTCAGGAGTCTGGGCTTAGAATCATTCTTTTGGAAGAGGTACTTCAAAGCAGAGTGATCGGTATGAGCAATTACCTTACTTCCCAGTAAATAGGACCTGAACTTATCAAGAGCAAACACCACAGCAAGTAGCTCCTTTTCAGTAGTGGTGTAATTCTTTTGGGCTTCAGATAGAGTCTTACTTGCATAAGTGATAACCCTCAGAATTTTGTCCTTCCTCTGACAGAGTGCAGCACCAACAGCATAATCACTAGCATCTGTCATGATCTCAAAAGGAAGAGACCAATCAGGAGGAACCACAATAGGAGCAGAAATGAGCTTACCCTTGATAGTTTGAAAAGCTTTCAAACTCCTCTGAGAACTGAAATTTCACATCTTTCTGCAGAAGATCGGACAAGGGCTTGGCAATTTTGGAAAAGTCCTGGATGAACCTCCTATAGAACCCTGCGTGACCCAGAAAAGATCTAACACCCTTAACTGAAGTGGGAGGAGGCAACTTCTCAATGACCTCCACCTTAGCCTTGTCCACCTGAATACCATCTTTGGAGACCCGTGACCAAGCACTATACCTTCCTGTACCATGAAATGGCACTTCTCCCAATTCAAAACCAAATGAGTCTCCTCACATCGGCCTAGTATCTGATCCAGCTGATCAAGACACACATCAAAACTCTGGCCATACACAGAAAAGTCATCCATGAAAACTTCTATGCTCTTCTCAATAAAATCATTAAAAATCGCCATCATACATCGCTGAAATGTGGCTGGAGCATTACAAAGACCAAAGGGCATCCTCCTATAGGCAAAAGTACCATAAGGACAGGTGAAGGTGGTCTTCTCCTGATCCTCTGGCGCGATGGGAATCTGAAAATAACCACTATACCCATCAAGGAAGCAGTAGAACTCTTGCCCAGCTAACCGCTCCAGCATTTGATCAATAAACGGTAGCGGGAAGTGATCCTTCCTTGTGGCTTCATTCAAGCGCCGGTAATCGATGCACATCCTCCAACCAGTGGTTTGTCTCTGAGGCACCAATTCACCTTTCTCATTGGGCACTGCAACTATTCCCCCTTTCTTGGGAACAACTTGCACAGGAGAAACCCAACAGCTATCAGAGATGGGGTAACTGATACCTGCATCTAAAAGTTTCAGACTTCAGCTTTCACTACTTCTTTCAGTTTGGATTCAATCTCCTCTGGGGCTGCCTCACTGGCTTGACACTATCTTCCATGTAAATTCTGTGAGTGCAGAACCCTGGATTGATCCCTTTAATATCTGCCACTGACCACCCCAAAGCTCCCTTGTGCCTTCTTAACACCTCCAGAAGTCTGCTTTCCTGCGAAACAGACAAAGATGAAGAAATAATAACAGGCAGGGCGCTACCCTCTGCCAAGAAAGCATACTTAAGATTTGAAGGGAGAGTTTTGAGTTCAAGAGTAGGGGGCTTCTCTATTGAAGGAACGAGCCTCTGAGTAGGCCTGTCCAGTGGCTCCACAGGAGGAGCATAAGGCGAAAGTAGGATCGACCCTGGTTAAGCTGCTGGACAACAGTAGCTACCTCAGTGCTCTCCTTATCATCCTCAATTGAGTGGCATAACACCTGCTCTAGCAAATCAGAATTCTCAAGCAAGAAAGAAGAGTCATCAGCATTCTTAGCAACAAAAGCATCATAATCATCAGAACAATCAACATCAACTGAAAGCACAGCATGAGAAGAAGCATTTGTTCTCATCATCTTAGTGATATCAAAACTGAGTTCCTCATTATTAAACTTAAGAGTGATCTTTCCCTTGTCAACATCAATGACAGTTTTAGCAGTTCGCAGGAAAGGTCTACCCAAAATCAATGGTACTTCAACATCCTCATCCATATCAAGAATGACAAAATCAGCAGGGAAGAAGAAGTTACCAACACCTACCACAACATTCTCAACCATACCACGAGGTTTGATTGAAGAACGATCAGCTAATTGCAAGTTAAAATGAATAGGAACAAGCTCACCAGCATGAAGCTTCTTAAACATTGAATAAGGCATCAAATTTATACTCGCTCCAAGGTCACAGAGTCCAAAACCACAGTCCATGTCTCCAATGGTGCAAGGGATGATGGGCTGCCCTGGATCTCCACACTTTGGAGGAAGCTTCTGCTGGATGGCTGCAGAGCATGTCTCTGTCAGCTGAACGACCTCACTCTCCTTAAACTTTCGCTTGTAGAAATCAAATCCTTCACAAAGCGAGCATAATTAGGCATCTGCTTGATAGCATCAATCAAAGGAATATTGATAGTAAGCTTAGAAAACACATTCAAAAATTTCCCAAATTGATCATCAAGTTCTTTCTTTCAATCTATTAGGAAAAGGAAGTTCCTTAGGAACCACCTTACCCTTGGAATTTTTAGCAATCAAAGTATGAGAAGGAAAAGATAGGAGCCTGGGTCTCCTCAACAACTACCTCAGGAGGGGCTGGAGGCCCTGACGGTGCACCAGTGCTAGAAGAAGAAGACCGGTCTCTTCCCAGTTTGGTCCTCAGCCACTTGATCTTTATTTATCAGCTGCTTCCCACTTCGAAGACTAACTCCCTGACAAACCTCTGTTCATCAACATCTAGGACGGTCACTACCTTCATCTGCTCCTTTGGATTGGGATCCGTTTGAGAAGGTAATGAACCAGGAGTCCTTTGATTCAATAACAACTGTCAGTTGCCATGTGCTGCTCAAGCTTCTGCTGACCAGCAGTCAGAGTCTGATTGTAATCATCTGCTGCTCATACTGACTCTGCTGCTTGGCTTCCAATTAGCCAACAAATCTGCAAGATTGGAAGTATTTGAAGAAGAGGAGGGCCTGATTGTTGAAACTGAGATTGCTGATTCTGATTGTAGGAGGCCGAGAAAAACCAGGAGGCACTCCCTGAGTAGGCTGCTGAGGCCTCATCTGATATGAGTTCAAGGCATTATTGGGGTTGCCATACCTTAAGTTCGGATGCTGATTTGAACCCAAGGCTGCCTATTAAAGATTGACCCACCATTTGCTTCTTCATTTACGCATCTCAGCTATCTCTGGGCATGATTCAAATTCATGTGGCCCACCACACTGACAACAACATAAATCATTAGAGCTAGAAGATACCTGCTTCACAGAATGAGCAGGAGCTTTACCCATCGTGAGTTGCTCCAACATCTTCAACATGTGGCTCATGGTAGTCTCTATCTGAGCCTGCTTAGCAGCCATCTGCTCTAGAATAGGGTCTACAGTTCTGGAAGAACTAGAACCCACTGAATAAACTCTACCACCACTGGAGCTCCACTGTCTAAGCTCCTCACAGTATGACTCCATAGCAGCCATAAACTCTTCACCATTCTTAGCTAACAGGTTACCACCCAAGGCCGAGCGCACCTCACCCTTATTCTCATCTCTAAGCCCATGGAAGAAACCAAGTGCTAGAGAGGTAGTGTCCTGTCCATGGTAAGGGCACTGTCGCAGAAGCTCCTTGAAGCGATCCCAAGCTTCACAAACTGTCTCGGATCCAGACTGCTTGAAAGTCATCAACCCAGCAGTCAACTGACAAGTTCTTGAGATAGGCAAGTACTTCTCATAAAACTTCTCTGTCATCTGATCCCAAGAAGTGATAATGCCTGGAGGCAAGCGATGATACCATTTGATGCCTTTCCTGAAAGGCTGTTCGAAAATAAACATAACCTTGCATACTCCTCCAAACCAGGAACAAGACCCAAAGTGTCCAGATGAACCAAGAACCGGTGCACATGGTCTAACGCATCTGCAGGGTCTGCTCCAGAGAAACACCCAGCTGGATGATTGCGCACAGCAGTCGATTGATGTGATGGTTTCAACTTTTGCCACTCAGCAAGCAACTCAGCGGCCAACTGTGGCAGAACAACAGGGCTCCCTCTCGGAGTAGCAGGCGGTCTATTAATTGTACCCATCGTAGCATTATTCTGGCCATTTTCGATTTGAGGAATATTATCAGCCATGTCAAAATCTAGCTGCCTTCTCGCTCTCAGAGCCTCGAGGAAAGTCCTTTCAATCTCAGGATCGAAATTTGCTTCAGGAGGACCAAAGGAACGCGTTCTCCGCATCCACTAGGTACCTAAAATAGCAAAGAAGAAAGAAACAAAAGGAAATGGAATTAGAACTAAATAGAACAAGAGAAAGATAACAATAAAATAGAATAGAAAAAAATCAGAAATAAAAATAAAACAAAAACAAAGAAACAAAAAAAATGAAATATAAACTACGAAACAAAACTAGATAGATAAAATAAATAAAAACAAAACACAAAAATAAAGTTATAAATAAATTAAAACAAGAAAAGAAATAAATTAACAAAAAAAAACAAAAGAGCTACTGACAAAATAAACTAAAAATAAATTAGAATAAAATAAAAAACAAGAAAATGAAATAAAACAAAACAAATGACAACCAAAGTCAAGGACTAGACAAAAGTCAAGTCCCCGGCAACGGCGCCAATTTGCAAACGGGAAATTGAAGACAAGTAGAAATAACTAAGATAATTATCCTAGAAAATCTATAAATCTAAAAATACCCACGGGTTGCAAAAATAAATCCCGGTCAAAGAGTATAGTGAACTAGAAGCTACCGGGGTCGAATCCACGGGGACTTAGTAATTAAAATCTAATCCTAGAAAATAGCGAATTAAGAGGGTTGTCGTTTGTTTTGGTTTTTAAATTAAAAGTAGCAAGCGAGGAAATTAAATAAAAGTGTGTAGAAAGATTAATGAAGCGGAACCTTGGGTTCAGGGGAATTCTTTGCTAACTAGACTGTATAATTATTCACCAGTTAATCGAGATTTGGATTGACAAATTCTTTTTATCTCTTTAAGACTAAATCCTAGTCAAATTGAGCTCTTCTACCCATAACACATTAGGCCGAATCACAAACTAATGTCATACAAATACAAGGATTAAGCGCGAGAATTATTCTTACATCTGAAGGTCAAATTAATTAATCTAATCAATTTTTCCACAGATTAACAGGTTGCTATGACCTTTCTATCACTCACCGGTCAGATCCTGACAGAAATTCGCAAAGCTATTAATAAAAATCTGCAGTTTTTATTACAAGCGTAAATAAAAACAACAACCTGAACAATCCAAATAATTATCTCAATCAACCGGTAAAATAATCATATTATCAGTCTGACTACGAATCCCCCATCACCCAAGATTTAATCCTTTAGCCTAACATAATTAAAGAACAAACACAAGAACAGAGATTAGAATTCATCTGTGTGTCGATCTTCAAATTTGTCAGCAAAAAGGTTGAGCGGATGAATGAATTTGGAGCAGAAATCCTCTTCTCCGGTGTGTTGAAATGGTCACGGCGTGGAGAGAATAATAGAGGCGATTTGTGCAAAATGGGGATTGTTTAATGGATGCCTTTCACTTCCAAAGCCTTCCTTATTTATAGTCAAATTCAAGACTTTCTGTTTGTCCATTGATGGTTTCTTTTAGTCTCTTCAGTTTCATAAAATAAATAAAGACCTTCCAGTTCCTTTAAGTTTATGTATTCAATTGTCTTCACCCATTAATAACTCTTGGAAGGAAGTTTCTTTATTTATTTAACTTCATCCATCAATAGCATTGGAAGACTCTGGAGTTACCTGCGCGCTTCTCTCCAATTCTGCTTGTCCCTTTTTTTCTTTGTCGTTGCGGCAATATCATAGAAATATATATAATAAACGTTGTTCCGGACACAACTTTGATTGGGTCTAAATTATTCATATGAGCTCCGATTTGTTCCCTGTTTATGGCGTTGGAAAGCTTGTGAGGAGATCTATGCATTTCTACCATCATTTCCTACTTTAAACATATAAATTAGCATCAGTTATTGCCCAAAGTAAGAGTCATGAAAAGCATAGGATAAGTGTGAAAAGTGCATAAAAAGGATGCATAAATAAGAATTTAGCATCTATAAAACCCTATCAATTTCACACTTATCAATACAATACTACAGGTTATGTGTAACGTGACAAACTAATGAATTAAACTAATCTCGAACACGATTTAAAAAACCGAACAACTTAACTAGCTGGTTTACGGGGGTTAACTGTCGGGATATAGCGTTTATTCGGACATACCGAATTAAGTTAATCTTAGGGATTAACATGTAGCGTTATATATTTATTCCAGATACTAGAGCTATGAGGAGTACCGGGAGAGCGTGATAATACACACTAGTGTTTATTTCGGTACACGGTATGTTAATTGTGTGGTCTTTACATCCTAAGGGTTTCCTTGGGTTCAAACGGTATTTGTTTAAATTTCTTAAGAACGATATGTGTGATATGCATGAATTGTATGAATTAATTGCTCGACTGTCAAACGTTTATAATTGTGCGTGAATGTCTGTCGGACTAAAGTAATACCGATTATCACTCGACTTAAATACGAACAATTAGGAGAAGTCATTACTTATTAAAGTGCAACAAATATTACATTCATAATTAACCTAAGTAAAACACTTAGGAATGGGACTCGGGAATACCAATCTCTAGAGCATTGTTCTGGAACTTGAATATGACCTAGATTACTTCTAGGTGTTGTGTAAGACCTATAAGGCATCTGTATTAAACGAAATCTCCATAACCTAAGAATAGATCTTAGGTAACTGATTAAACCACTTAATCACCTGATGGAGAAATGTATATGATGAAATGGAAATCCAGCTTAGTTTTTGACTACTGGTTGCGTATAGTGATCACTAGAGTATAACACCCGGATCAGGTCTACTCTTGTTAAATTCCAACGAGCTAGAATGATCGTTGGTCAAAGTGTACTGTTGTTGGTACATGGCTATGGCCTTTTAATGATGCCTTTATTAGGCAAGAGGAAGTCCCGAGATCCATAAATCTTTGGCCGGAGGGCACTGCTCTTGGTGCACACAGGATGACTGTCTATTGAAAGATAAATACGGGTTGCCCTAACATGACACCCAATTGAGTATATACACGGTAATAATTAACGAGATTTGAAGGCCAAGTGGAAAGTACTTCGCTAAAAGCAACCTTCGCATTTTATCGTTCTTACTCGTTGTCTTTCGATATGCAATGTATGCTTGTGAAATGTATTGTTGTATTGAATGAATTGTTAGGTTTTTACTCACACAATTTACTACTTTCATTAAAAACTGTAAAATGAATCAGCATGTAATTAACCTTATGTCAAGATGGCTACAATGACTTAAGTGACCTAGAGGGTCTTATGATTACACTTTAGCATATTCAGCGTTTCACTGAGCCTATCACCCTATTACAGGGACTTGATTGAGTGATGAAGCCGGAGTGCGGGACCTCGGGTAGAGGACTTTTATTTGTGTTATCGCACTTCTCGGACTTATGTCGTATTATTACACTACGTTGTAAACTTGGGATTTGATTTAGTTGCTTACTAGTCGTTTGCATTCGGATTATGGATTTAGCTATGTATATGATGTAGTAGATATCTCAGATCATCACAGCGGTTATTGGTTGTTTATTATGTAAAATGTTTGCTTCTTTACTCACATGGGTGAGTAATGGCACGTGACACCCGAGTGAGGATGATTGTACTTATTTTTCATTGCGACGCGTTTTTAATTATGCTACAAGTGTGATTAATACGAGATTAACAAGATGGGTGTTACACAGACCTCTATTTATTTGTCACTTCAAAGTATTTGGGTGCCAATGTTTCATTCTTCATAATGGTAAACATGCCACAAGCAAGTTTGATACACAAGGAGATGAAGGAGTATTTTTGGGTTGCTCCATGACTAGCAAAGCATATTGTGTATTGAATAAACACACCCTTGTTGTGGAAGGATCCATTTATGTGCGCTTCGATGAGACTAATTTTGGGTTTCGTAACCCACACAACATCGGTTCTGAGCTGAGCATTGATGACTTTTTGGGATCTAATGATTCAGACTCAGACTCCATACTTCCTTCACCTTAGATCTCCCCCAATACATCACAAGTTGGATCCACTGCTACTCTGTCTTCATCTCATAAACTCCTATGGGTGTTGATGATATCCCCCTACAAACTGAATCGGATACGTCAAATGGATCAGATAATAATCTAAGTTCACCATCAAAGGGATATATCACCTCACCAGTTATTCCACCACGTCATGCCCCTAGAGTTACACTTGATAATCTTCTCTCAGACTTGAACTCAGGAAGAGCCACTCGCAATTCACTTTGAAAATTATGTGCTCATGAAGGTTTCCTCTCTACGGTTGAGCCTCGAAATATATAGGACGCCCTCACGGACTCTGACTGGATTCAAGCTATGCAAGAAGAGTTGAATGAGTTTGTAAGAAATGACATATGGACACTAGTTTCTCGACTGAGTCACAAGGAAATTATTTGCACAAGATGGGTGTATCGGAACAAACTCGATGCTGATGGACATGTTGCATGGAACAAAGTTGGGTTGGTGGTTCAAGGATATAATCAGAGGGAAGGTATTGATTATGATGAAACGTATGCTCCTGTTGCATGGCTGGAAGCTATACGAATGCTAGTGGCTTTTGCTTCCCATAGAGCATTTCCTCTATATCAAATGGATGTAAAGTGTGCATTCCTAAATGGCTACATCGATAAGAAAGTTTATATTTCTCAACCACCTGGGTTTATTGATTAGTCTAAACCTAATGATGTTTATCTTCTAAAGAAGTCTGTTTATGGATTTAAACAAGCACCTAGGGTCTGGTATGCTCGTCTCACTACATATTTACTCCAGCAAGGATATACACGTGGTCAGGTTGATAGTACATTGTTTCTCAAATCTCATGACTCAGATATTTTATGGTGCAAATTTACGTTGATGACATTGTGTTTAGATCCTCTTGCCTAGAATAATCTAGGTCTTTTGAAACTGTTATGACTAACGAGTTTTCAATGAGCAGTATGGGAGAACTTACGGTTTTCCTTGGACAACAGATTCATCAGACCAAGACTCACACCTATGTTTGGCAAGGGAAATATGCTACTGAATTGATTACCAAGTTTGGTATTGACTCCGCCAAACCAATGACTACACCAATGTCTAGAGTCATCAAACTTGGTCCTTAATCTCATGCTGAAGCTACCAACCCTACTGCATACTGTGCTATGATTGGATCCCTGATGTACCATACTACTAGCTGACCAGACTTGCTATACATTGTTTGTTACTATGCTCGTTTCCAGGCTGACCCACACATTCCTCATCTTCAAGAAGTGAAACGAATATTTCGTTATCTAAAAGGTACCACTAACCTTGGTTTGGTTTATCATGTAGGATCGTCTTTCACTCTACGAGCTTTCACAGGTGCTGACTTTAGTGGCTCCCTCACTGATCGCAAGAGCACATCTGGATGCACTCTACTCTTTGGTACAAGTCTAGTGCCCTGGTTCTCCAAGAAACAATCCTTGGTAGCACTTTCCACCACTGAAGCTAAATAAATTGCAGCTGCTACATGTTGTGCTCTAGTCATTTGGTTGCAATTTCAATTAGCGGACTACAGCATGCCTCAATCTACTGTTCCCATCTACTGTGATAATCAATCAACTATTGCACTATCCAAGAATCTGGTGCAGCACTCACGGACGAAACATATTGAGATACGTCATCACTTTCTTCATGATCAAGTAGAGAAAGGCACTGTCGAGTTATTACACTGTTCCACCGATCAGCAATTGGCTGATATTTTCACCAAACCTCTCTCGGGAGATATTCACTCGCCTCAGTCTAGCATTGGGCATGGTTAATGTCGATTAAGGTCCACTCCTTTTATTTTCCATGTTATTCTATTTAGTGTTTTTCAAACTTGGTACTTAGGAATGAGTGGATTGTGTCATTTATAGTTATTTCATTTCAGAGTGAGGTTTCCCATTGGATGTTATGATACATGTAGTGGCTGATCTTGATCAATCTTATAGTTGGAACATTTTCTATTTTGTTTACCACTTTCAACTGATTCTTTGCATAATTACTTATATGTTGTCCACTTTCTTTTAAATTAAAAAAAATACAAAAAAAAAACACGTCATCTACAATCACCATCCACTTTCTTTTCCCACTCCTTTACGTTTTGTCAGTCGTTCTTTTTCTTCCTCTCTATGTGTCAGTCCAAACCCCATTTTTTTGCCCGTTCTTCCTTCTTCTTCCTTCCACCTTCCATGTTTCTTTCGCTCTATGTTTGCCTCAACCATGGATATTGTACCCTATGACCCAGCTTTTGCTTACCAATAACTTTTTGCTATAATTTCTCCTCATTTTCTTGTTCCTTCGGAGACACCCCGAATCTCGATTGACTCCAGTCTAATTTTTCCCCAACCGGAACATCTCCTTCCACTCGCCATTATACTTCCGCCATTACACCTACCTGCTCCACCACCAACTTCTGCTTCACCTCCCAAGAAATGAGGAGATGATTTTCCCCCTTACGAGGTTCCCTTTGCTGAATTGTCCCCTATCTCTGATCCTTCACCACCCAGTTCCCCTTTGATGACCCCTGCTTCATCTCCACCACGGTCAACTCCTCATCGAAACCTAAAAAAACATTCCTGTCCCTCATCAGCTGCTTCTCTTCGCCGACAACAGTCTCTCCGGCCCCGTTGTTCTCAACCTACACAACCCACTACTATCCTGTCGCACCCTGCTGCTCTCCAACTACGATGAGGTTCCTCTCTAAGTTCTACAATGACGTAAGCGATATGCGGCATCGACTCAGCATGCATCCACCTCGAAACGCTGCTGCTGCTGCTGCATTTCTTCAACAATTTCTTCTTTAGCTACGGCTTCCGACGGACTACCTCAGGCTGCATCCTTTGATTCTACTCCATCCAACTCGGATTGGTCTGGTAACACATTTCCTTGTTATCCTACCTTTAAATCAGAGATTAAGAATGCCCATATAGTCGTGGGGAAGAGGGTAAACTGTGCTTGGCTACGTAAAAATTGTCTGTCCGCTATGGCTAGTTGCTTGTAAGCACAAGGCTGGTCTTCTGTATTTGAACTGAGTATACATCTTTACTGGGATGTTGTTAAGGAATTCTATATAAATTTAGGCTTTGAGGATGACTATCTTGCAAAATCGAAGGTTATAAATGTTGACATTGAAATCAATCCAGAAGTTCTTGCTGTTATTCTAGAGATTCCAACTGAGGGTGTCAAGGCCTTTTCACGAGAAATAAACACTTTTGCTAAGGAACAGATGACGGATGAAGAGTTGTTTAGTTTCTTTGGCATTGAACCAGAAACCAAGAAAATCCGTTCTGCTCCTCAACGTATGTTGGATGTTATTGGTAGCTTACTGCATATGATAGTTTATCAAGGAATTGCTCCCCAAAATGATCAACGTGGGACTATTACCTTTCTCGATGTATGTCTCATGTGGTGTTTAATTCAGAAATATCCGGCCAACTTACCACATTTCATCATGTTTCATATGTATCATGCAATTACCCAATGCACCACATCTCTGTCCTATGCTACTTGGTTGACCAAAGTCTTTGAATATTATTCTATGGATCTCTCCAATGAGGCAGCCAAACCACTGGATCACAATCATGAGTTATCTAAAACCACTCTGGCCAAGATGGGACTTGGACTAGTAGGTAACCAGTGGGGTGGTGAAATAACCTCCCAAGGCAGTTGCAGGAATATCAAAGAATCTTGCTTCGGTCCCTAGTCAGCTCCAAGAGATTTTGAAGATTGTGCAGGTTGTTGAGAAGCGTTTGGCTCATCTGGAGAAGCATATAGGGGTGCGACGTTATAAATTTTAAGCCTGTTTCCTCGAACTCATTTTTTTGTTTTCTTTGTCTGCTGGCACACTTAAACAATTTCCTATGTTTCTTTTCTACCTTCAGTTGCTCTGTTGTTGCTATGTTTTTACCTTTGGGATATTATGCTTTTTGGTTGCATCTAGTGACTTATGGACGGTTTTCCTACGCTTAAGATTGTATAAAAGGCCACTACGTATTCTCTGCATACCATTTTACAATTCGTGAGTATTTAGTTCAACACCATTTTTTATTGTGCAAAAGGGGGAAGTATGGTGAATACTCAGATTTGGTCTAACATCACTTATTTATGCACAAAAGTATAGATTTTTTTGTTTAAGGGGGAATTCTATACTTCAGGGGGAATGCGGTCATCGTATCACCATGCCAAGTTTGCACACATCAAAAAGGGGGAAACTGTAAATGCATATATTCTATATACTTATAGTTTCTTGATGTGTGGCAAACCAGCGATTTGTCATCCTTACACTCAGCGAGTGTAATTCCGTTGATTTTGCATAATCTACAAACAAGACTTCAACGTTTCAGCTTTATAAGATTTATTATTTGATAAATATTAGATTGTTAAGATCTGGTGTTAGTGAATTAGTTAGAAAATTTGTTTAGACTCGGGTAAAGAACTATTCTAGGGAATTCATCTCGGTTGTTAAGATTGTCTTTTGTGTTTAGTATATAAACTTGTATAGGTTTGTTAGACGGGTATCGCTTTTACCGAAAAACATTTGAGCACGGCTCATTCAACCCAAGTCCTAAGTAAGTGAGAGTACCATCGTATTTAGGTGATCGTGTTTAGTCTAAGGTCTTAGACTTGAGTGTGATTGTTCATAGTGTTGAACAGATCAGGTGAGGAGTTTTTCATGCTATTAATAAGAGATTAGTAGCTGAGTTTTCTTCGATAACATTGTCTCTTTCGTCCTATACATTGTCTCATAGTTCAGCCTTGTACTGAACCTTCTAGGTAGATATATCACGAACTTACACTTGGTGAAACGAAATCCCCCAAACCGTGTCCAACAATCCTGAAGTATATGTGTAAGAGAGGTGACACATATAGGGATTACCGAAAACAGGCGAACCAGTAGGCAACGCTCAAAGGTGAGGAAAATACCATTAACAATGAAGGAATCCATAGCGAGATAAGAGAAAACGATGGTGTTGAAGAGAACAAGACAGGCTGAAGCAGTGAGCTATAACTAGAATGGGCTTAGAGAGGAACATGCAAGACCCCTGCATCCCAGGCCGATAAGATTTATACGCGAAATGGTCTGGAGATGGACGAGAGAAACCAGGGGGACGCCACTCTGCCAAGACTGAGATTTGCATGCTGATAAGATTGTAGAAGAAGTAGATAATATTGATAGGAATTAGAGAGGTACAAGTACGCTCTCTACCGAAGAATCCTCTAAGAGGCCAGATTACATTCAATTCATCGATGTTGTTGCTTACACCTAGGGGTGCCCAAAAAAACCCGTTACCGCGGTACCGTACCGAAACCTGTTTATACCGTACCGTCTAAACTGTTAACTGTACCGTCTTTGGTGGTACGGTTAACTGTACCGTTATTATTAGACATATGCAGTTCAGGTAACGGTATGTAACATAACCGCGGGTTAACCAGTTATATATATAACTATATATTTATATCTACATATAGTTTTCAATTTTGGTTTTTGATATTTTAATATTATTTACTATGTGCTAGTCTTTTGTATATCATTTAACTTATATTTTGATAACTTGAACAAAGATAATCTAGAATCTAGAAAAAAAAACACTCCTTATATATGACGTAATATAATATGTGCATTGAAGAGCAAGGTAAGCATTATAGATAGTGTATATTGTAATTATGTTTTGTTAAATCTTTTGAGATATATTTTGCTATCACTTAGTTGATAAAGCAGCTTGTAAATTATGTTGTTCGAATCTACGTGAATTGATTTTGTCCTATATTCTTGGATTGTTTCGTGTCATTGTGATTATAAATGTGCAGGTTATATATTATATAATGAATTTATTAGATGATTGAGCATTGTATAATGGTGGATTCAATATGTGTGTTAATATAAACGAATGCTTGGACATGATATGAAATGCTTGGTGCTTTCTAGTTTTTTTATTGTTTTTATTTGCTCACTTTTATCTAGTTTGTTATCATTACTCAAGGTTAATTATATAGAAAAAAATCTACACGCAGTTTCGGTTAACCTGAGCTACCGTACTGCTTTAAATGGTTGACCTGAATGCGGTTAACCGATGTAAATGGAATGGTAGCGGTATCAAATTTTTAAAAACCATATTACCCGGTTAACCGATATACGGTTAACCGCATATGCGGTTAACCTTACCATGAACACCCCTACTTACACCCACACTCCCTACTTATACTAACTTACTAGCCAAATTACTAATTCTATTCACACCATATTCAAACTACTAATAAATGCTCTCACTATATTCAAACTACAAATAAATGCTAAAACACTATATTCAAACTACTAATAAATGCTAAAACACTATATTCAAAATATAATAAATGCTAAGACACTATATTCATGGGAAAGATCAATTGGGAAAATTCGACAAAAGAAGTAATGAAGGAGTTTTCCTTGGATATGCCATGAATAGCAAGGCTTATCGTGTTTTCAACAAAAGTACTCTGATGGTTGAAGAGTCCATAAACGTTAAGTTTGATGAGAATAACTTTGGAGGCATAGCTGGTCAAGGAGTAATAGAGGATTGATTTCAAATCAAAGATGGAGAAACACCTCATGATGATGGTTCGGGAGCAGAATCGGAGGAAGAGCTTACTCAAACTGAGAATCCACTACCATCAGTTCAGAACTCAGAATTGCGTCCAACTGCACCAACAGATACTAGTACAGCTCAAAGATAGACAACAAAAGCGCCTCACCGACTGACAGCTAGAAATACTCTAGGCATAGAAATTAACAACATTCTGTCAGAGTTAAATACTGGGGTTCAAACTCGATCTACCACACAGAATTTATGTGCCTTCTATGGCTTTGTCTCCATAACAAAACCTAAGACCGTGAAAGAAGCATTGGAGGATGAGAGTTTGATCAATGCCATGCATGAGAAATTGAATGAGTTTGTGCGGAATGATATGTGGGAAGTTGTTGCTAAACCCGTAAACCAAAACATCATTGGAACTAAGTGGGTCTACAGAAATAAACTTGATTCAGATGGACAAATCTCCAGAAACAAAGCACGGTTAGTAGCTAAAGATTACAACCAACAAGAAGGCTTGGATTTTGATGAGACTTATGCTCCAGTTGTTCGTCTTGAGGCCATTCGTCTTCTAATTGCTTTTGCAAATTTGCATAGATTCACTCTCTATCAAATGGATGTGAAGTGTGCCTTCTTAAACGGACATCTCAAAGAAGAAGTATATGTTTCTCAGCCGCCAGGCTTTGAAGATATGGAAAAACCTGATCATGTGTATCGGTTGAAGAAAGCTTTGTATGGTCTTAAGCAAGCACCAAGAGCCTGGTATGAACGGTTGACATCCTTTCTTCTGAAACAAGAATTTTTTCGAGGAAAGGTTGATCGTACATTGTTCATCAAACAAAATGGGACTGACAAGCTTCTAGTACAGATTTATGTAGATGACATTGTTTTCGGATCTACCAGTCCAAGTATGACACAAGGTTTTACCTTCATGATGACGAAAGAGTTTCAAATGAGCAACATGGGTGAGCTCACATTTTTCCTTGGGCTACAAATCAGGCAGACAGCAGATGGCACGTATATTAGTTAGACAAAATACACATTTGAACTTTTGACCAAATATAAGTTTAATGAGTGTAAGTCAATGCTTACTCCAATGTCAACGACTCTCAGACTAGGACAGGAGACAGATGCAGAGCCCACGGATCCCACGGTTTATAGAGGGATGATTGGTTCACTTCTCTATCTTACAGCCAGCCGACCAGATATAATGCAAAGTGTGTGCTTCTGTGCACGCTTTTAGGCTCATCCAAAGTTACCACACGTTAAAGCCGTCAAACGTATCTTTCGTTATCTTCAAGGGACACCAGCACTTGGGCTATTATATACAGCTGAATCACTACCCACTCTTGTTTCTTACACGGATGCAGAATTTGGAGGCTCGCTCACTGATCGGAAAAGCACCATTGGTACCGCACAATTATTTGGTTCAAATTTGATAGCATGGTCTTCAAGAAAATAAGCGTCTATTATTCTGTCTACGACTGAAGCTGAATATGTTGCAGCTGCTGCTTGTTTTGCATAGATTTTGTGGCTCTATCGGCAACTTAAAGACTATGGCTTGTCCTTTATACCAGTCCCTATTTACTGTGACAACACAAGCATAATTGAGCTCACAGAAAACCCTATTCACCACTCTCGTTCTAAACACATAGATATTTGTCATCACTTTATCCAAGATCATGTTGAACACGGTACTGTCATCTTACTTCATTGTCCAACAGATAAGCAGGTAGCCGACATTTTCACCAAGCCTTTACCTAAAGATACCTTCGAGAAACTTCGGTTTGAGATTGGCACGGTTGACACTAAATGAGATACTCCTGTTTTCTTTTCTTTCTTGGGAAAATTCACGATATACCCCTGTTTTCTTTCGTAATTCACAATATACCCCTGTGTTTTTCGTAATTCAACTTTAAACATGCTTAAATGTTGTCCAAAATTGATGAAACTTTACATGGACGATGCTAAAGTGTTATATTTTGTCCAATATCAAATATGAAGTTTTTTAAGCTCACATGTGTCCTGTGGGACCCCATGAATATGCCACATGTTCATTGGGTCCCACAAGTCACATGTGAGCTTAAAATACTTCATATTTGATATTGGACAAAATATAACACTTTAGCATCGTTCATGTAAAGTTTCATCAATTTTGGACAACATTTAAGTATGTTTAAAATTGAATTACGAAAAACACAGGGATATATTGTGAATTACAAAAGAAAACAGGGGTATATGGTGAATTGTCCCTTCTTTCTTTTGTGTTGTCTCTTATTTTAGTTACTTTGACATCGTCGGTTCAGAACTACAGTCTTTATTTTCTTTCATTTTATGTGTTGAGTATGTTAACAACTGTTTCATAACTCTGTTATTACGGTTCTTGATGAGTCTTTACATAATCAACTACTTGGATTTTTGTTAATAAGTTTCGTGTTTGTCCAAGTAGCGCTTACAGTTCTGAGATCATAACTGAAATACGAATGATTAATTTGGGAACCTCTTTTACACTCCGGAAATAAAGTTATTTATGAAGTATGTATCTAGTGACACGTTTGTATTCAAGAGATGAACTGGGTTTGATGGATAGATTAGTGGTATGAACAAGGCAAGAGATTCCGCTACTCATAGTTTGGTTATAAAACAATAGAATTGGCCTCCTTCATCTGGCTATTAAGTCTCTGAGGATGCCTTATCATCTAACTTCCTAAGGGTAACTACTATGGGCAAGTTGACCCAACGTCGTTACAAAGATGAGGAGTAAAAGTCAAGCCCCTATTTAAAATATACTATAACACCAAAAGCAAAAGTTCTTGTGATCAAATGAGTAGACTATGAGTATAAATCTGTGGCGATGAAAGGTTAAGTGGAATAAGACTTTACTTCTCGCCTCTTGTCTATTCAATGGAAAGTGAAAGGCAGGAAGAGATCATTCTACAATACAAACGTGCCACTTCAGATTTTTTTTTCTTCTTTCAAACACAGAGAGTGGAACGTCTCAACTTACTCAGATGTATTACTTGATTTCCTTGGATAAAACACTGAATCACTTAACTTATCTTTGAACATTGTACTCTGTAAGTCTCATTTCAGAACTAAGATAGTGAGTTAAGCAACGATCTGATACATTCCCTTCGCCCGCTCTTTAAAAAAAAACAAAAACAATTTTTTTAAAAAATTTCCCACAGATACAAATGTTTAGTATTCTTCATACTTCCTATCTTTCATTGTCAACTCTTACGTGCTCAGATTTTCGTAATTCCTCCATTCCGTTTTCAAACAAACTTCTCACTGGTGTCAGCTCTCATTATCTTGAATCACACTCGAACTTCCAAAATCACCTACCATTGATTCTTTTGAACAACTACTCATTGATGAAGATGTTCAACCAATTTCTGTCGAGAAACCTGTTGATCAAGAAGTTTCTCAGCAAATCCCAGACTCCACTTCAAAACCCTCACCCGAGGTAAATTCTCCAAACCCTAATGACGAGGAAACGGTGTTGAGTGACAATGAATCTTCCGCAACTCCCACTGAAGCGGAATTACCCTCTTCACCAACTGTTACCACCCGACGTCGATTATGGCATCGATCGAAGAAAGCATCATCTAGAGTTGAGCGTACTTCTGAGACTCAGCCGAAGCGCAAGATCGTCGATTCTCCCATCCACCAGCCTCTGTCTTGGAAGCAAATGAAACCTGTTGGTAAACCTCTGTCCAGAACAAAGGCGAAAGAATACAATCTTAAAAGATTGCAGAATCCAGGTCGTTCTTTTCCTCAGAAACCTATTTTTGGTTGGTCTTTACTTGAATCTGACATAGTTTCTGGAAAACTGATAGACTATGACTGGCTTGCAAATAACTCTCTAGAATCTCTAGGAGACATCTTGAAATTTCAAAGGTGGGATAAATTGTTCAAATCCAAAACTGTGTATTACCCGGAATACCTATTTCCGTTTATTCAAAACATGGAATTTGTTCCTCCTTATGAATTCAAGACTGAAGTAGCTGACAAGAAAATGATTATTTCCCCTGCATGGCTAGCGATGATTTTGGAAGTCCCATTAGATGGTCTGGCTGAGTTTAACTCACAAAAAATAGATGTAGCGTCCCATACTGATGTAGTGAATCATTTTGCCTTATCTCGTGTGAGTTCTAGGCTCAAGCATTGCACACAAAGGGATTTGGAAATCTTGCCACATCTTTTATATCTTATCACTTACCAGTGCATTTTTCCACGATCGGATATGCGGGACAAGGTCACACATGTAGATCTTGTAGTTATGTGGTGTCTTGATAAGAAAATCCAACTGTCCTTGCCAAGAATCATCATATCTCATCTGAGGACCGTTATCAATAGTTCAAAGACATCAATTCCCTACCCGTTCTGGTTGACTAAAGTTCTTCAGCATCATCAGATTCCCTTAGAGGATGCCTACTCCTTCTCGACTCAACCAACAAGCTATCTAGCTCTGCCCACTCTCTCCAAAATGGGATTGGAACTCTCAGACTCCGGCTGGCAACTTAAACAGATAGGACAACAAGATACAAAGAATGTCAAGTCGCCTGCTTCAGATCAGGCGTTGCATCTTCTAGTTCAGTTAGTCCTAAACTCTGTGGTGGCTCTAGAAAAGCGCCTGCTGGAACGAATCAATAGAATGGAGGATAAAGTGGATTCTCTAATGCTTGTGGCCAATTCAAGTTCGGAACCTTCCGAAAAATTTTAGTGTTCATGTGGATTGCATCCTACCCTTCCCCCTGGTTAACAACTATTATGGATAGTTAATTCATATTTTTTCTCTTTACTGGAAGTTCTTTTTGATGTGGTAAAAGGGGGAAATGTTTGGAAGTCTTAAAATTTCTCTTTCTCAAGTTTAGACTGATAGCTCTTTTGTGACTAAGGGTGAAAGACTCCTCTAGATTTTGATCTTCTAATTTGTTTCTGTTAATATTTTGGTTTATTTTCAGTTCATTTGCGACATTATCCTTGAACATGATGTAATTCGTTTTTGTTTCATTTATGAACTGTTATGATCTTACTGTCTTTACCTCTTGTCATGAATTATTTAATGCTTAAAAGCTGGTGAGTTTTAGATTGAGTACAGGATAAGTCAAAGGATATGTGAGATTTAGGGGGAACAGCTGACAGATGATCGAACCCTCACGTGGGGTGCCATGGTACAAGACTCAGGGGGAATCAATTCCAAAATTTGGAAAGATCCGTCATTCAGTTCAAGACTTCAATAGTTTGCCGCATCAAAAAGGGGGAAACTGTTGATGCTATTTTGATCAGCAAACTAAGCTCAATACTGAAGTCTACGATAAGATTAATTCCAAGACACGCTCATCAGTATTGAACTGAGAAAACTAAGGGAGAAGATAGAATATCTCAACAAGATTTTATATATCTGTTAAAGATAAATAAAATCTTAGATAATAGGTTGTAATTTGATCTTCGATATCTATATATGAGATTGTAAATCTAGGGTTAGACGTTACGCTTTATGAGGCAAATAGAAAGAGATATACGGGCGAGAGAGAAAGATAGAGAATTCAAGGAGAAGCGATTCACAAGCTTGTCACTAGGGTCAAGGGTTAAACAATCTGAAGTTTCATACTGGGTAGAACTTCAGATAATAGAGGTTGAGGGAGATATACTTTCTTAACGTGAATTGAGTTGTGCTCGTAAGGCTGTAGAAAAGAACCATCTCTACGTGTAATACTTGTATTAGGTGTGATACGTGATTATAAATAACAGTCGATTGGATTTTACTGTTATCTATACTAGTTTATTGTTCTTCGTCAGTTCCATACTCACTCGGTAGGAATCAACACTACTGTAAGTGGGAAAAATGGTCGTCAAACGTCTTGTTGTACACTAATATGTCGTCAAAGAATACCAAGATAAACAGCCTCAAGAAAGGTCTGAAAATTTCATTCATCAAGGATTGAAAAGAGGCTGGAGCGTTCTTGAGACCAAATGGCATCACGAGAAACTCGTAATGTCCCTCATGAGTCCGGAAGGCGGTCTTTTCCACGTCCTGCTCTGACACGCGAATCTGATGATAACCTGATTTTAAATCCAATTTGGAGAAGACAACAGCCCCATTTAATTCATCCAATAGTTTGTCAATTGTTGGAAGAGGGAATTTGTCCGGAATTGTGATATTATTCAACGCACGGTAGTCCACACCGAATCGCCAATCGCCCGTCTTCTTCTTAATCAGTAACACCGGGCTAGAAAAAGGACTAGTACTTGGTCGTATAAAGCCTGTTGTCCTCAGTTCTTCGACAATCTTCTCGATCTGATCCATTTGGTAGTGAGGATACCAGTAAGGGCGAATATTTGGTGGTACCGCCCCTTGCTGCAACGGGATCTGATGATCATGGAACCGCGCAGGAGGTAAGGAGTCCAGGGGCTGGAACACTTCAAGAAACTCGTCAAGAACTCGTTGTAACTTCTGTTCTTCGGATGGATTTAACACTTTGGAGCTCAGAAACTTCTCAGAATGTAAGGAATCGGGAAAACAGAACCAACCATCTCCTCCTTCCTCTAAAGCTTGTAAGGATGGCTGAACTTCAATTCTGGAAAAAGAGCACGAAGGGTTTCCCAAGAGTTCCACCCACTTACCAGCCCACCAAAAGGATATTGACAGAGTACTCCAATTGATCACAGTATCACCTAGTCTAAAGAGCCAATCGATGCCCCCAGAATAACGTCCACACCCGTTATTGGAAACGGAATACAATCTATGAAGAATTCAGTCCCACTGAGGTCTAAGGTCAAATTTTTGCATATCCCGGCCCCTTCCCAAATTCAGTAGCTCTGTTACCTACTGTCACTCCAAAACACGAAGAATCATCAACTGGGAGATTCCACTCCTGAACTAGGTTCTCCCAAATGAAATTGTGGGTTGCTCCACTGTCGACAAGAATCACTATTGTGCCCCTGAAGAAACCCCACTAATTTCATGGCTGTGCACACAGGGATACCCATCAACGACATGAGAGATAATTCAGCCCTAAACAAGGAAGGGATTGCCGTGAGGTCATCACCCTCAGGAATGAACTCATACGCTTCTTCCTCCCGTCCAAGTTGTTGGTGAGAAGAAGTTGCAAACCAGCAGTCTGCATCTGTGTGTTGGAGCCCATTTTTCGCCGCATTTGAAGCAAAGCCCCATCTAACTTCGCCTCTGCATCTCTGCGTCTGGGACGCGCCTGAAATTGGACAGCCGTCCTGATGTTACCGTTGACACCGCAAACCCTGTCGATGAGGTGAAAGAGAAATTAGGGTTATGGTTCCCTTTGGGAATTTCCCTAATTTTATCGAACCGGTCACTAGCTGCAGATGAGACCGGTTTTATGAAACTTAACCTGGTCATACGTGGGCTGGGAAAAGACTTTAACTCCTGTTGAATGACAACTTCTCTCCCCCACCGCCTGAGAGACACTCGTTCTTTTCCTCGATCTTACGCGCGATCTTCATCATCTCCCTCAAGTTTTGGGGAGTGTACATCGCCAGTTTTGCAGAAATAGCAGTGTTTAGGCCATTCTTAAAAATTCCCCTCGAAACCGTGTCAGGGATGTCAGGGAGATGTGCGGAGTAGAACTCGAAGCGTCGATGGTACTCCTTCGCCGTCCTGGTCTGTCTCAAGGCACAAAGGAAGTCCATCCTATCCCCATTGATGGAAGAACCAAAATGCTCCAGTAAAGCCTACTGGAAATCTTCTCAATCGAGAAAACCTTCCCGGTGCTTCATCCACTTGAACCAGTGCAAGGCATCTTCTTCCATACAAATCCCGGCTGCTTGTACTTTCTCTGCGGTCGCCACCTTGTTGAGAGTGAAGTATCTCTCTGCCCGATAAATCCATCCTTGCTGGTTGAACATGAAATTCCCTCTGAGCCGCGCCCCCTCCAGACTCTCGCTGGAAATTCCCAGATCGTCGGTCCTCACTGCCCTCCGAGTTTCCTGACTGCAACAATTGAAGGATGCTTTGAATGTCCTTCTGCATGGTCTCCACTTTCACCTCAATTTCCCCTACGCGAGCGTTTATAGTGAACAAATCGCTCTACGAGTCCTCAGTGCCTTGAGTTTCTAAATTCCTTGTTACCACCATCACGAAATTGCCAGAATCGGGCTTTGATGCCAAAATGATAAGATTGTAGAAGAAGTAGATAATATTGATAGGAATTAGAGAGGTACAAGTACGCTCTCTACCGAAGAATCCTCTAAGAGGCCAGATTACATTCAATTCATCGATGTTGTCGCTTACACCCCCACTCCCTACTTATACTAACTTACTAGCCAAATTACTAATTCTATTCACACTATATTCAAACTACTAATAAATGCTCACATTATATTCAAACTACAAATAAATGCTAAAACACTATTCAAACTACTAATAAATGATAAAACACTATATTAAAAATACTAATAAATGCTAAAACACTATATTCATACTACTAATAAATGCTTACACTATATTTAGACTACTAATAAATGCTAACAGTAAAACCAAATCTTTCCAAATCTCCTAATCTCCTACTACCCGCTATCCTTGCCTTTTCCTAGCATAGACTTTCCCATAAAACTTATCCTTATCAATCATAACACATGCCAAAGTCGTAGATTTTGCTCTGCCGAATGTCTTTCAGTCGGATATTCAGCAACCACGTAAAGGAAGTGTAATGATTGTAATTATTACTCTCTTCATGCGGTGGCGGGCTTTAGGAAACGGTGGAATAGGGTTGGTCTGCAGCCGGGATTAGATGGACTTCGTGCATGAAAGGAGGGCCAGAGTGATGGGAATGAGTCCCAAGAGAGGAAGTCACAAAGGCACCATTTGGCAAGACTAGAGAGAATAAGAGTTTAATTTATACAAAGTTCATGGCTAGCGTAATCCAGAATGATCGATTCTGAGACAAATCATTGAATTCACTAATTAATTTCATAGATAGAAGTAGCTTGACCGGAATTCTTCCGTATATATGCGATTGAACTTGCTGCAACATGAGAGGACATACTAGCTTTGAATGCTATCTCGTTATGACTAACAAGTGAGGGAAGACTAGAACAAAAAGATAATTAATAATGGCAAAGTGTTTCCAATTTGAAAGAACTGGTGTAAGACATGTATGGTAGTGTATGTGTGTCTTTGAGCTGTATCTGTATGATCGTATCTTGACCCATGGTGGTTTCCTACACCACCCATGTAGACCAGTTGCTGGTGTTGTGGAAGCGACTGGGTAAGAGAGTAAATTATTGTACTAGAAAATCACTCCGTACAGGAAAATTCCCAGGTCGTGGTAGGGTCACAATGGTCCCGCTTAAGAACCACTTCCTTAGACAGAATTTCCTTACTGTAATTTCTTAGCACAATAAAGCACTACAAAATTACCCACAAAAGCTGCTAAATAAAGCTATAAAAGGGACACCGGGAATTTTACGAGGTTCAGCGAATTTGCCTACTTCCTCGGACACTACCAGAAATCTCTTATTTATACTTTAAGAGATATAGAGAGAAGAGATTACAATTTAGCATTCAGAAGAAATTACTAATTGTTGGGATGATTAAGAAGTGAGGTGAGCACTTCCTTTAATAACAAAGGAAGTGCTCCTTTGTTTTGCCCATTCTCGATGTGGGATGAAACCACATCTCACAATTCTCCACCTTGGTTTATCCCACTAACCAAAATAAACTCTCTTACAAACCTACTTAGTAGTGTCTACAATTGCGCCTTTAGGCGCCATCTCCAATATGCAGGATGTTGGTCAAGTCCAAGCAATGTTTGAACTTGACTGCGGTCACCACCTTGGTCATCATGTCTGCAGGATTCTCAGTCGTCCGGATTTTCTGAACAAGAATATCCCCTTCTTCGAGTATCTCCCGCACAAAGTGATAGCGAACATCAATATGCTTCGTCCTTGCATGAAGAACTTGATTCTTTGCTAAATAAATAGCACTCTGACTGTCACAGTGCACCGTGATGTGCCTCTGACCAACTCCCAAGTCTTTAAGCAACCCATGAAGCCAAATACCTTCCTTCACAGCCTCTGTCAGAGCCATGTACTCCGCCTCAGTCGTAGACAAAGCAACTGTAGACTGCAAGGTATATTTCCAACTTACTGGTGCCTTGGCTAAAGTAAACAAGTAACCAGTAGTTGATCGTCGCTTATCCATATCACCAGCATAGTCGGAATCACAATATCCAACCACATTTGGACCACCTGTAACATTCTTCTCAAATAGCAGACCAATATCCACAGTACCTTGAATATATCGTAAAATCCATTCACAGCTTGCCAATGATCTCTGCCAGGATCATGCATATATCTGCTCACAACTCCAACTGCTTGTGAAATGTCGGGCCTTGTACACACCATGGCATACATTAAGCTACCAACTACTTCTGCATATGGGACTCTAGCCATATAGTCTCTATCTTCTTTAGTCTTTGGAGATAATTGGGCATTAAGCTTCAAATGAGGAGCAAGCGGGGTACTCACAGGTTTTGTATTGTCGTTAATACCAAAACGTTGTAGCACCTTCTTCACATATTGCTCCTGGGACAAACAAAGCTTGCCTTTCTTTTTGTCTCTGCTAATTTCCATCCCGAGAATCTTCTTGGCTTCTCCCAAGTCTTTCATTTCAAACTCTTGAGCTAACTGAGCCTTCAATCTATCAATATCTGACTGATTCTTTGAAGCTATTAGCATGTCATCAACGTACAAGAGTAGGTAGATGTAAGACCCATCATGTAGCTTGCACAAATATACACAGTGGTCATATTTGCTTCTTGTGTACCTCTGCCCTTTCATAAACAAATCAAATCGTTTGTACCATTGCCTTGGAGATTGCTTCAGCCCGTACAATGATTTGTTCAACTTACAAACCCAATCTTCTTTACCACGAACCTTAAATCCTTCTGGTTGAGTCATATAGATCTCTTCCTCCAGATCGCCATGTAAGAACGCGGTCTTCACATCAAGTTGGGCTAATTCCAAATTCAGCTCAGCTATTAACGCCAACAGAATTCTGATGGAGGAATGTTTCACTACTGGAGAAAATACCTCATGGTAATCAATTCCCTCCTTCTGTGTGTACCCTTTTGCCACCAACCTAGCCTTGTAGCGGACACTGTTTTCACCTGAAGTTCCTTCTTTGTTTGCAAACACCCATTTGCAACCAATTGCCTTTTGCCCTTTGGTAGTTGTGCCAACTTCCACGTGTTGTTCTTGTGAAGAGAATTCATTTCTTCTTCCATGACACCTTTCCACTCCTTACTTTCCGAGTTTTGATTTGCTTCTTTGAAAGTTGATGGTACCCCTTCATCTACAACTGGAAGTGCATAAGCCACCATATCCGCATAACGATCAGGTTTGCGGATCTCTCTTCTGGGTCTTTCTTCTGCAATCGGATGTTATTCTGCTGTTGGAGCTTCCTCATTTGACTCATCTACTCCTCGAGAGTCACTATCATCTCCAACCAATGGGTTTACAAATATCTCCTTCTCGAACTCCACCTTCTTTGGTGCTTTCTCCACCTGCTTCTGAGTTCCCTCTGTCTGGATGGAGTCTACTGTCACCTTCTGCCACAACGCAGATTCATCAAAGGTAACATCTCTGCTAATGATTGTCTTCTTTGCTTCTAGACACCACAACCGGTATCCCTTTACCCCAGACGCAATCCCCATAAATAGAGCCTTCTTTGCCCTTGGGTCTAATTTTGATTCCTTCACATGGTAGTAAGCCACAGAACCAAACACTCGCAAAGAACTATAATCAGTAGCTGGTTTTCCAGACCATGACTCAAGCGGTGTCTTTCCACCAATAGCCGATGACGGTAACCGGTTCACAATATGGCTGCAATATGTTACTGCCTCAGCCCAAAATTGTCTACCCAGCCCAGCATTTGACAACATGCACCGAACCTTCTCCAGCAATGTTCGGTTCATTCACTCTGCCACTCTATTCTGCTGCGGTGTTTCCCTGACTGTGAAGTGTCGGACAATTCCCGCGTCTTTGCAAACCTTCAAGAATGGATCACTCTTGTACTCTCCTCCATTATCTGTCCGGAGATACTTGATCCTTTGACCCATTTGCGTCTCGACCGTCTTCTTCCATGTTAGGAAGATCCTCATCACTTCATCCTTAGTCTTCATGGCATACACCCAAACCCTTCGAGAGAAATCATCTATGAAGGTCACATAGTAGCGATTCCCACCCAAGGAAGGCGTCTTGGCGGGTCCCCAAACGTCAGAATGGACATAATCCAAAATACCTTTCGTATTATGGATGGCAGTGCCAAACTTCAATCTCTTTTGCTTCCCGAGAACGCAATGCTCACAAAAGTTTATTTTACAAGACTTCACACCTTTCAGCAATCCCTGCTTTGCAAGAATCTGTAAGGATTTCTCTCCAGCATGCTCCAGTCGCATGTGCCACAACTGAGAGTCACCGTTCTCCTTGGGAGCTGACACAACTGCTGTTGTTCCTACTACTGTACTCCCCTCGTAGTAATACAGATTGCTCCTTTTGGTGCCTTTTATCACCGTCAGTGCTCCGGAAACGATCTTTAGAACTCCATCTTTAGCGGCCCATGAGAATCCTTTCGACTCCAATTGTCCCAGAGAAATGAGATTTTTGGTCAAGTTTGGAACATGTCGAACTTCTCTTAAAACTCTAGTTGATCCTTCATGATTCTTCAACTTGATTGAGCCTATACCAATTGTTTTGCATGGGCTATTGTCTCCCATCAAAACGGTTCCCTCCTTTAGTTCTTTGTAATCAAAGAACCAATCTCGAATGGGTGACATATGGTAGGTTGCTCCTGAATCCAGAATCCACTCATCCTGGTTAATTTTTGAAGTCAATGCCACCAATGATAGTCCTGATCCTTCGTTGTTGTATTCAGCTACACATGCGTCTTGAACAGCCTTGCCTCTCTTCTGTTTTGGACAGTCCTTCTTCCAATGTCCCTTTTCTCGACAAAGGGCGCATTCATCTTTACCGAGCTTGGTTTTCGGTTTTGACCATCCTTTCTTCCCTTTTTCTGAGCGGAAGAACGATCTCTCACCACTAATGCTTCTGTTGATTCATCAGTACCAACCCTCTTTTCTTTTCTTCTCAATTCGTGGTTGTACAGTGCTGCAGTGACATCCTTCAGAGAGATATCGTCCTTCCCATGAAGTAGAGTTGTTTCCAGAAACTCATACTCACCAGGAAGAGATCCCAGCAACATTAAGGCCAAATCTTCATCTTTGAATGTCACATCCAAGTTTGCCAAATCAGCTACTAGTTGATTGAAACTGGTGATGTGATTATTCATCGTGGCCCCCGAAACATAAGAAAAGCGGAATAGTCTTTTCTTCATAAAAAGCTTATTTTGACTACTTTTCTTCATGAATTTTTCCTCCAGTGTCTTCCACAATTTACATGCTGAATTTTCTTTAGAGAATGCATATTTTTGTTCTCTTGACAGGCAGGAGCGAATTGTACCACAAGCTGCTCGATTCATAGCCTCCCATTCCTTCTCTTGAACGTCTTCGGTCTTGTCTCTTCAATGGCGATGTCAAGACCTTGCTGGAAAAGAGCGTCTTGGACTTCGCATTGCCACATGCCGAAATGGCCCGTACCATCAAATGTCTCCACCGAAAACTTAGCATTAGTCATCACCCTTCTTGACCAAATCAAGGAAGTTGATGACGTTGTCTTCGAGGGCGCCTTTGATTTGATGTCTGCCATTTCTGCTCCAATTTTTATTTAGCAGCACTTCGTCGTATCAATTATACAAAGGAACGTTTTTCTGATGTGGAAGATCAGCCTAGCTGCAACCACAGAGCATACTAAGACAGAACCTTGGCTCTGATACCACTTGTTGCGGAAGCGATGGGGTAGAGAGGTAATGCGATAGACTGCCTGGTAAGAGAGTAAATTATTGTACTAGAAAATCACTCCGTACAGGAAAAATTCCCAGGTCGTGGTAGGGTCACAATGGTCCCGCTTAAGAACCGCTTCCTTAGACAGAATTTCCTGACTATAATTTCTTAGCACAATAAAGTACTACAAAATTACTCACAAAAGCTGCTAAATAAAGCTATAAAAGGGACACCGGGAATTTTACGAGGTTCAGCCAATTTGCCTACTTCCTCGGACACTACCAGAAATCTCTTATTTATATTTTAAGAGATATAGAGAGAAGAGATTACAATTTAGCATTCAAAAGAAATTACTAATTGTTGGGATGATTAAGAAGTGAGGTGAGCACTTCCTTTTATAACAAAGGAAGTGCTCCTTTGTTTTGCCCATTCTCGATGTGGGATGAAACCACATCTCACAGCTGGTTGTATCGCTACTATGTAGCCCACCGATAAAAAAAAATTAATAATGGCAAAGATGGTACTTGACTACTGGTGACCATGATCACAAATCATATATATATATAGGGAAGTCAATCATCGATCCCATGCTAATTCGAACACATGAAGATGGAACTTAAAACTTGTGCTAGCTTAACTAATTTAGTCAGTGTCTGGAGAAAGGCGCTACAACATCATGAATTGCATGCTGTCTAGCTAAAGTGGAGCCAACTCTGGTGGGTCAAACTAATTAATTTGATATGTACCGTACCACAAAATGTTGAAAACGTTAGCTACCCGGCCCGGATATATAATACTCCCACTAATTAAGTTTTTGCATACCCTGTATTACACTAGTAAGTTGCAAGCAGTAGCAGTAGCAGTATTTGTTTGCCTTCCAAGTGTGAATTCTAAGTTGACGATGTTATCTGACGTTAAGGAAAACAATCTTGACATCGATTCAGTTGATGAGTACTGTTCCTGAGACAGCATTATTCCCTTCTTGTTGGTTTCCTTCTCTTCCTTGTTTATCTAAACACCACCAACACAACGCCAACCAGATAAGAATAAAAAATAAATTAATTATCAGCGTTTGTTTTGTGTTTTAGCTAGCTAGGTGCAGATAATTAAGAAGAAAATGAAATGAGGGCAATAAGTTACATGAATTTAGATATGTACCTTTGTCCCAGCAGAGAGTCTGAGTGAGTAGGAATCTGCCAATGCTCTACCTGCGTCCAAATGGCTCCAGCTGCTGCGCTGCCGTTGTTGTTGATCTCCATTGATGATGTTGACAAACCACTGGGTTTACAGAATTCAAAATACATTGTATTAGGTGGTAATCCATGGTAAAATTAAATTCACTCTACTTAATGAGTAAAAATGATAATATAGAAGAAGTTATTTAAGTAAGAACCTTCCACAATAGATGATTTTTTAAAAAATATAGGAAAAAAACTAGCAAAATAAGCTCTTAACCTTAGGGTTTAATCAATCATGTTTTCTTTTGTAAAAACAAAAAGTTGAAGTACGGTGTTGAAGCATAAAGGGCAGTGAGTTGATTGATATTGTCAGCATGATGTCTCGTAGACTATTATAAATACTGCAAAAACCACCCCCGAAGAGATGAGCCCATGGATGATCTAGCCAACATTCAAGGAACCTAAACGCAAGACTCATAGAAAGATAATTAATGGGTTACGTTTTACCAGCAAGGGGACGGTGGGTAACCTAAATTAGATTTAGGCTACGGCGTGAAACTTTCTTTTTGTGTTAGTTTACTCTTATTTTGTACCTTAGCAGGGTAAAACCTTTGCTAATATAACCATATAATGGTTATGTAGCTACTCATGTAGCCCCCTTATAAAAAAAAAAAAAACCTTAAACTTGACAGAGATGAATTTCATTTCATTTGATGCGGTGTGGAATTGTGACAGAATGGTGTCACTATCGCGTTGTAAATAATTAAATCACAGTAAATTGATGTCCTTTTCTTTTTATCCTTCCTTTGTAGGTTTCCAAAGTTATCATTAGATGCAAAACCAGCTAGTAGATTGGCTCAAATGCGCGCAGTATCCAATTGGACTTGACCGGCAAAACCCAACCCAAGTCAACAGCGTGCATTAAGTACTACAGCTAGGCTAGGAGATGGACAGAAAATCAGACTTTTGTTGGTCTTTTTTTCCTTTCGGGATTGTGGCTGACAGGGTTAGGTAAATGTTGAAACTTCTTTATGGGAGACAACAACGTACGTAATGCAGCGTGTAAGCTAGCTATGTACATATTGTACCAAAACCAGTGTAAACAACAAAATAACACATAGATATTGATGTGATCAGCTGGGTCTCTCTACCTAACTTGACTTTCTTTATTAGTAATAGAGAATACAATGTTACGGTTGCTAATTAACATAGGGAAAAAGAAGCCATTTCCTTAATTATATACAATTGTTATGGTTGTTTCAAAATATTCTTCTTCTAACTTTAACGTTTGTTAAAACATTTCAATTTCCCAAATTAACTACTACTCCAATAAGCTTAAATTTTTTTTACTAAAATGTGTTGGTTCCAAGGCAATTAGTAAGAAGAGGAGGATGAGGAATAGTACTTACAGTGTAGTGTCTTGTAGCGGCGGTACAGAAGAAGGGTTAGGGTAATAATATTGAGCTCCAGACCCAATAATATTATTATTGATGTCATCATCAACAACAACAGCTGACTTTTCACAGCTGGGTTGTGGAGGGACAATTAGCAGTCTTCCGCGCGCTTCTTCCAAATAATTACTACTAGTATTACCTTCTTGACCCTCATCATCATCAACATCTGTCTCTGACGTTGTTGTCGTCATCCTCTTCTGGTTCATGTATTCATTATTATTGTTCATATTCTCATCAGATGATGCCACAACAACTCCTACAAGTTGAACAAAAATAAATCAGATTTTCTTTTCCACCAAACTCATCAATGACTAATATTTTAGATTGCAGCAGAGAGTATAGAATAATCAGAACTAGAATTAACAGATACACAGATTGGTTTTTGAATAATGTAAAGTGGATCTGTTGTATGTATGTATGTTACCCAAATATAGGAATTCAAATTTAGAAATGATATG
Source organism: Limonium bicolor (assembly GCA_023374045.1). Classification (NCBI taxonomy): domain Eukaryota; kingdom Viridiplantae; phylum Streptophyta; class Magnoliopsida; order Caryophyllales; family Plumbaginaceae; genus Limonium; species Limonium bicolor. Next base: position 477,158,914 of record CM041776.1, read on the forward strand.
GTAAGTTTGAAGGGAGCAAAAAAAAAAAAAAACAATGAAATTGTATATGGATTTTACCTAAGCCTGATGGTAATGTTCCTTTGTCAGTGCTCTTCACAGTTCTGTACATCTGCATCAATGAATGAATGAATGAATACTGAATACGTCACATAGCGTGCTAAGTACTAACACAATAAATAAGTAATCTGCCACATTGTCACAAGATAGATGATACACATGTGCCACATTGTCCTCCTCTATCTATTAATTTACCAATGATGAAGAGTTTTAAGGGAATTTGAGTGGAGAGATTAATCGCTGAAATTACCTGTAAGTGACTTTTGACATGAGCCAAGGTTAGATCTTTAACATTCATCACTCCAGCACCGATTTAGGGGTTGCTCCTGTACAAGTTATCATGAACAAAGTTAAAAAAAAACAAATCCTAAGTTCCTGATCATGATCGAATAATTAGAACTAAAAAAACACACTGACAGTAGAAAAAACAGATGAAATTAAAGAAAAGGAGAGGGAATTTGAGTTTACTTTCATGACCGCCAAGTAGCTGAACAGCATGAACAAAATGGGAATGAAGAGTGGAAGTCCATCTCATCCTGGGTGCTCTATTAATACTTCTCTTACTAGCTACCCATTATGATGGTTACTACTACTTCTCTGAAATCCCTGCCGTAGATTTGAGGTTGATGACCATACAGACGATGCTGATTCATATCATCATCTGCTGGTTTGCTGCTGCCGCCGCTGGAGACGACGACGGCATCATCATCGTCATCATATTCATGTAATTGGTGTAGTAATCAGACGAACCTAAGCTTATGGATTAATAGTATTAGAAGGAGGAAGAGGGTTTTCGTGGCTGACATCACTCCCGGTGCTACCGGAATCTGAACTTGGTTGGTCACCGTTCTGTTGGAATAATAATAGACCATTAGTTTCACGGCGGAATGAACCCTCAAATTCGTTGGGGGTAATTGTAGGTGGGCTGATTTGAAGGGAAAGATCTGGGTGAGTTCTTCTCATCATTAATTTGATGAAGATCGGAGGTTGGGGTTGTGGTTGATATTTTGTGTATGTTTGATCTGATTGAAGAGATGTATATCTATATTTCGCAGTGTGAGACTGTTTGAAAGAGAGGAATAAATAGGGAAAGCAGCTGAAAGGGAAGATGGGGGAACAGTAAGTGTGAGGAACTTTGTTAGTACAGTAGTTTTTTAAGAAGAAGAAAACAGTTGTGTGAGAAGCTATAGCTACCTATAGAGAGAGGTTTATAATTGTTTTTCTTCTACTTCTATGGTGATGGTGATTAGGTATGAGTGGCTTATGATTTTGCATGGATGTTTGAACTCTGTGTGAAAGAAGAAATTTAAAAAGTCATGAAAGGGATATGGGGATACAGCAGCAGAAGAGTAGGCTTTTTTAGTAGGAATAGGATTGCTGTAGCTTAGGGAAGCTAATTAAAGGAATAGGATGCAGAGAGACGTACGAGATGAAAGAGACAAGAAATTTACAGAAAAATTAAAGATAAAGAAGTTGCAGACAAGGAATAGAATATAGAATAACTGGTGCCATGGCTAGTTGTGTTATACTACAGTAATAGTATAGTACTCCCTCCGTTCATTAATATCTGTCGTTTTAGGATGTGATTCTTGTTCAAAAATATCTGTCATTCTAGCTTTTTGACACACTTCTTCCACTTTTACCCCTACTATTCAATATAAAAGTAATTATTTCTAAATGAAAAAGTAAAAAGTAAGGGCACATGCGTCATTGTCCTACTTTCTTAATAAGTGTGCAGTTTCTAAAAGACAGTATTGTTGAGACGGAGGAGTAGTAATTAATTACGACTGACCAGAAATGAAAAGATATGTACTATAGTAATACTACTACAGTATTGAAGACCGGAGATAAAGATCACCGTGAGAAAGGAGAAGGAAACGGAAAAGGGGATCATAAATGAGAGAGAGAATTGATTAACTAATTAATTAATACTAGTAGCAGTACTAGAATGGAACGAGGCCAAAAAAAAAGACATTATAATAACCACGGTGAATTGAATTTAATTAGAAAGAGGTGAGAATGGGGTTGGAAATCGAGCAAACAAAAAGGGCACTGTTCAAGGTAAGGTTGGGATAACAAAAAAAACCATTGAAAATTTCCTTTAATTGCCCTTCTTCTTCTTCTTCTTTCTGTCACTCTTCTGCTGCTCTCCACGCAGTGCAGGAAGGAGAAAAGGAAAGAAGGAGGACAGTGACCCCCTCTGAATTCCCTGCGCCAAAATAGCTTACAGATTCGACCTCCCTCACCTTTTGTTCCTTTACTTTACTCACCAATTTGTTTATTATAATAGTAAAAGAATTTTACTGAGCAATTATTACTCTGTATTTTAAAGAGAGGAGGTCTTCAATACTCTTCTCCCTCACACCCCCGGGGTCACGTTCTTCCGTTACTATCCTATCTATAGCTTCTCGATTTTCTTGCTGTTTGTAAACCCCAAATAGACATATTATTCCCGGTTTCCCTTTTTTTATTTCTCAGCAAAGTCTCACCAACTTCTTAAAGAATAATATGATAATCAGTTTTTAACTTTTTTTATAAGTGTGTACATTTTTAAAAAGGATAAGTATGTTTTTGAGGGAAGAAAACAGAAAATTGTACAACAGTAATTGCTGTTTGTAAACCTCAAATGGACATTATTCCAGCTTTTTTTTTTCATTTTTTAAAAATTTCTCAACGCCTAAGCTACTTCAAAGAATAATAAAAAAACTTTTCATAATAAGTGTTAAATTTTTAAAAATAACATGTACTGGTTTCTATTTTAATATATGATTTTTTTGGATCCTCTCATTTTTTTTTCAAAATATAAGAATTTCTAGTCTTTTTATCACTTGCTTTCCAATTTTATCCCTCAAGTTTATCTCACAACTCTACTTTTCATATTACTTCAATTCCCAATGCAAAAAGTAGCTAGGAGTAAAATGGTTGCTTTTTTTCTCCTTCATCCTTGTACCTATAGCTAGAAAATCATATATTCAGAACATGAGGGGGTATTGTTTAACAGGATGAGTAGGGATGTTAATCTTGACCTGGAGTTGAAATTCGACATGAAACTGATCCATAAAGACCATGTTCGGATTAAGATTTTTGATACGAAAAGATTTTTCTGGACGGGTCCGGATTGGGTCATTAAAACCTATTTTAGATTCAGGTTAAACCCAGCAACCCATAATTTTAAAAAATAAAATAACATGTTGTATTTAGTGACTTAGCTTAATGTTTAGTGATTAATTTATGACTAAATTAAACATCTAATCAACAACTTATGATTAAATATAGTACATATAATTATTATTGAAGTATTAAATTACTCTAAGCTCCCTTGAGATTTGACGATATTACAATTTAGCATCTTGAGGTTATCAATATATCTGAAAACCTCCTCGAGGTATTAGAATTCCTAACAGTAAGACCCCCGAAACCATAAATATGTTTTCTTAGACATTAATTTCTTCCCGTCCGACAATTTATCCCTTGACATATTAGATTTTTATTCACTGTGTCATATTGTCGCACTAGGTAATACTTAAAGCATAATCTAAACCGCAATCTCTCTCTCCCTAAAAGCCTATTATTTGACAAAACCTTGAGAATGTGACTCTTATGTACATTTGGTTATGTACATTTGGTTGCTTAGTTGGAGTTACGGTTCTTTGTTTTGGTAATGCGATGGAGAAAAAGGTGATTTAAAAATAGAGACTGATAAGAAGAAAGAGATTGTGAGGGTGATTTTGTATTAAGTATTGTTCGATGTGACAATGTGACATAAAGAGGCTGCTAGGCCGAAGTAGAGCTGATCAAATGGGCGGGCGGGCTGGGTTCGGGCCGGGCCGACATTGAATTCTAGGCCCGAACGGGCCTATTTTTGTACAAGCCCATTTTTAAATTTTTCGGGCCGGGTCGGGCTAGGCCCGGACTTATTTTAATCTTTGCCATTGTCCGGCCCGCCCGGCCCGATTTTATAATTTTTTTATAATATTGTTAGTTTTTTTGAAAAAATATATAGACTATATATAATATTAATATATATTAAATATAATATGAATATGTACTGTTGTAATATTAATAGATATTATATATAATTTAAATAAATAATACAAGATATTATATAAAATCAATTTAAATATATACTTCCTCCCATTTTCAGTACTTTATTTTCTAACTCTAGCATAAGAATTAAAGAGAAAAAAATTAGAATATTTTACCCTTATTTTTTGCATTGAAAATTGAAATAATTTGAAAAATTAGAGTTGTAAAATAAAAGGTGGGAGGGTAGAATTGGAAAGCAGATCACAAAAAACGCTAAAACATCTTCTATTTTGAAACTAGTGAAAGAATCCAACAAATCATATATTGAAAACAAGGGGAGTATATATTTATTTATATATATAATAATAATAATAATAATAATAATAATAATAATAATAATAAAGCGGGCCGGGCTTAGTTACGGGCCTAAAATTTTGCCGAAGCCCGGCCCGGTTTTTCATTCGGGCTTGATTTGTTGTCCAAACCCGTCCGGAATTGTTTCTGGACGGGCTTTTCGGGCTTTATTTCCGGGCCGAGCCGGATTGGGCCGCCGGGCTGGGTCAGTGTTGATCAGCTCTAGGCCGAAGGGAATTAATGCATAAAAGAACAAGTATAGTTTTGGCGGTCATTGTCAAGAACCCCTATATCTTGAGGGTTTCAATATATATTGATAATCTGAAGATGCTAACTTGTAATATCGTTAAACCTGGGAAGGCTTAGAGTTTAGAGTAATTTACTCAAAATTTTAAATTAAAAAAAAATTGGATTCGGTTTAACTTACTTCAAATTCGGGTTGAAGAAATATTACTTACTCTAGGTTCAGGTTCAAGTTGATGATATAATTATTTTCGGGTTGTGTTCGGGTTGAACTCAACCTGACCTAAAATCTGATTTTGAGGGTGAGTACAAAATAGTACAAGATGACATAAAAAAATCTTAATCTCTTGGCTACAACCACATGTAGCTATAGATAGCTACATACATGTACATTCGGTCATTTAAAACTGTACATTTGATCACTTAAAACTGTACTGATGTATATTGTACATGTATACAGTGAATTATGATATTTCTGAATTTGTACTGAATATACATACTAACTTTACAACATATACAATAAACTTATAAAACATGTACTTTTACTCCATACAAACTGTACCATGAAAAATGTAGCCAAAGATAGCTATATATGACTGTAGGTAAGACTCATTGAAAAAAAATTCATATGTGATAGACGAAGTGATACCATAGACATTCATAGCATCATGATGGTTTTCCCCATACACATATATCACGTATGCGCATATATATATATATATATGTTACTGCATTAATCTCAAATCATCACACATACTACTACTACTATCCCAAGAGGGAAAATCCGAATTCAAACCACAAGCTTGAGTTACTATTAGAGGGATTTCCTCCCTTCTTCAAATCTTCCAATCAAAAGACAGGTTAAAAAGTTTAATGACTAACAAAGCCGGAAATTGTCTAAATTGAGCATTACAAACATAAAACTTAATATGAGACATGTTTCTGAAACCAGTGCTAACTCCGGGAGCTGCCTGCATAACAAGTGATTTCCTCTTTTCACGTCGTTGCATATTTGTTGAATTGGTCTTGGTTGATTTGGATGTGGATCTTGGAGAAGCCCTCTTCTCGTGCCAATTTAACTCCTTGAGTAATAGCTTGTATCTCCATCTCATAATCTTCTTTTTTCTGAGTGCATTTGATGTTAAAGGCCAATCTCGGATTGTTCCCCTGATCAATAAGTAGCCCATCTGTGATTGTAGTGTATTCTTTCTTCCTGTAACAGGAGGTTACAAGTAAGATCTCATCTTGTAAAAGTAATATAGGAGGATCATACATTTTACAACTATCATTACTCAACAATTTTATTTGATACGTAGCAGTAAAAGCAAGATTGGATTTAATACAACTCATAACCGTAAGATCTGGGTTATGCTTAGCTTTGTTTTTCCCATCATATATGGCCCATATATTATTGGCCACCCTGGTTATCTTTCTGTTGGTTGATAAGTGTCCAAATGAGCATGTTTTATAGGTGTATTTCATCTATTATATTAGCACTTTTCTTGCTCATTTCTCCACTTTGCTTAGTTTTCCTATAGTTTATGTTTTATTGATTATCTCACAAATTTATTGGTTAAACATGAGGAAAACCAAGCTAGGAGCAAAGTAGACGAAGAGACGAACGTGTGGGCGCAAACGGATCTTAAATCAGAGCTGAAACGAATATTTTAGAAGCAAACCGATTTTCGTCTGAACCACACTGGTCCGAACCAGTGGTTCGGACAATGCAAATTGTGTCTGTGTTGTGTCCGCTCAAACAGGGCCGGACAGGGCAAACACATCCGTGGAACCAGGGCCGGACAAGGGCCGGACGGACTTATGTTCGTGTGTTGACCGAGGAAAAAAGCACGGACAGGGCAATTGTGTCCGCGGAGATTAGGCCGGACAAGGGGCGGACAGAAGTAAGGACACAATATGTCCGTGGAAAAATGGACGGACAAGAGATAAATGAGTCCGTGGAAAACACAAAATAAATGCAACCCAGATCCAGAAACTGTCGCGACTGGTTTTCTTCGCCGACTGTCTTCCCCAATTGCTTCTTCCTTTGCGGCACCTGCAGACATATCCATCTACTCCATTAATCGTATCAGGCGCCTGCCTTAAATCCCTCACGCGTCTGTCTCCTCTCCAGCTCTGTCTTCTTCCTCCTCCTTTCTTCTATAAAACCCACGCTCCTTCTGCTCAAATAAATCATCCCTTCCTCTGAATCCAAAGTTCCCCATCGTTCACCACCATTCACCTCTTATCCCCCACTCTCCATTTTATTTTTATTCTTCATTCCACCACACAGCAGAAGCACGATAAGAAGAAGAGAAGAGAAGGAGCTGGAGCAGAAACAAGTCGCAGTCCCGTCTCCTCCAGCAGTCTCCAAATAATGGCTATCTCTACTTTCTTTTTATTTCCGTTAATGTCTGAGTGATTTTTATTCATATCCTGGGATGGGGTTTGACCCCAAATAATCCAGACTTATTTAATACCAAGTTTGTTTATAAATATTTGTTTTGTCTCTCTAAATTATTAAATGCTTAAGAACTGATCATTTTTATGCATTTACGGTTTCTCTTATTTCAATGATTTTGTAAATCTGAGAATAGACCACAAAGAAAGACAAACTTTAGATATTATCTCCTTGATTAGCAGATAAAATCCATCGCTGTTATAAAAAGAATTCTTGCTTAATGCTAATTAATGATTTTAGACTTCTTCTGATTGTAAAAAGTCTATTGAATTAATTAAGAGTTGTCTTTATCTATGATTTAGGAAGGCCACAAGATAAATTCTTAAACAGACAAATAGAGCAAATTAGGATTATAATTAATGTTTGTACTTAAATAAATATTTATTACCTGTCTCATTTATTAAACTTGTTTTAATTCCTTTCAGCAAATATTGTTAAATGCTTAGCGTGACAAACTACTGCATTTTTATGGTAACTATCAACATATGATTTTGAGATAGTCAAAGTACCACAAAGGAATAAACCTTGGTATTTACACTCCGGATTGAGCAGGAAAATATTGTTTTTCCCATCATATATGGCCCATATATTATTGGCCACCCTGGTTATCTTTATGTTGGTCCAGATCTTGGCTTTCTAGATAAGCCAATCCTGGATTGCTCCTCTTCTGTACTCGGGTATGTCTTTCAAGTCCACCAGCTTGTCCCAAAACTTTCTACTTGTCCAGCATTGAAAAATTGCGTGGGTTTCTGTGTTCAGTTCTCCACAGAAATGGCATTTCCCTTTCCCTGTATCCTCTTAGCAATGTTAGCCATACAGGGTAACTGATGGTTAAGTAATTTCCAACATTGGAGTTTCACTCTCGGTGGGGACTGTTTAGAAGAGATCTTTGAGATGACATCCCAAGGACCTCAATTGATGTTTGAGCTATTGAACAGATTTTTGTTATCATGGAGAAGCATGTACCCTTGTTTCACTGAATATTCATTATCTTTGGAATAATGCCATATCCACTCATCTTCCTTCTGGTGATTGATTTTGATTTTGAGAATCTCTGTAATATCAATGTGTAGAAAAGTTTTGTTTACCTCCTCAATATTCCAAGCTTTACCTTCTTGATTCATGAGGTTTCTAACTTTAGTGTTGCTCGGAAGATTACTTATGGAGGAATAATCTTGACATTTCCAGCTCTAGGCACCCAGGGGGGGTCCTAGATCTTAGTATTATTGCCATTGCCTATATTCTTCTTAACTCCAGCTCTCACAAGGTGGATACTAGATACTAGGGATTTTCAGACGGGGCTATCTTTTTTGGAGGGTTTGGCCTTTAGGATTAGGTTTGTAGGATAGTATATGGCTTTTAGTGTTTTTGCTACTAGGGTGTTTGGGTTTTTAAGGAGGTTCCGAATTTATTTGGCTAGCAGGGCTTGGTTAAAATCCTTGGAGAATCTGATTCACAATCCCCCATTTTGTTGTTTATCACAGATCTTCTCCCATTTGGCCCAGTAGAGTGGTTTTTTGTGGAGCTGCTTGCCCACCAGAATTGAGCTATCATCGAATCCATTTTTATATGATATGCTTGGGGATTTTGAATATGGACATAGTCAGGGTGGGAATTGACATGAGCACACTGGATGTGAGGACAAACCTTGCTGATTGGGCCATAGGTATACTCCAGCTTTGTATTCTCTTTCTTAGGGCATCTAGAATAGATCCAAAAGTTTTATTCTTGTTTTTTCCAATCTTTGTGGGAAGGCCAAAGAACTTTTTGAAATGGGTAACCACTTGCACATTGAGGGAGTTAGCCATTTGGATTTTACCCACTGCACTGCCTTTCTTGCTAAAAACTATCCCATATTTCTGATGGTTGATCTCATGACCAGAAGCTTTTAAAAGTTTGAGAGTAGGTTTCCTAGATATTCAACATTTTGGGGTTTTGCTATACCATAGAAAATCAAATCATCCGTAAAAGCTAGATGGGAAATGCAAGGGGTTAGCTTGTTGATACTAATCCCTTGATAGACTTTATCAGTCATAGCTTTATTGAGAGATCTTGAGAGGGCTTCCTGGGCTAGAATAAACAAGAAGGGTGAGAGAGGGTCCCTTTGTCGGATCCCCCTTTGTTGGGAAAAGGGCTTACCAGGGGTACCATTAATGATGACAGGGCCTTTAGCAGAGGATATGCAATTCATAACCGGGACTCTCCAATGATCAGGAAATCCCATTGCTTTAAGCATGTTATCTATGAAAGGCCATTCTAGTCTGCCATAGGCTTTACTTAGGCCTACCTTGCATTCAAACATGGGGTTTTTTATGGCTTAGGTCTTGGCTATTCTATGATGTAACTCTCCTGCTAGAATCACATTATCAGTAATGAGTCTTTTTTTCACAAAGCCAGATTGGTTTTTAGAAATTATCTCAGGGATGATTTATTGCAATCTATTGGCTAGGACTTTTGTGACTATCTTGTAAGTGAAGTTGCAAAGGCAATGGGTATGAAGTTACTTAAGTGGGTTGCTCCTAGGATTTTGGTATGAGGGTAATGTAGTAATCATTGAGAGATGGAGGTAGGGTTGCCCATTAAGGATGTTAAGGACCAGCTGGTTACTTGGTTGCCTATAATACTCCAAAAATGTTTGAAGAACGTGCCATTAAAACCATCAGGGCCAGGAGCTTTATCTGATCCAAGGTTCTTAATAGCCATAAGGATTTCTGCTTGGGTATACTCCTTGGATAGAGTAGAGACGTGTTCATCTTTGATAATTTTATCAACCACGTTACAGAAGGGTACGGGGCTATTTAGGGTTGTAGCTCTAAACAGATTTTGGAAGTGGGTTCTGGTAATCAGATCTAGCTCATCCCATGAGAAGGCCATGTTGCCTTTTTCTTGTTTCAGTCCAAATATCGTGTTCCTTCTTCTATTGGTTGTAGCTTTGGAGTGGAAGTAAGATGTGTTCTTGTCTCCTTCTTTTATCCATTTATCCCTAGCTCTCTATTTCCACCAAATCTCTTCTTTATACTGAAGGAGTTCGATCTCCATTAATAGTCTTTTCCTATTTGAGATACTACCCACAGTTTGACCAACTAGAGTAATGTTGTGAAGCACCTTGGTTTTGCTCTTGATTTTGTTTATAACCTTATGGATATTCCACCCATCCCAGAACTGCAGTTTTTGTTTGCATCTTTTAATGTTCTTCATTAGGTTTAGATTATTGGGCCCCCAGCAGTCTTCCACAATCTTCCTATATTTTTCATCCATTAGCCACATATCTTCAAATCTAAAGATGGTTCCAGGTTTTTTGTGGGTACCTAGAAGTTTAATGAGAAAAGGGCAATGGTCTGAACTTTCCCTAGGGAGGTGTTGCACTGAGAGAGCTGGAAATAAATTCTGGGCCTCCAACGAAATAAACACTCGGTCTAATCTACTAACAGAAAGGTGAGGGCCAGGTTGATAGTTTGTGTATGTAAAGAGGGGACCAATAAAGCCAGCATCAATAAGCCAGCCTCTCGAATAACATTTCTAAATGGGGCCATATGGGTATCTTTCCTAGTCTTACCCCCCCTCCTTTTCTTTTTCATACATAATCTGATTGAAATCCCCTGCTATTACCAAGGAGATGCTAACTTGTTGTCTAAGGGCTAAAAGAAGTTCCTGGGAGAGATACTTTAAGTTCCAGTTAGCCCATCCATAGAAACCAGTAAAATGAAAAGTTTTCATACCTGGTAAAGAGATTTCCACAACAATATGTTGAGAAGAAGAATTGATCATTGAAATAGCTATCTCCTTTTTCCACAGCAAAGCCAAACCTCCACTTCTCCCCTTGCTAGGAACACTGATTCCATCAAACATATTCCATTTAAGTTTTATCAGATCCATCTCAGCAGATGATCTGTGGGTCTCCATCAAAAAGATAATCTCAGGTTTATGTTTTTTCATTAACCCCGAAACCCAAGATACTGCCTGGGGTCAACCCAAACCCCGGCAGTTGTAGGTAATGCAACTCATTTGGGCAGGCAGCCTTGCTGGTCTGTAAGGTCACCGTAACTAGGAGGGTTTCATAATACTCAGTCTCCTCTATCTCTTCCTCAAGCAGTTGATGAGATTTGATCATCAGAGGCTGGGGTTTTGAAACTTTCATTTTTTTAAAAACTGGTTTGTTGGGTCCAAGTACCAATGAGGGGTAGGCTTTCTGCTTGTTGGGTCTTTGAATGAAGGGGGGAGATGATTCTTTTTTATTTGAGGAGGACAAGATACTCGTGGATGGGTTAGCTTTCTGTTCAGCTTCTCTAATGATTTGAGTGATAGTATGGGGGTGTTTTTGATTGATTGAGTCTGGGCTGTTGGGTTTTTTGAAGGCATCCGAGCCAAAGAAGGACATTGCAGCATTCCAGTCAAAATTCTGGTAAAATTGGTTGTTAGGGCCAGAGGTAGGGTTCTAAGAGATGGGTGGGCTAGCTTGCTGTCTGATGACCAAGGGGTGATTTTACCAAGAATGAGGTGATATTGAGTGGGAGGAAATTGGTAGTGGGCTGGGATTTGGGGTCCTGTCAGAACTGGAGGGGATGGAGTTAGGTTTTGGTTCATCTGAGAGGTGTTGTTGCTTATGCATTTTGGAATTCGGTGGGTTACCCATAATTGGAGCATAGGGTATTGGATTGTGGATGACTGAGGTGGGGTGGATTTCAGAGGAGTTGGGTTGTGGTTTCTCTTGGATTTGAGGGGCTGAAGTGTTGGGTTTAGCATTGAGGTTTAGATCTCTTGTAGTAGTCATGGCCAAGGACAATTCTACGTTAACCTGATGAGCAGAGCTATTGCCAAATACCAGGGGTTAGGGCGGTATGAATAGCTCATCTCTGATCAGACCTTCAGCCCTCCATTGCTGGAGTAAAAAGTCTTCTGTGACAGGGGCTAAATTACTAGCATTTTCAGCTCTGATCCAGGGTCCAAATCTCTCGATATCCTTGGGGTTTTCCTTAATCACCTTACACTCATTAATGGTGTGATCTAACTTCCCACATCTATAGCAACAGTTGGGTAGATTTTCATAGGACACACGACAGATTCTTTTGGTTTGACTAGTAGTAACAAGAAGAACTCTACACAGGGGATCTTCTACATCGATTTCAATCCTAAATCTAAGAACTCTCGAGGTTAGGGGGTTTACCTTGTATGGAGTTTCAATGAAGGTACCCAGTCTTTGAGCAAGAAGGATGGCTGAAGGTCTGTTGCAGTATCGAATTGGTAGGCCATAGACTCCAACCCAGACTTTGATAGTTCTCGGGTCATGTTCCGCAAAACTCAGCGCAGGGTTCAGGGGCATCAGGGCTAGGAGTCTATTTTGGAAGTGTCAGGGGCCATATGTGAGAATGTGTTTGGATTCATTCTCACTTGAGAACAGAAAAGAGAAGCAGTTGTACCCTACTTTCGTTGACTCTAAGAAAGGGCTTTGGTTTCTCAATTTGGTTCATGAAGTTTTGCATTAGCCTCGCATGGATTCTACTTGGGTGCCACACTTTTCCAAATAAGACTTTTTTGAATTCTGGGTGTGAAGGTTCAATTATCAGGGGTTCAGAGTTGGACGAGTCTGTTTCAGTCATTCCAAACGACGTCGAATCCTGTCCCAACAAAAAGGCGGCCTAAATTCTCAGTATTGTCAGGCGAAACGATGCGTTTCAAACACCAAAATCCAGCAGTCGCTCAAGCAAGGCCGCTCATCTTCCCATACCATATTATTTATGTGAGCAATAGGGATGACAATGGGTCGGGTTTGGGTTGGGTGGACCATCACCCGCACCGGTCACCCGACTTCGCTTGCTCCACCCGTACTCGACCCGTCACCCGTTATGTATCACACATCACCCGTTTCACCCGTCACCCGCGGGTGAAGCGGGTGAACCCGTTTACCCGTTTATTTTTCTTTTTCCTTGTTTGCCAGTTAGGTTTACAAATTGCTGTGAGTGGAGAGAAAATAGAGACGCGGAGCATGTATGATCTATGTTCGCCGGTAAGGGTTGCAAAATTTACTTTAGAGAAAATAATGAAATATTGCACAGTTCATGTACGTTCCATGTTCGCCAATTATGGTTGCAAAATTACCATGAGTGAAGAGAGAAAATAGAGGCGCAGAGCATGTATGCTCAATGTTCACCTGTTAGGATTGCGAAATTACCTTCAGTGAAGAGAATGAAAAACTTCGCAGAACATGTAAGTTATTTGTTTTTCAGTTAGGGTTTCAAAATTACCGAGAGTGAAGAAAGAAAATAGAGGCACAGAGCATCTTTGTTCCATGTTTGCCAGTTAGGGTTGCAATTACCTTCAGTGAAGAGAATTAAAAACTACGCAGAGCAAGTATGTTAGGCCTGTAAAATTTACCGAGAGTGGTGAGAATAAAGAATGGCGCAATCACCCAGAGCATGAATGTTCCTTGTTCACTAGTTAGGGTTACAAAAATCGCGAGTGAAGGAGAATGAATAATAAGTAACAATTTAACATAATATATATATATATATATAATCTATGCGGGTGAGCGGGTCGGGTGATGGGTGAAAAATGTTCACCCGTCACCCGACCCGCATCCGCACCTGTTCCACCCGTCACCCGTTTTCACCCGTTTTATATGGGGTTTTCACCCGGTTTAGCGGGTCGGGTGACTGGGTGAAATGGGTACCCACGGACCCATTGCCATCCCTAGTGAGGAATGATATTCTAGGAAGTGGAGCTATTATTTTGCTTAAAGGCAAATCCTTTATTATACCCGATATTATTCCACCTCAGGTTTCCATTTTTCTCGCGAAAGGGCTCCTACACGTCGCTAAAAAATGCCCAGTCACATTCTCGCTGAGTAAAATCACAAATAACGGCTCCATAATAACGACAACATTTCCGAAGGAGAAACGAATCCCAATTTCTATTCCTACAGATAAAACCCCCCTTCTACCTAATAAATACCTCTCTCCTCCCATCTCCTAGAGCGATGATCATAATGGTTGCGCCTTTACGCCCTCTCGCTCTCAGAGTTCAGCTTTGAACCTGATACATCCCCAATCAAGCCCACCCCCTCCTCGCCTTTAGATTCTCACTCCTCCCCAGAAAATTCTCTCGACATTCCCTCCCAATCCCCATGCACTCCTCCTCCCTCACAACAGACAATCGTCCCATCAACCCTAGAAGCCCACCAATCAGTAATGCCCTTCACTCACATCCTTCCTCCTCAAAATTCTTTCTCTCCGTTGTCACCGGCAATTAATCTCGAAGTGTTCCTAACCGGCCCACCTGGATCAATTTTCCCACCCCCACAAAACAACCGCCAGTCACCATCTTCAGCCCAAAAGTGCTTGGACTTTGGCAATAGCATAAACTGCCACTACCCAAACCCTGATTTATGCCTCAAACACTTCTCCTAAATTCTTCGTCGAAGCAAAAGGGTTGAAGAGAAACAAAGTGCCCAGAAACATGGCCAACCTCATATGCTTTCAAAATGTTCGAGGAATAAGCAGAAGAGAGAAAGTAGTTTTGCTAAAAAAAAAGTCAGGGAATCAGGAACCAACATCATGGGAATCTTCGAGACTCACCGCGCCCAGCCTCTGAATAATGATCTCAGCTTGTGGGGAGGATAGGGCATTTCTAAGGCAATAGAAATCCCTGCAATTGGACACTCGGGAGGATTGATAGTAACTTGGAACGCCAACCACATCAATATTCATAATTCTTTTCAGGGGTCCTGATGGATCACCATAGAGTTAAATTGGTCACACATCCCTTTCTCAGGTACTGTAGTTTTCGTCTACACCCCTACACGACCTGAGGAACGAAGCACTATGTACTCAGAAATTTTGAGCGCCTCCTTCAATAATCCCATCTTGATAGTTGGTGATATGAATGAAGTATTGAAAGGTAGTGATCGGAAACGAGGACATGATTCTGTTGTGTCTAAAGGCATGGAGAACCTACGCAACTGGATTAATCATCTCAGCCTGATTGAAAATGATCTTCAAGGGGTAAAATACACTTGAAGGAACAAAAAGTCAATGAGCCGCATTGATCGAGTGTTTGCACAGGCGGAATGACTTGTGAGTTTCCCTGGACTCTCTCTTACTGCAAATCCCTAGAAGCTTTCTGATCATAGATTCGTGAGAATTACACTACTGGATGTCAACTGGGGTCCTAAACCTTTCAGGGTTCTAAGTGGGTGGCTCAATCATAAAGACTTCAAAACCTTCTTCAAGGCGGAATGGTCCAAGCTCCAACACAGATCGTTGACTGATAAACTACAAGCAATAAAAAAGGCTCTACGTAAATGGAACAATGACGTATATGGACATATTGACCATCGGTTGAATACGGTACTTGCGGAGCTTGAACAAATTGACCAAGCTGCAGAAGATGACACTGTGAACGAGTGCTAGAATGTGCTTCGAGCAGATAAAATGAACCAAATATGGGGAATCCTAAGGGAGAAGGAAAGGTATTGGAAATAGCTATCAAGAGACAAATATATCAAAGAGGGGGACTGCAATACAACATATTTCTATAGGAGGGCTTCTATTAACAGGAGGAATAACTCCATCTCTTCTCTCCTTGTTAATGGTACAATCTATCATGAACCGGCAACCATTCAAAGAACTATCTGACACTTCTATCTGTGACTCTTCTCAGGCGACTACAACACCCGTTCCTCCCCCTCTCTCTGGTCGACCTCGGTAAACCAACAGTGAAGCTCTCAGCCTAACCTAGAGGCCATCATGTTTAGAGATCAAGCAAGCAGTCTGGTCCATCGATGGTACAAACGCGCCTGGTTATGACGGGCTGAACTTTCATTTCATACGAGGAGTCTGAAGTACAGTTGGAGAAGATTTTTCGAACTCAGTGCTTAGTTTTTTTGACTCAGGTCAGCTACCGCAAGGGACTAATATGACTTGGATCATGTTAATCCCAAAAACCCCGGGGGCCTCGAGAGTGGAGGACTTTAGACCAATTAGCACGATTGGGTCGGTTTACAAAGTCATATAAAAGCTTCTCTCTTCAAGGCTCAGTCAAGTAATTGGTAAGTTGATCGTCGGCACACAGACCGGTTTTATCAAAGGCAGGCATATTATTGAGGGTCCCTTGATCACAAATGAAGTTATATCATGGCTTAAATCTAAGCGCAAGTCTGGTACATTGCTTAAGCTTGATTTTGCAAGGCTTTTGACAGTCTTTCGTGGTCCTTCATTGACCTTTTGTTAACCTATTATGGTTTCAACGTTACATGGAGATCATGGATCGAGGAATGTATATCCACATCGGTTATCTCCATTCTGATCAATGGGGTCCCCTCCCACCTCATCAAGCCAAGACGCGGTTTGCGGCAGGGTGACCCGTTGTCCCCGCTTTGGTTCGTCCTTTGTGTAGAAGGCTTGGGTTGGCTCTTGGATGAGGCTATTCGAATGGGTAAAAGGAGAGGTATACTAGTGGGCACCAATGAAACTCTTATATCCCACTTGGAGTATGCCGACGACACCCTGATTTTCTGTGAGTCAAGCAAGGAGGAGTTGTATGCGGTTAAGCTATGCATTCTGGTATTTGCTGAAATGTCAGGTTTAGAAGTTAATTGGTCTAAATCCATGGCTATCCCTATTAACCCAAAAGAAGAACATGTGGCTACAATTCACGAGATTTTAGGGTGTCAAATTGGCGGGTTACCCATGAATTATTTGGGTTTCGTTGTCAGTGGCAGCCCCAAGCAGCTATCTACTTGGAAGCCAGTGCTGGACAAAGTTGCAAACAGGTTAGCAGGCTGGAAATCTTCCTCTCTATCATGGGCAGGTCGACTTATACTGATTAAGTCTGTTCTAGAGAGCCTAAGTTTGTTTAGAATGCCTAAAAGTGTTCTAAAACAAATTAAGCGCCTGCAAAGTAATTTCCTTTGGGGGAAGGATGGTCGTCGGGGAATAGCGCTTATATCATGGAGTGCGCTTTCAAAACCCAAAGAGCAAGGAGGACTTGGAATCACCAATTTGGAGGTAAAAAATGCAGCTCTTCTGTTTAAATGGTGGTGGAAGTTCAAATTAGAAGACGGAAAACTATGGAAAAATATCATATGTTCCATTTACGACATCGATGTTCGCTTGCAGATATTCGATGAGAAGTGGAATAATGTCAGGAGAGAAGGCACGTGGAAATCGATCCTCTCTATTGCAGCTTGGCAACCAGCGCATGCGGTAGTTTTGGATTTGAATGTTTGCTGGGTGTTATCTACTGGTAAACGAGTCCGTTTTTGAATCGATGTTTGGCTGGGCAATCAAGCGTTGCGGTACAGATTTCCTCGATTGTTTTTTATCAACGATCAAAAATATAATGCCGTGTATGATATGGGACATTGGGTGGGTGCAAACTGGAAATGGTCCCTCATTTGGTGGTGGCCACTTTTCCTTTATGAAAGGGCACAAGTTGAAGAACTCCTCTCTTTAATAAATTCTTCACCCCCAGCGCCCTTGGATGCAGATGACCACCTACGGTGGGAGGCGTTGAAAGATGGAAGATGCACTTCCAAATCGTTTTATGAAACTGTGAGTTACCAGCAGAGTCCAGGAGATGTACTTTGGTGTCGTGCCTTTTAGCGCAACTTTGCTCCACCTCGGGTTGAAATTTTGGTCTGGTTAATGATACAGGGACGCATACAGGCCAAAGATTTTCTCTTTGCAAGGAGCTTGCTTCCAGTGGGGCACTTAATGTGTATTTTCTGCAAGTGTATGATTGAGACCACAGATCACTTGTTCATCCATTGCATGTATTCTAGGAAACTGTGGGCTCGGGTGTTAGACTTTTGGGGAGTGACTTTCGTATTTCCCTGATAAGCCGCAAACTTATCATATTTTATGTATTAGATTTAGGAGTATATTAATCTAAATAAGGTTAAATAGATAGTATTTATGTTATATTATGTGTTAAAGTATGTTATTTGTACAGACTTATGTTTTGTGAGCTTTTTATGCAAGGAACAAATTCCTAGGCAATAATTCAAGTGATGCCGGACATGAAGCCGGGTGTCTCCTGCACGGCACAGACATGGAACAGAAATGGAGATATGTCGGGTATGTTGCCGGGTACTTCCCATCTAGCATATATGTGAAAAGTCGCCATGGTTGACCAAACGGTGGTAGTTATTTACGGTTGACGGTTTGACCATTGCCGGGTACAATGCCGGACGTATCCTGTCCGGCACATCCAACGTTTCGCCTGACAGTTTTGACCATTAACGGTTACCCATATTTAACACGTGGTGTCGGATGACTTTCACCCGGCATGCCACCTGACACATGGAGATTTTGTTGCCTATAAATAGGCCGAAGGGCTGCATCAATTCTAACACTTCAACACTCCTATACACTATCACTCCACCGCCTCCACTCCATTGTTGGTGTCCAAGGAAATTCTGCAGATCCATCCACGCGAAGAAGAAGAAGATTCTGTCTGGTTAAGGCTATGATCATTTCCTCCTCCCCTTTGTATTCTCTTCTTGTAGTTGTGTGGATGGAGATGTAGAATTCTTTGTTAGTTCTTTGGTTAGGGATGATCTTCCTTGTAATTACTATTATGGTTATTAATAAAAGTGCAAGTTTCATCAACTAAGATTCGGGTCTTCACAAGTAGAATGAGATCGCTACTTGTTCTTCTTTCTTCTAAATTCTACTGAGGTTCAAAAGACAAAGTAGAATAGGTTGAGGGGTCTTAGTGGTCTTTAACTGTGTTGTTCTGAAAAGTGGGCAACATGACTTAAGATTGGAATTGGTCTGCTTTTCTCCATTATCTTATTCGTTTTCGCGACATGAGATATGCACGGGGCGAATGTGGATAATGAGTTCCTCTTGTCTGATCCAGAAATAGGAAATGGTATTTACGAAATAAAGATGTCGGACGTAGTGCCGGATGGAAGATGTCCGGCACATTCAAAGTCCTTGAATGTGCTGGGAATTCGAGGTCCGGCAGGAAACCTGGCATATTCATTTTGCGAGAGTAATTTCGAAGCTTTGTGGTTTGGCTTATAACTATACTTGTCTTTACATTGAGTATCATCCCGAGTCTAAGTTAATTTATTTAGTTAGTAGTTTTAGTTAAATTGTTATTTTCAATTCCCCCTATTTAGAATAGGTTTTTACCAGGATTAGGACCGGTTTTCTAATAAGTCCCTTGGGTTCGATATTCTTGGTCTTAATATGCTTCCTTGCTACTTTGACCGGGATTTTTGCTACCCGTATTGAGTTGTAGGATTATTTATTCTTTTTGTTATTTTATTCTTTCATTCTTTTATGTATATAATTTTACCCTAAAATTCCTTGTTAGCATTCCCCAACACCCCCTTGATCTTTTCCACACCTGGATTGGTACGGTTAGGTATAAGCGTAACAAGCTGTGGGCGAGTTCCTTCTTCTTTACAGTTTGGTCTCCGTGGCATCAAAGGAACAAAGCTACATTTGAAGACAGCTCCCCCATTTGGGAGGAAGTTGCAGAATCAGTCAAACGTCTTAGTTTGGAATGGTGTCGAGCTGATTGTCACCTCCCCTCGCATGTCGTCCTCTCTTCAAGAAGTCTATTCTCCCTTTTGTACTCTTAGCATAGTTATGTTTGTTTCTACTTGATTTACTTCTTGTATCTTTTTGATTTTTATGTTGGCGAGAAGGGTTGAAGGACCACAGTATTACCATCTTTTGTAACTAGTTTCCACAATCAATTATAAAAAAAAAAGTGTGTACTTAATCTTATGATCTAATATTAGATCCGAAAAAAAACTCATTGCTTGTATGAAATGAATAAATTAAATGGACGAACATTTCCACACTTTTTTTAATTAAAGGAAGACACACCATCATAATATTAATGAATGTCTTTTTTTTTTATGCAACACTCTCATAATTAATGTCGATTGCACAACATGCATGCATGAGATCGATGGATGTATGTCCACCTTACAATATATATCATAGAAGTATATTGCAAATGTAGAATGTTGATCTCTTTATGGTATGGGGTGATGGATGAGATAAGATAATTGTATGTAATTAATGCAAAGGGGGGATGCGCGCGGGTCCCTAAGGTCAAAGAGAATAGTGTCACTGCGTGTTGCGAAACTGGCCACACCCCACGTGCTTTTTCTGTATTACCTGCCGGCAGCTGGGTCGGGCTTGTCTTGACTTTATAATAGGATAGGACCCCATTGGCTGGCACTTCATTCGTTTTGAAATTTCACCTTTGTTTTTCTCTAAACATTCTCAGTACGTAATATGTCGAAGATATATTTTTTTTTTTTATAAAAAAGACTAAATATGACTTTTTTTGTACCTAGTTTATTCATAGTTCTTAAAGCATGCACGTTATATTTGCATTTTAAGAAACTGTTTGCAGGATATTATTTTTTTATGTTCTTTTTTTTTGATAATTTGTCGGTAAAAACCAGTTACATAACAACGGTACTATGGCTTAAAAGTCTTTCTCGCCTGGTACAAAGCAAAAGTGAAAAGAAAAAGGAAAAAGTAACAGAAGAATACCACACATGAAGAAGTGAAGAAAAATCTTGGTCCACAAACTGAAACGCTGGATCTTAGCTATGCAAATATTGCCGTCGATCCCCACTTGGTCGACTGTCCAAGTGAAAATTCCATTGGTTGGTTTTGTCGCCCGGACACACTCATCATATCTTCCCAAGCAGAGATGGCCCCAGGCTTCACCGTCAGTGCGTGTTTATTGTCCAGGAAATTGAAATACGATTGTTGGATTATTATTTTGTAAGTACGTAAGTAACTAATTTGACAGTAAAAATTAAGGACATTAATTGTCTAAAGTTAATCTTAGTGATGGATCCCCTCTATATCGCCAGGTTTCTCGGGCGTCAACGTGCACTGTCACGTGACCTCCCGGTCTCCTCATCATCATCTCGTCTCCAACAAACCAACCTATATCGCTAAAGGTCTAACAATACGACGAGCCGACGGTAGGCGATACCTGCTGGCCCGCTATGAATGCGTGTAGGTGTTTATTGTAGATGTTGAAGGAAAAGTGAAGTTGACCCCGTGCGCACACGGCTCATGGGAAATCAGTTCTAGTTACTATTATAGTACTATATAGTACTCAGTAAGTAAGGACTATATATGTAAAGTTATTGAAACGATTCTGGTTTTTCCTTAATTCGTGTTCAAATGTTACCTAAATCGTCGTCGGATTAGCATGCATGTACCTACTCTTTTGTTCTCTTCCTTATTGTTCTCTCACTCACAATTCAAACAGAGTAACAAGCTAGTTTAATAAAAAGAAAAAAGAAAGTTCAACTCTCGGTCACCGCCACAACAGACCGGCAAAGAAAACTGGAGAAACGACACGGATTTAAAAACTTGTATTGCCTTTTCTTTCCTGGTCTATCCAGCCTTTATAAAAAAAAAAAATGGCTAGAGGTCAGCGGCTGATGCGCTCGAAGATTCGCGAGATTCTCAAATCAAGACTGTATAGTAGTAGTAGGTAGTATAGTAATGCTAACCATGCAACATGCTGAATTAATTAAGTAAGGTTTGATTGGTCAACATGTCTTCAGCCTTGGCTTATTCTAGCTAATATGTTATGTCTGTCGTTAATTTATTTTATTCTCTATATAGTATATTCCTTGCTTTTGTCCTATGGAGCTCTCTCATCTTTTATTCTTCTCTTCCTTCCATTTTGTCTTCATCCTCGGTGCCTTTTTTTTCCTTCCCCTGGACCCACCAACAGAAATAAAATGTACTGTTTGTAAATGCATGCGTGTTGTATTATACAGAATTTTCTTAGTACTAGAGACACTACGTTACGTACTACCTGGCTAGCTCACTGCCTTTTTCATAGTATGTCTTTTTGGAAATAGCACAAAAGCATGAGAAATTGATCTTACCCCAACAACCATAACCATCGAAACAATGTACGTAAGCTAGCATGATGCAAACCACTCAAATACCAATTCAACAAATCAGAAATATATACATTTAATGTTACTTATATATATTGTCACTTTCAATTAATGTCACGTATAGAAATTCAAGTGTCTACACATGTAACCATGACTTAGCACTGTTGGAGATATACTACAAAAGCTCAATTTTCAACGTACTTGAATTACTGTTTGGAGAGATAGAACTAATATTTTATATCGTATGGACATTTCCTATTTCCCAGATATGAAAAGTTAGGAAGCATATAACACAACAATAAATATTGGTCATATCCACATGTACTTAGTGTTTTTACTATATTAATGTGGCCTGTATGCGGGAATACAAAATTATACATATAAATATATAAAACTATACACTCCACGTTCAAATGTACATGAAAATTTATTGTACAGTTTTTTCTAATGTAATGTATATATTTGCATTGTTAGATGTGTCTCTAACTACATAGAAGAATTTACAATAAAACAGTAATGGATTACTTAACATTACCTTAATTAAAGTTAAACAATGTTATTATGTCAACGAAAAAGAAGCTCATGAATGTGACAGTCATGAAAAGAAAGCAAGTTTTTTTTTTATCGTAAACAAAACTGAGGTAATTATACCTTCATTAATTTTTTTTTTGAAAATAATACCTTCATTAATTCGTTGCGCTAGCTGACATTAATTAATTGCTAGCGGAGAATACGTGAGAGCCGAGACAAAAGAGAAAAAAGAACAGGCAAACCGCCAGAATCTTCGCCGTCTAGGCTGTGGTGAACAACGATACTTGCGAGCGAGCGACATTCATTATTTCTCACTTGCTTCCTGCTGTTAGTGTTTGCCTCATTTACATTATATACTACTACTAATATTGTACTACTACTACTTTGTACATCTACATACTAATACTCTTTGTTTTCAAAGCCGCACGTTAATGCAGTACTATTATTTTCGTGATTCTTTTACCTATCGGACTATATATGAAACCTTCGCTCTCTGTGTTGAATTTGCCGACTTTACTTTTTTTTTTTTGCAACTCTTGGATATATATTACGTTTTTTTTAAATGATGATATATATATATATATGATTGCAACGATTTACAGAAGAGTTAGATACATAGAAGCCCTATATATCTGATAACTAAATAGGGGGCATCACATCAGGGAAAGATGGATATACAAAAACTTCCCAAGCGATGAACAAAATAGCGTAATGCTGGCAAAATAAACACCCCAATCACAGAACCAAAAAGACAAAGCCCTAGGATGTACAAAAATGGCCAACAACAATCAAATCTTTTAAGAGCAGAGGACCCTATCAAGCCAATCAGCATCTTTGCTGGAATTCCCCATCTTTGTCCAGATGATGGCTTTGATGGTCGCTTTGATGTCGGAAATAATGAGAGACGAGTCTCTAGCTTGGCTTGTCATGGCGCACTTGCATCTTTCGATCCAAATATGGTAGACAACATTAGCAACCGCCGCTTTTTTCACTAGGTCAATGGGCCGATGTCTCTTACAGTAGCGGCTGATCCAAGATGAGCAGCTGCGGAGGCTTTTTCAGTTTGTGGAAATTCCCAACCAGTCACAGATGGTCCACCATATCCTGTTAGAGAACCTGCAATGAAAAAAGAGCATCTGTTAGCAAGGCATATGCCCCAAGATTGGAGCTTTTCACAAGTTTTTAGCCTATTTTTAAGAGTAATCCACAAAATGAATTTGGCTTTGGGGATGGACCAAGTATTCCAACAGATATTGTACCAGGGAAAGGGCTGGGAGGGGATAACATCCTTATAGAACAAGCTTACTCTAGGGCGAGCAGGGTAGGAGTTGAATAGAAAATATGCATCATTGGGAGATCCACATTGTTCTATCCACCAGTCCCTAGCATGAAGAATAGCTTTCCAAGTCCAAGGGTCGTTACCTTTGGTAGAGGTCGACCAGAAATTAAGGTTAGTCAGGAACATTTTATGGATCCATTGAATCCACAGGCGCTCCGGGTCATGGGTTATGGCGGAGATAGTCTTGAGCATGAAGCATATATTCCATTTGTGAATGTCCTTAAATCCAAGACCGCCATTTTTCTTAGTGTTCATGACTGTGCTCCAAGCCACCGGAGGGGTGGAGTTTTTGTCGGCCTCTTCAGACCAAAGGTACGAGCGGAAGCAATGCGTGATTCTTTTAATAACGTTCTTAGGAATAGAGATGCAGGAGGCCCAAAAACCCACAATACCAAAGAGGTTACTTTGGATGAGAGAGAGGTGACCTGCAAAGGAGAGGGATTTACTCCCCCACGAAGAGATCATTTTATGGATACTGTCCAAAAGGGGATTGAAGTCTATAGCTCTAGGTTTCCTAGCAGTGATAGGAATGCCTAGGTAGCGGAAGAGGAAGGTCCCCTGGTTAAAACCCGTACGATGGCAGATTGAGTCAACAAGGGCCGGGCTACCCCCCAAGGAATAAGTCAAATTTAGTAGGGTTGAGCATTATGCCAGATGCATTAGAGAAAAGGTTGACTTGGTTGAGCAAGTGGGAGATGGAGTTATGGTCACCCCTACAGAATAAGAGGGCATTATCAGCAAAAAAGAGCTGGGTGATACGGAGGGATTTGCATGAGGGGTGGTAATGAAAGCCTGGAGTATCGTGAAGCTGGTCTAGGAGCCTGGAGAGCATGTCCATAACAAGTGCGAAGAGGTAAGGAGATAGGGGATCTCCTTGGCGCAGCCCTCGCTCCCCTTTGAAAGAAGCATAAGGGGAGCCATTGATGTTGATTGCAAAGGAGGCGGTAGTGACACATTGCATAATCCAGTTACTAAATTTCGGGGAAAAGTTTAGATATGATAGGGTATCCTGGAGAAAAATCCAGTCGACGGTGTCGAAAGCTTTTAGAATGTCCATCTTCATCATGAATCGAGGGGAGATATTAGCTCTTTGATAGTTCTTCATAAGGCAAGAGCAAAGCTGGATGTTATCCGAGATAAGGCGGCATGTGATAAAGGCCCCTTGACTGGGATTCACAATGGAGGGAAGGACACTCTTGAGCCTTTTTGCAAGAATTTTGCTGATGATTTTGTACAGAGTGTTACATCATGAGATATGCCTGTAGTCCCCCGGAGACGAGGCATTATCTGATTTTGGGATGAGGGTGATAAGGGTGGAATTAATCTCTTTGGGAAGCCTACCACTATGGAAGAAGCTTTTGATAGCATCACATATGTCAGCACCAATAAGGGCCCAGACAGCTTTGAAAATTTTGGCAGTGTAACCATCCGGGCCCGGTGCTTTATCATCACCTATGGAAAAGAGGGCAGATTTATCCTCATCGTTCTGGAGTACAGGCCTGCTTAGGAGGGGCCAGGAGGCATATCGAGCACTCTATCAAAATTCAGGTTGAAATTGGCTAGGGAGTGAAGCGTGGGAGCTTTAGAGCCAAGAGACTGACGAAAGTGGGCAACTAAACAATTTTCAATATCAGCAGGAGTATTGAGAACATCGCCAAGATCATTAGTGATCGACGCAATGGAGTTTTTATTCCTTCTAGCTTTAATGGCTCTATGGAAAAAGGAAGTATTGGAGTCAGCCAGCTTAAGCCAGCGGGATTTCGAGAGCTGGCGGAGGAACAAAAGCTCATGGGAGTCCCTTACTAGAAGGTTGTGCCTCAGGGATTTCTCATAGGAGATTAGGGTCATGTTCCAGGGGTCAAGATCTAGTCTTTTTTGAACATCGCTGAGCTCCTCTCTAATCTTCTGGCCCTTGTCCCCTAGGGTCCCGAATTCCGATTTGTGAAGAGAAATGAGCCCAGTTATGAGATGACACAGCCTTTGAACGATAGAGTAGAGACGACTGCCCTGAGTGGGCCTATCCCACGCCTCCTGGACGAGGGGGAGAAAAGAGGGGTCTCTTGTCCAGAAGTTAAGGAATTTAAAGGTCCTTCTACGGGGAGCGGGGGCGGGAAGGGAAATGATCATAGGGCAGTGATCTGAGACTAGAGGGGGAAGAAAGGATGCATAGCTGGTCGGATAGGCCAAGATCCAGGCCTCATTAACCAAGACTCGGTCAATTTTTCCCAGAATCCGGCTGTGATCAGATTGGCTGTTCCACCAAGTAAAGAACCTCCCGTAAAAGCGAAGATCTTGTAGCTCCGCCCTAGAAACACAGTCGGCAAAGTCACGGTAGTCTTTCGGTTGAGGGCTGCGGCTGCTCAACCTATCCTGAGCATAAAGGATGTTATTGAAATCCACAGCAACCACCCAAGGGCCTAAGTTGCCCTAACTAAGGTGGATGATGTCCTTCCAAAGATGAGACCTTAGGGCAGGGCTGTTCCTTACATAGACGAACGAGATGGTAAAATCAAGGGAGCCAGGGATTGAGGCCTTACAAGAAAGGATTTGGTCAGAGCAATGGATGAGAGTGATGGAAATAAGAGAGGGCTTAAAGAGAACCTAGATGCACCCACTGTGGTGCGTCCCGTAGTTGTGGACGAAGCTCCAAGCGGGGAAGAAACGAGTAATAATAGCTTGGTGATTATTAATTGAGACGTGAGTTTCGAGAAGGCCAAACGCACAAAGGTTATTGTTAGTCTCAAATTTTTGGATTTCAAGGAGCTTGGGGCGGTCGTTGCAGCCCCTAACATTCTAAATTGCGATATTCATAGAGGTGGGGTGAGGGAAGAGGGAAGGGGGCGGGGGAAGAGGTGCCCTCATAAAAAACAACAAAAGAGTTAGTAAGCTGGAGCGAAAGATCCTCAGGGATTGGCTTGAGGACATTAGAATAAAGACTCTTTCCGCTAGGGGGACCACCTGCCATGGGTGGGAGCGAGCACGAGCTGGAGAGAAGGAGACATCAGCGCGCCGGGGGCAGAAGAGGGACTGGCTGCACCCGAAACATCAGGGGCAAGGGAAACAGGGGGGGCCAGGGGGCTGAGCGTCATAGGGGTGGCCAGCCAGACTTGGGGAAGACTAGGCTTGCGGGGGCTGAAGGGGCAGCCTCGGGGGGAGACCACCCGAGGACTGAGCGACGACGGATGAAGGGATGATCGGCTCCGCTTGGGTGGGCTAAGTTGAGATAAGCTGAGAGGAGGAGCTCAACACATGATTAGGGGGGCCCACCGACTGAGACTTCGATCTAAGAACTGAGCCCGGAGGGGGAGAAGGAGGGGAGGCCGACTTAGTGTTATGAGCGCGCCCAGATCGAACGGATCCAGGTCTGGTGGAACTCGGACAGCAAGATGAGGAGTGCCCAAGAAGGTTGCATGTAAAGCATGTAATGGGCTCCCATTCATAGACCACATGCTGAGTCAAGGATCCACTCGGGGCACGTATCTCGATCTCCCTAACAAGGTCGAGATTAAAGTCCACTTCGACAAGAACTCTAGCAAAGGAGATTCTAGATTTGGAGGTTATGGATTGGTCGGTATGGAGCGGAGAGCCAACTTTGGAATAGATCTTCCTAAGGCTGGACTGCGACCAAAAGCTAGTGTGGAGACCTAGGAGCTGGATCCAAACGGGGATTCGATTTAGGTCTTTTGGATTGAAGGAGAAATCCAGGGACCACTTTTTAAGAACTAGGGGGAAGAATATAGAAGCCAGGGGCCCTTGTCAAGGACTTGCTGGAGATCCTCCTCTTTGTCAAATCTGAATATGAACCATCCCTCATCATGAAGGAGGACCTGAGAGGTAGCGACAAAGCTCCACACTCTTTTTACAAACTCTTTGACAATGTGAAAGCTAAATTTTGTCCCCCACATATGACCAACTAACGCATTTTTTCAGTAGTCAATTTCTGGCAAAAGATCATCCTCCTCAATGGAGACATATGGGCTATCAGAGTCTATGATATCACTATTGTCTAAACGCAGAGACATTCCCTGAAATACCCCGTAATTAAAAACAGTGATTAATTAGGCTAATTATAATTCTAAAAGGCTTAATTACACGTAAATAAAAATGAGGGAACAAATCCCGAAGAAAACGGACTCTTAAAATGGGTTAAAAGCATAAACGAACCTTAAAGCGCGCTTTTCGAGGAAACCGGGAAAACGCGACTTTAAGCGGGTCAAATAGACTCGTAACAATTTTGGTCAACTAATTAGTCACTAATAAATATTAGTGGAGCTTTAGAACCAATAAAATTAATTAAACGAGAAAATTCCGGAAAACGGGTTCCGGTTAGTAAAAACTGTAACAACCGGGAAGTTGTGGGGTAAGAGTACAAATAAACAAAGTTAGTGTGTCCACTTTGCAAATAAAAATAAAAATGTGAGTGTGTGTGTGTTAGTGGGCCGCAACTTCCCCTCCCCCACTCTCTTAACCTCTTCCTTATTTGCTAAAGACAAAACAAATAAAGTAACCCCCCTCACTTTATTTACCCTCTCTCCTACTCCCCCTCTTACTCTCACGTTTCCCCCCCCCCTCCTTCTCTATTCTCTCGATTTTTCTCATCCTCCTGTGATGGCTATGGAGTCTTGAGAACCCACACAAAAACCTCACCTTCCCTCCTCTCTTTGAGCACTCAAACCTTCTCCAAACTCAACAAAAATTATACCATTGTAACCCCCTTGCAAAGGAGAACACATTCCTCCTTTCAAAAATCGAAAACGACAGTTTTCATTTCCATGGGTATTCTCCATTTGAAGATTCAAGTCCACCATTAGAAGCACCTTCACCTCCTTGTTACTTTGAGGTAAAAAGAAATTCGAAAATCCATCATTTATAGCCCTTGTTTGCATTATAAGAATTTTTAGATTTTGAACTCCTTGTTCCTTCTTGCTCCAGCCGATTTTGGCTTCTTCTTTGGGCTAGGAATTTTGTTCTCTTGCTAGTCAAGAACTTCATTCATCCATTGGAAGGTAATACTCATTCTAAACCCTAAAACATCTAAATTCTAGGGTTAGTTAAAATGGATGCTAAGTATTGGTGTGTATTGGTATGGTGGCTGTAGCATTGTGTATTGTGTGAGGAAGAACAAGGAAGAAGGAAAGAAGGAAGAAGAAGGCAAGAAAGAAAAGAAAAACTAGAAACACAAGGTAATCACCCTCACCTTGAGCTAGTTTTATGTGTAGTAATGTAACAGATTTTAAGTAGTTAAGAATGAGTAATGTATTGAGTAATGAGTAGTAAGAATGTTGTAGTATAATGAGGAATGATAATGTATCAGTTTGGAAGTTTTTAAATGATGTTTAAAAACTTGGGAAAACCATGGGTAGTATGTGTCTGTGTGCAGGAATTTTATTGTGTAGTAGTGAAGTTGAAAGGTGAGTATAATGACTTGTATAAACAGGTTGTGAAAATGAGCAATTGTGAGCTGAAATAGTGTATGAGCAAAGCAAGAATTATAGGGAAGACTATGTCAACTTTTATGTAGAAATGAGAGGACTTAAGTGTTTAAGAGGAGGAAATAACCTAGGTAGTAACTAGGTGTATTTGGGGAGTGTAATGGGAGTGTTTTGTAGTTGGAAACAGATTTGGAAATGTGTGTGTTAATGGGAAGAAATAGGGTGTAAAGTAATGTATTTTGGATGATAGGAATAGCATGAGTTGAGGGAGTAATGGAGGATGGAAGTTGAGGGAAAAATCTGTAGCATAAGGGAGAAAACAAAATCTGTAGCATTGGTGGGAACAAAAACTAGTATAAGTCTTGGATTGGAATGAGGAAGAATGTGTAAGTGAATGTAGGGATTGAGTAGTAAGTTTGGTGGATGAACTAGGGTGATTTAGAGGACTTAATTAGTGCTAAATCATGTGGGGAAGTATTGGTAAAGATTGGGGAAACAATGAGTAAAGAAACCAACTGAAAACAGATTTTTAAACTGAAGTACTGGGCCGGACCGGACTTGCAAGTTCGGTCGATCCCAGAATCACAAAGACGAGAGCCTTCTGGAATGGACCGGACTTGCGACCGGACATGCAAGTTCGGTCGGACCAGAAAATTTTCCCGTCTGAAACCTTCTGGAATAGACCGGACTTGTGACCGGACATGCAAATTCGGTTGGACCAGAAAATTTTCCCGTCTGAAACCTT
Source organism: Limonium bicolor (assembly GCA_023374045.1). Classification (NCBI taxonomy): domain Eukaryota; kingdom Viridiplantae; phylum Streptophyta; class Magnoliopsida; order Caryophyllales; family Plumbaginaceae; genus Limonium; species Limonium bicolor. The sequence continues at coordinate 477,189,004 of CM041776.1, forward strand.
TTGGAATAGACCGGACTTGCGACCGGACATGCAAGTTCGGTCGGACCAGAAAATTTTCCCGTCTGAAACCTTCTGGAATAGACCGGACTTGCGACCGGACATGCAAGTTCGGTCGGACCAGAAGACTTTCCCGTAATGTGAGCTACTGGAATGGACCGAACTTGCGACCGGACTTGCAAGTTCGGTCGAGTAAAAAAAAAATATTTTTATTATATGATTATACTAATCATATGTATGTATATATATGCCTATACACATGTATGCATATGTAAGTAGTAATACACCATTAATGAAGTGGTAAAGGTAAGAAAATAAGTAAACGAGTAAGGAAGCAAGAATAAGAAGTAATGAGGAAAAGAATGGTTTTATAAACAAGTATGAATGTAAAGGAGTAGCAAGTGTACATTAGGAGTATCAATGGAAGAGTAAGTTGGATCATTGATCATACAACTTCATGTATGTATAGGAATCAAATAGTTGATCATCAAAGGACCCGGTAGTACAAATACGACGGTGAACGGTATGATTTCTTCATGCCCTGTATCCTAACTTGGTTACCCCGATTTGTGTGCTTATGTGATCACCAATAAGATAAATGCACGAATCGGACTTTTATTGCACTTAGCTGTGTTTGAACTATTTTGTTCTTGTGTATCTTCTTGAACATTTAGTTTGTATAATTCATGAAATGTATGAATGGAAATGAAGAGTATGTGTAAGTAATGTGTACTTGTGTATTGTATGGATGTATGGTAGTGAAGTACTGACTTCTACTAATTCCTAACAATCTAACTCCTAACATGAGTAATGAGTAAAAGGAATGAGTAGAAGTCCGATATAGTTTCGGCCACGCGTGAGGATAAGGAAACACAAGAGGTTGGATCCGAATCCTGGCTGTAATCTTTTCCATGGACCAAATCCCTTGAATGGGTAGCATCCTGGATTAGTGGGCCACCCTAAAACCCGGTGGTGGGATGTAGTAATCCCTGCCCGGAGGTCATATCGACTTAACTGGAGTAAAGTAAGTAAGAAGTAAGCATTGTATGTGTATTGGTCTTGACTATTGTAAGTCAATGACCTTAAGTAAGAGAGTATCGAACACCCGATTAACCCGGGTGTGTAATGAAGCTAACCAGACCTTTGTATGTATTGGAGAATTGTATCTCCGTAATGCGGTGAGTATTCGGTAAGTAAGAATGGTTGACTTGTAATGTCTTCCATGCATGTATTGAATGTATGTATGTATGCCTTGTGAATTGAATGTATTGAATTGTATCGTACAAAGCATGTATGTATGGATGAATGAAACAAACCGCATGTACTCGACCAAATAGTTGGCGTACCCTCGCTAGTACGCGGGGTATGCGGTTATCATATTCAGCGTAAGCTGACCCCCTAGGGGGAATGTTTTTATTCTACAGGTACCCGCGAGGCGTGACGTTAGAGTAAGGACAAGGCTGAATTCTTTTTGGTATAGTTAGTAGATTTGGATGGTGTACCGAGTTGTACACAGCTAAGGCCTTTTTGAGTAGCCGGTGTACCATGTGGTACACCTTTTTGGTTAATGAATTCATGATTGGATAGTAAGGAGAGAATGTACAAACTCTTAATTTTTGGGAAGTAGCCTTGTAATGTAATTCATATATTTCGGTATACTCGGTAATTAATTGTAAGTAAGTATTTGGTATTGTAAGTAAGTAGTATGTAATTGGTTATTCTAATCATCAGACTGTTACTGTAGGTAGTAGTAGCCTTGTTGGTCTTGCACTAGTAGAAAAAATATTATATAACACGCATTTTATAACACGGTTATAACATAATGGTGGTATAAAAGTTTTTACAACTCGGTTATGTACATAACCGTGTTAAAATATGTGAGGGAAATATTGTATCGCTGAGAAATAGTTTTTTAACACGGTTATACCTAACCCGTGTTATAAGTTATTAGTATATAACACGGTTATTAAGAACTGTGTTATAAACAGGCTTTTATAACACGGTTTCATATAACACCCGTGTTATAATCTCTTTAATTTCAGCCAAATACTTCCATTCCCCCTCAAACCCGCCATATCGTCGCTCTGTGTTTTCGCCTTGCCCTCTCTCGACTCCTTCAAAATCGCCATCGCATTCACACCCACGTCGCCGCATCACCGCCACCACATTCACCTCCGACCTTGCTGCCACTTCCGCCACCCCATTCACCTCCGACCTCGCTACCACTACCGCCACCAACATCTTCTTGCAGTTTCTCTTGTAAATCGTGGTTAAGACCTACAAATCGCATCAGAAACCGGTTCAGCCTTAAGCTACACCACGGCTTCTTCTGGGCTGCAAATCGCCACCAACAAACACCGACCACCTCCAACGACTGCTTCTTGGTGGCACCGTACGTGGCTGAGACCTACGAATCGCCTGGCTGCTTCTGAGTTGTATATTAGGTACATATAGCAAATTTTATGAAATCACCGTGGCTGCGACTACGACTGCGACGACTTACTTATTCTCCTCTTTGCGTTTACGCCGATCTGCTGCTTTTCTGAAGGGTTGATTTTTGGAGTCTGGAACTGCTCATCTCCCACTGCATATTGAAACCGGAACCGGTGGCGGTAATTCTTGAACTTATCTTCTATACTTAGAGTTTTTGGCGATTGGCGGGCTAGATATCACTATGGACTGAGTTGGCCATTTGAATGTGAATGTAACACCCCATCCAACATTAACACACTTAACAACAAACTGCAGCGGAAAACAAACTTCATCACATTACTTAACTTCTTGGTGTTACACGCCGTTACATATACATTGTACCGGTCTGATGGACTAGATTCCCGAGCGACTACACATTACTATCCCTTTTCATTAACAACAACATACATCTTTCAACTGTACCGAGTATTCACAAACTGATGCCGATAACAATCTCGGTCTTACTACACCTACTGTACATATACAACTTAAATGATTACCCATGTACAACGACTACCCCGTCCTACTCTCGAACGGCTTCCAGCTCCTTGTACCTGCAAATAGGAAAAGTAGAGAAAGGGTGGCCCCCCAGGGGCTCAGCACCTTTGCTGGTATGGTAATCCCGCAGCCCGCATGCTACTGGGCCACGCACAACTAATTGTCGTTTTAGCATGCGGTTGATTATAATTGAATCACGCATGTAAACTACAAATACACAACACATTACACTGCACAACAATGGCTCATTAAAACAGCCAATACAACTACACTTAACAAATCACTCATTGTGATCTTAAACCCCTAGAGTGTTTCTCCTTTAATGGAGCTATTTCCTTAATAGGCGACACTTACCCACCAATCGGGTTATCCTTAAGCGCCTCTTACAATAAACTGGAATTCATATCCATGGTCCACATACTCCACATCTTAACAACATATCACATCACATCGCAATAAGAATTGCAGCACCACAATAAAACATAACATAACGGGAACGGTTCCCCTTATGAACCGGCCCAAACATAGTCAGTTCACTTGTAGCCTAGAGAATGTTGCCAGTCTCATGATAAGCTCGTTACATAACTCGTTACCGTCTCGTTAAATGAACAGATAACTTAACACAAGGTGCCTCGGATATAGTGATCCAAGCACACCGAACAAACATATACATAGTATGCCCCTGTGGCCCGACGTGAGTCAGTAAAATAGCCTTGGTTAAGCTAAAGGGAAGGTTGGAAACCAAATTGGAAAACAACCATAACATACAGAGAGGATCGAACCTGATATGACAACGACCCCCATACTCACACGCGTGGCCGGAACAGACCGGACTCCTCACTTCCCCCGTTAGCACTTGTTAGAAGTTCAACATTGAACTTAATAAATAATCACGAACATTGGGTTAAGTCTTGTTAGACACACACAAGGGAAGAGAGAGTCATACATTCACACACAAACATCACACACAAACATCACATGACTAACTCACGCATAGCTGTGGTTAGAACGTTCCTTAGGTCGGAAACGTTATCACCGGATACCGTTCTCTTACGTTTACCTAATAGTGGTTAACTAGCCCTTCATGTGCATTCGAGGTTACCAGTATCGGCACGTAAACACACAACAACAATAATGACTGTAAACTCGTTTCATGATTTATCTTATAACGTGGCAAACATACAGAAAAACACATTGGCATACAAGCCGGTGTAATCCGGTAGGACACAGGTTGCAAGAAAACCATACCTGTCACCGGAGTCCACTCTATCATGTCCACTTATGTTCCTCGAACAATTCTCGAACAACTGGTAACATTACATGTACTTTTATTAACACTGGGGTAACATGATTGTTTAAAGTCTAATGCTCATAACTTATCCCCGTTAACTTAGTTAAATAACTTCACATTTTAACTTGTTTTACTTTTACATTTTAATACAACTTTTCCCCCACTAAATTGTCATTATAACTCACTAGGGTTTACTACTTAAACCACACTTAGTTTGTTTTTTTTTTTACATGTTTTGGGCCGTCCGACCCACAAACTGGGTCGGACCGTTCCAGAAACTTTTCCGTCTTTCAAATCCACCTGTCTGACCCATGTCCGACCCAAGACCTCTGGGTCGGACCATTCCAAAAACATCAACGGGTGAATTAACAAGGCTGTCCGACCCACCCTGGGTCGGACCACTGGGTCGGACAACATCAGAACTTGTCCAAAACTTGTCAAACTTTCTCCAAACTTTTCCTCAAGCCTCCTAATGTGTTCTAACATCATTTGGCACATTTAACCCTTCATATAACATCCATAAAACTCATTTTATAACTCCTTAAACACTTACTCTTTTCTTACCAAAGTTCCTAACACTTATAATGTTTTCTCCTTAGTTTCTCCAAGTGGTGTTTCATAATTATGATAACCACTATGCCAAAAGTGTTTCCTTACCATCATAACATCATCTCTCAAACATCTTTTCTTACTAACTAAATCTCCTTTTTCACATCTTACCTAAACATCATTTCCTCCTTTTACATCAACATTCCTAAACCTTAAACAAACTTCTCCAAGACTTTAATACATCCTCAAAAACACACATTGAATTCCTAGAACTTCCAAGATAATACATAAATCCTTGTATCACACTAAATCACCTTAATACATGCTTTCTTCCCTAGTAAAACACTTGTTCATTTTTAACACTTCCTAGTTCACCAAAACTTATTTAAAACACTTAGAACTTCTTATACATTTTCCAAATTTTGCTATAGCTTCTCTTGTATATTCTCACATCCAAACATATAGGTTTTTACCTTATTTCATTCAAGAACACCTAAAATCCATCAAGAGTATTCTCACACACAACACTTCACCAAATTTACACTACATCACAATATAGTGCATAAACTTAAATTGCTTGGCACTTAGGCCCTTAAATAACATGGCTCTTAGGCCCTTAAATTGCATAAACCTTAAACACTGAATTTCCCACATAAATAATGCCTTTGACCTGCAATTACATACAACAACACATATGCCCTTTAATAGTTTCCTTGAGAGCATTTTACTAGGTCATTCACCATTGGCTCCTTAGGTATTTTATTAAGCAAATCAAGCTCATTTTTCCTAAGGCATTTAAACTACATTGAGATAGTTTGTTTACCTCTTTTCCTCTCAAACTTCTTTCTTGTTTCCTTGAACCGAAAATCAGCAAGGAGTTTGATCACTTGTCAACTTTCTAATCAATATACATATAAGGGTAATGAGCTTAAGAATTCACACTTAAACTCATATACAAACCCTAGTTTAACATAAGTGTTTTAATACACTAAAATGATATTTACCTTTGAATTTGAAAGAGAACTTGAATATGTAACAAGAGAGGACTCCACCAAGCCCTTGAATGAAGCTAGAACAAGGCAAGATGAAGGCACCATAAGTGGTGATTTTCGGCCACACACTAAAACAAGAGGAAACATTGATTTTCTTTGACTTTCCTTACCTTGAAGCAAAGGAGAATGACAAGGCATGAAAAGGTGAGCTCAAGCTCCAACAATGGTGAATCTTCATGGCACCGAAGTGGAGTTCTTGAAGATTTGAAAGGAGAGAAGTGTAGAGCTTGGCCTAACTAAGACAAATATGGTCTTAGAATTTGATTTGGTATATGGAGCTAGAAGATATAAGAGATTGAAGATGGTGGTGTGAGTGGTGCTGTAGCAAACCAAGAATGGAGCTTGGGAGAAGATGAAGAAATCGATGGTGAGTGAAGGAGAATAAGAGAATGAGGTGAGAGGTACTCTTGTAAAGATATTTATGTAATAAAGTAGAATAGTAACTTGCTTTATGTCTTCCTTTTCTTTAATTGATTTGTAAATGGTGGTGAATCACCTTACAAAAACCGCCCCCCATCTCTACCTAGGGGTATAATAGTCTTTGTTGACCAATTAACTTACTTATATTGACTTATGTTATAAATTTGCATATTTTGGTTACTATTCACAAACTAAGGCACATATTTGTGAAAATTTTGATTTCCCATTGATTTAGACTTCCTAATGTGATACTAAGTAGTACACATGTTAATTAAAGAGTAATGATGGACATTTAGCCATTCAAAACTCATTTACAAGACAATTTTTTAAAAATGTGCTTTAAGACTCCTTAAAGCACATTTTGTATTTTAACTTGTTTTCAAGCTTGGTTTTCTTTGGTAATTGGTTTTATATGTTCATTAACATATAATTAAGGAATAGGTATGACCTTTAGGTCTTATACAAACTTATCTTAAGCTTAGAGCACATTTTTGCCCATATTGACTTTAGGGAATTTATTTGTATTTTATTTGGTTTAATTGTCTACCAAGGTTTCCTAAGGACTTAATTAGCCTTATGAAATCATAATTGAATATTATTAAGTCTTGGTAGGTTCTTTGGGTCCTAACCAAGTTCACTCCAAGCTTAGAGCATGTTTTTGCTCTAGCTGTGTCTTAGTGCTTTACTGTTTTACTATGGTTTAAATTGTACACTGATGTTTCTAAGGCACTTTTTAGCCTTTAAATACCATATTTTAACATTTAAACAACATATCAAGGTTTGGGGTATTTCAGTGAACCTAAGAGATGACATGGTAAAGACTGGAAAGATAGGTCTTGTAAACTAAAATATAACAATACTAACGCTGATCTAACACTGATTCTATACAAGTTTATAATATGGATACAATTTTTTACCTCTAATGAAATTTATTCCATTCCATCAAAAGAAACATTAGCTTATTATGAAGAACGTGCCAGCGGTAACTGATCCAGGTTTTTCGCTGAATTTTACCACTATTGTCGCTGCTGTATGAACAAGTTTGATTTGGATTCCGGCTTGGCTTTTATGATTAGCTAACGTGTTGATTAAACCCGTGAAATTATGCTTTTTAGTACCTGATTTTCGCTGCTGTTAATAGGCTTTTCTCAGCAGTTTTTCCAATTAAGAGTAATGCAATATCTACTTCAGTTTTTGCCCCTATTTATGAGTCTTAATAGGATGTGAGTGAATATGATTTTGCTTGGCTTGGTTAAGCCTTGTTTAGCTCTGTTTTCAGAACTTTGTCTCTGCAATCTTGACCACATGGATGAGCATTTCAATGTTGATGATTTATCAGGTTGTTTATGCAAAAACAGATATTAGGGCCAATTCAAAAGGAATCACAACATTCATTATTGAGAAGGGGGTGCAATTTTCCTATTCATCGTCTCTTGTCTAATCACACCTTTTGTGCTAATTAAAGGAAAAGAGAAGTGACTTACCCATTATGTTATGCCAGACTCAGAAATCGACAACATTACTCATCTTCTATGGTTAACTCTTGTAGAGCCTTATTTTAACTATGTTGTGTTTCTTTTACTGCAGCTTTAGTACTGCCCAAAACTTAGACAAACTTGGGATGCGAGGAAGTGATACGTATGTATTCTAGCTGTTTGCTTAATTTTCTATAATGAAATTTTGGTTACTTATTTGCAGTCTAATGTCACAGCTTATCCAAATCACAGGCGTGAACTTGTTTTCGAGTTTTTTTTTTGTTCTGGAGGAGAATGTTGTTGGTGAAGAAGGGAAAGGTGATGTCAGATTACCATATTATGGATCAATATCCTAAATTTGAACACATCTCAAAACATAAAATAAAAATAAAAGGCATTCTTGTTCTATCACATCCTTTCAGTGATGATAATCTCATGGTTAGCCTGTCTTGAATTATATGCTCATGACTGGGTTTTCTCTAAAAAAATAGTAAATGGATAAATTACTTGAGGCATTGCCTCCTCTGATGGTTCGAAATGCTTGGATATTTGGGGGATCTATATGACCGCAAGTCAGACATATAGATGTCAGTCTAATTAAGCTGAGATGCCATCTAATCTTCTGTTTCTTTTAAAAAGAGAGTTGCTTCCTTATCTAATGCAATAGAATTTGATGAAGAAATGTAGATGAAGTTCTTTTTTTAATAATTGTTGGCAAAGGTAATATTTAGTCAATTTCTCTAAAATTGATCTTTTGGTTAAAGGTCAAGTAAACTTTTGCAGAAGGCTGTCGATTCTTATGGTGAAACTGAACCTATCTTTGCTATTTAACAACTGAACAAGAGGTCCTTATTATCTGTTTATTTATTAACATGTCTATTTTTCATCAGCTATGCTTGATCAGATCCCATCTGCCGTACTAACTGGTACAGAACATTCAGACTTCTATGATATGAAAGGTAACTATTCCATCATTGTTTATTATTTCTTTATGTTTATTTTATCCATGTTTGATCTGGATTCTTGAGCTGTTTCATAGCCCACTTAGAGGTTTCTTTCTCCATGCTCTCAGTTGTTAAAGCGTATCAAAAATGCATAATCTGATTGACAACCATCATGATATAGTATCGCTTACTCTTTATGTTGTATAGACCTCTTTGACAATAATTTCCATACTATTGAAACTTCTGTGATTCGGATCTGGAGGCATGAAATTGTGATAGTTTTTTATGGTTTTGTTGAAATGAGGAATGCCGATCGCTCATTTCTAACTTGATCAGTTATAATGCTTATAGCGCGATGATCCGTTGTATTCTTTATTCATTAGTTGTATTGTTTTGGTTGGTTATATAATAGTTGAGCAGAATGAAACTTTGAAAAGCTTTATCTATGCAGAGACCAGTTTGCATCAGAAGTATCAAATCTTGCTCAGAAGGAAAAATATTTACCAAAGGTTTGGAGTCTCTACGAAGTGGGCTTTACGTGTTCACTTTACCATGTTAAGTTCCACATGCCACTTTCAAAGAATTACCGAGTTCTAAAAAATTTCACCTTTCTCAATAATTTTACTGTCTCAATAATTTTACTGTCTCAATAACTTCAATAATGGGAAAGATTCCACGATGATGAAATATAGTCGTTCTTTGAGATTCTAAGTATGAAAAATTAAGACTGTCTTTTTCCTCGTTTTAACTGTCTTTTCTTCATATGAAGCTCATCAGTGGGGAGAACGTGGGTGCTTTAGCAATGAGCGAACCAAATGGTATGCTTCTGAACCTCATTTTATATGAGAAATCATGTTGTTTGGACACATCTTTTGCTCAATCATTGTAAATTCTCATTCTTATGGCATTTAAAATATCCAATGAGTCAACAATGAAAGTAGACCACTACATAATCTGAGATGTACATTTTCTTTCTACTAAATTGGATCAGTAAAATTAAATCATACCCTGTACCAGCATTGTTCATAATTATCTACTTTACCACACTCAAATGCTTTTCTCCAAACACTGTATACCAATTGTAAGATCAGCTTTCTGCTAAAATTTATGGTCCTTGGCATATTTAGCTGTATACTAATTACTGTTTGCTGCTCTTGTTTTTCTCCAGCTGGTTCAGATGTTGTGAGCATGAAATGCAAAGACCGTGCTAAAGGAGGTTATGTTCTAAATGGGAACAAGATGTGGTGTACCAATGCCCTATTTCTCAAACACTGGTATCTCTAAGATGATTGAGCTTTGAAATAAATATTTGTTTTTTCTGATGTATTATGATGCTTGGTGAAATATTAAGATAATGGAAATATACAAGAAAATTCGGCTATTGTATGCTAAGAACTCTACTTTTGGCTTTCCTACAATAATTCAAGGTATACAAGAGTATGCAGATAGAATTTCTCAGAGTTAAAGAGATGAGATCAAAATTTATTATTATTAAAAATATAGTTTGTTACTCTAGTTATAAATGTTATTATTAGATTACAATTTCTTGGGAAAATCTCATAAAACCTCTTTGATGTTCTGCAAAATATACAATATCATTATGTGCTTCTCATGCATCCTTTTTGTCATAGTTTATTTCTGTCAAACCTAAGTGGATTGGTTTAAATTTTTTTTTGCATGAAGAATATGTTAACTTGACGATTAGGAGTGACTAAGTATATTTTTGGAAAACATATGTATTTCCAGACCTGAATCATGTCCAACCTAATTAATTGAGACATATCTGCCCAAAATTGGTTCTATGTGCAAATCAGAAAAGGATTGAAGTGATCTCTCGTCTTTTTTCTTCGTTTACCTTCTTTCATACCTCTTAATCTTATAACCTGATTAATATCTGCTTCTTTTCTCTTTTTCCTGTTCACCACTTAATTACTATCTAAATGCAATTTACTTATACAGAAGCTCATAATTTGTTCAGATCAAAGCTAAAATAAATGTGAGTAGATAAGCCCCTAAATTGGTTCAGAGTTGGTTCTCTGTGGTGTTTGCTACGGAAGAGCAAAGTGCAGAGTCTACCAAAATCAAGCTGCTGCAGGAGGAAACCTACGGTAAGAGTTCTATTATCATGGCACAGTGAAACATCAAAACTGCACTTTTTCCCTTCTATATCCTTTTTTGTTATGGCAGTCATGAAAATGCAATTTGATATCCTTTTGTGTTGTTTATTAGTAAACGTTATACTCCAATAAGCATCTATGAGCTGATTTTGACCATTCTTTACATAAACATCGTTATCACAAAAAAAAAATTTCTACGGGTGTTTTTTGAATTAGAATACCGTTTGTTTGGGTTTCGATTGAGTATCACATGCATTTTTTATCTGATCGGTGTGTTTAATTGTTTGGTGTTGATTTCCAAACTGCAGCCTTCTTCGTGGGGAGTTTCCCATTACCGGAATTGATGCTTCCCTCAAACTGCACCAGTATTAGTGGCTAACAGCTGGTTTCGCTGCCAAAAATACATTATACATGTAGCTCTGTTTTAACTCGGCTAACAGCTAGTTTAGGAGTACTGATTCTTAAACCTGAATCAAGAAAGAAAGTGATCGAGGCTTATAGATGTTAGAGCAGCTAATTAACTTGATGATGGATTTTGTGCCTTTTTATTTCCTCACACGTCATTGTCCAACTTCCAAAATGTTTTCATTAATCGTGATATTGATTTCAGAAAGTGATTCATGTGGATCAAAGTGAAACCAATTTACTGTATAAAGGATGGTCATATCTTCAAGATGTTTATAGTAGAGAGAAGGAAACAGTTAGGAAGTTCTTGTTTGGTTACTTATACTAGACCTGTTTTAAATACAGTTTAGGATCACTTGAAGGGTCATCTCTAACTAGGTTGTAAGCTTCTTTATTTCTACGGGAAATTCTTTGTTCACTGATTTGTTTCCAAAATGTGAGTGCAGGTGTTTACAACAAACCTGGTCAGCCCACCGCAAATAGAAACAAGTTGGAATCGAAGATGAAAGCTAAGATTCAACCCTCGCATGTCTTCAATACTTCTCTTGTAAGAATATTTGCTTCTAGTTCTCAATTTATAAATCTACTTTGCAAGTATTAAAGTATGTTTTTCATTGAATTAAACTATCGTTACAATGCATTAATTGAACCAAAACTGAGCAATCTATGGGCTGCTATAGTGCTTATCATTGCACTCTTTCTGCACTACTGTTTTGATTAGATTACAAGCATATTGAATAGTAGTATAGCAACACTCCTGAGCAGAACAAACAACGTCTAATCTGGAAGCATAAAACTTGATGTGGTCATGGCTTAAGGAGTTTGTTGAACCCTACCACATCCCATGTTTACATGATTATAAACTTAGGATCCTATAAGTTAGAAACTAGCCACTCTTGCAGGGAATACATTTTTCCCAGAATCTCTTGACTTACCAGGATCAACCACAACTAGGTTACCTTGACTCCTGTCCAATCTCCAGACCACGACTGATCCACCGGAGAGCATCAGTTAGCTAAAATCCGGGTCTTGTCATATCCTCTGTTGAGATGTCTAGATTTAAGTCATTAATTACGCTTTTCCCTACTATAGTTACATGTGCGCTTAGTTGAGAGCTAATTTGAGGATATCAGAGTGATGGCGGACATATCATCTACTCCTAGAAAACCAAATAAGGGGATCTTATAAATGAACACTGAAATTTTTTCCATACCAGTTGTTGCTCTATGTACTCCTAGTTAGTTACTCATGGCTTCAACTTGAATTGCAAATTCTTATAGTTGTTAGCGCACAAACACGTCAAGGGATCCTACAGTGGTATCAAAGCCACCTTTGATAGTCTGGTTCACACCTAAGGAGATTATAGATTGTGGTGATTTTTCCCTTGTTTTTTCACTTCAAAAGTGAATTGCTCTCCTGCTCTATACTGCTACTGCATTATCACTCTGAAATAAGCATTAAACTGATATTATCACGCTGAAATTGAGTGAATATGATTTTTCTTGGATTTGTTAAGCCTTGTTTAGTTCTATTTCTGAGCAGAAAATGTGGGATGTAAACTGGTTCAATTGTTTCTGACTTTTGCTCTAAGTTACAACAGTTTGATCTCATGGATAATGCTCCTTCTTTATCTGTTTTTACTGCTAGGTGCTGGATTCAGGGTGCTTTGTCTCTGGTTTTTGCACTGTGCACTTCACACTTGTTATTTTTCACTTTATTCTAGCGCATAGGTCAGTAAAGTGCAGTATTATGTTAGTTGCATGTTTTCTTGAACACTTCTTAACTGTATTTTGTACTTGTTCTTATATTTCTATTGGTTTAAATATCAGGTGTATGAATTCCATTCTATGTTGCGGATAGCTATACCATGAAGGAAGTCACCCTTATAAGAGAAGAATGGACTCATTATTTTATTCAAACTTCTGGTGTTTGTATGATACTTTAAGACTGCCAGTCATGTAATTATACAGTAGTTTCTGTTTTTGTAAAGGTATACATGTGCATAAGAATTGTGGGATTGTTTGAATTTATCAACATAACAAAGAATATATGACAATGAATTTGAACACTTCTTGGAAGTTGGCGTGACTGCACATGTAATGTATGATGTGTAATAGGTAGGAATGGATAACTACTGCACAGGGGAAACTGGAAAAAATTGTTAATGAGTTTTATAACACGGTTGATTAGCATAAGCGTGTTATAAAGAGTGAATAAATGGTGGGATTGATGGTTTTATAACACGGTTGAACTAAGGAACCGTGTTATAAACAGTTAGAATTTGGCGGGCACAACATTTTATAACACGGTTCCTTAGTACAACCGTGTTATAAAACTTGTTTCGCTCGTGTTATAAAATACAATACTTTATACGACTGCAATATATAACACCCTTCATAACTGTGTTATATAAGCTAAAACAACCGTGTTATAAACTCTTTTTTCTACTAGTGTTGGATGACTAACGGCGTTGTATCACCCGCCGTAAGTAAAAGAGTATTCCGCTGCGAGTAAGGTAATTATGGGAATGATTAGAGGATAATGGAAGGATTAGCGGTAGGGGTGTTACATTCCCAAATTTGATTTTTGTTTGGCAACAAGCATATCAAGAAAGGAAGGGTTAGGATTGGTACCTGTCGAGCTGGAGAGTTTTGCCTTACTTGGGACGTTTGGTCGGGGAGTTCTTTTTGCCATCACAATCCGGTTACCAGCAGGACCAGGGGCCTTGAGAAGAGTCGGGAAGTCCTCTTGCCCAGCCGAATCGAAGGCAGGGCCTGGCTGATTGAGGGATGCCTGAAGGACTAAGTCAGCTGGGGGACCCGTTAGGTCAACGAACAAGTCTAGGGCAGAGGCCGAAGAGGGCTGCCCATCAGGAACTATATGGACATTCCCGTATTTGTGAATGACAACCTGAGAGTCACTGCTAGGATGGTTCGACACAATGCCCGATCGGTCAATTGTGGCACTAACTGAGTTTCCACCCTCAAAGACACCAATCGGCAGCAGAGGGTACCCAACACTTTCTCGGACCGCCCACATTTGGGTCCCCAATCGCAGAAGCTGACTGGGCAATCGGGTCTCCAACAGAGATCACCGCCTGAGACACATTGTGGAGAATCACATCATCAGGGGCGATATGATCAATATCATTCGGTCCCTCTTCGCCAACCGACTCAACAAGGGACGCGTGAACTACCGCAGTAGAGGCCACGGGCGGGAATCTTCAGCAGCAACAGGAGCCAGAGCAATATCGAACAAGGCGCACCATCGCCATCCGCTTTCGTACCAGAGACTAAAGGCGTAGGAAGAACGACGGGGAGATAAGATTCGCGGCTACAGGAGGCGCATGCAACACCGGAAGAGCCTAAGAGACCAAAGGCGTAGGCAAGACCGATGGATCGCAGGTCCGGGAAGGAGACGGAGCATCCTCGCCTGCGGGATTGGAGTGGCGCGCGTGCTAGGTCTCTTGTGAGCCATCGGGACGGTGAAACAGAGAGAAAGACGGAGGGGGGAAGCACCAACGGGCGGGACCTAGCCACCAGGAGAGGGCCTGGCGACGCGGCGGGTCCAGCTGTAGTGGCTCAAGAGGAAGGGCGGCGGGGTGTCACCGGCGACCAGCAAACTTGACGACGGAGGGAGGAGCGAGCGAGGTAGAGGAAGGGAGGGGAAAATCGTCGCGCGTGAAGCGCGTTGATTCTAACGGGTAGAAATTCTCTTGTTTGTTTATATTAAATTTTCAGTAAAGGAGAACGTTGATGTACTGATTATGAGCTCACAAAGGGCCCTGTTCGGTATGTTTTTTTGTGGTTATTTTGTAGTTGTTTTGGTTGGTTGTTTGGTGGTGCTTTGTTGTTTGTTTTGTGCTGACTGTTTTGTGGTTGTTTTGAAAACTGGTGTTCGGCATGTGGCGGTTTCGTCTGACGTATTTGAATAAGTTAATTACGTGTAGTGCGTTTTCATATTTTGTGTTTCAATTAAAATTTTGTATTACATTTTAAAAAACTTTTTGTTAAGATGAAATAAAGAAACTACTAGCAAATATAGGGATTAGTATATACGTAATTTATTAATTACGAAAACAACAATTTTATTACAATAAATTTTTGTTAACATTTATATTAAGGTCTATATAAATAACTTCACTATTATCAACCACAATTCTATCAATGGATAACAACAATTGTAACTATACATGGTTTAACACACCAGACTACTTGTTCACATTTGAATAAAAGGAAAATATAATAATTAATTAGTGAACTTTATTAATGTTTACATCATATAAAAATAAACAATTAGTTGTTAAAAATATGACCTATATATTACTATATGTACATAATTAAATATTCAAATTTTATATCTATTTAGCAATATAGTCAAAAGTACAATGGATTATTATGTCATTCTTAGTAATCGTGTACCCCTTCTATCCATAATACAAATATTTTTTAGTTTTATATTACAGATTCTATAAATTAGAAAATATTAGAAATACTTAAAATAATTTTTAGTATATGTTTTACAAAAACACTACTAGTTTAAAACTATTGTTCTATATTATTTCATTAACTTATAATTTAGTATACCAATCTTTATAAATAAACTAAAAATAAAAGGAAAACACACTTTTTTATATATTAAATTATATATTCAATTTTAATTTAATTTTTGTGTCAAATTTTATATATAATATCATTTTAAAATATAATTATAACTATTGAAAATTAAAATTAATTTATTAAAAAAATTAATATTATTAGAATATTCTTGCCCCTCATTACAGTTTTTGGCCACACCTTTGTTTACGGTATTCATTCTCTTTACAGCATAAATTGCTGGCTGTTACAAAATGATAGACAAAAATATCCGTTGAGCAATGAACGCGCCCCACGCGCCCCCTTCATTGAGCGATTCCAGTCCCCGACTTCCCCTCTGCCTCGCCGCTCTGGATCTCCTCCTCGCCTGACAGAGTCGCCGGCGACCTCGCCGCCCTCTGGGCTCCAGCCCGGTGGTGCTGGCTTCCCCTCCCTGTAGTGGCTCTTCCCCCCAGTCCCGTTGGAGCCTCTCCAGTGCGCCATCTCCAGTGCGCCATTGAAGCTTCCTCCAGTTAGCCGGCTCTGTCTTCATTCTCCAGGCGGTATGAGTCGCCGCCGCCCTTCCACCAGGGCTACCCTCTCCCCCTCCCTCTCGCCGGTCCCAGAAACTCTCCACGGTGCCGCCTTGTCTGGTGCGGGCTTGTCTGGTGCGGAGATGGAGCACAAGGCTGGAGTGCCTTTTTCTGCTTCTACTGGATCTTCACCGACTGAAGCTTCCCCTTGTGGTGATTTACCCCTCGCGCTGGCCCCTCTTGTTCTTCTGCGGGTTTATCATTTTCCCCTTGTGGGGATTTACCTCTCATGCTGCCCCCCCTTGTGATGCGGTTGTTGCCTCCTCCTCCGATGCGGGCTCCCACTCTGTCGAGCATTTACCCCCAACAACCTACTGTTCTGATCTTTTGCCCGACATTAATTTAGTGGTTGATTTGGTGGGAGGTTCAGATGATGTGGGTGGTGTGGCGCCTTTGGAAGGTTTTCCTCCGCTTCAGTCCGTGGTCGGATCCCCCCCCCAAGCCGTCTGCCCCCGGTGCTTCGCCTCCGCCCGCCTCCTGCTGTCGGGCATGGTTCGGCGGCCCCTAAGCATACTGCGTGGCGACCCTTGCGCAATTCCAATCGTCAAAATTCAGGTATATCTGCTAACCCTCCATCCTTGGCTTCTACCGGGTCTTCTGACCCGGCCTCGTTCTTAGATGTTCTGCTGGCTAAACAAAAAGGTTTCTCTGGTAGGTCTTTAAGTTCTGATTATTGCGAAGTCCTTGCGGATAAAAACCCAATTGTGTCTTTAGATGAACAAGACTTAGCATCTGAAATTGAATACTGGAAGCACTCTCTAGTTGGACATCTATGGGGTAGGAAGTATGGGTTTAATTTAGTGAGAGATTTTGTAAGAAGGGCCTGGAGTTTTGTCCCAACCCCTCAGGTCCTGCTTCATGAGGAAGGATGGTACATGTTCAAATTTGATAAGGAAGAGGACCTCGAGCTTGTTCTCAACAAAGGCCCCTGACTTTTAAACACTTCCCCCCTTGTGCTTAAAAAATGGTCCTCCGATATTTCCTTTAACCCTAAGGACCTGAACCGTATCTCTGTGTGGATCTAGCTCCCCAGACTACCTATTAGCCTATGGTCCCGTTCGAGCCTGAGTAAAATTTGCTCTAAGATAGGCGTCCCCCTTCACACCGATCAACCCACAGCTGACAAATCCCGCATCTCTTCCGCCAGAGTTCTGGTGGAAGTGGACTTCAACTTTGAGCTGATGAGAGAAGTCGAAATTCGTACTCCCAAGGGTGTGCTATCACAACCAGTGGCTTTTGAATGGGAACCTATTACTTGCTCTTCCTGCAAGCTCCTTGGCCACCCCTCACATAGTTGTCCCTCCTCTCAGGCCCCTCGTGTCCCCAAACTGCCTCGCCTTCCTAAAGCCAAGAAGCCCCTCCTCGCAACCCCTGCTCCCACCTCCTAAAGCCCCGCCGCTAATCAAAGCCCCCCGGTTTGGCGCCCTGTGACAGCCCGTCCACAGTCCTCTGACCCCAGAAACCCTCCTCAGCTCTCCTCCCCTTTGGCGCCCAAACCCCCATTAACAGATCCCTTTCATTGCCTTCGTTATCCCCTATGTCACCCTCGCTCCAGCTCATTCTTGAGCCCCGTCAGCCGGACTCCTGGCAGCTCGTTCCTCCCAAGACTTATCCTTCCCTCCTCCCAGAGAAACCCCCCCTCTCCCGCTTTCTACGCTTTCTCCCTTTTTGAGCTAGACCCAGATGTAGTTTGTCTCCTCCTCATCCCCCCCCACTCCCCTATGAAGATTGTCATATGGAATATTAGGGGTTGCAATGACCCCTCAAAGCTTAGGGAAATTAAGCAGTTTGTTAGAACCCAAAACCTCTGTGTCCTTGCCCTCTTGGAAACTCGAGTGTCCTCCCCTAACTCCTCTTCCATCTTCACTCGCCACTTTCCTTCTTGGAACGTCCTCCATAATTATTCCACCCATCCAAACGGTCGCATCTGGATTCTCTATGATCCCACCCGTATCAGTCTCCCCCCCATTCTTGCGTCAGCCCAAATGTTATCCTGCTTAGCCTCGCCCCTTGGTGCTCTCCCCTTCACCCTCTCCGTTGTGTATGGCCACAATAACCCTGCTCTGCAATCGCTGCTGTGGAATGAAATTATGCACCTTAGCAGCACCACCCCTGGGCCATGGATGGTGGCAGGAGACTTCAATAATATCCTGTTTGCTAGTGATAGGCTAAGTTGCCAGCCTACGCCCCCTAGGGAGTATGAAGATTTTGCGGACTGTGTGGCTAGGGCCGAGCTTAACGACCTCCGCTACTACGGGCGCTTCTACACCTGGTGGAATAATCAGTATGGTCGGGATCGTGTCCTTGGCAAAATTGACCGCGCTCAAGTGAATGAAGTGTGGGTAGCTACGTTCTCGCTAAGCTACTGCACCTTCTCCCCCCCTCATTTCTGACCATAGCCCCATTATCTTAACCTTACCTCGCCCTATCCCCCCCAAAAAGTGCTTCAAATTCCTAAATCTCTGGGCTTCGGACCGCTCCTTCCTCCACATAGTTAGAGATATTTGGAAAGTCCACGTCGATGGGAGAAGACTTTTTACTATTGTAAAGAGACTTCGCCTGCTGAAAGGTCAACTCTCTGCCTTCCATAGAACGGAATACAGTGCTCTCTTCCTTAAGGCCCAATCTATTAGAGAGGAGCTTTTCGACACCAACTGAGGCTTGACAGGGACCCTTGGAACACTACTCTTATATCAAACGAGAAATCCCTGAGGAGCGCCCTTTGTGCTCGTAATCACCAAGAGCTTATCTTCGTCTGTCAACTTTCAAAAATTCGTTGGCTCAAGTGGACGGACGGGAACTCTGCTTTCTTTCATAGAGCCATAAAGGCTAGACGCAACAAGAACTCCATCGCCACTATCACTAATGAGCTTGGGGTGGAGCTTTCTTCTCCTGACGATATAGCTAACTGCCTTGTTGCCCACTTCAAGGGCATCATGGGCACTAGGATTCCCCCCACGAGCTCTCTCTCCGATTTCAACCTAGCCAACACCAGAACCCTCGCCCCCTCTAGCTGGACCCCACTTCGTAAAGCTGTTGACAATGCTGAAATCAAAGCAGCCCTCCTATCCATTGGAAATGATAAAGCCCCTGGGCCGGATGGTTACTCCTCCAAATTTTTCAAATCAGCGTGGCCCATCATTGGCGAGGATCTTAGTCTGGCCATCAAGAGCTTTTTCCACAGTGGTACTCTGCTCAAGGAGATCAACTCGACCCTCATAGCCCTAATCCCCAAGATTGACTCTGCCTCCACTCCTAGTGACTATAGGCCAATCTCCTGTTTGTAATACTATCTACAAGATCATTAGCAAAATCTTAGCAGCTAGGCCTTAAAGGGGTCCTGGAGCAGTCAAGAGAGCCAGGGGGCATTCATTAAGGGGCGGCTCATTACGGATAATATTCAATTGTGCTCTTGCTAATGCAAACACTACCAAAGGTGCCAATATCTCCCACCGTTGCATGATGAAAATGGACATCAGAAGGCCTTGATACAGTTGACTGGACCATCCTTAGTGACCTTTGTCTTTACTAAACTTCCCGACCATTTTCACCAACTGGATTAGCAATGTCTCCACCACCTCGTTTTCCATAAGCTTAAATGGCTCCCCTACGGGCTTATTTAAAGGTGAATAGAGGCTTGCGCCAAGGGGACCCTCTCCCCTACCTCTTTGTCCTAGTCAGGATGCTTTCTCGTTTGCTCGATCAGCTTCCTAATGACCCTGGCTTCAGATTCCACCCCTGCAAGGCCCTTAACGTCTCACACCTGTTTTTTGCGGATGATGCCCTTCTTTTTGTAGAGGGGACAGAACTCCATCCCTTATGCTCAGCAGGTCAATCTATTCTCGAAGCCTCTGGCCTGAAGCTCAATCCTCCAAGAGTGACATGTTCCTTGGAGGGGGGTGTATGCCCCCGTTGCTTCCATATACTCGCCTCCACCGGCTCAATCAGGGTTCATTTCCTTTTCGCTACTTGGGCATCCCCATATCGGCCAGAAAAATCAAATCATCGGATTTTGCCCCCCTTGATCGACAATGTTCAAAGGGATATCCTCCTGGGGGGTATCCACTCTCCTTGCGGGGCGCCTCATCTTATTCAAAGCACCCTGTTTGTATCATTGGCTTCTGGCCTCGTCGATTGCCATCCCCAAGAATGTCATCCAATGCTTAGTTAGGAAGCTTCGTCCTTTCTTTGGTCGGGGACGCGGCCAACAACCCCCGACCCGCCAGTCGCGTGGAACCTGGTCTGTTCGACAAGAGGAAAGGGGGGCTTGGCATTAAGGATATTTTCAAATGGAACATGAGTCTTCCTCCTAAAAACCTATCTCTGCCATCATACAAACTCCGAACGACTTTGGATCCAATGGATCCATAGTTTTCCTCAAAAACTCCAACATCTGGGATGTTAACCCCAATGTAGTGAACCGTTGATTGGAAGTCCATCCTTAAGGCCAGGGACGGTGTGATTAAGCAGTGCGGCTTAGTCAGGATGATACATCGCTTCCTTAACCTACCCCCCATCTCCGAGTCAACTCCATCTACCAAGATGTCTCGTCTCCTTATAGGCCCTTCCCTGGTATAATATCTGTTGGAGGACTGGCGCTCCCAAAGCTAAATTCTTCTCTGGGTTATCTAAAGGTAGACTAAAAACTTGTGATAAATTCAATCATGGGGCATTAGCCTTGCTAACAGATGCTGCTTGTGTAGCAAGCTCCAGAGACAAGTGGGCACCTTTCCTTTTTTTTGCAGGACTACTCGCAGGATCTGGTGGACTATATGTGACTGGCTAGGGATCCCCACCAACAGGGTTAGCCTTCGTAGCTGTGCTCATTGGCTATCCCACTATAGCAAGAGGAGAAGACCAAAGGACTATGTCAAACGGGCGGCCATTGCTAATGTTGTCTACTTCACTTGTATCGAAAGATGTAGAAGAGCCATGATGGGCCAAGCTAGGGACCCCGCCCTCATCATTGCGGACGTGAAGGGATCAATCAAAGGCATCATTGGGAATAATCTCCCTCAAAATCACAATCGAGATTCCGCTTGGCTAAACCAAATCCTGGAGTCCTAATCTATTTTGTATTCATCTCTCGTGTTCGTTGTATCTGTTTGATTATACTAGTCAGGTTGGCCAGAGTAGTAAATTACCTTTAGGTACCATTTTGTCCCCTTTTGTATTGTATTTCCCTGGGCATCTAATACATAGTGCCCCTATGTATCTCTGATTGTACAAACTCCATTTTTATCTTAATACATATTATCTATTCAAAAAAAAAAAAAATTGCTGGCTGTTTTGTGGTTTTTTATGCTGGTATATTTATGACTGTTTGTTTTGAAAATTATTGTTAGCAGTGGCGGTTTAGCATTTTTATCAAAAATGTCAAACTCAAAAATACCACATTTATACTTCAAAAGAGACAACACCCTTATTAAGTAAAGTAAGAAGTTGGAACAAAAACAGGGTAGAATAAAACCCTAATCTTTATAAAACGTCAACTAATCAAGGTGATTTGTATCGGATTGGGTAAACTGACATAATATGTTCAAACTATAAAACACAAATGTACTAACTATGGGTCTGTAATGGAAGTAATGAACAAAACTATTGGAACATAAATAGAAAGTGGGGGTGTTCATAACCAGTTAACCGACTAATCGGTTAACCAGAATTTAGTTAACCGCATTGACGGTTAGTCAATATTAATAACCTTAACCGCTTCATTTAGCAACGGTTAACCGTCGGTTTCGGAACGGTTTTATCGGTTAACCGTAAACCGGATAATGAAAAAAAACAATTTCAGAATTTACTAAACTTCTATTAAATTACATCAATATATGAGTATAATTGAGTTCTATCCACTTACACACTATAACACCTAAGTTAGTTATAAACAAAATAAACAATTGTATTAATTCCACACCCATCACTAATAACTAATACTAGCTACAAAATAAAAATTTACACAACTTAAGTGTAATAACATAATATCACAGCAGCACCAAAAATACAACAACAGGACCAAAAATACAGCAGCACCGCCACCATAATACAATAGCAACAACTTCAAACTACAGTAGCAACAACTCCAAACTACAGTAGCAACAACACCAAAAATATAGTAGCACCACCACCAATAATACAGCAGCAACATCACCAAAACTACAACAACACCAACACCAAGATAGCGCATCAGCAGCATCATCACATAGCAACATCACAAAAAACAATTCAAAAATCGATAGATGCTCCTGAAACCTAAACCAAATATAAGTTAAAGCATAGTACACCTTAAATCAATATCAAATAAGATAGAAGAAAGCAGAAAAGTAGTATAAACGCAAAAGTGACATACATGTTGTTCTCTTTCCAATGTTGTCTATAACTGTGAAACAAAAACATCAAACACAAAGTTAGAAAATAATATTGATCACAGAGCATTAAACCCACAACAGGTGAAAACTATAATAGTGACATTTCCTGCTATTGTATGTACTGGAAAATGTAACAAAACACAACCAAAACAATAATTTAACTAATGTGTAATACCAAAAGGATGGGTATGGTATTCTCTCTCATTGTTGTCCATCAGTACCAAAAGGATAGAGCTGGTCTTCTCCAAATGTTGTTGTCCATAACTTAAAAAGTAAAGACATTAGTGTACATGGTATTAGGAAGTAATAGTGAGCAACAAATATCAACCCAAGTAACAAGTGCACATGTACATGATAATTTATATTGTGTAAACTTTCAACAGTACATGATAATTTTGATAGTGTCTAACCAGTATGCAAGTACTGTTTTTGTGAGTGCAATTATAAAAGAAGATATATAATACAAATCATTAAGTTAAACTAATCGCTTGAAAAGTGAAGAGACTCGTCAATTGTTATTATGGGTTGTTGTGCTGTGAGCTCCTTCATTCCTACAAATCTTATAGAAAATATTAGAACAATGTTACAAAATATTTAATTCTAAGGAAACTATATGAAAACAAATATGATCTTCATCCATTTCCATATCTTCTAATTCAAAAATTATATCATCTCACATGATAGGACTTGTAGTAGTTAGTAACCAATCTTGTGTGCAAACAAGAGCTTCAGCCATTCTTGGAGTTAAAGCAATTCTAAATTATGGAGGGTGATTTTTCGGTATGAGGGGGGGGGGGGGGGGGTCTATCTAGAGCTGTCAAAATTTGACCCAACCCGAAAACCCGTCCGTTTTATCCGAACTCGAAACCCGATTGAACCCGAAAATATTTAAATATAATAAACCTGAAACCCGATTGGGTAAAACCCGAAATGACCCGAACCCGAAATGACCCGAAATAATAGTAATTAAAAATTAGCCAAACTCGAATAACATAAAATAATAGTGACCATAAATTGTACTAAAACTGAATGAACCAAATAAATATGACAAAAAAAACTTGATTTAAACTTAGTATATCTGAATGAAATTAAGAAAAGGCATTGTATTGAAAGTTCTGTAATCTATATGTTGTATATTCTTATAGAAATTAGGTATATATTTATATTATAATTTTTTCAAAAAATATTAACCATGACCTGAAATAACCGAAACCCGATTCTATCTGACACTATTACAACCCGAACCCGAAATGACCCGAACCCGAATGACCCGAACCCAAAATGACCTGAAAGTTTAATGACCCAAACGGATATTGACCCGAAAAGATATGACCCAAAACCTGAACGGATAACCCGTTTGACAGGCCTAGGTCTATCTAAATATGGTTCTTGTCTGAGAAGCCTAGATCTTAGAAAATGTCATTATGTGGAGGGTGAAAACCCGTTATTCTTGGCATCCCTCAAATACCTACTAAATCATCCACCTTTCCCAGAAAGCATAAAGGGGAGTGAAAGTGTCCACTACACCCGCTCTCAATGGCCTCCACACAGAATTATTCCCTAAGGGCAGAAATTGACTAGAGTCGCCACCTAGTTTAACCTAAGAATACTAGGAAGGAAAGGAAGGAGGGTTCTGAGAACCGTTGGTTGACTCTGAAATTATTACCTATGGATAGGACTTATCTGGTCATTTGCAGAGATTCTGTGTGGGTTCTTACTGGGTTACACCCCTCGGAAGTGGCAATGACCACAACCTTGGATTGGTGCCCGAGGAAACCTCGGTCTCCAATTGTCGGGATTACCCACTTTCAAAACCTTTTTTAGAGAGATTCATTTAAAAACCAAGGATAGAATTAGGACGGGACGAGAGAAGAAGAGTGGATGAGGTGAGCTTTTCTGCCAAGCTAGCACCAAGAAGAGGAATTGGTGAATTCGGATGAGCATAGAATGAAGATTTGGAAAAAATCTGAGGTTGAGCGAATAGACAAGACATATGGAGTCTGATGGTTTGAAGTTTGTGGGAGCCAGAGAAGGTTAGAATGTTTTGAGAGATATGAGAGCCACCTCAGAGGGGGAAAATGGTTTTTTGTTCGGACTGGGGTCGCACCCTAGATGGGCTGCCTACGTACTCAACTCCCTGTTGAGATCAGACCTTACGTAGTTCACGTTTTTTAGGTTTTTAAAAATTTTAGGGTTTTGAGGGTTTTTGAGGTGTTTGAGAGGTTAGTCTGTGAGACGCTCGGGTCTATGAGACATTTGGGATATTCAGATGATGAAAGAAATGAGATATTGAAGTCTGTGAGACGCTCGGGTCTGTGCATAGTTTGAAATCTTAATATGGTGAAGATATTGGGATGTTCGAGTCTGTGAGGCGCTCGGGCCTATGAGACTTTAGAAGTTTGAGAGAAGTTAGAATTTGGGAGATGATTTGAGTTTGAAGTAATGATGATTTGAGTATGTGAGACAATTGGAATTTGGGAGAGATTTTGGGTTTTTTAGGTTTAAGGTTCGAAAATGGTTAAGGAAAATCATTTGGTTGTAAAAGGATGGATGATCCCGAGGGATCACCCTATGTATCCCCTCGAGCACGACACTTAATGATTGGTAAGTGCCTAGGCTCGAAAGATGGGGCAATGAATTTATGTCGAAATATAGGATTTAGAGAGAAGTATCATGAATGGGATACTCTCGGTCAAACCCTAATAACGTCTCTAACTCCCGGGTTTTAAAACGTTAAAAACCGAAAACATTAAAATCGAGTGGAAGGGAGTTAAATCCCTAGCACCCCGCCTTGTAAAAATCTAGGCTGCAATTAGGGGAGGTTTGTCACCCTAATGCCCCACCTAAAGAAATCCAGACTGCGACAAGGGATGCTACTGCCCCAGTGCCCTGCCTCGGATTATATTTGGAGAGGGAGAAAAGTGATGTCTAACTAGGAGAAAATTTTTTGAAAGTGTTAGACATTTCTTATTCCCCAAAAACGGCTTATTTCAAGTTTGAAAGCTAAGTTAGAAAAGTTTGAATTTTGTTTGGAATTCTTGACGAAGAAATACTGATTTTGAAAAATGTTTTTAGGAGAAAGCTTTCTGTATATGTGAGAAGAACTTTCTGTGTTTTGAGAAAAGTTTTCTATGATGTTAGAAGAGTTTTTTCCTTTAAAATTCCACAAAATAGTTTCTTTGAAATCTAAGAAAACTTGATGAAATTTGAAAAACATGATTGTTTGAAATTTGAGAAAAGAGATTTTCAGGATTTTTGAATTAAAACTGAATGAGGAATGTTTTTTAGATTTTTGGGGTTTGAATGGGATTTGAATTAGACGAATTTTGGGTTGAATTAAAATTGAATTGGGCTTGAATTGTGTTTGTATTAAATTGAAGTTGAATTGAACTTGGGTCGGGTTTGAATTGTGTTTGGGTCGGGTCAAAGTTGGATCAAGGTCAAAATAGGGTCAAGGTCAAAGAAAGGTCAAGGTCAAACTACGAGTCAAGGTCAAAGAAGGGTCAAGGTCAAAGAATGGTCAAGATCAAAGTGTGGGTCAAGGTCAAAGTTGGACCGGGTCAAAGTTGGATCAAATTGGGCCTTGAATGAGGTTTTGGGCCGAATTGGACTTTATTTGAGGTTTTGGGTCGGATTGGGCCTTGTTTGAGGATTCGGGCCGGATTGGGCCTTATTTGAGGATTCGGGCCGGATTGGGCCTTGTTTGAGGATTCGGGCCGGATTGGGCCTTGCTTGAGGATTCGGGCCGGATTGGGCCTTGTTTGAGCTGAGCATGTTTTTGGGTTGAATTGATCTTTTGATTTTGGGCCAAAGTGAGCTTTTCAATTTGGGCTGAAGTGAGGTTTTCGATTTGGGCTGAAGTGGTTTTGAGTTTGCCTGATATGGGCTTGTGATTGTTGGGCTTTTTATTTGGATGGGCTAAGAAATGTTTTTGGGCTTAAATAAGCCTTGGGTTTGATTTGGACTTTAATGCCCAGTTTGGGCCTTGGGCCTTGGTTGGGCTTTTTTATTTGGATGGGCTAAGAAATGTTTTTGGGCTAAAATGAGCCTTGGGTTTGATTTGGACTTTGGTGCCCAATTTGGGCCTTGGTTGGGCTTTTTTATTTGGATGGGCTAAGAAATGTTTTTTGGCTGAAATGAGCCTTGGGTTTGATTTGGACTTTGGTGCCCAATTTGGGCCTTGGGCCTTGGTTGGGATTTTTTATTTGGATGAGCTAAAAAATGTTTCTTGGGCTGAAATGAGTCTTGGGTTTGATTTGGACTTTGGTGCCCAATTTGGGCCTTGAGCCTTGGTTGGGCTTTTTTATTTGGATTGAAGTGAGCCTTTTGATTTGGGGCCAGATTAGGCTTTTGATTCTTGGGCCTGATTTGAGCCTTATTGATTTGGGTTGATTTGTGAGATATTAACAAGTGAGATGGATCAATTTTGATTTATTAACTCTTGATTATGGGTGTGTTGAAGGCAAAGGAGGATTCCACCCACATAAAACGAATGAGAGACTCGCTAGGCGTGGGGTGGTTTCACATCCTAAGCCTTCCTAAGATAGCCTTAAGGGCTCGTTTTAAAGCTTTTGTTCTTATATACATATAAAGGTGGTTTGAGTGTTTTATGAAGTTATAGGAGATTATTGCCCCATGAAACGAAGAGAGACTGGTTAGGTATGGAGCGATAATACATCCAAAACTTTTCTGTCATTTAAAAGGTCCTAAGGGTGATAACTGAGGCTTAATAAAGCATCGATCAACAATTAGAGCGAAAGTGATAAAAGCATACAAAGGTAAGAAAGCAAAAACAGATGACAAATATGGATGGAAATAACAGTGAGCTGAAAGTTATCAATACATGTGAAATAGCCAATTATAGTTAAAACCAAAGATACAAAAGGCTGACCAAAAGGGTGTTAAACCCCATAGAAGCTTTACCAAAGCCCACTGTCCACCAGCCAAGTTTGCACACGAAGTCTGGTTGAGATCCAACAGAATCAATGCATGTGGGCGGACCAGTGTCAAGAGTCAGGCAAAGTTTCCAAACCCGACGGAACATCAACTACGAATGGCGAATCCAAACCCAAGGGTCCATAAGCTCGGCAAATGTGCAAGGCTCACGACACCCTCAGGCCAAACAAGAGCAAGTTTCGGTTCACAATCTAACCGGATGCATGCGTACCTCTATTAGGACATGAAACCAGTTATGAGAGAGTCAATTGTACACATAGTACATCAGCCAAACAACAGTGTGTACTAAAAAACAACAAGAGTCTGGCCTAAATTATGCAAACAACGCACGAGCCAGAGAAATAATTCCCAATCTAACCTCAGTGTGTACTAAAAGCTACATCAATCTCAGTGTGGACGGCTTGCGTAATCCAAAGTTTATCAAGCTCAACTTCAATTCTAATGAATCAACCAACATAGCCAAAACCCAAGTGTCAAACGGGACTATATATTCTCTGTTACTACGATTAAACCGACAACAAAACCAATGATAAACAACTATAATCAAATGTTCAGGATTTGTGAAAGTGGCTCGAACACACCACAGAGCCTTAAACCTGCATCCCACCATTACATAAACTAAGCAAGTCCAGTGGATGAATAGAATCGACAATAGAGTTCGACGGGTTAGAGCAGATTACAACCAACGAGTGTATACATCGAATCAGAAGCAAAATTGAAGGTTTCTTAGACAGCCCAAGTATAATCACAAACTAAATTGAGAAAAGTTACCCTTAACCTGTACGATTCACAGGCCTTTCTAGGTCTTTTTATGTCCCCGAACACAACAAGGTAACGGCAAGGAGTAGACCCACCGTAAAGGGACATCGAAGGTCCCGTAAATGCCACCCCGAAGCCACTCAACGAATTCGACATGCAAACAAATGAGGATACCAAATAAACAATAAATTTTGTGAAGTAAGAGAAACTAAGAATAGAGGGAGAACCACAATATGAAGTGAAATCAGGTGAAACAGTTCATTCAGTTCATAGATAAATACTGGAAGAAGATTTATGGAGATTAGCGGACATGACCACGAATTTGAAATACACCACGAGTGTGGATGGGTGTTCGAGAATAGAAATCTCAAATCAACGCAGACTTTCTTGGTAAATCACAAGGGCAAACCAGCACTGGTGTCGGATTTATTTCGGGCGAAGCCGTAGCATTGAACCGTTTCCGCCTCAGTTTCACTCAGCCTGTCGATGAAGGATGAACGGTGAGGAGAAAAAAGGCTGGGATCAGTCGCAAGTTAGTCTCAGTGGAAGTATGAGTTTTAGAACTAGGGGGTGAGTGATGGCAGTGATATGTCGAGAGAGAGGGGAGATTGTACGGGACTTTGGTTTTCGATTTTGTGTGTTCAATCGAGGAGAGAATCGATTGCTTTTGAAATACCCCAAAGCTCTATGTGCTAATTAATTATGTAATTCTGATTTTCTAAGGATAATTAAGTCCTTAAGAACGTTGGTGAAGAAAGAGAAACCAAAAGAAAAAGGAAAACACGTAAAGGTCGCAAACGTAAAAGCGCGTATTTAATTATCTTAGGAGGTATATAACCTTAAATAGGGTTATAAATATTTTTATACCCTAATTACACTCTAAGAACATGTGGGAAAATTCTTGAAGAAAATGGATCCAAAAAATGCGCTAAAACGCTAACGGAGTCTTAAAGCGCGTTTTTCGAGAAAACCCGAAAACGTGACTTTAAACAGTCAAATGACCCCGTAAAAATTCCGGTTGATCATTTAAATATTATTAAACATTAATGGGAGCCTAAGAACCATTAAAATTAAAGAAACAAGGAAAATCCAGAAAACAGGCCTGGATTAGCGAATAGTGTAAAAACCGGGAACATATGGGGTGTAAATTGTAATAAGAGTAAAATACTCCCCTCTATTTGTAAATTAAAGTCTGATCCCCCCTTATCCTTATGAGTCACTTTTTTTACCCCTCCTCTCTTATACTTTATTTCATTGTTGTTCACTTAAGGACAAAAGCAAAAAAAAGTAACTTACTTTATTTTCCCTCTCTCATTTCTCTTTCCTCTATTCTCACCTTCTTATGATTTCCTTCCCCACCAGCACATTCTCTCTGATCACTCCCTTCTTCAATGGCGATTCCACATCCCCCAACCAGCTCATGCTTTGCTCTTCCATTTTCCACCACTAAACAAGCTCCAAATTGAAAATAACTACACCATAATACTCCCCTCATCTTGGAGTTTCATTTCCACCCTTCAAAACCTCCAAAAGCTTATTTTGAATTCCATGGGGTAGATCATTCTTGAAGGAAGAACCTCCATTGTCAAGCCAAAACACTCCTCATTGTTCTAAGGTAAGAAAGGAGCAAGAAAATCATATTTTCTT
Organism: Limonium bicolor; assembly: GCA_023374045.1. Lineage (NCBI taxonomy): Eukaryota > Viridiplantae > Streptophyta > Magnoliopsida > Caryophyllales > Plumbaginaceae > Limonium > Limonium bicolor. The sequence continues at coordinate 477,219,121 of CM041776.1, forward strand.
CCATTTCTTTGAAACCGATTTCTACAGATTTTTAAGCTCCATTTTGCCTCCTTGTTCTAGCTTGTTTAATCTTCAAATAAGTGCTGGAGCTTGCTTGTTTACATTGCCAAACACTTCATCTTGAAGAAAAAGGTAATTCCCCCCCATTTCAATATCTAAATACCCTCTTGTTCTAGAGTTATTTTAAGAGTTTGATTAGTGTTTATTGTGCTCCCTTGGGTATTGGTCTAGTGGTTGGGCATTGGCAATGCCCCATGACCGATTTCAATCAACAAGAGGAGAGGAGATGATTGGAAAAAGGAAAGAGGAACTTAAGGGCACAAGGTAAGAAATTTACCTTAGTATATATCTATATGTTTTAAAATTTTGGGATGGGAATTTAAAGAATGAAATTAAAATTTAGTTGAAAGTGTGTTTTGTGATTGGAAAGAGAATTGTTAGTTATGTTTTGTACATTGTGAAGTAATATTTGAATTAAGGGCTTTGAAGCCAAGTGGTGTAAGATTGTGTATTATGTGGTGATTGATGATTTTGAATGAGATTGTGTGCTGTTAGTGCCCAATATTGGGTATGGCTAGTTTGAATGATTTTAGGAAGTAAAAATAATGCATTTGGGCATGCTAAGAATGTAGGTGAGTTATGACGAAATTTCGGTAGTAATTGAGAAGTTTGGGTGGTTTTTAAGAGTTGGAGAACCTAAGTGTTAAATAGGTGTAGAGAGAGACCAATTGGAATGGTAAATCACCCTAGGATGATTGTTGAGGGAGTATATGAATGTGCGCAAAAAACTGTAGCATAAATGGTGTTTCGGTGTTTAGAATTCATAGGAAAGTATTAGTGTGCATGACCTCGTAATGGAGGATATATTTGGGAGCTAATGATGCAATTGCCTCGGAATAATTTGGAATGGTCATATGGGTAAAGGATGAGGTAAACCTGTCAAGTGAATGCTAGATTACACTAGTGTTCATAATGTGCAAAAAAGAGAGGTGTGAATTTATCTAATTGAGCAAGAATTGAGCAATGGTTTGATCAATGATTAAGGAATGTTTAAGGAGTGTTTAAGGTGGTTTAACATGTATGGAAACTTGTGGAAAGATTAGGTGTAGATTAAGGTGGGAATTGCGAGTGAAAAATGTAGTTTTAGCAGCTTTTTAGCAGGGTCCGGGACTTAACCCTTATTTAAGGTCTCAGACCAAGCTTAAAAATACGCTGAAAGTTAAGTTTACAGGTGGTCCGGGTCCTAGGTCCAGGACCAAGACCCGGACTAATGTCAAAAAAGAGCCGAGAATGCATTTCAGAGGTGGTCCAGGACCTTGGGTCCGGACCAAGTCCCGGACCAGACAAAAATTGCCTAAAATGTGTTTTAAAGGCTTATAATGATGGGGGATTGATGGGTAATGGTTTTGGATGATGTTAAGGCCTTGTTTGGTGACTTTTAAAGGTCCTAAGAAGCATAAACAAGTGTTAGAAATGAGTGAGAAGTAAGGACTTAAATTGACAAGAGTAAAACTAAGTATAACGGGGCAACGGGCTAAGTACGGGAGTGATAGTAGCTTACATACCGTATAATCATAATGTTATTAAAAACATTTGAAATAATACCAGTTGTTCGGAAACTACCCGAGAAGCGGGAGGTGACGCGTTAAGAGTAGATCCTCGGGGACACGGTAGAGTAACCCATGGTGTAAGGTATAGTTTTCTTGCAACCTGTGTCCTACCGGGTTACTCCGGCTTGTATGCCAATGTGTTTTTCTGGATGTTTACGACCTTATAAGATAAGGCATGTAATGAGTTTACAGTAATTCAATCATGTGGCATACTTTGTTCCGATACCGTTTAACCTCGAATATGTGTTAAACTGTAGTTAACTGACCTTAGGATCACATAAGAGATCGGTATTCGGATTTAAACGTCCCAACCTACAGGAACGTTCTAACTACGGCTATCCGTGCGTTATTTGTGTAATGTGGTTGAGTGCGATGTGTGTTGCCCTTTTTAGTATGTCGTTATTTAACGATTGTTGTTGTTCATATATGTCGAATGGTATGTTACCTCCCTTGTTTGTTTAGCTAAGTTTGTAACACCGTATGGTGTCATGATATGATAAGTTCCATAAGGGAACTTCTAACTAAAATATATTCCGAGGGGTGAGGAATCCGGGGCGTCCCGGTCGTGCACGTGTGTTTGGGAGTTGATATCTATATTTGATTTAACTCCCTCTCTGTTTGGTTGTATTTCCTTCTTGGATTACAATCACCCACAAGTCTAATAAAAGGCTTTCCTACCTTGATTATTATTCACGGCTAGGGGGATATGTGTATGGTGTGATCGGGCCTATATTATGGTCGACACATCTAAGTAAAGTAAATGTGTACGGTGTGTTCGGGCCTATATTTTATCTGACACATCTTAAGTAAAGAGTACGTTCTCTAAGAAGAGTGGTGTTACGTGGTGTATATGTTATTACGTGATGTGTGTTGTCATGTTATGTACGTTGATCACCGAAATCAACCCCATATTAATATAAGAAGTAATTAGTTGTAACCCGATCAAATGGGTAAGTGTTGTCTAATAAGAATTTAGTTCCATTAAGGTAGAAACCCTCAAGGGTCAAGGAACACAATAATTTGAACTAACAAGTGTTGATGTGTTAACCTTCTCGGTTGTATCCTATTGATTGGATATGTTTGATTTAAAGCATGATGTGTGTTTATAGTATTTCTTGCATGCTCTAAATAAAATCAACTGCATGCTCACACGACAATTAGTTCTGCGTGGCCCGGTAGTATGCCGGCTGCACGATTACCATACCAGTAAAGGTGTTGAGCCCCTTGGAGGCCACCCTTTTTCCTTTCAGGTACAATGGAGCTGGCAGCCGTTTGAGAGTAGGACGGGGTAGCTGGTTATACATGGATAGTTATTTAGTTACTTATGAATTTGTAAGTTTAGTAAGACCGAACTGTTGTCGGCATTAGTTGTAAATACTCGGTACAGTTGTAATGTAAATGTAAATGTATTTATTTAGTTTGGAAACAGTAGGTAATGTAAAGTGTAGTGCTCGGTAACCTTGTCCATCAGACCGGTACGTTGTGTATATATTAGCCTTGTTATCCACGTGGGGGCTCACGGCGTGTAACACCTGTTGGTTAAGTCAAGTGTTATGTGTATTATCCGCTGGTAATGGTTGTTAAGTGAGGAGTTTACAGTTGGGGTGTTACAGCTTCAAACAAAATTCCAGAAGAAACTGGAGTGGAGTTGGGGTGGATTTTCCGAAAAGGTGAAGAGAATGAAGTTCAGAGCATGGATGTTTGAGTTCATCAGTTGAGTTGCAATTGTACGGGAGTGAAGAGGATGATTCGGGGCAGAGTATGTATGTTCTTGTCTCGCCAGTTTGGATTGCAAAATATGTCGTGAGTGAAGAAATGGAATGAAAGGGGGCGCAGAGCTATGTGCTCCTGTTCGCTACTCTGGGTTGCTAATTTACAGGATTGCAGCGGGTAGGAAGCGGAGCAATCATGTTTGATCGCCAGTTTGTTTTTGAGGGAGAAGATAATGGAAATCGAGCGAGTTCGAGATGAGCGTTGAGGAAGTTTCTGGCTCTGCTTGTATATGGATGGCCATCGAGAGAATGAAGTGAAGGGAGTTTAGAAGACGATCGGCTCCAAAATGAGATGCGGCTACTGTTGTTCTATTTGTCCTTTTATACCGAAAGGAACAGGGTTTTAGGAATGAGAGGTGGCGGCTGATTTTGAGAGGGTTTTAGGGCTTCAATTGGGAGTATAAATCAACAATCATGATGAATCAAGGTACATCAACAGCGTAGATATTTTTTTGGTGTGAATGGAACATGAGGGGCATTTAAAAAAACATTTCAACTCACTGGCACCTCCAGATTCAAAAACTAGACCTCCAGGCAATTCAACACCCACATTTAACCATCTGATTACGAAGTAATTCAATGTAGTAATGCAGGAAATAATATCTGAGCCCTAATACGAGCTAAAAATGGAATAAAACACTCTACACTGCTCCCGCGTTTCAAACCCAAGATCATTAAGTTCCTCAATGTATATGCTAACCGGTTACACTAACAATAAAACTTACTGTACAAATGTGGGAAAGAATACTACTTCGAATGAATAAATGTATAAAATAATGAACTGATATAATAATAATAATAATAATAATAATAATAATAATAATATAATAATAATAATAGATACATAAGATAATGAAATCGTACTAATATGACGACGATGAAAATATAAACAAACGCAATAAAATGGACACTGAATTAGATACAATCAGTTAGTGATAAATGGGACAAATTGGTAATAATAATAATAACACGAACATGAAGTACCAATAATACTAATAATAATGATGATATGTACATAAAATGATGGAATGACACTAATGTAATTGTGATAAAATACAGGCAAATGCAATAAAAATAGATACTGAATTAGATACGTACAAGTAGCGGTAAATAAGATAGAATAAACGAACCTTGGGCAACCGTAGGTACCTGGTACGGGATGAACTCAAGCCTGCTTGCAACTGGAGACTTTGCAGTGGCCAGAACAGCACCTCATTTGGTCCAAGGTATCACCGCCCTGAGACGTAATCCTATTATATATGCTGTTCTGGGATAAGCTGTGCACTCGTGATCTACTTTTCGAGAAAGGATTGGTAAGTTTAGCAGGAAGTATATGCCCACACTGCCAACATTGTATGGAATCCCCTAGCCATGCTCTGGTCAGGTGCAAAGAAATACATGGGCTTTAGAGGAGTGTAATCCTATGGTGGGGTGTGTGTATTACACTACCGTTCGATATCAAAGATATCATTCAGCTATGGGAAACCGTTGTGAGAGGAAAGCAAGAACGCTGGGTATGGTGGACAACCTTACGGATCCTGCTTCTTGTGGCATGGGAACGAGAAATAAGGCCATATTCCAACAGCAAGCTATACCTACCAAGTAATGTGATGCGCATCAAGGTGATGGTGTGGAGATGGTCAACATTGAAGGGGATCCAACCCCCGATGGAGATGCATTACTTCATACATGAGAATGGATTCAAAAGTGGAAACTGGCTCGATTAGGATAGGTGACAGATGTTGTAGGTGGATGGCCTTTTTTGTGTTAATAGATGCGAAAGCTTGCTGTGAATGCCTGATGTTTTTGCGAAATTTATAGTGTAGCTGAACAATTATAGCGGTGATGAGGTCTGTGGTGTATATGTATATGTATTTTTGGAACTCTTACCCTACTATTCTGTATTTATACAGGCCTAGCGCCAAAATTAGAAAAAAAAAGATAGAATAAACAAGTAGCAAAATCAAATAATATAGATAAGAGCAAGTTTACTCAATTAGCAACAAACGAAATACTATATGAATAATATAATAGTGAAAGACACATAAAGCAATAGAAATAACAATGAAATGATGATGATAAAATAAAAAGTCAATGCTAGTGTAACACCCCTACTACGCACATAAACTATACTTGGAATCGCAGCGGAAAATAAACAACTAAACGGTAACTACAATGATTGGTGCTACAATGCCGTCAACCACCCACGTGGCTAACAAGGCTGAATAAATACAATCGTACCGGTCTGATGATCAGACTCCCGAGCATAGAACTAACAACCATATATATATAACAATATAATACCGAGTATTTACATAAATCCTTCACTGTATACTTCACTGTAAACCGTCACCAACAAGTATATAATCGCCACGGGTGCACAGGCGCAACCCGGGCTAACATCCAAAGTACTTCAAAGTAAACTACTCTCTAGGACCTAGAGCCACTCTGCCTCTTCGATCCTCATCCTGCAATAAAATATGGAGCCCCCGAGGGGGTCAGCACCTTTGCTGGTATGGCTAACGCGCAGCCCATCGACTACCGGGATACGCGCAACCAATTGTCAGGATGACATGATATTTATTTTTAAACACACACACATACATATATAACATGACAAGGGTATTGTTACACATCAAAACACACATCACAAACATACAAATCCTTTTAGGGAGAGAACCAACACAGTTAGTCCCCCTTGAGAGCTTCGAGAATGTTGCCACGCTCATACTTAGCTCGTTACACAACTCGTACCGTCCGGTTAGATTGAACGGTTAACTTAACACAAGGTGCCCCGGATATAGTGATCCAAGCACACCGAAACAAAACATATAGTATGCCCCTGTGGCCCGACGTGAGTCAGTAAAATAGCCTTGGTTAAGCTAAAGGGAAGGTTAGAAACCAAATTGGAAACTTAACCATAACATACAGAGAGAATCGAACCGGTTTGACATCGACTCCCATACTCACACGCGTGGCCGGAACAGACCGGACTCCTCACTTCCCCCGTTAGCCCATGTTAGTAGTTCAACATTGAGCACAACAACAATTCACAATAATAGGTCAAGTCTTGTTAGACACCCACATGGGAAGAGAGAGTCATAATCAACAACATAATAATATTTAACAACTATAAACTCTTTACATGGTTTAATCTTACAAAGTCATAACACACAGAAAACAACAACACACAAGCCGGTGTAAACCGGTAGGCAACAGACTGCAAGAAAACCATACCTCGGTCCTTGCCTCGTTTGGTTTCCACCTTGAGAGAATCCTAAACACATTAATGTTGGTTAATTATTTATTTAACTCCAAACTTACTAAGTATTTAACGATTGTATGACATGTTTTAATGCCTATCTTACCCTAGGTTACCTTCATTACACTCTAGGGTTAACTACATAAGTCACATTCATTTCTGTTTTTTTTTTACATGTTTTGGTCCGACCGACCCACCGTCCGACCCACAACTGGGTCGGACCCTCCCAGTGGTCTTCGGGTCTGAAGAACCTTACCTTGACCGACCCATGTCCGACCCAACCTTCTGGGTCGGTCCATTACAGAAACCCTTTTGCCTCCTTATAATAACGCCCGTCCGACCCACGTCCGACCCACTATTCTGGGTCGGTCCATGTGCGAACATTTTCTCCCTTTGAAACTTGCCCGACCGACCCATGTCCGACCCACCCTTTTGGGTCGGACCGTCTCCGAACATTTTCCTAACATTTTACAGAGGCTCGACCGACCCAAAAACTGGGTCGGCCCCTGGGTCGGTCGCCCTCTAAACTTACCCAAACTTGCCAATTCTTCACCAAACTTCTCCTAAGGCCTCTTAATGCTTCCTAACAACATTTGGTAACCTTACATCCACATACAACATCCATTAAACTCACTTTCTAATTCCTTAAACCATTTACTTATTTCCTTGTAAAAATTCCTTAACACTTATGTTATTTTATACTAGGTTCCTAGATGGTGTTTCTCACCTATGGTAACTACTATCCCAAAATGCTTTCTCCTTGTTTAAACATCATCTCCCAAGCATCATCTCTCACAACTATCTCCTTATATCATTACTTCAAATCCTTTTTCAAGTTCATACATTCTCCTCAGTTTACCAAAGTTTGCCTAAGTCTTTACCTAAGTCCAAAATGACTTTGGTACATACTAAAATCTCAAGATCATGCCTAAGTCCCTATTACACTCTAGAGTACTTCCTAGTTCATCATAATTCCTTTAAAACATCTTGAACTCCTTATTCATTTCCTACACTTTCTAACTCACCAAACTTATGTAACCACTTAGAACTTCTTACTTCCTACCTAGATTTTGACATGGGTTCCCCTAGATCATTACCATGCCTAAACACTTACCTTCTCCTTTAAACACACAAGAACATCCAAAATCACCAAGAACACTCTCATACACAATTTCACCAAATTTACACTACATCACAATATAGTGCATAACTTAAATTGCATGGCACTTAGGCCCTTAAAATGCATGGCTCTTAGGCCCTTAAAGTGCTTAAATCATAAACACTGAATTTCCACAATATATATGCCTTTAACCTGCAAATACACCCAACATACACATATGCCCTTTACTAAGTCATTCCCCATTGGCTCTTTAGATAGTTTTAATAAGCATTATAAGCTCATTTCTCCTAAGGCATTAAAATAGCATTAGGTTAGTAGATTTACCTCTTTGCAAATCACTTCTTTCTTGTTTCCTTTAGAAACCAATAGAGTACTGCTTCTTTGACAAGTTCTAAACAATATACAAACTTTATAATGAGTATTCAAGCTATAGGCTTCATCTCATTGTAAACCCTAATTTGACATTGTTTCAAAAACATCAATGTAGTTGTTTTACCTTGTTCTTTGTAGAGAGTTTGGATATCTAGCAAGAGAGGACTCCACCTAGTCCATGAAGAGTTGAAATGAAGCTAGAACAAAGTCACACAATGAGCTATATCAATGTGTATTTTCGGACATGACAAAACAAGGGAAACTTGATTTTTGTTTGAGATTCCTTACCTAGAAGCAAAGGAGAGTAATAATATGTCAAAATATAAGCTCAAGCTCCTTCAATGGTGGAAACCTTGGCACCGAAATGGAGCTCTTGGAGTTTTGAGAAGATAGGAATGAAGAGCTTGATGAGAGGAAGAGATTGGTGGTATTTGTTTTTTTGATTTGGACAAGTGAGCTAGGTTTAACAAGTGGTCAAAGCTTGTGTTTTCAATGGTGGTAGTGGTTTATCGTGAGAGAACAAGAAGAAGGGAGAAGATGAGTGGGAAAACCGTGTGAGCAAGGAAAGGAAATGAGAGAATGAAGATAGAATTTGCTTTAAGAGATATTTATGTGTTAAAAGGTAAAAAGTAGCTTATTACTTATCTTATCTTACATAATACTTAATAAGAGAGTGGTGAGTCACCAAGCCTTAGGAACCGGCCCCCTAAGTATAATGAGGTAATATAGTCTTGTTTGTCAATTTAATTACTTAATACAACATATGTTACAAATTAGCTTATAAAAAGTACTATTCACCTATACAAGGCACATAGAAGTGAAATTTTTGATTTCCCACTAATATAGCCACCCAAATGTGATACTATATAGTACACATATATATTTAAGAGTAATGATGGACATTTAGCCATTCAAAACTCATTTCAAGACAATTTTTCAAAAACGTGCTTTAAGACTTCTTAAAGCACATTTTGTGTTTTAACTTGTTTTCAGCTTGGTTTCTTTGGTAAATTGGTTTAATAAGTTCATTAGTATATAAATGAAGTCTTGGTAAGCTCATTAGGCCTTACTCAAGTTTATCCCAAGCTTAAAGCACATTTTAGCTCTTATTGACTTTAAAGCACATTTTGTGTTCCTTTTGTTTAAATTTGTTTAGTAAGGTTTCTAAGACTCTTTTTAGTCTTGTTACACCCTATTTAGGTGTTTAAACAACATAACTAGGTTTGGGGTATTTCAGCTAGAAGACATTTAAAGTAACATCAGATAGGATAAACTAAAGGAAACTAAAAGAAAACTGAATAGATAACCAATTAGGCAATGAAAATATAATACAAAAAAAAATTTAATAAGATAAGTAAATAAAACAAAAGGGATGGTAAAACCCGATTGTCATTTGGAAATTCATTTTCGGAAAATCATGTTTTTATGAAATGCTTTGAAAAGGATTATAAAATGATGGTTTCGTTTCGGCACGCACGCTAATACATTTTGAAAAAGAAAGGCGACGACCCCTCTTATTGTATTTCTTATTTTAGAATTTGTTTTATGGGGTGAGAATTTTCGGTGTCTACATAAATGGATCAAGCATGCGACCTCCAATGCTGAAAGCTGACTCTGATGCAACCGAGGAAACAGATATTGCAAGTATATCACGGGTCATTGCAGCAAGAATAGGGAATCTTTTTCTTTGATCTTTCCACCATACTAAAATATGAAATTTCTCTCTATGGTCAGCACCATTTTCATCCTCATCATTAGGTTCACAATACTTGGCCAAGTATCGATCTATCTCACTTTTCCTTGCACTTGTTTTCAACAGTGCCCCTTTGCCTACTATACTTCAAATTAAAGTAGGGTTTCACAGTCAAACTATTGGAACCTAAGGAACTATCTTTGGACTGTGAAGAAGCTGGTGTCTGTTGTTTTTTACCACTTGCTTGAGGCATTGAAGAAGCGTAAAAATCAAATAAAACACTTAGGGGGCGTTCACCTCGAGACGAGGAAACAGAATGGAATCCGGAAAGGGAATGTAATGGAAAGGAAAGAAATTTCCCCCAATCAAAAAGTCTGTTTGGTTTCGACTCAGAAACGGAATAGAACTCCCTATGATTCCCTTTGTTATTGTTTGGTTTTGAACATGGGGAATCATCATATTTTTCTAAAAATTATTCTTATTTAATTTAATAGTAATATTCTCTTCATTTCAAAATGTAATCATTCCGGGCATATCCAATCATTTTTAAAATGTAAGTTATTCCAGATTTTCTCATAATACCCCATATTATTAATTAATTATATTTTTTAAAATTGTTTTTAAAATCTTACGAGACAACTATAGTTTTTTTACCATTTTCAATTAGGTAATATGTTAAAAATAATATGATAAGTTGTGAATCTAATATTATTTTAAATAGTAAAATAAATGATTACTAGATTTGTAAAATATTTTTGTTGCAAAAAACAAGATTCTTAATGAATATATTATTTTTATATTTGAGTGTGACTATAATTTAGGAAGTTTTAATATTTTTTTCCAAAAAAATCTCACCATCATAAAAATGGTGACTCCGATCTATCTGGGAAAAAATAATTATTTGGAGGTAAGAGAGGAAAAATAATTATTTGTTTAAAGGAAAGAGAGGAAAATAATTATTTGTATGGTGACTCACGTTTTTATGGAAAGAGGGGACCGGAGGTAACGGAAAAGTTTTCCACGGGGTTATGCGGGGAATAGGGAAGAGGGGTTTTGGGGGTTTACAAAAAAGAAATTTAGGGAAACAAAATTATTAAAAAGTCTAAACAGACAACATCAAACGGAATGACACCGTTTCCGTTTCCTTGTTAGCCCAAAGTGAACAACCCCTTAAAGTGCTTTTAATCTTACCAATAAGCAAACTCGCATTTGATTCCTCATAGGCATCTTCAATCATCCCCTCAACACTACTGAATTTGTGTCTAGGATCAAGAACCAAAGCAACAAACATCAGCATATTCATATTGTCCACATCTCCCCAGTATTTTTCATATTTCATCTTCATTTGTGTCGCCATGTCCTTAAGAGCTTCATTCTCACTTTGACAATATTCAGAAATCAAATTGCCAACTCCATATATCATATCAGCATAGCAATTACAAGTTACATAATTACTTCCTGATAAATTCAAAGTGGCTTCAAAAGATCTCCAAGAAGGGTAAGAAAGAACTAGCTTTATCCCAATCAGATTCAGGTGGAGCTCCTTCATTCTTTCTAAGCTCCTTATTGCAAATACTGTTTTTGCAATACAAACTATCAAATGCTCTTCTACATTTCACAACAGATTTTAGCATCAGGAATGTAGAACTCCATCTTGTATCAACATCTAAGCAGACCAGACCTTTGCTATGTATTTGTTCTTCCTCTACACATTGTCTAAATGCTTTGAGCCTACCAGGAGAAGATCTTACAAACTTCACAAAATTACGCACTTTAACAATATAGGAATCCAACTCTTTCAAACCATCTTTGACCACCAAATTCAAGATATGAGTAGCACATCTCATATGTAAAAATTTGTTATCCATCACACTACTACCCCAATGATTTATCCTTCTTCCTAGATAGCAAACAACCCCATCATTCGAACTCGCATTATCTACAGTCATAGTTAATATATTCTTCATTCCCCATTCAACCAAACATCCTTCAACAGCCCTTCCAATGAACTCACCGGAATGGCCAGCAATAGAACAAAAGTTAATTATTCTCTTCTGCAATGTCCAATTCTCGTCAATAAAATGAGCAGTCAAGCACATATAACACAAATTTTGACCATAAGTCCAAGTATCAGCTGTGAGACACACTCGAGATGTTAGCTTACCAAAGAAATCCTTCAACTTCTTTCGTTCATCATAAACAAACCAAAGATATCTCTAGTGATAGTGGACCTTGAAGGAACAAAAAACTGAGAGCAAACAACCATATAGAATTCTCAAAATCCTTGATGTTGAAAAAACATAAAAGGTAGCTCATCTATAATTAGCATTCTAGCCAAAACCTTTCAAACAGCTACTTGATCAAACACCCAATCCTTCAGCTGGCCACTAGTTATAATACTACCATCTGGTTGGACCATAGACATGACCTCTAAAGCGAGAAGCTTTTGCCTTTTATCCACATCACACAAATATTTTTTGCACTTGTTAAGATGAGTTCTCAAAACATTAGTACTATTTTTTTATGTTTGATGACATTCACTATCACAATGTATGCATATGTAGCAATTAGGATCAGCAGGATCATTCTTATCTTTAAAATGATCCCAAACTACAGATGTCCTCTTCCTCAATCTAGTAGGAGGATTGCTACTTACAGTCTTGTCAAAAGCATCAATTTTATGTAGACTTTCAGTAGTTTGAATTGTTTTATTTCTCGTATCCTCCTCCTCAACCATATTAGTTGTTTTGTTGCTAGACATGGTTCTACAATTGAAAAAAAAACATAACACATAAGTACATATTAAAAAGCTAAAATAAATGCCACAAACAAGACAATCCTGAGTTCCTTTTTCAGAAGAGATCACAATGAGTTAAATTTACTAAATCAATAACGCCAGTGAAATAAATGTCACAAGCAAGAAGTCGTAGCCTTGTAGTACACTTACATAATCAGAGGGTCGGTTGTAGTTTTTGTTTGATCTCTCAAGTCATTCAACCAAACAGAGGCAGTCACCTAAAAACCACCGTAAAAGAACATGAGCAAAAGACATCAATGATTATGTTAACAAAGATGATGGGCAAAATCAAATAATTTAACCGGTATAAACTAAATAAACACCTCTGCTCATACATCATCCACAAAAGCAACCGAGAATGTAGGGACTAGACCAGCTTCGTGAATGACAAAGATAATGCAATTTGTATCGGAATATGCTAACTCCCATGTCATGAAAGTAGCTGTAAAAAATAAAAAACCATAATAAATCATGTCATTAATTATTCCTTGAACTCCAGATTTCATGTCATAGTTTAACTCCACATCTGATTGTATTTAACAACATATAAAATTAAGTTATTAAACATTTTCCAAGAAGAAACAAAATTGAGCAGATTAAATCAAATACATTGAAGCAATCATCAGTTGACCAAATAGAAAAGATGATAACTCCCGTCACCCATTTTTTTTCTAGCAAGGTTTTAGAAAATTCAATCTAGCTTTCTTTCCATGATAAATTAAAATGACAACTAATTGAAAGATGCACCTGAAACAACACTGCTTTTTTGCTGCTGTGTTCGGCAAGTGAGAAGGCAATAGGGATATATATATATATATCATCATACACAAATCATCAGTACTCATCATCGTAACACATATGAACTCATTAATAAAATACTACTCCACAAATTAAATTTAATAACTCTTGAATCAAATTTACTAGCTAATTATGCTTAATACTTCTATGTAATTAATTACACACGCAACAATCAAATTCACTTATCTGGTGACAAGTACCTTCAATCTACATACATGCAACCACACACACTAGAAGCAGATGATTATCTCTATGAACAGATACAAACACGAGAAGGGAATTTGCTGGCGCAGAGTACACATGTTTCTTGTTCAAATCACCAGAAGTAATATATAACATGTTGGTACATCATATGCAGTTAAGATTCATCTCAACGCACCAGACACAAACACAAGAAGAGAAATTGAAGAGGCGCAAAGCATATACGTTCCTTGTTTGACAATCGCTAGAAGTGAGTTCGAGTATATTACCTATTGCAGAATGAACAAGATGGGTTTAGGGTTCAGTCTCGTCTTCAATCTAAAGGTATTGGTGGTGACTGGTGAGTGAGATGCTGAGTGAAGAAGACTGAAGAGAAGATAATGGAGAAACGGCATGAGTGATTGGGTGATCGCAACGCACCAGACACAAACACAAGAAGAGAATTTGCTGTGGCACATAGCATATTTCGACAATCGCTAGAAGTGAGTTCGAGTATATTATCTGTTGCAGGATGAACGAGATAGGTTTAGGGTTAAGTAAGTCTTCAATCTAGAGATATTGGTGGTGACTGGTGAGCGAGATGTTGAGTGAGGAAGATTGAAGAGAAAGAGAATGAAGAAACGGCGTGAGTGATGGGTGAGAACTTGTCCGCGTTGTTATGGTTGCAAAATACCGAGTCATGAAAAAGTTTTGGGAAGAGTATTTGTTTATAAATATAATTATTATGCATAATTATCCGGTTAGTCCGGTTAACCGGATATGCTAAATATGATAACCGAAAGCGTATGCTAGGCGGAAAATTGTAGGAACAAAACTATATATAAAATGAATAAAATAATAAACTAATCCTACAACTCTTCTACGGGTAGCAAATAAAACCCGGTTGGAGTATAGTGTAAATATATTACGACCGAGAGTATCGAACCCAAGGGACTTATAGAAAACTAGTCCTAATCCAGTAATAACCTATTCTATAATAAAGGAGGGAATGTGAAATATTTTCTAACTCTAATTAAAACTAACTAAACTAAGTGGTATTTACAAGGAAATTATTCTTGATTCAGGGCTAAAAACCATCTAAGTATCAATATGAACTCGAAACATAAACACAAGCCTTCGAATTAGCCAACAATTGAATGCGCCGGGTGTCCTGTCGGATACCAGATGCACGACATATTCAAAGACGTTGAATATGCCGGACATCGGCCAACCGGCAGTGCATCCGGCATAGTCAATATGCGTATTTTTATTCCAGTTTCCGAGAAGAAAACAGAAGACTCACTACCTATTAACAAATCGAGCATATGTCATGCCACAAAATGAACAAGGTAATGGGAAAGTTGGGTTAATTCTCACTCTTACTACTAACTCTTAATTCACAAGAAGAAAGTAGGAAGATCGTTAAGAGAGTCTAACCTATTCTACTTTTGGATACATCCTCCTCAAGTAAAATTAGCATGAAGAGAATAAGAGATCACCCGATTCTCTTGCACTAAGAACCTTACTCTTAATAAACTTGAAATTATATTAAGAAGAACACATTGTTTTACAAAGAGAGTTTCATTCCCTAACCAAAGAACTAACAAGGAATTCCTACTCCACTATCCACACAGAACAAGAGAGAGAAAACACAGGAGATAAGAAAATTGGATGTAGCCTTAACCCGCCATGGATTTCTTCTCTTCGCGTGGAAAGTTGCATAGAACTTCCACTAGTAGAAAAAACATTATATACCACGGTTATTTCGCTTATATACCACGGTTAAAAACCGTGGATTTGCTCCCGTCACAAATGCCAAAATATTATATACCACGGTTCAAAACCGTGGTTTTAAATGAAGATAAAACCACGGTTCTATAAACCGTCATTTTAAAGTATTTCTCACGTGGAACTTGTTAACTATAAACCACGGTTTATGCCAATAACCGTCATTTATAGTGAGTAGTAAAAATGACGGTTATTCTAAAAACCGTGGTATATAATGTAAAAAAACACGGTTATAAACCACGGTTTGTAGGGCAACCGTCATTTATAGTACACGCCGAGAGAATAAACCACGGTTTTTGGAGAACCGTGGTATATAACTGTCACGCTGGAGAGAATAAACCACGGTTTTTGGAGAACCGTGGTATATAACCTCACGGTTTGTAATAAATGACGGTTATTCTAAAAACCGTGGTATATAGGTGAAAAAAACAACGGATAAACCACGGTTATACATGAAACCGTGGTTTATAGTCCATGAATTTTTCAAATCTTCACCTTCAATCTGGAAATCTCAACAGAGCGCATATACAAGACAAATGAAGATGCCAGATTATCTATGTTCCTTGTTTATGAATTAAGGTTACAAAATCGTGAGTGAAGAATGGAGGCGCAGTATGCTCCTTGTTCGCCGGTGGGTTCCAAAATTACCGTGAGGTTGAAGAGAATGGATGCGGCGTAGAGCATGTTCGTTGTTCGCCGGCTGGGGTTGCAAAATTTACAATGAGTGAAGATGAGGATGAGACGTAGAGCACGTTCCTTGTTCGCCAGTGTGGGTTGCAAAAATTACCATGAAAACAAGATAATGAGAGAGGTAGGAGCATGTTCCTTGTTCGCCAGTATGGGTAGCAAATTTATAGTGCAGTTGATATGGCATAGAGCATGTTCCTTATTCACTAGTATGGGTTGTGAAATTACCAGGAGGTTGAAGAGATGGGGTAGAGCATGTTCCATGTTCGCCGGCGTGGGTTGTAAAAATTACCGGGAGGTGAAGAGAATGAGGAAGAGGCGCATTCAATCCTTGTTCGCCAGTGTGGGTTGCAATTACAGTGAGAGAAATATATAAGAGAACAAAGAGAGCCGCGTTAATTTAGGCCGAAAATTAAACTTCCCGCTCAGACTATATACCACGGTTCTCCTAAAACCGTGGTTTATTCTCTCTGGAGTGACGGTTATATACCACGGTTCTCCAAAAACCGTGGTTTATTCTCTCCGGCGTGACGGTTATATACCACGGTTCTCCAAAAACCGTGGTATATAGTCTGAGCGGGAATTTTAATTTTCGGCCCAAATTAAGCGGCTCTCTTTGTTTACTTACAAACCACGGTTTGTAGGGCAACCGTCATTTATAGTACATGCCGGAGAGAAGAGAGCCGCGTTAATTTGGACCGAAAGTTAAAATTCCCGCTCAGACTATATACCACGGTTCTCCAAAAACCGTGGTTTATTCTCTCGGCGTGACAGTTATATACCACGGTTCTTTAAAAACCGTGGTTTATTCTCTCCGGCGTGATGGTTAATACCACGGTTCTCAAAAAACTGTGGTTTATTCTCTCCGGCGTGACAGTTATATACCACGGTTCTCCAAAAACCGTGGTTTATTCTCTCCGGCATGTACTATAAATGACGGTTGCCCTACAAACCGTGGTATATAAGTAAACTATATACCACGGTTCTCCAAAAACCGTGGTTTATTCTCTCCGGCGTGTAGTATAAATGACGGTTTCCCTAGAAACCGTGGTTTATAAACTTTAAACCACGGTTTTTCATTTAACCGTGGTTTAAGTGTCGTCATTTAAAATGTTTTTTCTACTAGTGTTCCTTGGACACCAACACCTTGGAATGAGGCGGAAATGGAGTAATGAATGGAGTGTAATATGATGTTGAAGTGTGTGAAATGATGTAAGCTCTCGGCCTATTTATAGAACTCAAAACTCCTTGTGCCGGATGTAATTCCGGGTGAGAGTAATCCGGCATAAAATGAACACGTGCCCAACTACTAACGGTCAAAACCGCCTAATCTGCGCGAAAAGGTACCTGTGCCGGACAAGATATGTCCGGCACCATACCCGGCATAGGTTAGTTTGGCAATGGTCATTAACTGCCATCGTCTAGTCAACCGAGGTGACTTTTCACATATGTGCCGGATTGAAAACACCCGGAAACATACCCGGCATAGCATCCTTTTCTGCTCCACGCTTTTGCCGTGTAGGTGTTATCCGGCCTTATGTCCGGCATTTTGATCAGAAATGTTCCTTGCATGGAAAAATATAAAAACATCAATCTGAACAAATAATAGACTTAATACATAATATAGCACAAATATCAATTATTCTAACCTTAATTTGGCTAATAATCTTATAATTAAATATACTAAAACATGATAAGTCTGAGGCTTATCATCCGGTTAACCGGATTTGCTAAATATGATAACCGAAAGCGTAACCGTAACCGGCTAATTTAATTTGTCGGTTAACTCAAACCGGAAAATCGGTACGTTTAACTGGATTTTTGGTGCGGTTTTCCCGGTTTCGGTATCGGTTATACGGTTACGATTTTTTTGAACACCCCGAATAGAAAGTGATCTAACACTCAAATTAAACAACTTGACCCTACTTAACAAACATTTACTCAACACCCAAACCGATAGATCAATACATAATAATAATGAAGGTGAGTATTTTTGTTTTTGAAGCTACAATCTCAAATATTGATCAAAGATCATACACGCCTAGGCCACGAGGCTTGAGTACATAAACTGCAGGAAGACAATCCATCCCCCATTGGAGGTTGTTTAAACAGTCAACTGAAAAATTGTATCATCATCAAGGATGCGTACATAAACGAGATAGACCACAACAACATCACGAGAAATCTAGTGACCAACAAGCTTAAGCTAGTAGCAACATTAGTTCAACCACCAAAAGAAAAAATATTACAGTATCGAGAAAATCCCAAACAAGAGAAGTGTCTTGGTCTAAAGTCAAGCTAAGCCAAAACATAGGGGGTTTAAGTTTTTGAGTTAGAATAACCAGGACAAGACAAAAAACTAAGGAATATAAGACGACTAAGACTCCTGTGAACAGAAGAATTTGCACAAGCCGAGTCCAAGGCCATGCATACGAGAAATAAAGATTTGAATCATCAACCCTTGGAAACTCCGAGACAAGTGAGAAAACTCAGAAAAACTCTACTCATTCCATTGAAGAAGATAACAGATAGAGGAAAGGTTCGAGGGAACCGTATCTGTGTACAGAGAGTGGAAGGTTTCCTCACAATACAGTCTACTCTTTCTCTAAACAATGAATAATTACTCCACTAAACTCCCAGCCTTAATAACCTAAGCTAATTAACGGTCAGAACAGACGGAGTATATTAACCGTGATAACATAACAAGCATACCGGCTAATAATAAACCCACTAGCAGTTTCTATTCTAACACCACCCTTCAAGCCTCACAAGGTCACACCTTAAGAGGTTTGCTACCAAAAAACTGTTGACTAAACAAGCGCAGCATCATTCAACATCTAATAATAACCTCATCCTTCTTATTTGCAATGGATAAGCCTTCCCAGGCAGGGACTTTGTCAACAGATCTGCAACCTGCTGCTTTGAACCAACAAACTCTACATCTATCATTCCTTCTTGCAACTTTTGCCGAACAAAATGGATGTCTAGCTTGATGTGCTTTGTCCTCTCATGCAGCACGTGGTTCCTTGCAATGTAAATAGCTGCTTGACTGTCCGACTTTACTAGAACCGGTAATATACCGTCCACCCCTAGCTCATGCAAGATTCTGGTGATCCAACTGAGCTCTGCTGTAACACTTCGCATAGCCCGATACTCAGCTTCAGCCGAGGACAAAGCTACACTGGTCTGCTTCTTCGATTTCCACGAGAGAAGACTATCACCAACCTGGATGAAAAAACCGCTGATCGATCTTCTCGTATTTGGGCATCCTGCCCAATCAGAATCACAAAAAGCAACCAGTGAGAAGTCATCCTTAGAATTAAACAGCAATCCATAGTTCAAAGTATTCCTAATGTAGCTGAGAGTATGTAAAGCAGCATTATAATGGATATCAGTAGGGGCACTTAAGAACTGACTCAAAACCTGAATCGTAAAGCAGAGGTCTGGTCTTGTATGAGAGAGATAACTAATTTTTCCAACAAGTTTTCTGTAAATAAAAGGATCTGCTAAGGGTTTTCCTTCACCTTTCCTAAGCTTAACAGACGTATCAAGGGGACTGCTTGCATCTTTCTTTCTAGACAAAGTAAATTCTTCCAACAAATCTTGGCAATATTTTCTTTGCATTAAAATAACGCCATTTGTAGTGTGCAGAAACTGCATACCTAAGAACAAATTCAGTCTTCCCAAGTCCTTAATTCTAAACTGTTTATTCAGTTTGTGTTTAACATTCTCAATTAATGCAAGATCATTTCCGGTGATTAAAATATCATCCACATACATAACTAAATGACACACCTTGTTACCTCTTGCATTAACAAACATAGAATAATCATTAAGAGCCTAAACAAAACCAAGAGACTTGAGGAAAATACTCAGCTTATGGTGCCACTGCCTAGAGGCCTGCTTTAGGTCATAAAGAGATTTTCTTAATTTGCACACCTTTCCTAATTTTGCTACCTCATAACCCTCAGGAATTTCCATATAAACATCCTCATTCAGGTCCCCATGCAAAAATGCATTATTAATGTCTAGTTGGCTAATTAACCATCTTCTCTTAGTTGCTATTATGACTAAGGGCTTGATTGTGGTGAACTTGACTACTGGAGAAAAGGTCTCCAAGTAGTCAATCCCAGTACAACCCTTTGCAACCAATATGGCCTTAAACCTCTCAATGCTCCAATCTGCCTTACACTTGATCTTATACACCCATTTACACCTCACCGGTTTGATCCCTACAGGAAGGTCCACTAGTTCCCATGTGTTATTTCTCTGTAGGGCAAGGAATTCCTCATTCATGGCTTATCTCCATCTCTCATCCTTTACTGCCTCACTAAAACTACTAGGTTCAGACTCTCTGTTTGTTTCAACAAGCAAACAATAATCAGTAACTCCACTTCCTTGAATAATCGCTAGGTTGTGGGGAGCATTGTGACTTCCAACAATGCTATCTCTGTCATCTAAATTAGAATCGGGGTCTTCCAAACAGGAACTAATGGTGTTACAACAAGAAATTCAGTCATTCAGTATTTGGGAAAAGCAATCAAGAGAAGAAACAGGGGGAAACTTATCTCTCTTGATGACGGATGATCCAAGGTCATAGTCGCTGAGGTGCTTGGGCATTGCCTGCTTCTCTGATCTTCTCAATCTTATGTTCCCTTCTTCTTCGGTGTCAGGTTGTGCTGTTTCTGCACCACAATCTGGGATGCTATGCCCCTGATCCGATTCTGTTTCATTTTGTTCCTCACCTGGGTCATTTGCTCATGGTTGTTGAAGTATTCTTGATTGGACACCTCCTGTAAATCCTGTCTCAATCTTGTTCCACATGCATTAGTATCAATAAGTGCAAAGAAATCATCTCCAAATATACCATTGTTTCTTTCTGCATCAGCAGGAACAGATGTAATATATTTGGTCAGTGTCTTCTTAAAAGGGTAAGTTTCCTCATGGAAAACCACATCTAGGTTATATATAACCTTATTATTGTCTAGGTCGTATACCTTATACCCTATAAGAACACACTTAACAGACCTGGAAAGAAATTTATCATGAAGATTTCTGTTATTGTTAGCAAAACAGAGACAACCAAATGCCTTTAAAAAGGAGTAATCTGGTTTTTCACCATAAATTACCTCAAAAGGGGATTTCTTGTTAACACTTACTAGTGGCATCCTATTGATTAAGTTTGTGGCGGTGAGTATACTTTCCCCTCAAAACTTTATAGGCAAGGAAGAGTGAAACATGATAGCCCGGGCAGTCTCTAGGATATGTCTATGTTTTTGCTCAGCTACACCGTTCTGCTGCGGGGTGTATGGGCAGGTAGTTTGGTGCTTAATTCCTTTAAATTTAAAGTACTCAACCCCAGCCTTTGAACTCCCAAGTTCGTAGGCATTGTCTGTCCCCACACACTTTACCTTTTTATTAAACTGTCTTTCAACCATGGAAATGAAACTAATTATGAGAGGAAAACAGTCAGATTTGGATCTGCATAAGTGAGTCCAGGTGACACGGCTTTTATCGTCGACAATAGTAAGAAAGAAGGTGAAACCATCATGAGTTTTAATTTTGTATGGACCCCATAGGTCGATATGTATCATTTCAAAAAGATCCTTGGATTTTATTGAACTTGAAGGGAAAGTAATCCTATGACTCTTAGCTCTATAACATGGTTCACAAACAAAAGTACTGTCTAAATGCTTCTTTCTAACTAGGCTCAAACTCAACAATTTATCATTCGGCAAGTGGCCCAGCCTATGGTGCCACAAATCTAAAAGATTATTGGACTCACTATCTGCAGTAATTGTTTGGTCACTATGGGAGGTCGAGCTAAAACAACTATCCTTTCTTCGATCACACAATCTGTCAAGCAGATAAAGACCCCTATGAGCATGACCAATCTTCACTTCTTCCTGGTTATCACAAGCTTGGTAAACACAACAATTTGAATCAAAACAAAACCTGCCCTTCATTTGACTACACAACTTACTAATGGATATTAGACCAAATTTAAAATCAGGAGCATACATGACATTGCTAAGGGTTATTAGGCTATTGATTCTAATAGTTCCCATTAGCTTAACTAGTTGTGTGTGCCCATCCGGCATGCCCACCCAATGATCATTTTTCGGAAAAACAACTTCATCAAACATGGCTAAATCCCCACACATGTGGTCGGAAGCCCCACTGTCTATGATTAAGTCCTTTTCCTTAAATCTATCTATATCAGAAACAGTAAAAATTCTGCAGTCTTTATAGGTTAAACACATGCGGTCAGCAGTGGTATTCACAAAATAACAGTCATCGCAATCAGAAACATCTACATTAGACTCATTTGTATACTTGTAGCTACTTCCAGTAAGACTATAATCACCAGCAGTATTAACATGATCACGACAACCAAACTTATTAAAAACACATTTATCTAGAATATCAGAAGGAAAGTAACCACATCTTGCCCTTTTATAATTGACGCTTTCAGTTAAATAAGCATCTTTATAAACTTTACCACATCTCTTACCATCATTACCAGTTAGATCGTGTTGTGAGATGGGCGTACCTGTGAATCCACAGTTGGATTCAGAGGCAGGCGATTCCTTGTTCTTGATCTAGGATCGGCTGATGTAATTCAGCAGGCCATTAATCAGCTCTATGGTAAGAGTTCATCCAAGAGGGTCCTCGTAGTGTTCTTCCTTTCCCTCACCGGCACCATTCGCCTGGTGCTTCTTGTCTTTGCCAGAACGCCACCCCGGAGGGAAGCCATGCTTTTGAAAGCACTTGTCCTCTGTATGGCCCAACTTGTTGCAGTGGGTGCATTGTAATCCACTGCATCTTCCTCCTCTGTTCTGCCCACGGCCGTAACCTCTCCTTCCTTGGGTTACAGAAAAAGCAGCGGGGGCTTTGATCTCAACAGTTGGGTTAGCAGTGATCGACTTCTGCCTTTCTTGTTAGATCAGAATCGAAAAGGCTTGTTCCATTGAGGGAAGTGGTGATATCATGAGAATATTTTCTCTTGCACCTACATATTTCTCATTGAGGCCCATAAGGAATTTGATGAGGCGCTGAGTCTTGATATATTCTTTGAAGCTCTTATCTGTAGCACAGGCACAGATGAGCAGAGATGTGGTAGCATCAATCTCATCTCAAATTCCCCTTAGCCTGGCGAAATAATCGCTGATTGTTTCTCCAGCCTGTGTGGTTCCAACAAGACGCCTTTCCAGTTCAAACATTCTTGTGGCATCCACTTGATCGTACCGGGTGCATAAGTCCTCCCAGATTTTGGCTGCCGAAGACCGGAAGAGAACAGTGTCGGCCACTCGCTTTTCCAAACTCATAAGAATCCAGGACCGCACCATACTGTCACAACGGTTCCACGCTTGGTCTCGGACTCCACCGTCGTTTGGTTTCTCGATGGTGCCTTGAACGAAACCAAGCTTGGTTTTAGAGGACAGTGTTATCTCTACTTGCTGCTTCCATTGAGAGAAACCCTGGCCTCCGTCGAACTTCGTGGCGAGAGCAAATCCAGGGTTATCGGAACTTGCTAGGTATGGGGGATCCCCGACATCAATCGTCCCCCCTCCGTGACCGGACTCCGGATTTAGGGTTTCCTTCCCTTTGTTTTCCGGGTTAGGATCGACGTCCTGGTTCATTTCGGTAGAACTCGATTTCAAGAAATTGGGCAAGAATGGGTAGAATCACAACAACAACGCGGATCCAACGACAACGCCGTGGAAACAAGACTCATGAAAGGAGCTGATAGAATCACAGCAGTGGCGCGGAACCAAGACTCACAAAAGAGGGGAAAAACAAGAAGCGACGTGGATCGAAGACTCACAGAAGAAGGGAAAAAAAGGAAACCGAAAATGGAAGAAAGAGTACGAATTGCTGAGGAAGGAAGAACTACGAGCTAGGTCCGTGTACAGAGAGTGGAAAGCTTCCTCACAATACAGTCTACTCTTTCTCTAAACAATGAATAATTACTTTACTAAACTCCCAACCTTTATAACCTAAGCTAATTAACGGTCAGAACAGACGGAGTATATTAACCGTGATAACATAACAAGCATACCGGCTAATAATAAACCCACTCGCAGTTTCTATTCTAACAACAAGCTCTGAGATGCTTGATCACTTGAATTTTGATTTCTAAAATGTTCCTCTACCGTATAAGAAGATTTAGGAGACAAAGATATCATAGGTTGTTTCTCTTCTCTCATTGCTTCATAGAACTATAAGTCACAAATGTCCTTCCGGAAAACCATGGCATAAATCTGGTCAAGTGCTCGTTTATGTGGGGAAGGAGGAGGTCCAAGGCGACTAAAATGAATACATCATGGCTCTGTAACCTATTCCTTGCCCTTAAGATCAAAAAGGGTGCCCAAGAAAGTCAAATACCATCAAACGAGTGAAAGTTGTACACACCTAACCCAATAGAGTTGCTCTCGCATGGAAGCGAGCTAGGTAGACATTCAAGTTTAGCCACATACCATAAGAAAAGTTACCATAGCTACAAACACGTTTGAAAAGACAAATTTATGAGGCATGCAAGAATCAACCACAACTCATACAAATGTATGGCATATAATCATTTGTTATAGAGAAGACAAAGTTCATACCGTCATGGTTAATCGATAGAGAATGCAAAACTGATAGCTGAGATGTTGAGGAGGACCTTGAGGTGAAGATAGCTGAGGTCGGCGATAGCAGTATCCTCCATGAGATCAAGGAATCGCCTGATCTTAGCAGCGACCCTCTTTATGAAGAAAATGCTACAATAGGATATGTGGACTTTAAAAATAAAAAACATAATAGGGCACCCATTTAAAGACAAGGTCTTTAATGGCTAAACTAGGACTGATTGTTAAAGCGTGAACAAGCAATCATTAATGACCTAAGGCACTTTAACCAGCACGACATGCATATCAACCAGAGTAACAAAGTCAATAATGTAAAGAACATAAGACACTTTACCGTACTTGAAACTTCCAAACTGGGACCAAGGGTGGCACAGCGTGACACCTACACAACGTGCGTACCTAGAAGGTGGGAAAAAAGTTTTCCAACAAAGAAACGATCGGTCACGAGATGAATGCCATGGTTTTCGAAGGTAATGCATGATGAACTTCAATGTTTGGCTGATGATTTTTTGAAGGATTGTGAATCCAACGCCGAAGAGAAGAAAGAAGAGGAAAGAGTTTATGGGATACATACTGAGATTGGGAGAAGAAAAACAGTCTAAGGGAAGAAGAGGAAGGAGCCCTAATCTGATAAAAGCAAAATGCCCTAAGTGAAGGATGAAAAACATGTAGAGAGAGAGAAGTGGATAAGGAAGATTTTTTTTCAATTTATAAGATGAGAGTAGGGAGGGGTAGCGCCACATCCAAATGAAAACAAGGGACAAACCTATACATCAATACTCTAATCATTAGCGAGAAAAACCCAAGGAGGAGCTCATTCTTGAGACAGAGAGAGAGAGAGCAAAACGTGCGGTGGAAGAGGAAAGACTGCATAACCAGCAATTGGAGGGACTCCCCTACGACGTCATCTTCTTAAGGATGTGGGAAAGAAAGTTTTTTAGGAATTATTGTTGAAGGTGCTTCTTCTACGTAGTGCCCCAGTAATGAAGGGGAGTGTCAAAGTAAGTGTTTGGCTCATTGGGTAACACATCTTTCTCTCCTAGTGATGTTCTATCTATACAAGAAGTGTTGACACAAAAAAACCACAATCGGATTTATCATGTAATTCTTCTTTATATTGCTAACTCAAAATAGGGTCAGGGGTTGATATTTTCCTCCTTAACTGAATGAATGGAACGTAGTGCTTGTGCTTGGGTGTAGTTCTTGGTCACTACTTCTAAACGATGTGCCTTGGTTAGTAGCTACTTTGGGGGATCAAATTCAAGAATCAAAAACTGCAAAGCATTGGTGATCTCTAGTAGTAGAAGTCTCGGGTAGCTTGGTATTTTGGTACAACAAGTCCAAATTTGAAGGCACCACGATGTCCAACCTTTGCCTGCCAGACTCTTATTGTAGATAGAATCTTATTGCTCAATAATTCATCACACTTGATGCTTGACTCTGTCTAACTTTACTTACAAACTCTACCTATGTACATAGTTTTCTTGCTTAATAACTATTAGTTTTTCCAGTGTAACCATTTTGTAGAAAAATCTTTAAATTTGTCATCACATCAAAAACCAAGAGTTCCACATTCTAAAACTTCATTAGCTTCCCCTCTAGTATAAATAAGGTTCACCATCCACTTTTTAAACCTAAGCACAATTTGCCATTATACAAAACCAATGGTTGTATTTTAGCATGACCAATTCTTTTATCATTATATAATAGTATTGTGTAATGAATTAGCACCCAAGACCAATCTATTGTATCCCACAACCAAGATCATATATATGTTGTTTTATCAAACAACCACACAGTTATGCCTCATGAACATAAACATCTTCAAAGGTTGGCACAACAACCTCATTTCCAAAGTCCCTACCCATTCACACCACCCTTCAGTAATCAATGTTGATTTTAACATGAAAGGGTTTGAGGTAACACCATAAAACATTTTTGGACTCCAAAGCATTACGAATAAGCCGTTAGAGTATCGTTCAGTGAAGATTTAAATGTTTCATGTAAAAAAAATATTTGAACACAACACTAAATATGAGTTCCATTGATTTGACATTCTATCTCTAAGGAGTACTACATTTACATCTTGTTCTTCTCAAAGCGGCTAGCTTGACTATTTTTTTTTGTAAAAGGAACACATATATATATATATATATTAGATAAAGGATGTTACAGACTTCATAATATGACTAGGAACTGAAAAACCAGTAATGTAATAAAAATGAAAATAAAACATTTGCAACTATAAAGAACATCCCAAAGTCTCCTAATCCAGGTGTCGTGACAGCAAGAACAACGACATGCCCAAAGAGGACAACATAATAAGGCCAAACTTATCCTCGGGGACGGTTGCCTAAATAGCAAGAAAAGGGAGCATTCATCTAGGAATGCACCAAGGGACTCAATGCACATTATGGATGCATGACCATAGACATGAGTTTTTTTATAGTTACGGTAGTAGATAGGTTTTGAACCCAGGGCTTTTGATTCTTGGGTACCACTCCTCTACCGACCAAGCTATAGGGGCTTGACATGTACATGGCATGTAGTTGCTTTTCTTAGTTTCAAGACAAACATAAACAAACCAAAACACTAACACAAAACCAATACCATGGGAAGACAAACCCAGAAAGATAAAGGTTGAAGGACACAAATAGGTATTGAAACACCCCAAATATATATTACCTTAATTAATAAGGATCAATTTAAATCATGAGCAATAATTGCTATAAATATTAATGTATAATATGTAGTCCAAAATGGACACCAAACTATACATTATATTTCTAATCAAGAGAGAATATTATCAAGGAGAAAACAACTCCTAAATTTTATATCGCATGTAACATACTAGTACATGTATTAAATACCATTAATATTACTCAATAAACTATATAAATATTTTATATAGCCTAAAAAAATCATAGACATAATATATACTCATATATACACCTTTAAGCAAGAAATACTATAAGTCACCATGTAACACATAAAAATAGTTACATGTGTACAACATACATGTTATAATATTAACTAATGAAATTTCAAATTTTCCCCATTCTCTTCTTGGCTGGCTGATTACATGGGAAAGAGGAGACACAAGACATCATTAGAAAAATAAACAATGTAACAAAGTACAATCAAGTACAATAATAGTCTTACCTTTTCTCTTCTACCCATGCCTATTCCATCCTTTCCCATGTTGTAACGACAATCTCCTCTATATCACCTCATTATTTTCCTTCTCTTCCTCCTTCATACGGTGACAACAACCATACTCCCCCCTCCATTTACGGCCGAGGCAACAAGGAAAGGAACAAGGTAAAAGTCATCTTTCTTCTTCTCCCTTTTACTCACGGGTTCTGGCACTTCCTTACCAGATTTCTTTCTCCATTCTTACTACTACAATGCAGCTCCTTCTCCTCTCCATAAGATAGCAATAATCCTCTGCTAAAGCCCTCTCATCCTCGGTTTGCTACAGCAGATAAAACAACAAAAGAAACAAGGTATATATCACCTCTCATTTACTCCTTCCTTGCGGTAGCAGCATTTCCCTACCAGTTTTTCTTCCATCTCTTTAAGGTATAGAACCTCCCTTGAAGGCTTCAAATGGCTGGAGAAAACAAGAAGCAACGGGGACTCTCTTAAGGCACAAAGGTAAGCAAACCATGCCTTAACACACCTCTTTCATCTACCTTTACAATTATGAAAATATAGATTCTTGACACCCCTTTTTTGCCTCTATTTGCTCACACATGGTGGCTGTTCTCAGCTACTTTCTTGAGCTAAAACCGCACTAGAAAACACACCATGGAAGGGCTGTAACACAAGGTAAAATCTGAAACATTCATGGCTATTTTAGCCTCATTTTCTTCCCTCGTTTTTATCGAAAAACTGAACCTATTCCTTTTGAACAAGTTGGCCCAAAACAACGTTTGAAATCCCTCCAAACTCAAGGTGAGACTACTCCTCCTAATGTTTTAAAATCTTACTTTAAAACCCCTTGAACTTGTTACCTAGATAAGGCATTAACTAGCTCTTTTTCATTATTGAAATGATCACAAAAAATGGGTATACACACCAATAGGCTGCCGACAAGTAGAGAGCTTATTCTAGGAAGAGATAACAAGTTATGAAAGTTAAATTACCCATTAATACCTTAAGGGCTATATTATGGTTTAAGTAAAATTTTTGTAAAAAAAAAACAAATTAACCTATGATATATATATATATATATATAGGCCGAGAAGGGTACGTTGTGGCTGGTGAAATTTCCATGGTGACTTAAGCTAAGGTAAGAATGTTAATGCACATTTTAATACCTTAAAGTTTGCTAATCTTAAGAGTTATAATAGGGCCGAAAATATTAAGTGTGTATATGTGTTATTTGAGGTTGGTAATATATGTGTTATTTGAGGTTGGTAATGTGTAGTAAGTTAGGTATATGAGTTAGGAGAACTAAACTTAGGTGTACATGATTTATTAAAGTCAAAATATGTGTAAAATGGGAGGAAATGAAGTTAGAAAACAAAAAGAAAATTCTGTATAAATACCGAGACCATAGTGTAATTTTAGGGACATTGTAATGTCATTTTAAAGCTAGTTTTTTGTTGTGATTAAGGGCATGTTATTATGTGTGTTTTGAGCCTTAGATAGTTATTATTAAATTTTTAGGTTGATTTTGAAGGTTGCATAAATTTCTAGTTGCAACTTAGGAATGTATTAGGAAAATATTGGTAGATTTACAAGCTTATAAAATAGTTTAAATGAATTTAAAACCTTATATAATGTTAAGTAAAAATAAATGAATTAGATATGGGTTTAAAACATTATTAAATGAAATATAGGCCACCAAGGGTGATAAAAACCAAGCAGAAATGATTTTTGGAATTCTAGAAAAATAAAATATGAATTTTATGAAATTTGGGGTTAATTGTGAAACTAGGAAAATTCTTGGGTATTTTCATAAATAGTAACAAATCTGGTCAAAAGAATAATTTAGGTGGTCAAGCTTGACCACATGTGAGGTTTGCCAAATTAAAATGATAAAAATAATTATTTTGGGTATTTAAATAAATAGTAAGTCAAAAATAATAATTATAAAAAGATATGGGGTACTTGGGTAATTACTGAAAGTTATAGAGGTTAAAATGTGAATATTGGAACCCTAGGGGTTTGTTTGGAATTTTAGAGAATTTTTGGGGCTAGTTTAGAGATTAAATTAATTAAGGGTTATAATATATAGTTTAAGTATTAAAGTGTAACAATTATAAAGTTTATGGGTGTGTAATGTAATTACCGAAATATTAGGGGTGAAAAATAGAATTTAGAAACTTAAGGGTCTGTTTATAATTCTGGAAAAATTGGGGTTTAAATGATGATTTATGTAATTAAGGTGTATAATATACAGTCTTAAGTGTTAGAATAAAAGTTTACAAAATAAAGGGGGTTATAGTGTAATTAAAGGAAATATATGGGTGAACAAATAAATCTGGATAAATGGTTGGGATTGTTCGCTAATATATGCATACATATGTATACTATAATATTTAAATATCTTAGGTTATACATTAATAAGGTTAGTAGTAACAAATAAAATATATGGGATAGTTTTGTAAATAATCAAAATATGTGGGGGGAGCTATAGAGATTCCCGAAATACAGTGGGTGTTGTTCGGAATTATGTACGCAATATATATGTATAATAATGTTTGAAAACCTTAGATTATACATTAATAAGATTAGAAATATAGTAGTTATAATATATGGGTTGATTTCATAAATATTCAAAATGAGTGGGGTAAATATCGAGGTTACTGAAAATATATGGGCTTTTTGGGAATTGTTAAAATTTGAGCAGAATATAATATAAGGTTGGAATGGTATATTTTGACATTATATTAAAGTATAAGAGAGTATAGTAAGGGAGATTTTAGGAAATAAATATGCCTTATAAGCATTTACATAAATGATGAGAACTTCAAATAAATGATAGTTAAATTTATTGTGGGATAGGAACCTTATAATTCATATCATGTGAATTTAAAATGTGGAGTAAAGATATAATATGGTTAACAAGTCACATAAGGAATTATGCAATTACAAGTAGAAACGTGACTATAAAAACGACTTTGCTATAATCGTGCACTAGTATATAGTATTTTACATGCACGTAGAAATCGATGCGTATACAATAACGTATACTAACAACTATAATATGCGTACATAAGAATATGCGTACATATGTATATATAAATGTCCATGCATGTTCGTAAGTATGATTACGGAAATTATCCCATATAACGAAAAGGTTAGATTACATGCATGCACGTACGTACATTTTATTCTCGCGTGCATGCACCCCGGTAAGCACGTGAACAGTTTAAGAACGTAACTTCCATGTAATAAATGTAACTACCATAGCGACTATTATATACTCGTGAACTATAACGAGTAACTAAATTTAAATCCCGAGAATTAACGAACACCAAGCGAACGAGAAACCAACTAAGGGGTTAGTTACGGGATAGAGATTGGAGTTTGGTCTAGGGTGATCGAGTTAGGTTTGGAGTTATAGTTATTGATATTTGAACATCGTATATTCCAGAGATACGGGTCGATAGGCATGAGCTTCGCGAGTACTAGAGGATATGCGTGAGTTGGCACGCTAGCGTTTCTTCGGTGTACGATATGTTCATTGTGTGGTCTGAACCCCTGGGAATCCTCGGGTTCGGGTATTGTCTGTTATATGATAAAAGCAATATGTGTGATATGCGTGATGTGTGTGGATTATTTCCTCAACTGCCAAGCGTTTATTATTGTGCGTGTTCGTCTGTCGGACGGTGTGATTTCGATTCTCATTCGACTTGAATACTAACAATTAAGATACTTTGAAATTCCTTATTAACCTAAGTAAGAAACTTAGGAACGAGACTAGGGATACCTAGTCTCTAGAGCTTGAATCTCGAACATGAATATGACCTAGACTATTTCTAGGTATGTACGTAAGACCTCGAAGGAAGTTATGATGATAATGAATTCTCCATAACCCGACTTAACTTTAGGTAGTTGATTAATGATTTAATCACATGTTGGAGAGTGTTGATATATGTTATGTAAATCCAATTAGTTTTGACTAATTGGTTACGCATTAGTGATCACTGGAGTATAACATCCGGATCAGACAGACTCGTCTTAAATTCCAATAGGCCTAGTTAGACGGTTGGTCAGAGGGTGCTACTATTGGCATATGGCTTCAGCCATTCATGAAAGCCTTTATTAGGCAAGTGGAAGTCCGGGATCGACTGATCCTTAGCAATGAGCACCTTGTGTGTACGAGGGACGACTGTCTAGTGAGATTAGATACGGGTTGTCCTAACATGACACCCAATGATGTTAAGAGTAAACTTAATGATAAATAACATGACTTAAAGGAAAAAAATTACGAATACCTCGATGGAAGCGTTTACGTGTTTGCGTGGTTGTATATTGTATATTGTATGTTGTGAATGGATTATTACATCAATGGATTGTTACGTGTTTATTTATGTCATTTGTTGCCTTCTATATAAATTGTAAAATGTACCAACATGTAATCAATCTCATGTTAAGACGGCTAAATGACCTAAGTGACCTAAAGGGTCTAGGATTACACTTTAGCGTATTCAGCATTTTCGCTGAGCCTATACGACACCCCATTATAGGTACTTGATCGTATTGTGAGCCGGAGCGCGGGATTTCGGGTATAAGACCTTGACTTTTGTTTACATATCTTCGGACTTCATTTCGTATTGACACACTACGATGTTAGATTCAGGATTTTAATTAGTAGCTCACTTGTCAATTTTTGGAAAATTAGTTAGCGGTATACCTTCGATTATACCTTAGGGACGACATTCCACTTTTGAATCACGGGTATAGTTAGGTAGGTCGCTCACTAATTACTTTTGGAATTATAGTATTGTATACTCGGTTTAAATATGTATCCTCATCATCAAAGCGATTATCATTATACAGTTGATTTAGTTGTAGGATTAGACGCTTCATTATTCGCATGGGCGGGTAACACCCGGGGTATTAGATTTAGGTTATAATGTCGTTGCGATGATTTTATTTTCTGCTACGATTTGTGTTAGTTAATATTGTACTAGGGGCGCGATTAACAGGGGGTGCTACAAAAGTGGTATCAGAGCGGAGTACCGCTCGGATGACGAGAAATTAAGATTAATACAGTGAGCTTAGGACTGGGAAAATACAGGAAATGTTTGTGAGGAACGACCACCTCGAAGGCTGCAGCCAGCACATGGTGGCAGTTAGTGAAGGACCACCACCTTGCCTCACTTGACTTTACTTGGACGTCGTTTGTGGAGCTGTTGAGGGGTAAGTATTACCCGGCGCACCTGAAGTAGAAGAAGCGCTGTGAATTCGAGACGCTTACTCTGGGGAGCATGACAGTGGACGAGTACTATGCTCGATTCTCTAGTCTGCTGGATTTCATTCCTGACGTTGACTACTCTGAGACCGTGAAGGTCGAGAAGTTCCGCGAAGGTCTGTGATTTTGTATCCAGGTTGCGATGGGGGCTACACTCTACACGATTATCCGAGTATAAGAAAGAGTACCTTTAATCCCTATCTAATTGATTTAACGATTGAATGTGTGAAGACTAATTAATGAGATTTCAGGAGTGTTATGATGTGGCATCGAGGATGGAGCTGATGCTCCAGACTTTGGAGGAGGCTCTCAAGCCGCAGAAGGGGAAGAACCCGGAGAAAGGGTCTGAGAGTGGAGGAGCGTCTCAGGGCGAGAGCTCGAAGAAGGGGAAGTAAGAACTAACCTCTTTAAAAACTCGATTACCTTAATGCTTGAATTATGTGATTGCTAATCCTAAAATCTGTTACAGTAAGTTCTTCGGTAAGAAGAAGGGCCAGTAGGGACAACAGGGCCACCAGGGTTCAAAGGGAAAGGAGCCCGTCCCTCGGTTGGCCGGTCCGCCTATCGAGGCCCAGCCGTTGAGATCCGTACCTCCCAAGGGTAAGAATACCCTACTCTTAAATTGAATAAATATCCTAACCTAATAATTTTCTATACTAATTAAACGATTGTCACAATCAGGCACCGGACAGCCCTAGTGCCACTACTACTGCAAGCGCTATGGGAGAGATCATCCTTGGGTCGATTGCAGCGGCGGCATGGTGGAGTGTCGGTATTGCAAAATCCAGGGCTACCATGAGTTCGAGTGCCACAAGGACCCAAATAGTCGGAACTACAAGCTATCACGGGCCCCTCAGAAGACCACAGTTGGAGGATCCGGAGTCCCATAACCCACCCACCTTGGCCGTACTCCTACTGATGCGAGACTTCAGAAGGGAAAGGGTGTAGCCCAGAGGGAGGCGACACTAAATTCTGTGGGAGCCCAGGCGATAAGGCTAGTGCTCAACGCGTCCCAGGTAACCCTAAAACCCGAATGTGATTGCATTAAAAGCATGCTTGTGTATTAAACACTTTTCCACCATGTTCTGTGAATTAAACCGACTTAGTAAAAAACTTAACTTAGGAAAACTTCCACATTTTAGGTAGTTTTGATATTTGCTACCCCTTACCTTCAAGACCAAGACCACCTATACACACCGATGAAGAGCAGGAGTACCCATACGAGAAATGCCAAGTCATCCAACCGGGCATGACTTTACTAAAAAAATTCTTGAACCTCGATGAACAAACCCACATCATAGATGAGTGTAGAGACTTGGGTAGAGGGTTAGGAGGTTTTTATATTATAGGATATGTTAGTGGGGCGAAAATGAAATTACATATGATGTGCTTAGGTAGATATTGGGATCCGCAAACACGGACCTATCATGAGGTTAGGAAATTAGATAGGGTGCGAGTGCCTAGGATACCCGAAAGCTTCAAGACCTTAGCAAAGAAGGTGGTGGAGATCGCACAGCTGCTTGAAGAAAACCCGATACCTGACATTGAAGCCAACACTTACATTGTGAACTTCTACGAGAAAGAGGGACGATTGAGATTACACAAAGACCAGGATGAGAAGTCCGAGTCCATCTCCAAGGGAATCCTAGTAGTATCGTTCTCCATTGGAGATGAAGCAGAGTTCCTATACGGTGACCAGAAGAGAATGGACTTAGCATATAAGCTAGTCCTAAAGTCAGGAGATGTACTGATAATCAGTGGAGATTTGAGATTAGTTAACACCACCCACATCTGACCGGAACGATTGAACTTGACCTTTAGAGAGTATTGATGTAATGTTGCTAAGTTGTAAGCCATGTATGTATGATAATGTAATGTTGGATGCATTAATAAAAGTGGAATTTTGGCATTCTTCTAGACACGTGTCCCACTCATCTTTCCTATTAATTCTTGAATCATCCACGAACCCGATAAGGGAGGTACCCTTAATGTCCTCAATATGGCACAAGCCAAGGAGTTTGGCAATTTCATTACTGGTAAGGCTTGTAACAAACTAACAATTTCCACTTAAGAAAATTTTAAACCAGAGTACTAATCCAAAAATCTCAACCCTTAGGTACCTTCGTTGTAAATGACACCGATGCCTCAATCCTATTTGACACAGGGGCAACCCACTCCTTCATATCCTTCTCTTTCACGAAGAAGTTGGGATTGACACCCGAGCCACTTCCAAACTTCTCTGTCACATTGCCATTGAGAGAGAAAGTGACATGCTCGGGACGCCACACCAACCTACGGATCAGCATACGGGGTGAGATCTTCCCAGCTGATTTGATAGAGTTCAGGGGCTTAGGATTCGACATCTTTATCGGCATGGATTGGCTACAGAAGTACAAGGGCAGATTACACTGTGTTGAGCATAGATTATTACTCAGAAGCCTGTGTGGCAAGACAGTCTCCTACCGCAGCGTTCCCAGAGAGCTGACATTCAAGCTGGTGTCCGCTTTAGCCTTAATGAAGGAGGTGAGAAAGGGACAACCAGCATATTTATAGTGTAATTAAAGGAAATATGTGGGTGAACAAATAAATCGGGATAAATGATGGGGATTGTTGGCTAATATATGCATACATATGTATACTATAATATTTGAATATCTTAGGTTATACATTAATAAGGTTAGTAATGTATCAAATAAAATATATGGGATAGTTTTGTAAATAATCAAAATATGTGGGGGGAGGTATAGAGATTCCCGAAATACAGTGGGTGCTGTTCGGAATTATGTACGCAATATATATGTATAATAAAGTTTGAAAACCTTAGATTATACACACTAGTGCAGAAATGTTTTTTACCACGGTTAATTTGCCTATATACCACGGTTAGAAACCGTGGTTTTTACTCGCGTGGTATATCGGAAAATTGACATAAACCACGGTTTAAAACCGTCGTTTAAAAGTAGATTATAAACCACGGTTCTGAATAAACCGTCGTTTAAAACCTATTTTTGTCACGGGATCAGAAGACTTTATACCACGGTTTGTACGGAAACCGTGGTATATAACAGTTTTATACGACGGTTATAGCAGTAACCGTGGTATTAAGTCGACTTTATACGACGGTTTTGCGGTAAACCGTGGTTTATACTCGTCATCCAGAGAGTTTTAAACCACGTTTTGGTCGAACCGTGGTATTTTTTTTTTGTTTTAGTTTTTTTTTTGTTTTTTTTAGCCTCTACCACATATGTTTTTCCAACACACACCCAATTTACAATCGTATATACAACCTGTACAGGGCATCCAACTGGTATTGCCCTTTGATAACCAACCACACTATATGCATGACCATATATAAACCAAGTTGCCACTTTGAATAGCAACATTGAAAATGAATTGCAAACAAAACTTTCAAACATAGAGACGTTGAACTTTACAAAGTTTGAGAGTCTACCTTCAGCACAAACAAAAGTGTAAGTCTAACTACACTAGGATAAGATCTAAGTAACACTCAAGTAATTTTTACACCAAAACTGCGATAGATGATCTCTTACAAAGTCCAGATCCCCTTTGGAATACGTGCTCCCTGCTTTTGTGAAAAAAGAAACGATCTGTCCATAAAAAGAAACTGATCATCATTAGTACACAATTTATTTCAAATGCAATAACTTTAACTAAAACTTTGATTGGTATGGTTTACCTTGTCATCATCAGCTAGCGTGTCAATATTTTGTACAATCTCGAACATGTACCGCATCACATAATAGCCACAGCTTCGTGAATCAGGCTGCTGAGGACACTGTCATCACACCATCCATGGATTACCAACTTTAGATAGATCAAAAAATTAAACGTTTAACTTTAATACAAAAATGCATAAATTAAATGATTACTTACACGTATGTAATGGAAGTCCAAGATGGAGAATGGTTTCTTCGCATCACTCAAACCAAGATTATGACCCCTGCATAAATACAGCATTTAAAATGAAGCCATTTATTGTCAATAATCTAGGACAAGCTTAAAATAAATACATAATGCATTAAAATTTTTGAATACTCACTCCTTCAAATATTTCTCTACAGCTATCTCTCGAAGGTCATAAGGGCCGCCCAATGGGTCTAGTATCAACAAGCATGAGGTGTCGATACACAACACCATCAACATCCAATGATTGCTGCAACAGATAAAACAAAGAATGTTTTGTAGAACAATATTTTTAATTATCACAATTAGGAAGCGAAAATTCCAGTTATTGTGTACTTACATCTGATGATATGGGATCAGCAAATATTTGCTTCTTCTTCGCACCGCAGCACAAAATCCCTGCCTCACGTGCTGTGCACATCCTTGCGCATCCAATGCGGCCTGACTTGCTGACATCAATTGTGGGCACAAGAAAGAGATGGAATGTAATCTCTTGTTCGATATCAGTCTAGTAGTCAAACACCTAAACAACTTTTTTCATAAGATATGTTAAATAGCTTAAAAAAAATGAAAGATAATGTAATAATTTGAAAGATACTTACACACAATAGGCCTGAATCACAGAGATGTTAAGGAGGTCTCCCATCAAAAATTCTCTTACATCGCTCACGGTAATCATCAGATCTCTGGGCTCGGGGGAGTGGAAAACATGCTTAGACAGTTTCATGTTGAAATTGGTGACAGACTGCGGCTTCGTCATGAAAAAGTCATACAGCATTTTTTGATGGGAGGTCAACATCTTCAGATACTTGGGTGTCAGAATGGGGGATCTCCTAGGAGTCATATCGAAAGGTTTGACCACTTCCTTTCTCACACTCTGACTCTCCTCATTTGATTTCACAACTTCCTTCCCTTATCCACTTTCCTCTCTTCTTAACCGGTCTTAATTCCTTATCAATCTAATAGTATACAAAATTAAATAATAAGCATATCAGTCATCAGTCAAGTTAAAAACTAAACAGTAAACATGCATGTAATTAAATAGTTTACCTTGTCACTACTGACATCAATGAGAGAATATGGCCATGGAACAACTGAAGATTTTGCTTGAACTATTTTACTCCACTGATTCCACTCCAACGGAAGGGGAGAGTCCTCATGACCTTTCACAATATTCTACCATCACACGAGCGTGGAGAGGTGGGATGGGCTTGAAATGTACTACAGTGTTCGGTCCGGTCTATAAAACCCGACCGAATGCAACATGAACAGTCCCACAATCCAACACTTGAAACAAATGACATGATTTAGCCACCTACATCAACTCACAACAGTAAGCAAGCTAATAAATTATATTGTTTTAAAAGTAATGTTAAAATAACTAAGGAGGAAAAAAGAACAAACCGAAAGGTTTGATAAGGAAATGTGTCTCTGGTAGGAGAGAAGGTGCAGGATGATCGACCATCGGAGTATCCGCCGTCGTGGTAGGAGCAGACGTCGGTGCAGGATCATCGACAGTATCCGCCGTCGTGGTAGGAACAGACGTCGGTGTAGCAGTAGGTGCCGGTGTAGGAGACGCGGCCACTATCGATGTATCCGCCGTCGCAGTAGGAGCAGAGACGCCGGTGTAAGAGTAGGTGTCGGTGTAGGAGAATGCACCTGGCCCAATACTAAAGCCTCAAGTCTTCGCAGGCGCTCCTCGTAGGCTTGACGCTCCTCAGCGTGACGTCTGAGCTCCTCAGTGACGTCTTTCCGACTCCGCCAACCGGTCGTGCACCCGTTCATCCACCATTCTCTCTATTTCAGCCTGCGGTACTCTCGATCGAGACGTAGAAAAACACGTCTTTTTGGCGAACTTCCCCTCCAAGCCCCCGCACTCGCCCTGGATGATCCTTTTGCCCAAGGGCCTTATTCAGTGGATCATCCTGAGACGGAGGGGCCGGACCATCTCCCATCGATCAGTAGATCCAGACTATTTTAAATTACAAAAATATTAGAAATGAAGTTACTAATTAGTAAACAACAACTTTTAAAAATATATACTTACAATCTTTGAAGCCAACTCAGCAGTCTCACTCTGGGGAACACATAGACTCCCTCTTCATTTTTCTTCATGCGCCCCAGCATAAATGTCTGCACCCTACGTGCATCGTCAACAGTATCAACAACTGACTGAGTGCCGTCTTCATTCGTCTTTGTCAGTAAGCCCTCGCTCTTCCACTTCTCCAACCGCCCCGTATATCCAGCTCACCCCATGTAGTGCTTATATACATTCTTCGCCCGGTTACGTCTCGCTTGTTCTTGACGTAACTGTTACAAAATTTGTATATTTGTAAGTTATACATAATAAAAAAAATTTTGTTAAATTTTATTCCTTAAATAATTAAGACAGAATAATTGTAAAAGTACCTTAAACTCTTCAGTCTGGCGATGGTCGTAGAATATCTTCCAGTCCTCCTCCGTGAACATACCATCATACACTACCCACGGCGGTGACCTCTTGGAGCCCGGTTTGTTAATCCAACCATCTACCAACCGATGCTTGAATTGTCGCAGCGATGTCGCTAAAAGTGATTCAATCTTCTTCCGAAGTTCAGCCGCGACATTGTATTTCTTCTGCACCATCTGCCACATGATGTCTTTGTCTGCCTTTTCTTGATACTTCCAATCCTTATTAATCGAACAATGGGATTTTACCATCAATCCCAAGTAAGAAGCAAACTGCTGCTTTGACCCACCAGAATGTCGGAGGTACTTGTCCCAGAACAAATCGATGGGAGCATTTTTCTTCTCCTTCAACCCACGGGTCGGTCCACGTCCCTTCCGAGTGTCCTGCGAAGTAGATGTAGCTGGTGGTTCTTCAGTAGGGACGTCATCGTCAATATCATCCAACCCCAACAGTAAGTCCTCTTCGACTCTATCGTCAGGATCCATAATCTGAAAAATAATCAACAATTAACAAGGTTAATACGAACATCTACTGAATCAAATATTGAAACATGACAAAAATGAAATAATTAATATAATATTGTCAACCAAACTTACAAAATAACATTTCATCGTTCAATCCACAATCCTTCGTTGTGGTCGGACCTTCGATATTCAAAATTAGTTACATTATCTACCTCCATCGGCAACCGAATAGGTACATCTGTTTCATCTTCACAGTCGTATTCATCCTCATCAACAATATTATCAATCCCAACTATCGATCTTTTACTCTGCATTACAATAGACCATCTGGGATTAGACTGATCACGACAGTAGAATACTTGTTTTGCCTTTGATGCAACGATAAAGGGTTCATCAGTAGGAGCCGCTGTCGTTAAATCAACTAGCTTCATACCATGATCCTCCTCACGATATCCCTGTTTGTTGTCCACCCATTTGCAACGAAATACACAAGTTTCATAACTAGTGTAATTCAAGACCCAAATATCCTCAATAACACCATAATATTCGTTCTTCAGTGTATTACGATTTGTTCCTGTGTAAAACGAAAAATCCATTTACATCATATCCTTCATAAGAACACACACATCGAGATTTGGACCAAGTGCCAACAACTGGATCATTTCATCCACGTTCCTTGAATCTTCATACAACACCTTTTGTCTGAACCACTTAACAAATGTTGCATTCTGCTCTTTTTTTAATTTGGCATTACTCATCGTTGGGTGTTTTGTTTTGAGGTAGGCTAGGTGTGCATCGAAATACGGTTCAACAACTTCAGAATGATTCAACACAACCAGATGTGCCTTGTTCAATGTATCAAAATCAACTCTGCATAATTTTTTCCCACAGGTACCAACCCCTTTAAGCCTGCCATCATGTCTTGCTTTCGGTAATCCAATAACATCAACACCGTGTAAGTAGTGAGTGCAGAAGTCAACTACCTCCTCTGTTACTGTCCCTTCAATTATACTTCCCTCTGGACGCCGACGGTTTTTCATTTTCTTTTTTAGTATACCCATATATCTCTCAAACGGATACATGTATCGAAGGTATAACGGACCACAATGTTTGATCTCTCTAACAAGATGAACAAGTAGATGCACCATAATATCAAAAAACGAAGGAGGAAAATACATTTCCAACTGACACATGGTGATCACAAGGTCATTCTGTAGTTTATATCCAGCGTCTCCACATCAAGCACTTTACACGAAATTCCTTTGAAAAAACACATAAATTTGTAATAGTTTTCCTGACATCAGCTGGAAGGATTCCACGGAGAGCAACCGGAAGTAAGTGCTGCATCAGCACATGATAGTCGTGAGACTTCATCCCTACCAATTTCAGATCAGACATTGATACCAAACTTGCTATGTTCGATGAGTAACCGGATGGCACTTTAATATGACGAAGAGAACTACAAAAACTTATTTTCTCTTCTTTGGATAATGTATGACAAGCGGGAGGCAAGAATGTTCTTTTCCCTCTTTGTTGTGGCGTGAGTTCTTCTCGTATACCCAATTCAACCAGATCTTTTCTACCCTTTAAATGGTCTTTTGTCTTTCCTTTCACGTTTAGTAGTGTCGCAGATACACTTTCACCAATGTTTTTCTCCACGTGCATAGCATCAATGCAATGTCTCACCTCTAAATGTTGCCAATATTCAAGTTCCCAAAATATTGATTTTTTCTTCCAGATGCTCTTTTCAGTGGCTTTAATTGGTGGACCGAAGTTGTTCACCACATTCTTCAGCTGATTGTAAGTCTCAGCAGCAGATAGTGGTGGTCGAGCGACTGCATGATCCGTTTTTCCATCAAACTCTTTTGTCATCTTACGATATTTGTGCCCTTTAGGAAGGAATTTCCGATGGCCCATGTACACATTTTTTCCACTGTGTTTTTAACCGTATACTGCAAGTTCTATCTCCACATATAGGGCACGCTAGAGCTCCTTTAATTGTGTATCCCGAGAGGTTACCGTATGCAGGGAAATCATTGATCGTACAAAACAACATAGCCCGGAGCGTGAAGTTTTCCATACCATATGAATCATACACCCGTCGCACCTTCATTCCACAACAATTTTAAATCGTCAATAAGTGGTTGCAAAAAACACATCAATTTTGTTTCCCGGTTGTTTTGGACCCGATATCAACAGAGAGAGGAGAATATGTCTGGGTTTCATACACAACCATGGTGGCAGATTGTATATTGTCAATAAAACAGGCCAAGTACTGTGTATACTGCTCAAAGTGCCATAAGGGTTCATCCCATCAGTGCATAAACAACCAAGTCTTAAGTTCCTTGGTTCTGTACCGAATTGAGGGTATATTCTGTCAATGTTTCTCCATTGTGGTGAATCGGCTAGATGTCTCAATTTACCATCACCTTTCTATGGGTAGCATGCCATCGAGGTTCTCAGCATCTTTCTGAACTGCAAACAAACGTTTGAATCGGGGAATTATAGGTAGATACCACAACACCTTCGCAGGAGAGCCCACTTTAGTGTTAGGTGGGTTCTGTCACCCTTTTTTACATAGCGTGATTCCCCACATTCAGAGCAATGGTCATCCAACTCATTCTCCTTCCAATACAACATACACCCTTTGGACAAGCCGTATTTTTTATATTCCATACCCTCGGACACATTAACTTCTTGGCCTCATAAGTTGTTGTGGGTATCACATTGTCCTTTGGTAGTACTTCTTCAGCATTGTAAAAGATCTGTAAAACTGACATCACTCCATCCATGTCTCGCCTTCAGATTGAATAGTTTTAAGACAACGCTCAATTTGTTTTTGTGTTTGCGTTTCACATCCACTGTACAACGGTTCCTTTGATGCTTCCATCAGATTTTCGAATGATTTGGGTTTGTTGGAAAAATGTTGTTCACATCTTCCATCATTGCATAAGGTCCTCCTGATCATCTGAATCACTACCTAGTGAATCATCTTGAGTTCCCCAAAATCGTGTGAAGCATCCATTTCTGATTGTTCTGCAACAACGTTATCACACATTCAAACACTTGTATGAATGTTGACCATGCAGTATTGTTAGGCTTCATAATCATCTGTAAACCCTCTGCAAATCAGATGATCCTTAATCTTGTCCACACCTCGGTATTTGAAGTCGTTCTTGCAATCGACACAAGGACATCGAATATATCCCTTATCCTTGGTTTAAGATTGTCAACAAGACTTTGCAAAATTTATTGACCCCTTGTAGGTACTTGATGTCCAATCTGTCACTGTACATCATGAGCGCTCCATCTCCTTTTTCAACACACACCAGATGTCGTTGACTCGTTCCATTGATCTCCTCTTTTTTTATTTACACAGATTTAACAAACCTAAACCTATCCAATCACCTACGATCTCACCTAGGAACAAGTTAATAATATACAGTAGTTCAGTGATAATTTCGGCAGCATTACCCTACAGTTCTCCTAGTGTAGATATATATATACGAATCGTTTCAATCACATATATATATGTACACTAGAAGAACACTAGGGTAATGCTGCTGAAATTATCACTGAACTACTGTATATTATTAACTCATTCACAACCTAGATGGTGAGAGCAAAGGTCATTGATAGTCCCAACAGGGACTATCTAAGACATACCTCTATCAGGTATATCTCAGACAGGTAATTCTATGTTTGCGGAATTGATTTTCCATTGTTTAATAGGAAAACAAAAATAAATTGAAACATTTGAAAAATACCCAACCTGATGAGTACTGGATGGTCAGCTAGCGCGAACAGCACAGAAGAAGGAGAAGTAGGCAAATGCTGTTGCGCGCAGTATATAACACCTATTCAATGAAATTAGAATAAGGTTTTAATTTTATAAAAACTTGAATAATTGAAACATATTAAACAAACGAAGAAAGCTTAAATTCTGGAAAAAATTTGGCATGACCTTTGCGTATTTTAGACACTCCACATTTTTTAAAGGCAGAAACTAACACAGTAGCAGCAAAATTAATTCTCAGCAAACCATACGAATTATTATCAGACAGACAAGTATGCATATAGTAAATGAAATTAGAATATAAGGTTTTAATTTGAAAAAAAATATGAATTGAAAAATAAACTAAACAAACGAAGATATTTTGAATAAACCATGTTATTGAAACATTTTTAAAAAACTACCCAATGAGTAGGATGATCAAGTCACAAATGGGAAGGAAGAGGGATTGTTCAACCGTAGAAACACCTATTCAATAAAATTAAAATAAGGTTAAATTCTGGAAAATATTTGGCATGATCTTTGCGTATTTTAGATACTCCACATTTTTTAAGGCAGAAACAAACATAGTAGCAACAACATTAATCTCACATTTCACCACATTATGCAAATATATATTCTAATGATTTCAGAATACAAATAGAATTTAGTATAACGTTTATTTGTGACAATATATTATAT
Source organism: Limonium bicolor (assembly GCA_023374045.1). Classification (NCBI taxonomy): domain Eukaryota; kingdom Viridiplantae; phylum Streptophyta; class Magnoliopsida; order Caryophyllales; family Plumbaginaceae; genus Limonium; species Limonium bicolor. The sequence goes on from CM041776.1 coordinate 477,263,572, forward strand.
ATATGTACATACATATAAGTATTCTTTCTAAAATCATAATCAGAAATGCAAGTGTTTTACCGTGGGTTCTGATTACGCAAACCGGTGGCAGAGGTTGACGGGGCAGCAGCAACAATTAGTGCGACAAGTGGACAATCCAACCGTGGGTAGTAACACCTATCCAATGAACTTAGAATAAGGCTAATTCTGGAAAAATTTGGCATGACCATTGCGTATTTTTAGATACCCCACACTTTTTTGGCAAAAACAAACACAATAGCAGCATCAGATCAAGGTTCAAGTGATTCTCAATAAAACACACAGACATTTAAGCATCATTCGCAGCAAAATGCACAGACACTTAGGGATATTAAGGGCGGGGATCAAGACACTAACCAATTAACAAACAATAATAATGGAGTTGGGCTGCAAATAAATGCTAAAGTTTTACAAATTAATTACCAGAGTGGCGATGAGACTCCGGCGGTGGATGGGCAGCGATGGTGGAGGATGAACACGACCTTCAGGCAGGGGAGAGGGAGAACAATGCAATTTCCCTTTGAAGCAACCTACAAATCGCCAAACCAAGCCAGGACCTTCAGGCAGTGTGTGTATAAATATATATGCATATCAGTAACATAGCAGCTAGGAAAAAAAAAGATAGCAAATTACATTCAGCAATACTATATATATATATATAATATATATATATATACACACATTCTCTCTCGGTCCCATCATCTCTTTTTTTTTCCTTTGGCTGCTGTACCCGGTTGTTGATATGCATGTAAATATATTTACACTCAACATATAGCTAGGCATGACTGGCTACCATCTTTCGATTATTGATATGCATTATATACTCACACCCGATCCCACCTATTATATTTGTACAGAACATCACGTTAGAAAGTTTAGTAGCCAACAAACATTTTCAATTCACTACTATTACTAGTTTAATATGCGCATGCATATATAAATACACATTCACTTCCGCTAATAACATGCCTATATATATTCACACAGACAAACTGCTCGTGACTCCCTATTATTTTTCCTAGCTGCTATCTTATTGTCGGTATAGATATACACATCCACACAGATATCAAACTTCAAAGGCAGACATATTATATGTATATCAGTACGCATAATCAGCCACACTAATCAAAAAATTGCTAAAACTTGGAGTTTAATTACCGAAGAGATAGGGGGGCGTCGCGTGCGATTCAGGCGAGAGGGGAGGTTGGGGCGGTGGAGCGTGCTTCACTGGGCCGTGCGCAGGTCGGAGGCGAGCTGGACTTGGACGGAGAAGATGGCGGGAGCAGATGCGGGCGACGGAGAAGGGACGAAGCAGAGGCGGGCGACGGAGAAGATTGGAAGATGAAGCAGAGGCGGGCGAGAAGATTGGAAGATGAAGCAGAGGTAACGACGGCGAGGGTGGTGGGGAGGTGGTGGTGGGGCGACGGCGAGTTGAGGAGCTGAAGATCGCCGGGAAAATTCAGAGCAGAGAGGGAAAATCGAGCGAGGAAGAAGAAGGAAATTAGGTCGGGGCGGGTTAAATTAAAGAGTTTTAAACGACGGTTCCCTCAAAAACCGTCATTTAAAATCGTCACTGTACCGGTTTTAAACCACGGTTTGTAAGAGAAACCGTCGTTTAAAGTCGTCACTGTACCGGTTTTAAACCACGGTTTGTAAGAAACCGTCGTTTAAAATGTAACGAGGCGCAAGAAAAACGTCGGTTAAACCTTAACCGTGGTTTATTGTTTCACCACCGAAACTATAAACGACGGTTTCGCAAGAACCGTCGTTTATAACACCTAAAACCACGGTTCTCTGACCAACCGTCGTATAAAGTCACGCAGTAATGTTTAAACCATGGTTCCCACTAAAACCGTGGTTTAAATGGCGTCACATAAATCTTTTTCTACTAGTACCTGTGGAGGGTGATTTTTCGGTATGAGGGGGGGCTATCCAAATATGATCTGACTGAGAAGCCTAGGTCGTAGAAAATGCCATTCTGTGGAGGGTGAAAACCCGTTATTCTTGGCATCCCTCAAATACCTACTAAATCGTCCGTCTTTCCCAGAAAGCACAAAGGGGAGTGCAAGTGAACACTACACCCGCTCTCAATGGGCCCCACGCGGACTTATGCCTCTATAAGGCGGAATTGACTAGAGTCGCCACCTAGTTTGACCTAAGGAACTAGGAAGGAAAGATGAGGGTTCTAAGAACCGTTAATTGACTCTGGGATTGTTGCCTATGGATTGGACTTATCTGGTCATACCAAAGATTCTGTGTGGGTTCGCACTGGGTTACACCCCTTAGAGGTGGCAACGACCACGACTTCGGATTGGTGCCCGAGGAAACCTCGGTCTCCAATTGTCGGGATTACCTTCTTTCAAAACCTTATTAGAGAGATTCAACTAAAGCCAAAGGATAGGACTAGGACAGAAGGAGAGAAAATGAGTGGATGAGGCGAGCTTTTCTGCCAAGCTAGCGCCAAGAAGAGGAATAGATGAATTCGGATGAGTGTGTGATGGGAGATTTGGGAAAAGTCTGAGCTCGAGTGAATAGACAAAACTTGGAGTCTGGTGGTTTGAAGTTTGTGGGAACCTAAGGAGGTTTGTGTGTTTTGAGAGATATGAGAACCACCTTAGAAGGGGAAAATGGCTTTTGTTTGGAACGGGGTCGCACCCTGTGTGGGTTGCCTACGTACTCAACTCTCTGTTGGGATCAGACCCTACGTAGTTCAGGCCTTTAGGATGGCTGGACTTTTTGAGGTGGTCGAGGGTTAGAAGTGGTTGTTTGGAGGGGAGATAGTCGAGTGCAAAAGGGTATTTTGATTGATGTGGGGTCGCACCCTGTGTGGGTTGCCTACGTACTCAACTCCCTGTTGAGATCAGACCTCACGTAGTTCACTGTCTTTGGGGATTGGTAGTTTGGGGGTTTTGAAGGAATTAGGATTTTGACCCTTTGGGTCTTTGAGGGGTCAATGGGGTTTTGTGGCCATTTCGTGGGGCTTGATGGATTGTCGAGTTTGTTTTGGAGTTTTTGAGGTGCTCGACTCTGTGAGATATTCGAAATCCTAAAATGATGACGTCTGTGAGACGCTCGGGTCTGTGAGACATTTGGGGCTTGAAAGGATTACCAAATTTCAAGGGGTTCGGCTTTTTGAGGAGCTGAGGATTTTCGAAGTGTTTGAATTTGACGAGTCTATTGAGATGTTTGAATCTGTTGAACTGCGGAGGCATTCGAGTTCGTGTTGAGACGGTCGAGTCTGTTGAGCTGCTGAGACGGTCGAGTCTGTTGAGCTGCTGAGACGGTCGAGTCTGTTGAGCTGCTGAGACGGTCGAGTCTGTTGAGCTGCTGAGACGTTCGAGTCTGTTGAGCTGCTGAGACGGTCGAGTCTGTTGAGCTATTGAGACGGTTGAGTCTGTTGAGCTGCTGAGACGGTCGAGTCTGTTGAGCTGCTGAGACGGTCGAGTCTGTTGAGCTATTGAGACATTCGAGTCTGTTGAGCTGCTGCTGAGACATTCGAGTCTGTTGAGCTGCTGAGACACTTAGAGATTCGAGACGCTTGAGTTCTCCGGAGTTTGGAGTTTCAAGGAGTTTGAGATTTACGATGTTTGGAATTATTTGGGATGGAAATGAAGTTGAATTGAATTGGGAATGAAAAGAATTTTGAATTGAATTGGATTGAAATCGAATTGATTCTGGATCGGAATTGGATTGAATTTGATTGAATTGGAATCGAAGTTGAATTGGATTTGAAACTAAATCGGGATCAAATTGAGGTAATGGGCTGGATATGGGCCTTGAAATGAGGCCTTGAAATGGGCCTTGAAATGGGCCTGAAATGTGGGCCAGAATTGGACCTTTAAAGAGTGGGCCGAGTTGGGCCTCGTACATTGGGCCTTGAAATTGAAATTGGAAGATGATTTGGATCTATGAAACAATTGGGGTTTGGAAAGAGTTTGAAGTTTGATCTTAGAACTTTTGGAAGCATTTCAAATGCTTTGTGAGGTTGAAGTGTGTCTAATGAGTATATGAAGGGTATTTAATGTTGGGTGCGAAAAGCTTTGATTTTGAAGAATTCATGAAGAATATCTGATTTCGAAGTATGAGAGGATCAGTTTTGAAGAGTGTATGATGAGTGAGTGTGAGAGGAATTGATTTTGGAGTGTGTTTGGTGTGAGAGTATGAGAGAGTTGATTTTGAAGAGGAACTTGACTCATTGGATTTTTAAATTGATTTGGAATTGGACGATTGATTGATTGTGAATTTTATTCTGACTTTAGAGGATGATTTGGAAAATTTTAAGGGAAACAGGTATTCCTCACATGGACCGTGTCTAGGACCCGTATGCATTGAAGATACCCCAAACCTAGAGCTTTTCTAAAATGGGCAACCTAATTGGCTTGCTAGGGCCACCTATTCCAGCCCGTTTGGCTGGTTATGGACCGAACCTGATCAAAATTAGATTTGGGCCAAGAGTTACATGGACCCGAACAGGATCAGTCCATACACTTAAAATCATAGGCAAAGAATGATGAGCAAATAATATGTGGAGATGAATTTCCAAGGCTATATAAACAAATATACATACAAACATGGATTTCAAATCTATCCGAATAAAGCAAATATATGTAAGAAAAGAATTCAAAATCTGTCTAAATAATTATATACATATGGACATGGATTTTAAGAGCTTAAGCTATACACGTGTGAAATGAATTTCAAAGGTAGTACGAGAAATGTATATACAAGAACGAATCATCAAAGCTATCTAGGTAACGAGTCAGAATTATTTGAATCTAAAACTCTCAAAACTAACAAGATGAGTCCTACCGTATGGGTTGCTAACCAATTGTTAGTCTTATCCTATTTACTATCTTTCAATAGTCAATCAAAGGTTGCAAGCAAGAGAATAATGTAACGGTTATGGGATGAAATCACAAAAATAAGTCACAACACTACAACTGAAAGTGAAAACAACAAATGAATTACAAATTGATACAAATACAAGTGAAAAGTTTAAATCTAAAGCTGCTATGGGGGGTCGCATCGACGCCACCTCACTTGAGCTGAAAGGATCAGCAAGAAGTGCACCAACCGTTACACATGTTTGAAGTGGAGACCCCGGTAGTCCAAGCCCAAAGTCCCGTTTTTTACTCTTAGAGCAATTTCCCGTTCCACGAGCATTATGTACATGTCAAGGAACAAAGACAAAAATATACGAGAGTAGTTAGTAATGAAATGTAAGAGGGTTGGGGTGTGTGCAATGGGATCATACGGCCCCTCTCAATGGGAGGAAAGGGGGCAATCTAATCATCTCCCACACCCCAACCGAGAACATAGAAAAGAGTTTCAAGCTGCCAACAAATGCTAAGGATTGTAAGATAAATCAAGCATTGGGGTTGCTACTCAAATTAATCTGTCATCTTAGATTATGACTCAAACCAAAGTGTAGTATCAAAGGGGTGGGGTTGTGAGTCATGTGGGATCATACCTAGAAGGGATTATATCATTTCCCTCTAAGACACAGAATTAATAAGGACCAACCAGCCAACGAGTGATTTGTCTTAACAATTATAACATGGGGCAACTATAACTCGATTCATGTTCATATCCAAGCACAAAGGGACAAACATTTGCCAGTTTCAAATGAATTTCCAAACCCCATATCAATGCGCAAAGGGGTAATGAATCGTATGATAAAGTAAAAGCTGGAAGATGGAATTTCCAAACCCGGTGAGAAGTTATCACAAAGCCCAAAGTCCGCAAACTCGAGCGACTTGCATAAGATCCAAGGTAAATGTTCCAAGCCAAGCAAGTCCCGGTCAAGTCTCATTGATTTTTGCATGTCCCTCAGTCAAGTCACATGGCAAAAAAAAGAGTAAATAAATAATGAGTAACAATTCCTAAGCAAGCAGTAACATAAATGAACAGTTTGGATGATCAATACTCATAGGAACAGACAGACCCATCAAACATACGATCCGCCGTGAGTTTACACGAACAAATCTAGCAACTGAGCCATGAGAGTGAGCAATGGAACCCCAGCACAGCAACATGATCAAAACACAAAGTCTAAGGTTCATACCAAGCCAAGCAAGCGTATTCCAAGTCTAAATCGATTGCACATACCTCGTTCAAATGACAAAGCAAGGATAGTGAGAATATCGGGATCACATAACCAGTAGGCATGGGTGATAATAAGCACACTGAAATTGGATTAAAATCTCAATCACAAGGGATGCGCAGGCTTGTAATACATCTCCTTCTAACCCACGCGATACTGGAACCACTATAAACCCCAGGTCCGACACTTTCAAGAGGTAGTAAACCTTTCTTTTTCTGGTAAGGGTCATCACTACAAGCCCAGGTTAGTGCGAAGAGATCAACATAAGCAATCTAGATTAAATCTTCTAATCAGATTCATGCAAACCATGAAGTTTGAGTCTCAAGATCCTTCGGGTCAATATAACAAACAAACTGGCTCAACCTGAATGAGCTAGTCGAAAGCACATCCGATACCCAGTCGATTATGGCAAATGGTAATAGCAAGTAAATACACATTCAGCAGCGCATGGAAGCAACATCTCTCGCAATAACATTACCGGGAAAGTCACGGGCTAAAAGAACTATCAAACGCGTGTTCAATATCCATCCAAGCACAACAAGCGATCATTGCAGGGAAACCAAACCAGAATAAACTCAAAGGCAGCAGTACTTAGAAAATAAAGGTGAGAGCAAACCAACTAAAGAAACCAGAACAACCAATCAAGAAAACTGGGGCGCGTTCGAACAATGGCAAATGATGTCGGGTACTAGTGACAAATCGAACACCGACTGAACATCTGATGATGGCGGTGAAGATACCCAAGGCCGGAAAAGATTCTTCTCCACTCGAACTCAAAGAATCCACCCTTCGAACGAAGAAGGCCGGTACTCCGACGGAGGGCAGGAATCGACGTGAGCAAGATCCAAAGTCACCAGTAAGAGGTGGAATTTAAGTTCCGACAACATTGGTTTGTCGATTCAAGAATGACGATGGAGAAAGACGCAGAGTTTATGAGCCGAGAAAAGAAAACGAATTCTGGGGAGGAATGAAGAACATAAGCGATGCTAGTTTCTGAGGATTTCCTTTGGCGATCCGGAGTAGTGAGGTTCAGAGAGGGAGAGTAGAGGGCAAGGATAAAGCGGCTAGGGTTTATTCTGAAAAGCTGAGTGGAGGAAGAGTTGGAAATCGATGATGCTGGTGGATGAATTGGAACGAACAGAGGGAGGAGAAGACTTTGATGCCTGGCGAGGGTCGATCGTGAAGAAGAGCTAGCTTCTTTTTGTTTTTGTAGAAGAAAATCGAGAGATGAAGATAAGAATCAGACAGGGGAAAAATAAGAGACTGAGGCGGCCGGTAAAACGTGGTCGTCTCTAGGTTTATTGGTGTGTCTTTTTATGGAGCAAGGGTGGACTCTAGGGTTTAGGAGATGGGTTGGGTTTTAAATTGGGCTTCGGTTTGGGCTGTAGGCTTGGATAGGAGGAGCTTGGGTTTGGGCTGTTGAGTTTGATTGAAGATTGAATTAAGACCAAGTTTGATCCACCCAAAAATGAGAAAGGAAAAGAATAACTACAATGGAAAAACTTAGGGAACAAAAGTTATAACTCGACATGAGTAAAATCATCAAAACACTAATACTAGAAAAAAATGTATATACAGAATAAAACTAAAAAGGTTTAGTCAATAAAAATGAAATGTTTTCTTTACAAAATAACAACATGAAAAATGATGAAGTAACATAAGTAAAAATAAAAGTAATGAAATGCCCACGACTAGGGAAATAAAAATGAAAATAACCAAATAGATAAATAAATAAAAGGGTAAGTCTAAAACAAATTATTGTTTGAAAATTTCTGGAAAATTGGATTTTTTCTAAAATGCTTGAGAATTGGTTTAAAATTTTGTCGTAAAACGATGGTTTCATTTTGACACGCACAGCAGTATGTTTGAAAAAGAAAAGCGACGACCCCTCTTATTATTTCGGAATTTGCTTTATGGGGTGAGAATTTTTGGTGTCTACAGATGGCTCCCCTTGATTCAATTCTGCAATAGAAGGCTTGCAGAATTGGATCAAGGTTGACGGGGCGCCAAAAATTCTCACTGCGGTTTAGTGGTGCGTTGGGATGCGACCGTGAGTGTATGAATATGATTGGAAGTACGAGGACTTATGACGAGCCTCAGTTAGACCTCTTGACATCTAACCCAAGGACTTATGATGAGCCTAGGATACTAACAATCCGGCTTGGTTTTAGGGTGCACGAGGGCTTAGGAGTTCCTCAACTGGACCTCTTGATATCCAGTCCTAGGGCTTATGACGGGCCTAGAATGCGATTGAGAGTACGAGGACTTAGGAGTGCCTCAACTAGACCTCTTGATATCTAGCTATAGGACTTATGACGAGCCTATAATACCAACAACCGATTTGGTTTAAGGTGCACGAGGGCTTAGGAGTGCCTCAACTGGACCTCTTGACATCCAGTCCTAGGGCTTATGACGGGCCTAGAATGCGATTGAGAGTACGAGGACTTAGAAGTGCCTCAACTAGACCTCTTGATATCTAGCTATAGGGCTTATGACGAGCCTATAATACCAACAACCCGATTTGATTTAAGGTGCACGAGGGCTTAGGAGTGCCTCAACTGGACCTCTTGATATCCAGTCCTAGGGCTTATGACGGGCCTAGAATGCGATTGAGAGTACGAGGACTTAGAAGTGCCTCAACTAGACCTCTTGACATCTAGCTATAGGACTTATGACGAGCCTATAATACCAACAACCCGATTTGATTTAAGGTGCACGAGGGCTTAGGAGTGCCTCAACTGGACCTCTTGATATCCAGTCCTAGGGCTTATGACGGGCCTAGAATGCGATTGAAAGTACGAGGACTTAGGAGTGCCTCAACTAGACCTCTTGATATCTAGCTATAGGACTTATGACGAGCCTATAATACCAACAACCCGATTTGATTTGAGGTGCACGAGGGCTTAGGAGTGCCTCAACTGGACCTCTTGATATCCAGTCCTAGGGCTTATGACGGGCCTAGAATGCGATTGAAAGTACGAGGACTTAGGAGTGCCTCAACTAGACCTCTTGACATCTAGCTATAGGACTTATGACGAGCCTATGATACTTTGTGGGGTTGTACGAAACCCGCTGCTTTGAGTGGTTGATTTGAGGATGACTTTGATTGTGGATTGATCCGGGATTGGATGCTTTTTGGTTGTCTTTGTGAGGGATGTGATAGTCGAATGTGTTTTGTTGATGTGGCCCTTGACTTCGTCAGTGTGGGACTTGTGCTTTGGTTTTGCTTTGACAGTCTCGCCCGATGTGCACTATAGTTTCGGGATTTGATAGAACTCTTGGCTCCAGAGTTTGGAGATGGCTCCGGTATGGCTTCTAAGATTTTGGTTCTTGTGATTTTGTGACTGGTCTGTGAGTGGATGGATTTTTTTGTGAATGAGTGGTCTTGGGAACTCGAAGGTTTTGATGTGATTGGATGGCTTCGATATGATCCGAGGGCTCCGGTATGATCGGATGGCTCCACTGCGGTTAGATGGCTCCGGTTTGATAATGTGACTCCCCTTGTGAGCAACGACTCTGGTGATGGTTGATGGGTTGGCTTCGATATGATATGCGGGCTCCGGTATGACCGGATGGCTCCATTGTGGTCGGGTGGCTCCGGAATGGCTCTGAGATGGCTCCGGTTTGATATGCGGCTCCCTTGTGAGCAACGACTCTGGGATGGTTGATGGTAGGGATTCGATGATCCGAGGGCTCCGGTATGACCGGATGGCTCCATTGTGGTCGGGTGGCTCCGGTATGGCTCTGAGATGGCTCCGGTTTGATATGTGACTCCCTTGTGAGCAACGACTCTGGGATGGTTGGTGTTTGAATCGAATGGGGTTTTTCAGGACGTTGGTGGGTTTCAATTGGGTGAAGATTTTCGGGATGGTCGGTGGTTTCGATTTGTTTTGAATTTGAGTCGAATGGTGGGTTGATGTGATTGGTGGATTGCGTTGTGTTTGACGTATTTTGATGTGGTAGATATTTTTTGTTGTGGTTGATAACTTCCTGCCATAGATGGATGGCTTCGGTCCGGTTATGACTTTAGGGTTCTCTCATGATGGCTCCAGGATAGCTCGGGATGACTCCGGGAAGGGCTACAGATGGCTCTATTTGGTGATAATGAGGAACAAAGGGGAATTTTTCCTTTGAGGTGGTCGCACCCTGGACGGGCTGCCTACGTACTCAATTTTCGTATTGAGATCAGACTGACGTAGTTCAAAGCTTTGTAGGCAGGGCCCTGGTGATGAAATAGATCTGACGTGGATTTGAGGTGGCTCCCGTATTGTTCTCGGACTGTTAGGATGCTCCCTGTGTAGTTCCAAGGATGGTTTCAATGTCGGATGATGGTTCCATGGATCCAGTTTGGTTCTGGATATGATGTTTGAGGAGGCCCGGGACGCTGGATGGCTCTGGAATACGGCCTCGGATGGCTTTAGCTCGGTTTGATGTAGCTCGAAGATAGCCAGGATGGCTCCGAGATGGTTCGATGTAGCTTGATCATGGTCTGGGATGGCTCCAGTTGACATCTTTTGATCTAAAGTTATGCTTCAACAACTGCAACTGAAGCTGACTTTCAGCGAGACTAGGTGGAGGTCTTACTAGTCGGATGTTGAAAATGAAGTGGTTATGATGCATGCAAATGCTAACTGCTAGAAGAGATGCACAATGCATATGCAGTTTTTTTGGAGAGAAAGTATGGCTCTATCTCTATTACTATGAGGCTTACGAATATAAGACATCTTCGGTTCGATCTCGAGTGATTGTTGAGCTCGAAGGCGTGAATCACTTTCCTCTCATGGAGGGATGTGGGTCAATCTCTCGTGAGTATGGTCGTGTGTGATAATGATGTGATGATACTCTCGATGCTCGGAGCAGTATTTTCCTTAGAATTCCTTTTTGAGGTTCTGGACTTTCCAATCCTCACAAATTCCTCAATTGCAATGGGGTTAGCTGTTTATGATTTGGTGCTTCGATCAAAGAGTCACTCGCACTCGAAAGACCTTGTGGGGTAAGGTCACACTCTTCCCTCATGGTCCCTTTGGGATGACGGGACATGTTGATAACAAGTATGAAGCTTATGATTCATGTTTCAGATCCGATACTTTTCAGTTAACGCTCATCACTAACGAGTCAGAAGTCTTTTATTGGGTTATAACGGGGCTGAGGGGTGTGATGTGTGTCACATGGGACTGGAGGATTTATTTGAGTTGTGGAGCGTTTTTGCAATAGAGAATATGTTTCACCTTCGCCATGGGTGGAATGATTAGACGGGCTTTGATAACCCCTTATCGTTTCTTTCGGGACATCATTGGTCCTTTTGGTTTGGATTTCTCCTTCTTGCCTCTTCTGGCGTACGATTTGATCTTTCTTCTCATTTTGTGTTTTTGAAATTGCACTTGGCTCATCAACTTCCTCAAGCATTTTTGCTTTGCATTTTGGCTTTCAGCTTCAAAGTTGCATTGACTTATCGATCTACTTGAACCTTTTCAGCTTTCTTTTAGGTGTTTGGCCTTGGAGTTGCATTGACTCACTGATTTCTTTGAATATTTCATTGTTTTTATGGAAGATGGTGGGGAGGGACCATGGCTCCGGCTCCTTTGAGATCCTCTATTGCAAGGGCAGGTAAGTATATGTACGTGGGTTGGCATGTTTGGAGTTTCTGAAGAAAGAGTTTTTCATGAAAGGCTCAGCGGGGCTCACTAAGGGGTTATGTAAAGGGCAGTCAAAGCTTTTTGGTTTTGTGGGGATTTTTATTCCTAAGTGTCTCGTCATCCTCATTAGTCGATAATTGTTTTCTTACTATTCTCGATCTTTGCATGAATCACAGTTCGTATCCTGTTTATCGACATTGATCTCGCTATGAATGGTGCCTCTCCATGTGTTGAAGGAAAACACAAGTCGCTCGTGGTTTTACCTCTGTGGACTCGCTCTATCTTTCCTCATCACTCATTGGATTGTCCAAAACACTCATTTGAAATTCAAAGGAAATACCGCTCTTCGCACACTACTCACTTGGTTTGTGGTGCTGATTTTGATTGGACCCTTGTACTCATTGACGGGTCGAGAGTTAAGTGGTTCATGCACTCTGTTCAATCAATCTCTCGTGATTTTCCCGAAGATGTTGTTTCGATATGGGAGTATGCAAATACAATTATCTACCATGTGATATGTTGTGTAATATGGAATAACTACGTATAGGATGCATGAAATATTGACAATGAAAATGTATTGAATTTTGGATTTTGGTTGAATGTTTTTGTTTTGGATGCAATGCATGAATGGTAAGATTACACCTAGTCTCGCTTGAGTCGGTTCCCATTGATAGTCCATGAAGCTCATCCTGTCACGATTGGCCCTGAAGATGATCTATGTGAGAGAAGTTGTTAGGTGTGATGTGAGAGAGGCTGTTTCAGAAAGACATTCGGTTGATGATTGGCTTCTGGAGTTTTTGGACTTTTAGGGAGTGACCACTCCCGCATGGTGGTCCCATGGTATGACAGTGACTGCATTTTTGGGATTTTTGAAGGCATGATTTTTGGATTTTTGGGTGTATTTTTTTTTTTTGGATTTTGGGGAGTGACAACTCCCGCATGGTAGCCCCACTATATGATACACTTTGAGATTGGGAAAGGTTTGAGCTCGGTTTTCTTTTCTATCCCTCTGAGATCAGGCTTTGACGGTCGAGATATGGGGATGAAAGATGGTGTATAGTGCAGTGACAATGAAACACATGATTATGCAATTTTTCTGAGGTGGACAGGACTTGTACGTGTTTGACGAATTTGAACTGACTGAGAATACATGGGACTTTTTGTAATGAATGCAATGCATGCGATTTGCCTTGTGCTCGGTTGCATTTGCTGGTGTTGTTTATCTAGGAGATACCTCCTGTAGATATCGTGAATTCTCACCCCATAAAGCAAAGTTGATGAATGATAAATAACTGTGAGGGGTCGTTCCTTATTCGTTTTTTTTATTATACGTGCATGCCAACAGAAACCAGGTTTTGGAAAAACAATTTTGAAAACGCGTGTTTTCAAAGTGGTGGATTTTCTCAATATGAATTTTGATGCTTAATCATTCGCAAATAAAATAGGGAGTAGGGAACCCTATACACGTTTGATCTAAATAAATTCAAAGGGAATGTATAAACCTATACATGTAATCTATTCAGAAATGGACAAGAGAGAAAAGAATCATAGGGAAAACCTATACATCATCAATCCTAAAAGTCATTAAAATGGGGAATTTTGAGCTAAACTTCTTCTGAACTCTTCTGGTCCATCCTCATGCTTCTGGTTGATTGCTCGCTCGTCTTCGGGCTCTTGGTTGGCTGCTTGCTTGTCTTCGGGTTCGGTCAACAAGGTGACACTATGATCAAGAGAAATTGGTTGGTGCTCTTCTAACCCTCAGCAACTTCGAACTCGGATGGTTGTTTCTAGTCTTCACGTCACTGGACTCGAGTTGGTGCAGCTCTGATTTTTGGTTCAGACTGTTGTTGATCTTCATGCGCTCCACTTGCTCCGACGAGGAAAATGAGGGGCGTTTTTTTTTAGAAAGGAAAGATGAATGATCGAGCACAAAATCTTTGTGAAAATCCACCACTTTTGTGAAAACACGAAATGACTAGTACGCTCCACAGTAATGACCACTGCTCTTGAAGGTGGGTTGAACTTCAAAAATAGCGAGTCACAACATGGGGACTAAATCATTTATTTTGAAATACGTTTGTGAAAATCAACTTCGAAAACTGTTTTCAAAACAAGTTTGAGATAATATTCATGAAAAAGTTGTTTGAAATTCGTTTGTAAAAAGCAGGTTTTTGAAATCCGTTTTTGGAAATAGTTTTTTGAAATAACATTTGTAAGAAATACTGATCGAAAATCATTTGAAAGTAATAGATTTTTGAAATCTGGTCTTTACAAACCCGTTGGACAAAGTTTATTTTCTGAAAGAATTTGATTGGAAATGATTTTGAAAACTGCTTTGGAAATACCAATTTTGAAATCATTCGAGATGAACGGCTTTGAAGATATTTCATTAGAGCGTTCGACATGATTCGTTTTCCGATTTTTCAAGTGTTTAAATCGTGATCACACAGACATAAGAACGAAAATATAAATCGTGGCTAGTTTTATGTGGAGCTGAGTGCGAATGATTGGGATAATCACCTTCCAGGTCAATCAGTGCTTCCATACCACCGGGGGAACCGTCGTTCCTTCACTGTTCATCTCTCGGGATTTATCTCTGTTATGCCTATGGGGCACGTCATCAAGAAAGTCCGGAGTGCTTAGTTCGAAAGGTCAGGATACCCGAAGTGATACAGTCACACGAGCCACGGCCGGGGATTATCACAACATACTCACTTTTGGGAAACTTGGGGAAGCACTGCATGGGGTCCGGTCTCCCCTCGTCTACACGATAAGGTGTGTCTAAAGTCCAAATTATTCGCTGACTACGCTATGTCATGTATGGGTATCCGTAAATACGGGATCCTCTATGAATTTGTAGCGCGACATTGGGCTCTAAAGACACCCGTGGTGCAGAGGAATCATGGAGAACTGAGCTCATGCAATCTTCAGGGTAAGGCAAAAGGGTGGTCAGACAGGCGGCATACAAGGGGGCAACTACCCATAAAACCCATCCTAGACACTGGATAAGGCAGCTGGACACTGAAGGCTCGTAGCTCACTATATGCTGGCTTAGACTCGGGTAATGGAGGATATTTTTGGATCATGAGCTTCAAGGCGTTGGTCTTGGACCGTATTACCTCGTGGGTTAACTCCTTCTAGGAAGGACCCAACTCATGGGAATCAACCGTGGACCGGTTGGGATCCCGTGACTCGTGGACAAACCGGGTGACACAGAGGAATGCATGTCCTATGCTACCCGATGCAACAATGGGTTGACTCCTTCTAGGAAGGCCCCATTTACAAAGTAATAAATAAGCAATAGATATTATGTCATGCATGAAGAGCAGTAAACATAAACAGTAAACACACAACAATAAACACACAAAAGTGAAGCATGCTAAAGCACACATATGGCACTCAAGGCCGATCTCGAACTCTGAACTCTCATCCTAACTATCCTCTCAAAGCACACTCTAAGTGTGGAGTAGAGTAGTCCTATGGCTTTGAATGAATCTCTTGAAGGTTTTGAAAGAAGTGGGGAGTCCCGACAATTTTGAATGGAGTTCAGCCTTCATTGAGTTTGAGAAAAACTTACTCAAGTTTTCCCCAGCAGAGTCGCCATTCTGTGGAGGGTGATTTTTCGGTATGAGGGGGGCTATCCAATATGATCTGACTGAGAAGCCTAGGTCGTAGAAAATGCCATTCTGTGGAGGGTGAAAACCCGTTATTCTTGGCATCCCTCAAATACCTACTAAATCGTCCGTCTTTCCCAGAAAGCACAAAGGGGAGTGCAAGTGAACACTACACCCGCTCTCAATGGGCCCCACGCGGACTTATGCCTCTATAAGGCGGAATTGACTAGAGTCGCCACCTAGTTTGACCTAAGGAACTAGGAAGGAAAGATGAGGGTTCTAAGAACCGTTAATTGACTCTGGGATTGTTGCCTATGGATTGGACTTATCTGGTCATACCAAAGATTCTGTGTGGGTTCGCACTGGGTTACACCCCTTAGAGTGGCAACGACCACGACTTCGGATTGGTGCCCGAGGAAACCTCGGTCTCCAATTGTCGGGATTACCTTCTTTCAAAACCTTATTAGAGAGATTCAACTAAAGCCAAAGGATAGGACTAGGACAGAAGGAGAGAAAATGAGTGGATGAGGCGAGCTTTTCTGCCAAGCTAGCGCCAAGAAGAGGAATAGATGAATTCGGATGAGTGTGTGATGGGAGATTTGGGAAAAGTCTGAGCTCGAGTGAATAGACAAAACTTGGAGTCTGGTGGTTTGAAGTTTGTGGGAACCTAAGGAGGTTTGTGTGTTTTGAGAGATATGAGAACCACCTTAGAAGGGGAAAATGGCTTTTGTTTGGAACGGGGTCGCACCCTGTGTGGGTTGCCTACGTACTCAACTCTCTGTTGGGATCAGACCCTACGTAGTTCAGGCCTTTAGGATGGCTGGACTTTTTGAGGTGGTCGAGGGTTAAGTGGTTGTTTGGAGGGGAGATAGTCGAGTGCAAAAGGGTATTTTGATTGATGTGGGGTCGCACCCTGTGTGGGTTGCCTACGTACTCAACTCCCTGTTGAGATCAGACCTCACGTAGTTCACTGTCTTGGGATTTGGGTAGTTTGGGGGTTTTTGAAGGAATTAGGATTTTGACCCTTTGGGTCTTTGAGGGTCAATGGGGTTTTGTGGCCATTTCGTGGGGCTTGATGGATTGTCGAGTTTGTTTTGGAGTTTGAGGTGCTCGACTCTGTGAGATATTCGAAATCCTAAAATGATGACGTCTGTGAGACGCTCGGGTCTGTGAGACATTTGGGGCTTGAAAGGATTACCAAATTTCAAGGGGTTCGGCTTTTTGAGGAGCTGAGGATTTTCGAAGTGTTTGAATTTGACGAGTCTATTGAGATGTTTGAATCTGTTGAACTGCGGAGGCATTCGAGTCTGTTGAGCTGTTGACGGTCGAGTCTGTTGAGCGCTGAGACGGTCGAGTCTGTTGAGCTGCTGAGACGGTCGAGTCTGTTGAGCTGCTGAGACGTTCGAGTCTGTTGAGCTGCTGAGACGGTCGAGTCTGTTGAGCTATTGAGACGGTTGAGTCTGTTGAGCTGCTGAGACGGTCGAGTCTGTTGAGCTGCTGAGACGGTCGAGTCTGTTGAGCTATTGAGACATTCGAGTCTGTTGAGCTGCTGAGACATTCGAGTCTGTTGAGCTGCTGAGACACTTAGAGATTCGAGACGCTTGAGTTCTCCGGAGTTTGGAGTTTCAAGGAGTTTGAGATTTACGATGTTTGGAATTATTTGGGATGGAAATGAAGTTGAATTGAATTGGGAATGAAAAGAATTTTGAATTGAATTGGATTGAAATCGAATTGATTCTGGATCGGAATTGGATTGAATTTGATTGAATTGGAATCGAAGTTGAATTGGATTTGAAACTAAATCGGGATCAAATTGAGGTAATGGGCTGGATATGGGCCTTGAAATGAGGCCTTGAAATGGGCCTTGAAATGGGCCTCGAAATGTGGCCAGAATTGGACCTTTAAAGAGTGGGCCGAGTTGGCCTCGTACATTGGGCCTTGAAATTGAAATTGGAAGATGATTTGGATCTATGAAACAATTGGGGTTTGGAAAGAGTTTGAAGTTTGATCTTAGAACTTTTGGAAGCATTTCAAATGCTTTGTGAGGTTGAAGTGTGTCTAATGAGTATATGAAGGGTATTTAATGTTGGGTGCGAAAAGCTTTGATTTTGAAGAATTCATGAAGAATATCTGATTTCGAAGTATGAGAGGATCAGTTTTGAAGAGTGTATGATGAGTGAGTGTGAGAGGAATTGATTTTGGAGTGTGTTTGGTGTTGAGTATGAGAGAGTTGATTTTGAAGAGGAACTTGACTCATTGGATTTTTAAATTGATTTGGAATTGGAATTGATTGATTGTGAATTTTATTCTGACTTTAGAGGATGATTTGGAAAATTTTAAGGGAAACAGGTATTCCTCACATGGACCGTGTCTAGGACCCGTATGCATTGAAGATACCCCAAACCTAGAGCTTTTCTAAAATGGGCAACCTAATTGGCTTGCTAGGGCCACCTATTCCAGCCCGTTTGGCTGGTTATGGACCGAACCTGATCAAAATTAGATTTGGGCCAAGAGTTACATGGACCCGAACAGGATCAGTCCATACACTTACAAAATCATAGGCAAAGAATGATGAGCAAATAATATGTGGAGATGATTTCCAAGGCTATATAAACAAATATACATACAAACATGGATTTCAAATCTATCCGAATAAAGCAAATATATGTAAGAAAAGAATTCAAAATCTGTCTAAATAATTATATACATATGGACATGGATTTTAAGAGCTTAAGCTATACACGTGTGAAATGAATTTCAAAGGTAGTACGAGAAATGTATATACAAGAACGAATCATCAAAGCTATCTAGGTAACGAGTCAGAATTATTTGAATCTAAAACTCTCAAAACTAACAAGATGAGTCCTACCGTATGGGTTGCTAACCATTGTTAGTCTTATCCTATTTACTATCTTTCAATAGTCAATCAAAGGTTGCAAGCAAGAGAATAATGTAACGGTTATGGGATGAAATCACAAAAATAAGTCACAACACTACAACCGAAAGTGAAAACAACAAATGAATTACAAATTGATACAAATACAAGTGAAAAGTTTAAATCTAAAGCTGCTATGGGGTCGCATCGACGCCACCTCACTTGAGCTGAAAGGATCAGCAAGAAGTGCACCAACCGTTACACATGTTTGAAGTGGAGACCCCGGTAGTCCAAGCCCAAAGTCCCGTTTTTTACTCTTAGAGCAATTCCCGTTCCACGAGCATTATGTACATGTCAAGGAACAAAGACAAAAATATACGAGAGTAGTTAGTAATGAAATGTAAGAGGGTTGGGGTGTGTGCAATGGGATCATACGGCCCCTCTCAATGGGAGGAAAGGGGCAATCTAATCATCTCCCACACCCCAACCGAGAACATAGAAAAGAGTTTCAAGCTGCCAACAAATGCTAAGGATTGTAAGATAAATCAAGCATTGGGGTTGCTACTCAAATTAATCTGTCATCTTAGATTATGACTCAAACCAAAGTGTAGTATCAAAGGGGTGGGGTTGTGAGTCATGTGGGATCATACCTAGAAGGGATTATATCATTTCCCTCTAAGACACAGAATTAATAAGGACCAACCAGCCAACGAGTGATTTGTCTTAACAATTATAACATGGGGCAACTATAACTCGATTCATGTTCATATCCAAGCACAAAGGGACAAACATTTGCCAGTTTCAAATGAATTTCCAAACCCATATCAATGCGCAAAGGGGTAATGAATCGTATGATAAAGTAAAAGCTGGAAGATGGAATTTCCAAACCCGGTGAGAAGTTATCACAAAGCCCAAAGTCCGCAAACTCGAGCGACTTGCATAAGATCCAAGGTAAATGTTCCAAGCCAAGCAAGTCCCGTCAAGTCTCATTGATTTTTGCATGTCCCTCAGTCAAGTCACATGGCAAAAAAAGAGTAAATAAATAATGAGTAACAATTCCTAAGCAAGCAGTACATAAATGAACAGTCGGATGATCAATACTCATAGGAACAGACAGACCCATCAAACATACGATCCGCCGTGAGTTTACACGAACAAATCTAGCAACTGAGCCATGAGAGTGAGCAATGGAACCCAGCACAGCAACATGATCAACACACAAAGTCTAAGGTTCATACCAAGCCAAGCAACGTATTCCAAGTCTAAATCGATTGCACATACCTCGTTCAAATGACAAAGCAAGGATAGTGAGAATATCGGGATCACATAACCAGTAGGCATGGGTGATAATAAGCACACTGAAATTGGATTAAAATCTCAATCACAAGGGATGCGCAGGCTTGTAATACATCTCCTTCTAACCCACGCGATACTGGAACCACTATAAACCCCAGGTCCGACACTTTCAAGAGGTAGTAAACCTTTCTTTTTCTGGTAAGGGTCATCACTACAAGCCCAGGTTAGTGCGAAGAGATCAACATATGCAATCTAGATTAAATCTTCTAATCAGATTCATGCAAACCATGAAGTTTGAGTCTCAAGATCCTTCGGGTCATATAACAAACAAACTGGCTCAACCTGAATGAGCTAGTCGAAAGCACATCCGATACCCAGTCGATTATGGCAAATGGTAATAGCAAGTAAATACACATTCAGCGCATGGAAGCAACATCTCTCGCAATAACATTACCGGAAAGTCACGGGCTAAAAGAACTATCAAACGCGTGTTCAATATCCATCCAAGCACAACAAGCGATCATTGCAGGGAAACCAAACCAGAATAAACTCAAAGGCAGCAGTACTTAGAAAATAAAGGTGAGAGCAAACCAACTAAAGAAACCAGAACAACCAATCAAGAAAACTGGGCGCGTTCGAACAATGGCAAATGATGTCGGGTACTAGTGACAAATCGAACACCGACTGAACATCTGATGATGGCGGTGAAGATACCCAAAGGCGGAAAAGATTCTTCTCCACTCGAACTCAAAGAATCCACCCTTCGAACGAAGAAGGCCGGTACTCCGACGGAGGGCAGGAATCGACGTGAGCAAGATCCAAAGTCACCAGTAAGAGGTGGAATTTAAGTTCCGACAACATTGGTTTGTCGATTCAAGAATGACGATGGAGAAAGACGCAGAGTTTATGAGCCGAAGAAAACGAATTCTGGGGAGGAATGAAGAACATAAGCGATGCTAGTTTCTGAGGATTTCCTTTGGCGATCCGGAGTAGTGAGGTTCAGAGAGGGAGAGTAGAGGGCAAGGATAAAGCGGCTAGGTTTATCTGAAAAGCTGAGTGGAGGAAGAGTTGGAAATCGATGATGCTGGTGGATGAATTGGAACGAACAGAGGGAGGAGAAGACTTTGATGCCTGGCGAGGGTCGATCGTGAAGAAGAGCTAGCTTCTTTTTGTTTTGTAGAAGAAAATCGAGAGATGAAGATAAGAATCAGACAGGGGAAAAATAAGAGACTGAGGCGGCCGGTAAAAACGTGGTCGTCTCTAGTTTTATTGGTGTTCTCTTTTTATGGAGCAAGGGTGGACTCTAGGGTTTAGAGATGGGTTGGGTTTTAAATTGGGCTTCGGTTTGGGCTGTAGGCTTGGATAGGAGGAGCTGGGTTTGGGCTGTTGATTTGATTGAAGATTGAATTAAGACCAAGTTTGATCCACCCAAAAATGAGAAAGGAAAAGAATAACTACAATGGAAAAACTTAGGGAACAAAAGTTATAACTCGACATGAGTAAAATCATCAAAACACTAATACTAGAAAAAAATGTATATACAGAATAAAACTAAAAAGGTTTAGTCATAAAAATGAAATGTTTTCTTTACAAAATAACAACATGAAAAATGATGAAGTAACATAAGTAAAAATAAAAGTAATGAAATGCCCACGACTAGGGAAATAAAAATGAAAATAACCAAATAGATAAATAAATAAAGGGTAAGTCTAAAACAAATTATTGTTTGAAAATTTCTGGAAAATTGGATTTTTTCTAAAATGCTTGAGAATTGGTTTAAATTTTGTCGTAAAACGATGGTTTCATTTTGACACGCACAGCAGTATGTTTGAAAAAGAAAAGCGACGACCCCTCTTATTATTTCGGATTTGCTTTATGGGGTGAGATTTTTGGTGTCTACAGTACCTTTTCTCCTTTTCTCTCAAGCACAGCATTCAGAGCAATTTCTCTATATAAAACCACTAGAACGATTGGATAGTATTATCAAAAATCATGTTTTCCTCTTAGTTCCTTCATCTCTATTGCAGATTTATGATTTTGCTTGCTTCCCAATCATATTATGGGGACAAACTCATCAAACTTCCATCTTCCCTGCATATATGCAGCCATATACTTTCTTATCTCCCGGTCAAATCCCTCCTTCGATTCAGATCTGTTTCAAAGGAGTGGAAATCAATCATTGACAACCCTGATTTTTGCTTCCTTTCCATCTCAGTCACTACCCTATAACTGCCTAGAATCCCTCTCATTGTTCTTGAGGAGTGTTCAGAAGGTGGAAAGAGCAGGTCGATTGTGTAGTCGCATTACATATAAGCTGAGCATAATCCTCATACCTCAGAATTGGATATTCCAATACCAGATTGCATTGTTGATTGTCTCAGTGTTCCTCAGCGGGTAAAAATCCTTGGTGATGTTAACGGACTGCTACTGGTTCAAAACAACATTGAGACGGATGATGGTACAGAATTAAGAGAGTAAAAGTGTATAGCCGGTTGGGCCTTATTTCAGTCCGTTAGATATGTTAGGCTTACTAGCCCACTATCCTTTTTATATTCTGGGTTGTTCTTATCTACACTGTACAACCCTAGTTTTGCTTCTAGTCTCTGTACAGTTTCTACTATAAATAGTATTAAATACATAGCCTCGATAGGCTGCCGATCTTGGGATTATCTTTACATTGTTTTACCCTATCAGGTTTCTACTATGGTATCAGAGCTGCAAAAGCTGTAAAGGCTATTTACTCCCGTGGTAGACCCACCCAATTCAGAAAGTATAACTGGGAACGGCAATTCGTCCTCCTCAGCGATGGCGTCTTCACCTGCTCCAGCTTTAGTCTCTGGACAATCCTTCATTTCTGCTGCAGGTAACCTCATAAAGCTTTCCCAAAATAACTTCATCTGTGGCAGACAACTATAACTCCTTTTCTGAAAGGCAACGATCTGCACAAATTTGTTGATGGTTCACACACGTGTCCTGCACAAATTATAGATGGTAATTTGAATCCGGAATTTACAAAATGGGTCATCAAGATCAGCTCATAATGTCGGTGATCTACATGACACTTACTGAGCAAGTTATAATTTCCTCTGTTGGATGCAAAACCTCCAAGGAGCTTGGGATCGCCTCCACAATATATATGCTGCGCAAACAGCAGCTCAGTTTGGGCATTTTCACCTGCCACTTGCGAGCATTACAAAAAAGGGAGATGAGTCAGTTGATGATTATTATAACAGGGCAAGGAATATTGTCCATTCCCTTGCCGGATCAGGCCACACAGTTTCTGATAAAGAATTTCAAACTTTCCTTCTTAGAGGACTTCCACCAGAATATAATCTCATTACCACTATTATCTCATCTTCCAGGACTCCATTCGCCCCCTTTGAAATTCTGAGCAGCCTTATGCAGTTTGAAGTTACAGTAACCCAGCAAGCTCAACAGGTTACTAACTCTGTTAGTGCTTACGCTACTACTACTGCCAATGCTACCAGCTTCACCTCTAATGGTGGCGGTTATACTGCTAATAAGAGCAGAGGAAGAAATGGTAGAGGCAGAGGAAGAGGCAGGAATAATCAGGGCAGAAGCAACAATAATAACAGTAATGGTCAGTATTTCTCTGGACAGTCGACACTAGTTACTTGTCAGATTGCTCAAAGAAAGGGCATGTAGCAAAGGATTGCTACCACGGTTTAACCAATCTTACCAGTCTGCTCCTCCAGACTCTTTCACAGCCAACAATACCTCTTACAGTTCCAACCTTAACTCATCCAATGGCTTCCCGATACTGCTGCCTCGCACCATTTTACAGGGATTTTCTCCCGTTTGAATTTGGGTTCCTCTGATTATACTGCTCAGAGGCTATCTGCCTTGGTGATGGTTCCTCTCTCCCGATCACTCATCAGGGTATGAGTTCTTTTCTACCCCCACCAGAACCTATAATTGAGTCATGTCTTTCATAGCCACATTTACACAAGCATTTATTATTTGTTCACCGATTCTGTGTTGATAATAACACCTATTTTGAATTTCATCCACATTATTTTGTCTTGAAGGATTGCCATACTCACAAGGTCCTCCTTCAAGGACCGGTTAAGCAGGTGTCTACACTTTTCCTACAGCTGCTGATGCTCACAGTTTACAAGAAATGGCAGCCCCCAGTTGAACAGCTCATGCAAAGCTACTCCTACAGTGTGGCATTGGCGCCTTGGCCATCCTTCTATACCTACAACTAAGCACACTTTAGCTAAATTTCATTTGCCAGTTTTAGCTAATAAACCCATACAATTTTGTTCTGCCTGTTGTGTTGGCAAGAGCCATGCTCAACCACATTTTGCCACTACTAGCAGGTCTTCCCATCCTTTTGAATTGTTGTTTATGGATGTTTGGGGCCTGCTCATGCTACTTCTGTTGAAATTTCAGATATTTCTTGCTTATTGTGGATGATTATTCTTGCTATGTTTGGTTATTCCCTCTTCACACAAAGCTGAAGTTAAGCAAGTTGTACCAGATTTCTTTAATCTGGTATATAATTATTTTAACAACTTCGGTGAAGTCTGTCCAAACAGATATGGTGGTGAATTTAAGGCTTTAATGTCTTTCTTTCAGAAAAGGGTGTCATCATAGGCTAATTTGTCCATATTCTCATCAACAAAATGGTTCAGTGAAAGCAGAAACCGACATGTTGTTGACAAGGGTATTACTCTCATGGCTCAAGCCTCTATGCCTCTCACCTACTGGTCATATGCTTTTAAGGCTGCTGCATTTGATGAATCGCATACCCTCTGTCACTCTTAACTCACAGTCCCCTTATCAGCTTCTTTTCACAAACCTCCTAATTATTCTGCCTGAGGGTGTTTGGTTCAGCTTGTTTTCCAAATCTGAGGCCATTTCAGCAACATAAACTATCTCACAGGTCAGAAGAATGTGTTTTCATGGGATATTCTCCTCATCATACAGGTTATTTATGCTTACACCTTGCTACAGGTCGCATTTATACCTCAAGGGATATTATTTTCAATGAGTCCAAGTTCCCTTTTGCCTATCACCCACCTTCTTCTCACCTACTCTTCTTTGCATATCTACTCTTTTCGTATCCCTAATACAGCTGAACCTACCACAGATCAACCTCCACAAATAATGAACCCCACAACCTAATGAACCTCCACAAAATTCCCCTTTGCCTCTCCTCCACACTCACCATCTCTGAATTTATCCCCACAACAATCTCCTCAGACTTCTCATTCTATCCCTCATACTTCCTCTCACCCTCCTACCCTTGAGTCCCCATCAGTACACTCACATGAGAATCTATCCCCAACACCCACACCCCACAGCCCCTTCTACAAACATACATCCCATGGTTACCCGGACAAAACTAATTCTCTCAGCCTCTCTGTCGAACTGATGGGAACTATTCCCTACCAAACTCACCACACCACTTCTATTCCTGACCTGCCTAATCTAAAACAAGCTCTCAGTCACTCTGAGTGGGTTGAGGCTAGCAGCAGGAGCTTAAGGCCCTTGAGCAGACCCATACATGGGAGTTGGTTCCTCCTAATCTAAAATGAATTTACTGGGTACAAAAGGTTTTCCGTACCAAACGGGATTCTCATGGTCGAATACTAAGCGCAACGCTCGCTTGTGGCTCAAGGTTTTGCTCAATCTCTTGGCTATGACTATAATGAGACCTTCAGCCCAGTTATAAAATTCTACTATCCGATTAGTTTTATCTGTTGTTGTCTCAAACAATTGGCCTATTCAGCAGATTGATGTCAAAAACGCGTTTCTACATGGTGATCTAACTAAGACTGTTTTTGTCAAACATCCACCTGGATTCCAAATTCTAAATACCCAAATTATGTGTGCCGCCTCAAACGATCCCTTTATGGACTTAAACAGTCCCCAAGGGCCTGGTATGCTAAGCTCAGCTCTTATCTAGTTGATTTGGGTTTTACCACTTCAAAGTCCGATCACTCTCTGTTCATCTATGCTAATGGCAAGGACATTGTATACTTATTGGTGTATGTTGATGATATACTTCTAACTGGCTCATCCACTATGCTCCTTCACAAATTTATTCGCTCATTTTCCTCTCAATTCCCTATCACAGACATAGGAGCCTTACAATTTTTTCTGGGGGTTTCTGTTACTAGATCCTCTTCGGGTCTATTACTATCCCAAACTCAGCATATTCGCGACATTTTAGAACGTGCAGACATGCTAAACAGCAAACCAGTCTCAACTCCTATGTCGCCTACTGTTGTTCTTGACACCATTGACTCACCACCATATGAAAATCCCACTCAGTACAGAAGTATTGTTGGCAGTTTGCAATATTTATCCTTCACAAGGCCCGATATATCATATGCTGTAAATAAAGTTTGCCAGTATCTACACTCACCTCTCGTGAAATACATTGGCAAGCAGTGAAGCGCATTCTGCGCTATCTTCATGGCTCGCAGCACCTGGGTCTCTTCTTCTCTTCCGCGCCTGCTGGACCTCTCCATGTGTATACCGACGTAGATTGGGGTGGCTCCTTGCTGGACCGCCGCTCCACCGGTGGGTATCTTGTCTTCCTTGGTACCCATTTAATCTCTTGGAGTGCTAGAAAACAGCCGCATGTCTCTCGGTCTTCAACCGAAGCAGAATATAAGGCTCTGGCAAATGGAGCTGCTGAAATCCTCTGGATTCAACAAACAATGGCAGAATTAGGGTTACATCTTAAGCACCCACCCACAATTCACTGCACGATAATTTGGGAGCCACTTACCTGGCGTCGAATCCCGTCCTCATAGCCGCGTCAAGCACGTCTCCTTGAATTATCACTTCGTCCGTGAACGCATCAAGAACGGATCTTTAGAAGTGCGTCATCTCCCCTCTTCGTTTCAGTTGGCCGACACTTTGACAAAACCATTGTCAACTTCTCAGTTTCTTAGCATACGGTCAAAACTACCCTTACTAGGGTATTTCGACGCGAGGGAGGATAAAAGTGTATAGGCCGGTTGGGCCTTATTTCAGTCCGTTAGATATGTAGGCTTACTAGCCCACTATCCTTTTTAATATTCTGGGCTTGTTCTTATCTACACTGTACAACCCTAGTTTGCTTCTAGTCTCTGTACACTTTCACTATAAATAGTATTAAATACAAAGACAGTCGATAGGCTGCCGATTCTTGGGATTATCTTTCACATTGTTTTACCCTATCAGTTTTCTACTAGAGAGATCTTTCTATGGAATCCATCCATTAGGAAAACCTTAAATATTCCGTTACCATCATATCAGATTAAGGCATCTGAATTATTTCTTGGGTTTGATCCATCCACTAATGATTACAAGTGGTGCTCATCTTTTCCGGCTACTATGAGCATCAAGAACCAGTTGATATTTTCTCACTTAAGTCTCGTTCATGGAAGCGGGGAATTTCAGTGCTGCTGGGGGATGGAAGTACCTGTTTTGTTCTTCAGGACCCCGAAATGTTTTGTCAGGAGGATCATATGTGCACTGGATTGACTATGATAACCACTTCTTCAAACATGATGAATTTGCTACCTTCAATATGACTTCAGAGACATTTTCGAGTACTCTTCTACCCAATTCTGATTCTCAAAGCACGGTATACCTGGTTTGGTTACTGGGTTCTTGGTGGGATTCCGTGTTGTGTGTGAAGATTTTGTTGAGATTTGAGAGTTGAAGAATAATGATTGTGGTTGCAACAAATTAGAGATTTCTTCCTTGAGTTTGGTTATTTTTTGGAGTCCGTCTTATTTCACCAAGGATGGTGCCATTATTTGTGCATTTTGTGATTCAGAAGACAGCCATTCAGCTATATGTTCTTATGAAATTCGGACAGGGGCAAAAAGTGTTCTTACAGATAGCACCCGTTGGTCCTCCTTCTTATTGGGGCTTACAAGGAGAGTTTAGTGTTGTTAGCTGAAGAAAATTGACGCACATGAAGTTTGCTGATTTGTCTCATTTTCTTTACATTTCCCTTTTAAGATCTTAAGCTGTTACTTTAAGCCTGCATGTATGTTTTTTTTCTCCTTTCATACTTATCATCCTGTTGCCCACTCTTACTTACCTTGATAGGGTAAGGAGTGACTTTTTTGTTTTCCGGTTGATGATTTTAAGTCGTATAACATTTTATGTCTATTGATGCAAGTTTTTATTGCTCTTATTCAGAATTAAATTGACCCTATAAGATAATAAGGCCAACATAAAGTCGACGCAGGGTAGCTTATGATGTAATTTATTTGTCATTTTCATTGAGCTATGCTATTGGGTGGGACAATGTGTTGTTATATTTGTCAAACTAGCTGATATTAATTCTTGTTTCATAACGAACAAAAAGGCAAAATATTAGTGCTGCACCATATATGGACCAAGCAGAGCAAAATTTTAGTGCTACCCTATTTTATGTATTCCAAAAGGGGACTCTGGGTAAAAGTGCTGTTTCTTGATGCGACACAGCTAATGAATTGTATCTCATCATATATAATTTTCATGTTTTTCACTGACTCAACGGTTAGGGAATGAAAATTGTAGTCGATTTTTTTTTCGTATTATCAAATTTATATTAAGAGTAAATTCATGTTAGTATTACTCGGCCATATAAAATAAAGCATAATAGAAACTCCGATGATATTGAAATATGTATATAGTTCAATATGTTTTTTTAACATAGAGATATATTGATTAGAAGATGTTACAATGAGACCATCAAGATAGACAATTAAAAAAAAACACCATCACTTTTGTAGAGACTAAAAGACTTGTCCACCTTTCTAGGATAATTAAACTTATCAATTCTACGTGTTAAACCCCATGTAGAAGTTGATGTTTTCAATTGACTAGGAGCCAACGACACCATGCATCATCATGACATCATCCCCATCAATACCCCGTATTTTACAATCAAAACCAAAAAAACCACGAGGGCGCAAGCCAACAAACACCCAGCAAATCGGACACATAATCAAAGGGGTGGATCTAGAAATCTTGTTTAGGGGGTTAAAAATTTTTTTGACACCCAGAAATTGTTTAGGGGGCTAAAATTTTTAACACTAATTTTCTTTAACATTTATATTATGTTGTATTTTTTAAAAATTTATAAGAGTAATTTGACAAATTTTCAAAATTTTCGGGGAGCCCCTCCTCTCCGTCCGCCCCTGATCAAAGGTACTAGGACATAATTCAACCATCATAACAAGGATAAAAAAAGCAAGAGTGGCTGCAATGGGCCATTATATACCCATGCAACAATGTTCTTAGGATCGTGATCCTAGCGTAGGATTGTAAGTGACCCTAGGTTTGGATCGTGCGATCGAATCATGGGATTGTCCGATCCTACAAAAATTGAGTTAATATGGTAAAAAACAACTTCAATTTAAAGCATCAAGTTTAATTTGAGTAAGAAAATAAAGCATTATTGAATTAAAAAAAAAGATAAGACCACAACTATGATAGTACATAATATTGTCGAAAAAAAGATAAAATGAAATGAGATAGGTTAAAACATAAATCAAATCCACAGACTTCATAATTTTTATGTGCGCTTTATTTCTTTCACCACCCTCCCAATGAATATTATGAGCTACAAGTTCTTTATTTACAAAATCAGGGTTTTCACATTCATGTCACTCAAAAGTAAGTAAGCAATGGAACACAAAGTCAAAATGTGTTCTAACAGCGTACTGTTTCAGTTATAAACCAAGAAAAAAATGATAAGAGTAATCAATAATATTTTATAAATTTGTATTGGTTCTTTAAGTTATTTTTTCGTTTTCTACTTTAGAGTTTTATAACTTTGAATTTCCATCCATTAAATATTAGTAAAGCTTTAAACGTTATACATTTTATGAACACTTAGGTAATTTTGTAATCTTTCATGATTGAGATTAACAAGAAGTGATATTCCAATCTTTATCAGCTCAATACCACAAATAGTTATGCATATAAAAGTTGTTTTAAATAACATCTGGTTGCAATGTTCAAAGGTGATATTTTATGGATTAGGAAACTTTCTACAAAATTTTGAAAACTTTTTGTTTCTTTCGATTTTGTTAAGATATAATTCACATTGATATGAAAAACATAAACAAAAAGAAAATTGGGATCGATGGGATAGTAGAATCGTACTATGCACCTAGAGTGTAGGATCGTAGGATCGTGCGACGGAATTGTGATCCTTTGACGATCCTACATGGTACATATCCTACCTGCGATTCGGATCGTAACTATGAATTTGGATCTTAAAATCGTAGGAACGTGGGATCGAATCGCGATTTGTGAACATTGTCAGACACAAACCCTTCGCATCATTTTCCTTGGCAACTTCTAGTTGAGCTAGGAGTTGCCTCACCTGTTGTGTCATTCTCCGCTCGAGTTTCTTTCAAATGATCGAGATCTATGATCAATGAGGGGTCCTGGCAAGTCTGGAGATCCGAAGGTCATCCAAGCTCATAGACAGATCTTCCTTTCGTCCACAAAAAATCGACACAATGGATGCGATTTTTCATCCACCAAATCTTCCGTTTTGAGCCAGTCATAATTGAGTTATTAGATGAGAGATTGATGCAAGTGGTAGAGGGTGAGGAAGATGAAGGGTCGAAGGATGAATATGTGAGGGAAGAGTCTGGTGCAAATGGAAGAGTAACTAGCCACATGCAAAGTGTAATGATAAGAATTTGTGTTTCCATGATGCACAATGCAGGGGCGTATCCAAGGGGTACACGTGGGGTCACGTGACCCCACGTTTTTCAAAAAATTTAGAGATTCCTATATGTAAATAATTAGAGTTTATATGTTAAGTATAGTGACCCCATATATTATAGAGTTGTTGGTGGTGTAGTGGTAAGGACTAAAAGCATTTAACAAATTATCTTGGGTCAAATCCAACTATGAGCAAATATGTTGAAATTTTTTTTCTCAAAGAATAGTGACCCATATAATTTATATTCTGGCTCCACCCCTGGCACAATGGGAATTTATGCAAAGTGTATAATGAGCATCGAGTGATCACACATGAGAACAATGGTATTATCAAAGTCTAAAAGACATTCGGTATAGAATAATGAGAGATGAAATTAGAATCATATATCGCTAAGATAAGAATGAATTCAAATACAATATGAACATTTTATCATCATAGCTAAGTAACGTAATATTGTGTTTTACTCTTTTATAGTTACAATTATCTAATATTGTCTACACATATTTTGTTTATGCATTTCAACAATATATATGGTTTAGTCATAGGTCATTATGTCTTTGTCATAATCATTGTTTGTTTGTTCTCTCCTTCTTGCATTCGGTGCAGTATCACCACTTGATGCTAAAGAAACGAAGAACACAAAGCAATCTCGCTACAAGAATGAAAGGCAATCTCGATAGAAGAAAGAATTTGTTTTTAGTCATTGTATTTTCGAATATTGGTAGTGATGCAATGCATATCGTTCATTGAAATCACACATGAATGATTATCAAGCATGCTCGACATTAATGTCTTCCTATTTTGCTACAACAATTGGACCTTGTTACAATGTATAATCTGTTTGTTTGAATCGTCTTCCTGCATGTGCTGTATTAGTGTCTTCATATGTTTTCTTGTCGTTCTCTCATATCGAAGAACAACACAATGTAAGAAAAAATAATAACTTAATAGTGAAATATTGTAATGGACAATGATTCCCATCCAATATGATACAACACAATTACTTTTTAGAGGAACTAAACTTGTACACTATTTCAAATAAAACCCTCCTTATCATATTCAGCATAATTGTGGTGGCGTTCACTTCTGATACAGGATTGTGTAAATTGGAAACCTTAAAATACATAGCTTTTTTGTTGTAAACATAGAGATAATATTAATTAGAAAACATTACCAACCTAAGAGCCAAACTAAGCAAACGATTAAGAAACACTACAAGAAAAAACTGTTTTGGCTATCGATGAATTACTATTACACACATATTGGTATCTAAATTGAAAAATTACTACTGATTTTTAATGTTACTAACAAAGTGGTAGTTATTATGCTACAGGAGCAACAATGGTAACTAGGTTTTGTAACCTGTAGCCAAATGTCTACCGCCTTACAAGATTGCTACCACCAATATTATAAAATGAATATAACTAAATAAACAAAAAAACCAAAAAAAATTAATAAATAGAAATGACTAAAAAAGAAAAATTAAATTATTTTGAAAAATAAACATAACTTGTTAAAGAGTTACCTAGATATGAGTTAAAATTGTAAAAAATGTATAACAATAATATGAAGAATATTAAAAGCAACAACTTCATATATTACATAGAAAAACTCATTATTTTAATTAGAAAAAATAAAGTATAAAAACCAAAATATGATCACTTCTCTTGTGATTATTGATATAAAATAATATATTTGTTAATAAACTCTTACTATATTTAATAAAATTATTTTATAATTTCTTATATTTAATATAATTGTTACAAAACTTTTACGATTTTAAGCCACTACTATAATAGTTTTTAAATTATGTAACAATATAAGTTTTTTAAATAGATTATTTTGTTGTTGTTTAGTTATTTCTATTTATTTTAAATTTTTATGATTCTAATTTTTTTTAATTTTTTTATACTTTTATTTATGTTTTGAAATTGAATTAAAATTTTAATCGATCTTTAATTTTATGTGCATTTTTTCATATTTTAAATTTTAAAAAATTCATAAACCCGTGAGGTTATTGCGGCGTATATGGTGCGAGGGTAAAATGAGAATATGAAAAATATAATATGTCAGAATCTGAACTGAGGGGCATCTCGTAATAAAATTGAAACCTCAGGGGTATATCGTAATTAAAGTGAAACCTCAGGGGTATATCATAAAAAAATTAAACCTCGGGGGTATCTCGTAATGAAAATGAAACCTCAGGGGTATCTCATAAAAAAATAAAACCTTGGCGTATCTCGTAATGAAAATGAAACCTCAGAGGTATCTCGTAAAATTCGCTCAAACCTCGGGGGTATCTCGTGAAATTTCCCTTAATTTTATATAAGATTAAATTTTATATAGTTTCTAATTTTAATAAATTTCTTTTATAGTTTTTAAATTTTCTAAAAAAATTCTATAGTTTTTAAAAAATTTTCTATATTTTGTTTTAAATAAATACCGTTTTGCAACATTTAAATTTTTGAATTAAAATTAGAATTTTTTAATTTAATATACTTTTTAAAATTTTGTAACTTTTTTTAGTAGCATTTCATGAATTAGCAGAAATTCTAGGCATTTAATTAAATTTTCCAACATCTTTATTGTAAATTTCATAAAATCTTTCTGAATAAAAAAGGGGCATATTGTGAACTTGAAACATACCCTACAATGTGAGGGGTAAAATGTCATTATTTAAGGTATTCCACGGATTAGGGATAATTTATTATTTTTGAAACTTTTTAGGGGTATCATGTGACTATGTCTTAAAATAGGGGTATATTGTGAAATAGGAAAAATTTTAGGCATATGTTGTGAATTTCCCCTTGTTTTTTTTACATCACTTGATTGTAATTGTAACACCCCTACCGCTAATTGCGTCATTAACCCTTAATCACCTTGATAATCAACACATAAGCAGCGGGTATTCTAAATACAATGGCGGGTGAAACAATACATGTAGCCACCCACATGGCTAATAAGACCTATCTCAATACAGCATCGGTCTTATGGACCGGAATTCCCAAGTACTCTATACATTACAATTCAAACTCCTTTCATTTCTAAACCGAGTTTCATACAATACAAACTATACCGAGTTTCTATTACAATCCAAAAGCCGATACAACTTCGGTCTTACATGATTACAACAATTACAATGCACTTAAAGCTACTGCTACCCATGTCGTAGCATTCCCCGTCTACTCTCGAACGGTAGTCTGCATCTTCGTGACCTGAAAAAGGGTTAATGGGTGGTCCCAGAGGACTCAGCACCTTTGCTGGTATGGAAGTCGTGCAACCCGCTACTACCGGGTCACACTCAACTAATTCTCATCTTAACATGTGGTTGATTTTATTTAAATCAAAACATGAAGTACAATAAACATACAGCATGTTCGCATTCATACAAGTATTCGAACTAGGAATACAATCACAAACTAACACGTTAAGTTAGTTAGTTTACATTTTCTTACTCTTTAGGCTTTGAGGGTTTCTACTTCACTAACGCCACTTCTCATTGTTCAATATCCTATCCACTTTCTTCAGATACTATTATTTGTTCTCTTAATTCAATAGACACCACATGTCTTAACTTACTTCCTCAATTTCTTCTCTTACATAATACTTAAGCCAATACACATGGCCTCCGGGGAGAGTCATACACAAGATTCACCACCGGGCTTTCAAGCCTAGTCTTACTTCCCCGGTTTCAACCCTACACTGGGTCTAGCATGGTGAGAAGGTTCAACTAGCTACCGAAACTACTCTCTCAGTTCCTTACTTACACAAACGTCCGTATCTCTTCCGGACTTCTCACATTCCCAAACACTCCTCTCTCGAAGTCATAACATATTTATGTATGTTAGTCTAGAAGCATCACTCTCGATGTCATCTAATGACTTAGGGAATTTTCTCAAGTTTCTTGTATTCTCAGACTTAAGGGTTGCCCCAACATTTCGAATACTTATACATTCGGGTCATTTTCTCATACTGGGTCGAATCCTCTTATAGGAGGTCGACTATCTTTAAGGGAGTTTGGTGATCTCTTATATTTCTTTTTACCTTTCCATGAGTTCATAGCTTTGAACTATCATTATTCTCTTAATCGAGGTTCTTTATGTTTTCCACTATTAATAAGTCCGTTGATTGTTTCGGTACGGTTCTCTAACCGTTAACGGGAGTTTACTAATACGTACATCTCTCTCATGTTCTAGTGAGTTCATAAGGTTGCATTATCGTTATTATCTAATCGATAGTTCTCATGTATGTTTCTACGTTCACATTATTTGTCGAATGACTTTCTATGAGTCACTAACCAAACAACACTCATTTACGAGTTGGTCTACAACACTCAGTTAGACCTCACAATCAACATGGATGGTTAGTACATAAAACATGCAACAAGGTACATAACAATGCAATAAACATTTTTCATGCATTTATCTTATTAGGCCGGCACACAAGCAAACAGCACACAAGCCGACAGGACTCGGCAGGACATAAGTTGCAAGAAATTCATACCTGTCGCCAAGGATTTACTCTAACGAGTCATCTCACGCTCCTCGGTTAGTTCTCGCACAACTGACATTATTTCAAATGTTTCTATTAATATCAAGATCTAACAATATGTAAACTACTACTACTCCCGTACTTACCCCGTTGTCCCGTTATCCTTATCTTTACTCTCGTGAACTTAAGTTCTCACTTCCACAATCAATCTAGCTCTTGTTTATACTTCTAAGGACCTTTACATGTCACCAAACAAGTCCTAAACATCATCTAAAACCATTAACATTCAATTCCCCATCATTTACAACCTTTAAAACACTCTCGGTTACATTTCAGGGGTGGTCCGGGACCTTACCATGGTCCTAAGTCCCGGACCGTCTATGGAATTTTACTCTCGGGGCTTATTTTGATGCGGTCCGGGACATTGTCCCTACCCTAAGTCCCGGACCATAGCAGATTTATGTCAAACTTGACAGTTTTGAGTTCTTTTCTAACTCCAAACTTCACCCAATCTTTTCCTAATCTTTCCACATGTTTCTAAACATGTCTTAACACCTTAAACACTCATTAAACTTCCTTAATTCATTGTTCAAACTCATTATCCAATTCTTGTTCAATTCCACCAATTTCAATTTCCATTTTCAACACTTATGCACACTAGTGCATTACCCAACTTCTCTTGACAGTTTTTACCTTATTCACAACCCATATGACCATTCCAACTTCTTCCAAGACAAATGCATCTTTATTACCCAAGTTCACTCCCCATATATAAGGTTAAAACATTCTAGCTCATCTCTAGCAAAATCCATGACTTTTCTACCCATTTGTGCTACAGATTTGGCACACTCTATTCCATCCTCCAACCAATACTTCAAGGTGGTTAGTTAACTAAGTTCAATTCCTTTCCACTCCTAGTTAACCCTTGGACTCTCCAAACTCATATTCTTACCTAAGATATTATATTTCTACCGAAATTTTGCCATGGCTCACCTACAATCCTAGCGTTCCCAAACGTATGATTTCATCCATTTCCTATTCTATTTCACTAGCCACATCCAAAAGGATCCTACCAGCACACAAACTCATCTAAAAATTCCATCAATCATAATATAGTGCACTAAACTTAAATGCTTGGCTCTTAGGCCCTTAAATCAACACAAAAATTCACATTTGCACTAAGAGAATCACAATTCTCTCTTAAGTCACCAACACATTCCTAGCATATATTTGGTTCTTTCGTTTGGTTTACCCATTCCCAAAATTCTAAAACTCTATGGGTAGGCATCAAGGTAGTTTAATTTCCTCAAATTCACAAGTTCTTCTTTTCAATTCTTCTCTTCCTCTTCTCTTTCATTCTCGGTCATGGGGAA
Organism: Limonium bicolor; assembly: GCA_023374045.1. NCBI lineage: Eukaryota > Viridiplantae > Streptophyta > Magnoliopsida > Caryophyllales > Plumbaginaceae > Limonium > Limonium bicolor. The sequence continues at coordinate 477,299,683 of CM041776.1, forward strand.
AAACCTTTGCCAACCTCTAGACCAACATTCAATCGAATGAAATTAGAACTAAATGACACACTTTAAGTTCATGAATCAACCTAGAACAAGGAAGGTGCTTAAAGCACAAAGTTAGGGCATTACCTTTGGGAGTCCTAGGGTAGGTTTTCAACCTTGAATCAAATGAGGGTTCCAACCACCATTGGAGACTTGAACCAATTCTCAAAACAAGAAAGAATCAAGGCATCAAGAGGGGCAAAAATCAGCCAATACAAAGGAATGGAGAAAAATGGGGTTTTCTTGAATCTTTTTACCTTAAGTGGAAGAGGAGCCCCCCTAGCTCCAGAAAATGTGATTTCTTATTCAAATGGGACTATACCCATGGAGGTCAAATTCACTCTTTTAAGATTTTGAAAAGAAGTAAAGGTAGCCCTTGATGAGAGGAGTAAGAATATGTGCTTATTTTTCCATTTGGAGCATTCTTGTAGCTTGGGCAAGAGGAAGAAGGTGGAGTAGCCATGGGAGGCTGCTTGGAATCGTTCCAGCCAGAGGAAGAAGAAGAAAGAAATCTGGGAGGAAGGAAAGCTACGTGAGAGAGGAGGGGAAATGAGAGGAGAGAGAAGAGAATGGTGCTTTTGTACCTTTTTCACTTTTGCTTTTGTCTCTTTAATTAAAAGCTAGTCAAGTGTGTGAGAGAGAGCTGATTTTATCTCTTAAAAACCTTCCTCCTATGTACATATAAGCTGGGGTATTTCGTCTTTTTACAAGAAACGCTCGTTAAATTCCCGGTTTTGGCACTATTCACTAACCGGGCCCGTTTTTTCGGATTTTTCTCGTTTCTTTATTTTAATGGTTCTTAAGCTTCCATTAATTTTTAATTATATTTATATAATCAACTATAATTTTTACGAGGTCTTTAAACTGTTTAAAGTCACGTTTTCGGGTTTTCTCGAAAAACATGCTTTAAGACTCCGTTAGTGTTTTGACCGCTATTTGGATCCGTTTTCTTCGGGTATTGTTCCCAAACGTTATTTAGGCATAATTAAGTCTTAGGAATCCATCTCAGACTCTAGTCGAGGTCATACGCCTCCTTACTTGCTTAACGCACGTTTTTACGTTTTACGCGTTTTAAGTGTTTTCTTCTTTCTTTTGGTTTTACTCTCTTTACCAACACTATTTAGGCACATTTAGGCCTATAAAATCATATTAGAATAATTAATCACCGTTTTTAAGTCCAAGGTATTTCAATCTACGCCCCTTAAAGAACTTTGCCCTCAAAGTTGGTGAATCTAATATTGTTAATCACATAGGCATTCTATGCTAAGGTCATAATCTCTATATAACCTTATAGACTCACAGGTATGACTCGACGTATACCAAACATCCATACAACATGTCACTGCATACATAACAATCAAAAATACTCTTAATCTTCTCTCCTTGGGGTCCATCCGAAGATAAAGAAGGTACCATCCTCTCCCATGTTGAGGAATCCCTCAGGTACTGGTCACTTTTGAACACTTACACTTTCTGGTTCACGGCCGTCATGACTAATGGCACTTACGCTTTCTGGCCACGGTTCCTTTGGTTCTGATCAAAAAGTTTGCACATCTAGATATCCTCAAGCACTCACCGGTCATCCACACTGACACAGGACTACTCATATCCCGCTGCCCTTGGAAAAATACAAAACACACACTGCCAACGTCCTACTGGTCACTTAGGACCGTTGCTCGTCTGTTGCAGTGGTTTCAAAGCTAATCATCACTCCCACCAGCTCACAAACCAGCCTTACTTCCCCGGTTTTGACCCCATACTGGGCCTAGACGTGGGAAGGTTCGACTAGCCCCCGTGGAAGTGGTTTCAAAACTGGTTCTCATTCTCGAGTTTGAAGAAAAATCCTTTTTGCAAACATTAGTTGGAAATTCTTTTTGAAAACTCAATACAACTCCAATTCCAATTTATACTAATTGCACCTATTCTTAGCATGATTACTTGTGACCACTTATAGGGAGCTTCAAGAATCATTCAACCCCAATGTGATCAGCATCGGTGTTGAACTATCCTTCCACCCCAATTTGTGTTCGGTTTCCCTTGATCGCTAGCAAATCAAGTTCCACCTCCCACGTTAGTTTCAAACAATCAAATAGTCAATCATTATTCATGTTCTATCTTTACTTATTCTAGTGATTATCATACATTAATACATCTCCAAAGGATGGACTCACTCCATCAATCATTCTCAACTTGCCTCCAAGCAGATTACCTAGGAAACTCAATTCCTACTAGGTTCTACATCGGTTTCATACCGATTCATACATCACAATTACCATGTCTAATCTCAAATAGACATATACTATAGGGATTCTCATTCCTTAGGAGTTTCTCTACTCTCTTACTTCTTTTTGTATAATATATACGTGGTATTCGCATCTCTTGTGCGTAATGACCATAATTACACAATGAATGAATACATATGTTTATGTAACATAAGTACCAATCATCAGAACAAATTCTTTTGTGCTATGCACACCGTAGTTTACGCACTAAATACGTAAAACATACGCTAAGCGCTTTTTCGCTCTACCCCCTTAAAAGGGATTACGCCCACATAATCTACCATGTATAACCATTGAACATTGGTTCATTCAATACTGTCTTAACTTCCATACAGTCTATTATACAATGTATTCTAGTCAAAGGGTCTTAACCATATTGACGGTTTAGTCCCTGCACCAAGAATTCTCATTGGAGTTTGTTTACTCATGACCGGTTGTGGTTCTAGCCTCTCAGGCTTAAAAGCATTGATAATTAGCCATTTACTCATACTCACTAGGTATATTTAACCTTGGAATTATGGCCCACTAGCTTCTTCTGCGCGACCCTGATAACTTAGAGCTCAATTCGCCCTTTTTGTTATTCTCAATGTATTACACATCTCCCTTTTATCCCCTTTTGTCTTGGGAATAAAGGTCTCTCAATCGACGCGTGGTATTTCTTACCATATGCGAATTCGATGAGTTATAGATCTTCTATCCAGTTCTCTGGAAATCTACTTCGTATATCGCTGTTCACCTTCGTGATTATTCACTTGGTTCCTCTGACTTATTGTCGCTTGAGGTTGAGCTACTACCTAATGTGTAGTGCTTCCTCTGTTGTTAATAGCTTTTGCATTATGTTCACTTTACTCATTTTGTACAGTAATTCTTCTAATTTTACGGCCCTACATTTCTTATGCATCGGTCCTTATGACATTCATAAGTTTCTCTCCACTTCCATTCCGGTGGAATTCGTTATTGCAATTGTTGGTATGTCCAACGTTCTTCGTGCTTCTTTGGCCAACAGTCGTACGGTTTTATTTCTAAGCTTTCGCTTAACAGGCTTGTGTCATGTTCATTGGGGCGTTTGCACGCCTTTCATATGTAGTACGGGTCGGTTATTTAACCATTGGGTGCTCTTGTCTCGAAGCTTATTGCTTCTGTTATCAACTAATCCTCTAGGGATACACTTTCGGTTCCTTATGTAATTGCAATATTAATGAACAATGCCTTCTGTGTGAGATCTTTCGTCACATGGCATAGGCTACAGGCTTTACTGCCCCATCTATCTAGCATCTCTTGCTTTTCAACATCACTGAGTCTAACTTATAATTCTGCTTGTGCTCCATGTCATTGCTTGATTACATTTGTATAGTGGTCGCTTACTGCGCACCATGTTCTTACTCGTTGTTCAACATTGACTTACATGGCATCCACTACTACATTAGCTTCCGCTCATGTACTCCCGCCATTTATACTAAGGCTCGCCATTCACTTGGCTCAATAGAATATACTACTCTTTAAATCTCTGCGCTCCTTGCGCGTTGTTCATTCCACAGTTCGCATTACACACCTACTGTGTTTACTTCTAACCTGATTGCTCTATCGGTTTTTGATATTCGCTATTAAAGTTCCTTTCTTTTGTCCAAATTGTTCCCTGACAAAAACTACATGTTCAAGTTCTAATATATTTATAGGTGGGTGCCCCCTTTTTCTGAAGGGTCCATATAATCACCGCTCCAGCGGTTTCACAATAATTAGAGGTTTCCCCACTCCTAACATTTGTGGTTGTTCTCCACTCCCTTCATTTATGTGAAATACTATCTCTCCTCTTACTGGTGCCACTCCTGGAAATTCTTCTTATGCCTTTCTGCAGGTTTTGCAAACGTTCGTATCTACGTATTGTAGTTGCTTTACGGCTTATAAGCCACGTTGCCTCGAGTTCTGCTCATCGTGGGCTGTTCTCAAGTTTTTTACTTCTCTGTATACCATAAAATGGTTTGGAGCTAGTACCGGGCTCCATGACAAGGTCGTTGCATCACGCTTCCGTTCATGGAAGGCCCTTCTAGGTCTCTTGACATTAATCTGTGCCTTTGGGCAATTTAGGGTATTCCCTGCTAAGTGGGATCCTTTTCGGTGTTTAGAACCGAGTTTTCGTTAGCTCTCGTACATCTATCACGATATTTCGTTCGACTGTTGTTGACTCCGGCACCCTTCAAGGATTGCTCCTAGGTGTTACTAAGTTGCGCCATTACATCTGGCTTGTACTTATAGGTATGTTCAGTTTATTACTCCGCCTAAGGTTATGTATTTCGCGCTGTCCTCGTTTGGGTCATAACATTTCCCGTTCTTGGTTTGTAATGTCTCCCGTTCTTGGGTAGACCATTGATACTTTCTCCTTTGTGTTCTTGACCGTGTTTAACATCCTCCTTTGGCGAAGAATAATATTCCCGGTAGTTGTGGTGATTTGTTCTGGGACTCTATCCCGTTCTTTGAACGTTAACGTGTCCATGTCAGGCATTTGCCTTATTGTTTAGGCTGGGTCCATTCCGTCTATCGTGTGTTTCATTCGGAATCCTTGAGACATATCCAATGTCTGTGGTAATACTCTACGTTTCTCGCACTTCTTAACTCCTAATCGCTTCTTTGGAATGCGTTTTCTGATTCCTTTGGACTCGTTATCCTAACTGAGTTCTTCCTCTGCTATCATTCACGGTAGTCAATTGTTCTGGTCTGAAATTGCACTGCTGACCATAGAACAGAGTCGACTACTTCCCGTATTCCTTACACCACTCGTATACATATATGAGGTATCTTATTGATACGTTACCACTTACCCGACTAACTCATAAATTGGTTTGTCAGGCCTGCAAGCTCCCTTGGAGTGCAGCCGTCCCATATCTCATTTTTGTACACTCGTAGTGTTGGTCACACGCCTAGGTGAAGTATTCTATTGTCAACTCCTCTTATATCTTCTTATGATAACTTACCGGCCCTGGTTGACATTGGTGTCGGTGTAGATCTTCTGGTTTGGTTTTAAAATCTGAGGTTTGAAAGAAAATTGAGTTTTTGAAAGAAAAATTTAAGTTTGAAAGAAATATTCTCATGGCATTTCAACACCGGGTGATTCTGACCAAGTCTAGCTTCTTGCTGACTGGTATATTCCTTAATACAATGGTTAGGCCGTTAGGCCCTTCCAAGGTTTTGTTTTAAATTCTTAGGGTTTGTGTTCCTATATTGGCTTTATTCGCCATCTTGGTACTTCACTAAGTACTTGTTGTTTGTTAAAAGTTTCTCTGAATAGTCCTGTTATTACTGCACTTGTCGTGGCAAGTGCGCTATACAGGCGGTTTTCGGGTTAACATATACCGGTTATGGTATTGTTTCCATCCGTATTCGGTAGCCTTGTCAGATCTTCCCTTGATCCTCTGATCTTAATCAGCGATCTCCTGAGTCACTTCTCAATGATCTTGACACTACTACTCGTTGATCGGAGTGCTTCTCCCATCTCGGAGGCCCCTATTTACTTAGTTCTGTGTTTCCCTTGTTGCTCGTTCCCACACAGTTACCGTGGTTACCGAGACTTAACTATTGTTTAGGCACTCCTTGTACTCCTATTGAAGTATACTTCGTAGGTGTTTCTCTTGGTTGTCTGAATTACATAAATCATGTATTTTAAACCCTTTGGGTTTGTAGGTTTGGAGTTATCCACTCCTAACTAATTCCTTAGTTATTAGCATACCATTGGTGGTAAGATCTAACTGTTGCGGTCCCGTAGACAAGTGTCTCGGGTTTTCTAACTGCTCATTTTCCACTTCGTTGCACGGTTGGTGCTTTTCCTTCTCGCTGCAGCTTGGCCAGCCAGGTTCTCGCGACTGCTAAGCAAGTCGCCCCATGCTGCCGCAAATTCCAATCTCCTTTGGATAGGATTTCTCGATCTCCCGCCATTAAGTGCGGTTATTGTCATTCAAACGGAACCGTCTCCGGGATTTCCGGTTCTCGGAATCTACCGTATGATAGGTTCTAGTTCTTATGGAAATATTTAATAACTGCCATATCGGGTTTCCCGAGTATGAGAGATCTTTCCATCACTCTGACATTCTTTCCCGAGTCATAAAATAGGGGTTGTGGAGGGCGGGTTTGGATATCATAGGGTTCCCGTATGCACTGGGAATTCCTATCTAGCGTATCTCTCACAATATCACTCAACCCTTAGCCCTAAGTCTCTAATTCCTAACTCGGTATTTCTTAAACTCGGTATTTCCAGTCATCACTGATACCACTTTTTGTAACACCCCGACCGCTAATCGCGTCATTAACCCTTAATCACCTCGATAATTAACACATATGCAGGGGGTATTCTAAATACAACGGCGGGTGAAACAATGCTGTTAGCCACCCACATGGCTAACAAGGCCTATCTCAATACAGCATTGGTCTGATGGACCGGAATTCCCGAGTACTCTATACATTACAATTCAAACTCCTTTCATTTCTAACCGAGTTTCATATAATACAAACTATAGCGAGTTTCTATTACAATCCAAAAGCCGATACAACTTCGGTCTCACATGATTACAACAATTACAATGCACTTAAATCTACTACTACCCATGTCGTAGCATTCCCCGTCCTACTCTCAAACGGTAGTCATCTTCGGTGTACCTGAAAAATAATGGGTGGCCCTAGAGGGCTCAACACCTTTGCTGGTATGGAAGTAGTGCAACCCACTACTACCGGGTCACACTCAACTAATTCTCATCTTAACATGCGGTTGATTTTATTTAAATCAAAACATGAAGTACACTAAACATACAACATGTTCGCATTCATACAAGTATTCGAACTAGGAATACACACAAACTAACACGTTAAGTTAGTTATTTTACATTTTCTTACTCTTTAGGCTTTGAGGGTTTCTACCTCACTAACACCACTTCTCATTGTTCAATATCCTATCCACTTTCTTCGGATACTATTATTTGTTCTCTTAATTCAATAGACACCACATGTCTTAACTTACTTCCTCAATTATTCTTCTCTTAAGTAATACTAAAGCCAATACACATGGCCTCCGGGAGAGTCATACACAAGACTCACCACCGGGCTTTCAAGCCTAGTCTTACTTCCCCGTTTCGACCCTACACTGGGTCTAGCATGGTGGAAAGGTTCAACTAGCTACCGAAACTACTCTCTCAGTTCCTTACTTACACAAACGTCCGTATCTCTTTCGGACTTCTCACATTCCCAAACACTCCTCTCTCAGAGTCGTAACATATTTATGTATGTTTAGTCTAGAAGCATCACTCTCGATGTCATATAATGACTTAGGGAATTTTCTCAAGTTTCTTGTATTCTCAGGCATAAGGGTTGCCCCAACATTTCGAATACTTATACATTCGGGTCATTTTCTCATACTGGGTCGAATCCTCTTATAGGAGGTCGACTATCTTTAAAGGGAGTTTGGTGGTCCCTTATATTTCTTTTTACCTTTTCATAATTTCATAGCTTTGAACTATCATTATTCTCTTAATCGAGGTTCTTTATGTTTTCCACTATTAATCAGTCCGTGGATTGTTTCGATACGGTTCTTTAACAGTTAACAGGAGTTTACTAATCCCGTACATCTCTCTCGCGTTCTAGTGAGTTCATAAGGTTGCATTATAGTTATTCTCTAATTGATAGTTCTCATGTATGTTTTCTACGTTCACATTATTTGTGGAACGACTCTTTCAACAAGTCACTAACCAAACAACACTCATTTACGAGTTGGTCTACAACACTAAGTTAGACCTCACAATCAACATGGATGGTTAGTACATACAACATGCAACAAGGTACATAATAATTCAATAAACATTTTTCATGCATTTATCATATTAGGCCGGCACACAAGCAAACAACACACAAGCCGAGAGGACTCGGTAGGACACAAGTTGCAAGAAATCCATACCTGTCACCAAGGATTTACTCTAACGCGTCATCTCATGCTCCTCGGTTATTTCTCGCACAACTGACATTATTTCAAATGTTTCTATTAATATCAAGATCTTATGGTATGTAAACTACTACTAACTACCCTACTACCCCGTACCTACCCATTGTCCCTTGTCCCGTTATCCTTATCTTTACTCTCGTGAACTTAAGTTCTCACTTCCACAATCAATCTAGCTCTTGTTTATACTTCTAAGGACCTTTACATGTCACCAAACAAGTCCTAAACATCATCTAAACCATTACCATTCAATTCCCCATCATTTACAACCTTTAAAACACTCTCGGTTACATTTCAGGGGTGGTCCGAGACCTTACCATGGTCCTAAATCCCGGACCATCTATGGAATTTTACTCTCGGGGCTTATTTTGATGTGGTCCGGGACTTTGTCCCTACCCTAAGTCCCAGACCATAGCAGATTTATGTCAAACTTGACAGTTTTGAGTTCTTTTCTAACTCCAAACTTTACCCAATCTTTTCCTAATCTTTCCACATGTTTCTAAACATGTCTTAACACCTTAACCACTCATTAAACTTCTTTAATTCATTTTTCAAACTCATTATCCAAATCTTGTTCAATTCCACCAATTTCAATTTCCATTTTCAACACTTATGCACACTAGTGCATTATCCAACTTCTGTTGACAGTTTTTACCTTATTCACAACCCATATGACCATTCCAACTTCTTCCAAGACAAATGCATCTTTATTACCCAAGTTCACTCCCCATTTACATGGTTAAACATTCTATCCCCATCTCTAGCAAATTCATCATGACTTTTCTACCCATTTGTGCTACAGATTTTGCACACTCTATTTCATCCTCCAACCAATACTTCATGGTGGTTAGTTAACTCAATTCAATTCCTTTCCACTCCTAGTTAACCCTTGGACTCTCTAAACTCATATCACCACCTAAGATATTATATTTCTACTGAAATTTTGCTATGGCTCACCTACAATCCTAGCATTCCCAAACGCATGATTTCATTCATTTCCTATTCTATTTCACTAGCCACATCCATAAAGGATCCCACCAGCACACAAACTCATCTAAAATTCCATCAATCATAATATAGTGCACTAAACTTAAATGCTTGGCTCTTAGGCCTTAAATCAACACAAAAAATTCACATTTGCACTAAGAGAATCACAATTCTCTCTTAAGTCGCCCAACACATTCCTACCATATATTTGGTTCTTTCATTTGGTTTACCCATTCCCGAAATTCTAAAACACTAAGGGTATGCATCAAGGTAGTTTAATTACCTCAAATTCACAAGTTCTTCTTTTCAATCCTTCTCTTCTCCTATTCTCTTTCATTCTCGGTCATGGGGCAAAACCTTTGCCAACCTCTAGACCAAAATTCAATTGAATGAAATGAGAACTAAATGACATACTTTAAGTTCATTAATCAACCTAGAACAAGGAAGGTGGTTAAAGCACAAAATTAGGGCATTGCCTTTGGGAGTTCTAGGGTAGGTTTTCAACCTTGAATCAAAGGAGGGTTCCAACCACCATTGGAGACTTGAACCAATGCTCAAAACAAGAAAGAAGCAAGGCATCAAGAGGGGCAAAATTGGCCATACAAAGGAATGAAGAAAAATGGGGTTTTCTCGAATTATTTTACCTTAAGTGGAAGAGGAGACTCCCTAGCTTCATAAAATGTGATTTCTTCTTCAAATGGGACTATACCCATGGAGGCCAACTTCACTCTTTTGAGATTTTGAAAAGAAGGAAAGGTAGCCCTTGATGAGAGGAGTAAGAATATGTGCTTATTTTTCCATTTGGAGCATTCTTGTAACTTGGGCAAGAGGAAGAAGGTGGAGTAGCCATGGGAGGCTGCTTGGAATCGTTCCAGCCAGAGGAAGAAGAAGAAAGAAATCTGGGAGGAAGGAAAGCTACGTGAGAGAGGAGGGGAAATGAGAGGAGAGAGAAGAGAAATGTGCTTTGTACCTTTTTCACTTTTGCTTTCTGTCTCTTTAATCAAAAGCTAGTCAAGTGTGTGAGAGAGAGCTGATTTTCTCTCTTAAAAAACCGCCCCCCTATGTACATATAAGCTGGGGCGTTTTTGTCTTTTTACAAGAAATGCTCGTTAAATTCCCGATTTTGGCACTATTCACTAACCGGACCCGTTTTTTTTCGGATTTTTCTCGTTTCTTTATTTTTAATGGTTCTTCAGCTTCCATTAATGTTTAATTATAGTTATATAATCAACTATAATTTTTACGAGGTCTTTAAACTGTTTATAGTCACGTTTTCGGGTTTTCTCAAAAAACATGCTTTAAGACTCCGTTAGCGTTTTGACCGCTATTTGGATCCATTTTTTCTTCAGGAATTGTTCCCACATGTTATTTAGGCATAATTAAGCCTTAGGAATCCATCTCGGACTCTAGTCGAGGTCATACACCTCATATACTTGCTTAACGCGTGTTTTTACGTTTTGCGTGTTTTAAGCGTTTTCTTCTTTTGGTTTTACTCTCTTTACCAACACTCTTTAGACACCATTAGGCCTCTAAAATCATATTAGAATAATTTAATCACTGTTTTTAAGTTCGGGGTATTTCAGTAATCCAATTTTTTATTTTAATATATTAATATTTCTTTCAAAGAAAACAAATTCACAATATACCTTAAAAACTTTCGTAGTTCACAATATACCTCCTTTCAAAACATGGTCACAAGATATCTCTAAAAAGTTTGAAAATTCACAAATTACCTCTAATTTCGTGGAATGACTTTAAATAATGATTAGTTTACCACTGACATTGTAGGTCATGTTTCAAGTTTACAATATGCCCCTTTTTTTTTATTCAGGAATATTTATGAAATTTACAAAATGTTGAAATTTTATTAAATGCCACTAATTTTTTTTTTGGCTAATTCATGAAATGATACTAAAAAAAGTTACGAAATTCTAAAAAGTAATATAAAGTTAAAAAAAATCTAAAAAATTGCAAAAAAGGAAAATATTGAAAATTTTTTTGAAAATCTAAAACTTTTTTTAAAAATAAAAACACTAAATTATATAAGAAATTTATTAAATTAAAAAAATAAAAAAAACTATTAAATTTCATAAAATATTATAAAAAATTAAATATCTCTTTAATTTTTTAAAATATTAGTTATCATAAAATATAATACAGAGTTTTAGAACGTAGTTATACTCTATTAATATTTTCTGTTTAGTGTCATTTTATAAATGACAATTACTAATGGTGGATATAATAAATATGAAAAAAAAAAACAAAAATGTTATGACATAAAGTTATCTACAAAAAATAATAAAATATTTTAAAGACAATTTAATACTTATAAGATACAAACTAATTTATTTGTAAAAAAATAATGGGAATTTCATGAGATGCCCCTGAGGTTCGACCGAATTTCACCAAATACCCCTACCTTTTCAGAATTACTATGAGATACCCCTGAGATTTAGTTTTTAATACCAGATACCCTTCCGTCTATTTCTCAGTAAATGTCCGTTAACTTTTTCAATTTCTTCCCATTTTACCCTTAATCCAATTTTCATGAGATACCCCCACATATTTGTAAAGACTACTTTCACCAGATACCCTTGCATGTTTCAAATGGCTAGTTTCACCAGATACCCCTGCAACGGGTACTTCACCAGATACCCCTGTAACGGGTACTTTCACCAGATACCCCTGTAACGGTATTTTCACCAGACACCCCTGCAACATAAAACAGCTAGTTTTGGCCTATAAAATCAGAAAAAAACATAACATTTTGACATTATAGTTTTCATAATGTGACAATGTCTTCCTCACAATCAAGTTACTCGGTCACTACTGTTGCTGAAGGTTGAAGATGCAATTGTGGAAGAGAAGCTGAAGTCCTTTTCAAGAAAAAAACACTTCATCCGGAAGAATGTACTACAAATGCTTACATTGCAATAGACGGATAGATTGGGCAAAACCACAACTAATCAACAGATTCCAATGGCACAACAACATTATATCCCCAACCAACAGAGCTTAGAAGCAGTGCAACATGAGCTGATGAAGATCAAGGAGGAAGTGAAGGACTTGAAGATGCAAAGTTCAGTGGGGTGAGGGTAGGGTATTTATATGCATATTCTATGTATTGTTGCTGCTGAAAATGTAACCAAATGTTAGAAATGTATTGTTGCTGCTGAAAATGTAACCAAATGGCACAACAACATTATATCCCCAACCAACAGAGCTTAGAAGCAGTGCAACATGAGATGATGAAGATCAAGGAGGAAGTGAAGGACTTGAAGATGCAAAGTTCAATGGGGGGTAGCAGTATTTATAAGCTGAATATTAGTTGTTGGAACTATGTAAATGCACTAGCTTAATGTGTAAGCTGCTGCAACTTTGTGAAATAATCAAGCTCAAAAGTAACAGCTTTATTATTATTCTGATTTTTTTTTACATTTCTAACATTTGGTTACATTTTCAGCAGCAACAATACATAGAATATGCATATAAATACTCCTACCTCACCCCCATTGAACTTTGCATCTTCAAGTCCTTCACTTCCTCCTTGATCTTCATCAGCTCATGTTGCACTTCTTTTAAGCTCTGTTGGTTGGGGATATAATGTTGTTGTGCCATTGGAATCTGTTGATTAGTTGTGGTTTTGCCCAATCTATCCGTCTATTGCAATGTAAGCATTTGTAGTACATTCTTCCGAATGAAGTGTGTTTTTTTCTTGAAACGAGGACTTCAGCTTCTCTTCCACAATTGCATCTTCTACCTTCAGCAACAGTAGTGACCGAGTAACTTGATTGTGAGGAAGACATTGTCACATTATGAAAACTATAATGTCAAAATGTTGTGTTTTTTCTGATTTTATAGGCCAGAACTAGCTGTTTTATGTTGCAGGGGTGTCTGGTGTGAAAATACCCGTTACAGGGGTATCTGGTGAAAGTACCCGTTACAGGGGTATCTGGTGAAACTAGCCATTTGAAACATGCAAGGGTATTTGTGTGAAAGTAGTCGTTACAAATATGTGGGGGTTATCTCATGAAAAATTGGATTAAGGGTAAAATGGGAAGACGTGGAAAAAGTTAACGGACGTTTACTGAGAAAATAGACGGAAGGGTATCTCGTATTAAAAAACTAAATCTCAGGGGTATCTCATAGTAATTCTGAAAAGGTAGGGGTATTTGGTGAAATTCGGTCAAACCTCAGGGGCATCTCATGAAAATTCCCAAAAATAATTTAACTTGGTGGAATATAAATTATGTGTTTGAACTTTGTATTCTATTTTATGGTATTTAATTATTTAAAAAAATATAATTTTTTTCTATAATATTTTGTGATATTTTAACATTTAAGTATTTTATAAATTTTAAAATTTTTTGTAATTTTGAACTTTTTAATTTTTTAAAAAAATATTTAATGTTAAAAATTATTTTAAAAAAAATTGAATTTTGTTTCATTATTTTAAAAAATTAGAAAATTGTTTATTTTTGATATTTTTGAATTTCATAATTGTCTTTAGTGGTATTTTATGGATTAGTCAAAATATAATGTCATTTCATGAAATTGTTCAATATTGTTTTTTACAATTTCATAAAATCCTCCTGGATAAAAAAAAAAAACTTGAAATATCGTCTATAATGTTAGGAGGAAATATTCATTATTCAAGTTCATTACACGGATTAAGAGCATATTGTGAAATTTAAAAGTTTTTAAAGGTATCGTGTAACCATGTTTTAAAATAAGGGTATGTTATCAATTACAAAAAATTTTAGGATTTATTATAAATTTTCCCTTGTTTCAATTTAACCTGAACCCTATAACAAAATGGCAAATCTTTTTAAATCAGAATTCGATATCTACAATTCAAGAAACTTTGTTCTTAAGGTATATAATCACATCCCATTGTTACGCCGTACCGTATCATAACTAAATACTAAATAGACTGCACACAACTCATCCCAACTCGAAATCGCATGACTGTTAACAACAAATCCCGCTTCCAACTGCCTACCCAACCAAATCTCGGAATTTATTTTACCAAACTAAATATAACAAACCCAGTTGACATGTGGTAATTCCCCCGCCCCGTCCCGCCTCTATATAATGCCACCCAAGTCGACAGTTTCGACTCTAGTACAGGCTTACAGCAACGATACCTTAACTCAAACTCTGAAAGTTAGCCAATCCCCACAACCGTAAGCAGACAACGAAGAATGTCGGCGCATATAATTGAGAACAACCGCAAGGATGCCGAAGTGTACATTGGCGCCATCTGCAGCAAGAAATCTCAGGAGATACTTAAAGAGTATTCCCTCCCCAGCGGCTTACTCCCGGTGGACGGCATAGAAGAGATTGGGATCAACCGATCAACCGGTTTTGTGTGGGTTAATCAGAAAAAGCCCAGCCAGCACAGGTTCGCTAAGATCGACAAGACGGTGTCGTATGACACCGAGGTGACCGCTTTTATTGAGAGGCGCAGGATGAGGAAGGTCACCGGTGTGAAGTCCAAGGAGTTCCTTATATGGGTAACACTGAATGACATTAGTGTAGATGATCCTGCCTCAGGAAAGATCACCTTCCGCGCTCTTACTGGACTCACCAGGTCTTTCCCTTTCTCAGCATTTCAGCTCGAGGATGTGGACAACAAGTAGGGTGGATGGAGACTTTGAAAAATAACATATAATATAATTCATTATGAGAGTACTTTTCCTTCGCGTTTTCCTTTTCATTCTGCCTCTGTTATCCTGATACCACTCGATCAAATTATTGACTAAACCTTTGATTGAGCAAGAAACCTGTCTCTTTGATAGAGGAAGAAATCCCTCTAAGAACCTTTCTCAAGGCAAGCTCATAAGCAAAACCAGAACCAAGTCTGGTATATTCACCAAAATACTAGCATTCCAATTATATAAATATTGCTTCACTGGAATATATACATATTTATGGGCCATGAGTCTCTCTAACAACCACGACCTACTCACATAGCCCTATTTCGGTTGAGACACGATTAGTGTGGAAATCATATAGAGCATATGCCGTCACATTACTGTGAGTTGATTACTCCAACCCGCACTCTGCCTTTTCATGTGAATATTAGATACCAGCACCATAATCCATCTTCTGCTACAGTGCTTGGATTACTTATCAGCCAATGTTTGACATATTCAAGCGCAACTCCTGCCGTAGTTACCTCCCTTTCATGACTCCACGCCACTAAATACAGAAAAAGAGCCCTCAAAATAAGGAACACAAGTTTCCAGTGTCAGGCCAAATAAGAAGCTCAATATCTGCGAGAAAGAAAGAAAAAAAAAAGCAACAGAGACAACAAATCAGGGAACATACTACGAATCAATTTTAACTTGTATACTGTGTTTCAAATATGTCAATAAGTACCTTCAGACTGGAAGATTCACCAGGGCAGTGCATTAAGACCAACGCTAAGCAATTTAACCCTCATTGTTTTAAGCACCTTCAGCAAAAATTCCAGACGAATTCACAAAAGGCACCTATAGTGTTGTGTGATTATTAACATTTCATTTAAATTAGATGGCTTTTGACGCCTCAAGGTGCAGTTTGACGCACCCTGAAATGGATATCGGTGACCCTAACAAAAGGTAGTTAGGCAGTCCAACGATAATCTCATCTCATGTTACCTGTGTGCCAGCCTAACAATATTCGCATGAACTGTTGCAAAACGACAGGTACTAGTATATGGTCCACTCACGAAAACCTCCCATTATTCTCTTGCCACGACTCCATTTCAGCTGTCACCAGACGACTAAAAAACACAATCTTCGTGGCCTAGACTGAAACAAACAACTGATAAATACATTTCAAGCTTCCATGTTCCAGTTTAATATGCTATACCTTTTATTTGGTGTCATATTCACAGATAATCCAACTTTTCACCAGAAAAATTATATATGGCCCAGACGGATCACAAAGTGCCATACTCAGACCAACCCAGAAGCTTTAAGGCCATCCTAGTCACTTTTGCACCAAGGAACCTTTTTATCATCCCCAATACGACTGGCGCCAACAGTTTTATAGTCCCACACCATACCAGATATCTCCTCTTGAGGCGAACATACCATGTCTCTTTGCAGCCTTGTGTAGCTGGCAGAAGTATTTTGGGTCTTGTAGTTTAATATATTCATGTAAAATCTCCTCATGAGTGGGTCTCCAATTCCTAGGAAAAGGAGTATAATCACATGTTGGATCAAAGACATATGAGAGAACTGAATCCCCTCTATGGCATCAACAAGACCCATCCTCAAGAGATCAGAGTACTCTGGAGCAGAATTATTACTACTCTCCGTTAATGGATGGCTAAAGATTACGAGTAGCAATCCCATAAACCTTTGCCCTGGACTTGAGCCGATATCTTGCAGCATATAGTTTAGCAAGAGAGCTTCGGACCACATACGCACAAAACCCCACAACTTTCTTGCGATTATCAGCATATTTGTACCAATCAGCCATGGTTTCAAGGAACTTATTCATCTGAGCATTTGTATGAGCTTGACTTGAATAGAGCATTGGCGTGCATGGCAAAGGCTCTGGATCGTTGTCACCCTTTAGCAAGTCCAGGCGCCTGAACTGGCGGATACACTGCTGCAAACTGGCAGAAACAGAAAGAAGAGTCCCAACGCCCTTCTGACTCACAATATTACCACCTGACCCTGTATAATGCAAAGTTGGATAAATTACACGCCTAGTAATGATATGATCCAAAAACTGAACTCCCCTACTAATATGTTGAATCTCCACCTTTGAATTGTCCAGCATTATTCCAAGTTTGCTCCTACAGAAATCAATCAGATCCCTCCTAACCTCCACTGCAGCTTCCCTGGGGCCTCGGATACCTATTAGGAAATGACCTGCATAACGAACATAGTCCATTTTCCTTGTCTTCTCATTTCCGCTAGATGGAACAAACTCAGGCCACGCAGGGTTGTGGCAACCATCACTGCTTGAGCTTTTCCATATCGAATCAAGCTCAGATGGACAGAAAAACTCGATTATCTTCTGTTCCATCATCTTATCAAGTTCATTCAAACAGATATTAGCGAGCATTGGGCTAAGAATTCCACAGTGCCCGTAACTTGGAACCTTAGCTGCCTCTTCTGGGGCAAAGTCAAAAAATGCCCGAAGCCAATATGGGTCAGGTTTGGGTTCATTCTCATTCAATATCTTCTTTCTACTACCTTTCTTTTTCCTTTTCTTCCCGGAGTCGTCTTTGATTTCATTTTCAAATTCATCCCTCATCGGAGTCCTAAGGGCCGCTCTGATGATATTCAGCACCTTTCTGTCCTTGACACCTTTCTCCAAACAACTCATAATCAAGTCAAGGTCAATATTCTCCAGAGATTCAGTCAAATCCCCTTTCAGTAGCCAAAGATAGCCAGCAAAATTACTTCTGATACTCCTAATTACGGTATGAGCACTCCTCCCAGGCCTAAAAGCATGAGACTTCGACGAAAACCGAGACTCAAAAATGGGTTCTATGATCAACAACAGTACCTCTTGAACAACCCGGTCTTGAAAGGCGACTCAGGCGATTCCAACATCTTCTGAAGCTTCCGGTTAGACATTTTGTTGAGCGGCTTCTCACGGGGGCTGCGTAAAAACGGTTGGGTCTTCGTTCCCATCTGAACTGGCCCCCCACGACGGCATTACGAAGCGAGAGAAGGCTGCTGAGGGCGCGAGAGTGGATGGCGTTACGAGACGGGAAGGATCCCGTGGCATGAGCAACGGAGCGCTGGTAAGCTAAGATCCACAAGTCGAATTTGCAGAGGAAGCCTGTGAGGTTCGCGAAAGGCTTCGAATCGTGTGGGAGCGAGAAGCATTTCACCCAAAGGTCCGAGCAGACTTGGATTGGGTCCTCCTTCATTAAATCGTATGGGTGTTGCTGTGGTTCATTTTGCAGCCATTGGTGTGGTGGGTGATTTGACCGCTTATGCGTAAGAAGAGTCGGCTGGTGTTGGGAGAAGGAGGAGAAAAACGCGGGACGGAGCGAAGTGACTGGCGGCGAGGTACTTGAACGTCAGGTGTTTGAGGGAACTCCTGAGCGACATGCCAACCGAAGGACTACTAATGCTGGTGTCTGTTAAGTATAATTCTTGGCTACAGCTTAATATAGCCACCTACTAATGCTGGTGTCTGTTAAGTATAATTCTTGGCTACAGCTTAATATAGCCACCTGGCTACATACAGTAACTACAATACACGGGAGATAAGCGTGTGACTTATGTATTTTTTTTTTCATTTTTCCTGTTTTTGAGATAGGCGCACGCGCCTTTTGTTTTGTTTTTTTTTTCATTTTTTCTTTTTTTATAATCTTTCTCTTTATTATAAAATCTAAAACTTATTGTAACTTTTAATATATAGGTCCAAAATGAAAAAAAGTTATATCATTGTTCATATAAATTCAAGTTCTTCAAAACAAGACCAGTTATTGATATGTTTTGACAACTTTGAAAAAAATTATTTTTACATGTATAGTGCACAAAAAGTAAAAAAAAACTTATACATATAGTCATACAAACATGTACAAATGTTCATTAAAACATGTACATCTACACTTAAAAACTTGTACATCATCGCATTAACTCGACAGATTTTTAGGTTTTGGGTAGCGGGTTTAATGACCCTAAACCCGCCACTGTAAACCTTAAAAATGTCTTCGACGTTTTTTAGCTATCCTAGGGTGGGTTTGGGGGGGTTTTGGGGGTAGGGTAATCTATTTGGAATTTGTTTCGTACTTTATATTGTAGCAATTGACTCGACAGGTTTTTAGGGTTTGTGGTAGCGGGTTTAGGGTCTAACACCCTAAACCCGCCACTGCAAACCCTAAAAATGCCTTCGACGTTTTAGCTATCCTAGGGTGGGTTGGGGGTAGGGTAATCTATTTGGAATTTGTTTCGTACTTTATATTGTAGCAACTAACTCGACAGGTTTTTAGGGTTTGTGGTAGCGGGTTTAGGGTCGTTAGACCCTAAACCCGCCACTGCAAACCCTAAAAATGCCTTCGACGTTTTAGCTATCCTAGGGTGGTTTTGGGGTGTTTGGGGGTAGGGTAGTAGGGTAATCTATTTGGAAACCGTTCTATACTTTACATTGTAGCAACTAACTCGACAGGTTTATAGGGTTTGTGGTCGCGGGTCTAGGGCCTGCCACTATAAACCTTAAAAATGCTTTCGATGTTTTTTAGCTTTCCTATGGGTTTTAGGGTTGGGTGTGTGGGGTTAGGATCATCTATTTGAAAACCATTATATACTTTAATGTGAGAATGTACTATTTTAATGTGAGAATGTACATGTTTTAATGTGACGATGTACATGTTCAAATGTGAGAATGTACATGTTCAATTATGAGAATGTATATGTTTTAATGAACATCTGTACATGTTTGTATGACCGTCTGTACAAGTGTTCTTCCTTATATGTACATGTTTTAATTTAAGGATGTACATATTTAATTATTCGTACAGGTTATATGATTATCTATATGTTTTTAATGCGATGATGTACATGTTTTTACGTGATGATGTACATGTTTTAATGAACATTTGTACAAGTTGTATGACCATCTGTACAAGTTTTATTTTACATTTGTACTCCATATATGTAAAAATAATTTTTTTTAAAAGTTGTCAAAATATATCCATGATTGGTCTTGTTTTGAAGAGCTTGAAATAAGGTAAACAATGATATAATTTTTTTTCATTTTGGATTTATATATTAAAAGATACATATATAAGAAGTTACAAAGTTTTTATGATTGAAAAAAAAGAAAAAAAAAGAAAAAGGATGTTGAGGGCGCCGGACCGCCAGGCGAGATAAAGACAAAAAAAAATTAAAAAAAGAAACGAAGGAGCGCTGGGATGTAGCCAAATATGGCTACACCCAGCTGTAGGCAAGACAACCTCGTCTGTTAAACTGGCTCGATGAAAAAGCAACTAATTTTTTTTTAAAAAATACAAAATTGAATCTTTTTTTTTTTTGAAAAAGAATACAAAAATTGAACTTAACACTTAGAACACAATTATCATCTTAAATCACCAATTTTCCAGAAAACCCAGCAATTGGACCGACCCTTAAACAAATTGCAACTAGAATTAGCTGAATGAGAGATAGACTCCAATTACCCTCTCAAATACATTACCCTCTGCCTGTATTTCATGCGGATTGCGGCCCACTAGTTTCACTTTTTGAAAGATAAAACTCGGCTCAGCTATAGAAAAGGGTTGGAATAAGATAAGGCGATAAGCAACATCATGTAAAGCCCGGGACCGTTCTGAACTTGACCAACGAATGGCAATGTCGTAGGCCCATTGTTTAAGGGGTACAATAACTCCCTCCGTCCCTGATTGACCTTCCTCTTTACTATTTGAGCATGTCGTTGACTTCAATTTAACAATTAAGATAACATAATTTTATAAATCTAAGTACTGCAATAAAATCCTTATATGAAAAACTATATGTTGTGTGGAAATTTATTTATAAAATTATTTTATCTTATATATTTAATATTGAAGTGGAAAAACGTGCCAAAAAGCAAACAGGAAGGTCAATTAGGGACGGAGGGAGTATCTAGTTAACCTTCTTCTTTTTTTTCAAACAAACAAATTAACATTCTAAGCCATTTAAATGGAAAAAATGATGTTAATATTGGAGGTGGTAGATTTTGTCCCTAAATGTTTTCTTTTTATTTTTAAAAATCTAATATCACCTTAATTATTAGAAAGTGTCTCTCCCTTACTCCTTAATGATCATAAAATTCTTTAAACATTTAATCAACAAAGATGTAAAAAGAAACATAGGAGTTAAATTAAGTATTATTTCAGCTTTAAAGCTAGTAAAAAAATTATTTAATTTTAATTTTTAAAATCATTATGGTTCACTAAATTTATTTATTATTTTTTTTGTTATTTTACTATTTATAAGACAAATTGTTATGCCCAAGGACCCTTGGCAAGGGCCATAAATATAGGATCAGCCATGCGTGGAGCAAACAAAATGAATATGTGCGCATTAGATAGAGTGGCGACACCGCTGGAAGCTAGGAAACAAATCATATGTGCCATTTTTGTGTATGTATTTAGATGTATATTGAATTGGCATACAAGACCAATTATGAATACATTTGAACTAAATATTAATTTTTAATTTTTATCGTTTATGATGACACTCCAAAATAATGAAATGATTCATTAACGTTGGTATACTGATTCAATAACTAACTAGATGAATCAAATATTTTTCTTTCATACAAGTTGAAACTAATAATCTATCACTATTGTTTGTGTGTTTTTTTATAGTTTGTGGTATTATTATAATTGTATGTTGTATTTAAACTTATATGGTGAATCAAATATTTTTCTAATATTTAAATTTCGGAACTGATAATGGATCATTATTGTTTAGTGGTGTATTATTATTGTTGTACGTTATTTTAAGCTTGAATTTTGATAACATATCCATGACATATATTACTAAAAATATTGAAATTAGATGAACAATAATGTAAAAATTAAATTTTAGACTCGTATTAAAAGTTACAATCATCTACAATTTTTTTTATCAAAAATTGACTAATAAAATACAGACATCAACTATATATGTCCGCGCAGGATTAGATAAAGGACATCAATTTGCCTTTATCATAAAGGCAACAATATATGCCATCTATATAAAATTATATATGACATAGGTATACATAATATTAGCCATGATTATATATAAATAACAACCTCATATAAAAAGCTAATTAATTATAAATAATTGTTAGTAATAAATTTAAGTAAATCTTAACTGTCTATGAACAAAAACTTTTCTATGGTAGTTTTTAGGGTGTGTGGTGTAGGGTAATCCTTTTTAACTCATTTTTATATTTTATAATGTCGTCAATGACTCGACATTTTTTAAGGTTTGTGGTAACAATCTTAAACCCTTCATTTTGCGTACAAGTTTTCTATAAAGGCTAAACAAAAGCCTTTACATAAAGGCTTAACTTTAATTGGTTGATACAGGTACAGCCACAGGAGAGGAGCGCCCGCGAGTTTGGTTTCGATTTTTTTATCTTTTTTTCCTTTTCTTTCTTTATCATAAATACTTTAAATTGTTATAACTTTTAATATATAAGTCCAAATTGAAAAAAAATTATATCATTGTCACCTAAATTTAAGCTCTTCAAAATAAGACCAGTCATGGATATGTTTTGACAACTTTTTAAAAAATTATTTTTACTTGTATACGATGATACACTAAATTGATAATTAATTCATAATTTTGTATTATGAATAAAATTGATATTATGATTCATTAAGTAATAAGTGGTGAATTCGACATTTTTAACTTTCCTAGGGTGGGTTTGGGTAAGGTAATCTATTTAGAATTTGTTCTGTATTTTATTGTAGCAACTAACTAACGACCCTAAACCCGCCACTACAAACCCTAAAAATGCCTTCGACGTTTTTAGTTTTCCTATGGTGGGTTTTGGGATGTTTTGGGGGGTAGGGTAATCTATTTGGAATTTGTTCTGTACTTTATATTATAGCAACTAACTCGACAGGTTTTTAGGGTTGTGGTAGCGGATTTAGGGTCTAATGACCCTAAACCCGCCACTACAAACCCTAAAAATGACTTCGACGTTTTTAGCTTTCCTAGGGGGGGTTTTGGGGGGTAGGGTAATCTATTTGGAATTTGTTCTGTACTTTACATTGTAGCAACTAACTCGACAGGTTTTAGGGTTTGTGGTAGCGGGTTTAGGGTCGTTAGACCCTAAACCGCCACTATAAACCCTAAAAATGTCTTCGACGTTTTTAGCTTTCCTAGGGTGGGTTTTGGGGTGTTTGGGGGTAGGGTAATCTATTTGGAATTAATGAGTGTTCTAATCACAACCATTCAAATAAATCAAAGTGAATCTAATGAGCAATATTTAAGCCTTTATATAAAGGCTTTGTTTGTCCTCTATAGGATCGCGCGCCCCATCAATATGAGCCCTTAGATTTAAATGACTTAATCCTCTCCATTAATTTAATTTCCCTCTTCTAACCATCATCCTAGAATTACTCATTGCTTTGAAAAATATATGCCATGTATTTACTAATAATATATGGCCATACACGTATGAAATATGTGTCACAAGTGTATATTGTTGATAGACAAAAACTACAATATTCATTGCTTAATTCTAACAGATTATTGTATTTAATGACGCTATGTGTATATTGAACTTATATTGTACATGTACTGCTATTAGCTGAAGTTTTAGATAGGGACAAATGTTAGCCATAGACATAAAAAATATATGTCATTTGTGTACAAATATATATGCCACAGACCTATGAAATATTTGCCACGCATGTATGTAAATATACAAAAAGTACTCAATATTCATTGCTTAATTCTAACAGATCAATTGTATTTAATGAACTAATATATATATATGCCACAGACCTATGAAATATTTGCCATAGACATTAAGATATGTAAGCCATGTACACATAAAAATGTATGTCATAGCTAATAAAAAATATTGGTCACGGTTGTATATCGTTAATATTCCATTGCTTATATAAAAGGTTTATGGTTTAGAGTCTTACAATGCTTGTATTACAAATCCTAAAAATGGTTTCGGCATTTTTTAATTGACCATATAGTGGTTTTTATGGTTTGTGGTATAGGGTAAGTTGGTTTGTAGAGTAATTTAAAAAAAAATCGTTTTTGAGGTGGCTACTGAGCTATTTAATAATTTTGTAACTGTAAATAACTTCCTTAAAAATTATTATTAATTATCTGGTGGCTATCAGTTTTCATATATATGACTAATATTATCCTATAAAAATGGCTAACATTTTTTCTCTGTATGACTGATATTATTACCTTTATATAAAGGCTTTTGTGTGTCCTTTATAGGATCTGCACCATGTGGCCGCTGAAATTTAATAAACGGTCACGCAGCTCAATCTTCAGTCTCAAGAAAATGAGGAATGCCTCAATATATGTCCAGAATTCGTCCACCAATATTAGGCGTTTTAGAAGTTTTGTAAATAAATATTAAACATATTAGATTTTATGCCAAAACTTTTCATTTATACAACTTCCCGCTTATTATAAAAAACAATAAATAAATCTCTATATATGTTAAAAATAAAATCTACTACCTTCGTCCCACTTTGATCTTTTGTTTGTTTTTGGCACGTTTTTCACTTCAATATTTAACATATAAGATAAATTAATTTTATGAAATTAAAATTTACATTATGTAGTTTATCACATAAGGATCAATTACAAAACTTAGATTTGTAAAATTATATTATTGTATATGTTAAATATTGAAGTCAAACGACATATCCAAATAGTAAACAAGACGGTCAAGAAGTGACGGAGCGAGTAATAGCGAAACAACTAATAGACATTTTTATTCTGAATTTTTCCATTTATATTTACTTTAAGTACAATTTCGATTTTGTTGTCTTTCATTTTCTCTTGGACTATCAGCTGACTACCTACATTTTCCCCTTCACAAAGCTTTAACTTCCATTATATTTTTGGATTAGAATTCTTTTCAAATTATACTTCAAAATATTTTTGGAAAATTTACAATATGCCACGATATGAGTTTGTAATCCGCGATATACCTTTTTTTGGAAACTTGTCCCTAAAATGTCACGATTTGAGTTTAAAATTCACAAAATGCCACTGTCCGCTAACGGACGTTAATTTCACCGTTAAGCCTCTCTAGTAAATGACCAAAATGCCCCTGCCGGCAAGTTTGATTTTTTTTAAATTATTTTAAAAATTCACAAAATACCCTTGTTTGGTTTTATGGTTACAAAATGCCACTATTTAAGTTTAATAGTTTGCAATATGCCACAATTTGAGATTTGAAGTTCACAAAATGCCCTTGTTTTACCAGTAACGACCAGTTTGAGTTCAAACGGCAAGTTAGAGTCCAACACAGAGCCGGCTCTCCACAAGTGACGGTGGGTGATTTAGAACAGGGCCCCCACCTATTTGGGGCCCCAAATTTTAAACTCTTTACTACTGTAAAAAAGTGATATTTTTGATATTTTTCTACTCCACTATTAATTCTAACTGTAGTTTTAATAAATGAGTGACTTTTCATTTTCTTCTACTTTTTTAACATCAGTAACTTATCTATTAATAAGAATAGACAGATCGACACCCATCTCTCTACATACGGGTGTGGATTCAGTCCTGGACGTTTAGGTGATCCCTGAACGGTCCTGGACAGTTTTTTTTCTTTTTGTGCAGCTTTTAAACAAATGTAAATGGTATTACATTTGGCGCATTATAGATATTCCGCTGGTATTAGATCAAAGATGGTGTGTTACTTGTATATATAGTCTTTGGTATACCATAAACTTATTTCGCATATAATATTTTTTACACTGGTTTTACTTATATTTGTTAATATAATAAAGGTACAATTTGTAGGTATTTTGCGGGGGTAGGGTTTGAAGTTGTAAATAATGCAGGTGTGAACAATGGTACAATGTTACGTTAGTATTAGAATGACAATGGTGTGGTACTTGTATAATATGTCCATAGTATTTCATAAACTTATTTCACATATAATTATTTTTACATTGGTTTATGGTATTTCGTGTATAAAAAAGTGATGCTAATTCAATGAAGTAGTGGTACTAATACACCCACATATTGGTACATTGTATATAAACAGTCTCCTCTTCAATCTTTTTTCAGCCTATCTTCAGCTGGTGTGCAATCTAAGATATTAGACTTGGTACATTATAGATTTACGTTGGTATTAGAATGAAGATGGTGTGGTACTTGTATATATATGTCTATAGTATTTCATGAACTTAGTTCACATATAATTATTTTTACATTGGTTTATGGTATTTCGTGTATGAAAAATTGGTGCTAATTCAATGAAGTAGTGGTATTAATACATCCACATTGGTACACCGTATATAACAGTTCCCTCCTCTCATCTTCAACTTCCTCATCTTCAACTAGTGTGCAAGATGCAATAAGTTAGTCATTTGGTTCACACTGCTGCGTTCCAGTGATTTATCTCTACAAATGTGCAGACAAAAAAAATGAACAGAGGTGTAATTGCTCACCACCATAAGCAGTGTTTCAACGGAAATCAAGTTCAAAAAAAGTTACAGAAAGGGTAGGAGAAAGATAGGCACCCAGAAAAATGAAGAAACCATTAATTGCTCACAACAACGGATGACACAGTTTGATTATATTCCTCTTACCGGATGAATTGTTTCATCACCGTTTCAATCTGGGTGTGGGGATGCAGGAAGTCTTCAATCTGGTGTAGGGGATGCAGGAAGAGAATAAGCAGAGAAGCATCTGGGTGTAGGATGCAAGAAGAGGATGAATAGAGGCGGGATGCAGGAAGAGGATGAAGGCGCATCTGGTGTTGGGGACGTAGGCAGAGGCGCTGCGTATATATTGGTAGGGTTACCAATTAATTTATACCAAATTAATTTATAATAGACGAATCTAAAACCTTTCACTATTAATTTTCTAATCCAATGTTTAGATTTAGTCCAGAATGGTTAAGGGACTTTTACTAGCCCTTAATAATATCTATATCCTCTACATACTCCTCTCTCTCTGCATGTACACACTTATCTCTTCTGCAATATCTCTCAGTCTCTCTGCCGCTGCTCTATACCCATCCTGAATTGTCAAACCCATAGATCACATCACACTGCTGGTATGGTATTATATTAATAGTTTTTGTTCCTATCAGTACTCCACTCCACCGTCCATATAGTACTACTATTATATTTATCCTTGCCATCGATTCACTTGCAGAATTTTATATTCATACTCTGTCTACAGCCCACAAAAAACACACTGCTGCAGTACAGCACATTCGATTGAAGACAGACAGAACACTTGTAAGTTAAACAATTTTTCTGATTCCACTATACGTACTTCTTCACACATTTAGTCTTTTGGATTAATTTAAATTTTAAACTAGCCTTTTCCGGTAAATAGTCGTAGAATTAGGAGTGGAATGTCTTAGAATTTAGGAGAAATAAAAGAATTAACAAGAACAAAATAATTTTTATTTATATTATTCTTGGAATATGGATAAATATTCGAACAATTCCAATATAATAGTATCGTATTGTTTTATGAAACAATGTATTGATATAAGTTGTTGTATTGCTATATTTATAATTTGAATTATATTTGGTAGACTAAAATACTTTATAAAGGTATTTCTTTAAATCTTTTTTAGTTTTGATTATTCTTAATTTTTTTGCAGGTTTAATTCAATTAATTTGATTGGTAATTAGCGGCCGACAACTGATTAATCTTCAACACACAATTATTAAGGCTCAGGTTCTATTGTTTCAATTTATATCTATCATTTTTTATAAGTTTGCTCTTTTTGTTAATGAGTTATCATGTCATCTAGAATTAGAAAATATGATTCTGGATGTGAGAAGCGTAAGAAAAAAAAAGAAAATTGAGGAATTAACTCGGTCTCAAAGAGGTGCGCTTGATAAGTTTATTGTTTTGAGTAATAATCAGAACATTGATGATAAAAAAATTTGCAAATTTGAACGAGAATGATGGTAGTTTGCCTTCAAATGATGTAGTTATTCTGGATGTTGATGATGCTGAACCTATTGTGAATGGTGATGAAAAGAATGATATTGCTTTGACGAATTTAGTTGATTGTCAGACCTATAGTGTTGCTAATTTTGAAAAAAAATGATGATGTTGAGCAACTCAAGTCTTCAGATATATCTCCTATACTAGATATGTTTGATCCTAGGATCTGGGATTCACTTGATTCCAAGATGATTGATGATTTAGTGGCTAAGGGTCCTAAAAGAGATGTGTCAATTAAGAAAGGGCCTAAAAATAAATCATCTAAACGTTTTTCTTCAACCTTATATACTAGAGTCGTACCTAATGGGGACAAATGTGTTAAAAATTGGCTTGTGTACTCAAAAGAGCTAGATAAAGTATTTTGTTTTTGTTGTAAAATATTTAGAAAGGGGCTTGGAAAAGGTCAATTAGCAACTGGAGGTTTTGGAGATTGGGTTCATGTTAGCACTAGGCTCAAAGAGCATAAGACGAGTACAGAGCATGTCACGAATATGGCTACTTGGTATGATTTGAGATTAAGGCTCCTTAAAAACCAAACCATTGACAAAAAGCTCAATCACAGCTACAGAAGGACAAAGAGCATTGGAAAAGAATGTTGTTTAGAATTATATCGATTGTCAAATTTCTTGGAAAGCACAATTTAGCTTTTTGTGGTACAAAAGAAAGGTTGTATGAAAATAGCAATGGAAAGTTTCTTGGCTTGATTGAGATGTTAGCAGAGTTTGACCCCATAGTTCAAAAGCATGTTAGGCGCATTTCAAGTGATGATCTTCATGTGCATTATCTTGGTCATAATATCCAAAATGAGTTGATAGTTTTGCTTAGTTCTACAATAAAATCAGAAATTATCAAGAAAATAAAGCAAGCAAAATATTTTTCTGTGATTCTTGATTGTACCCCTGATTTTAGTCACCAAGAGCAAATGTCTATGATTTTAAGATATGTTGATGTTTCTTCTAGTCATGTTCATATTGAGGAGTCTTTTTTGGGATTTTTGAATGTGAATGATACTAGTGGTCAAGGACTTTTTGATGTTTTGCTAAATGAATTGAAGTCTCTTGATCTTTGTATAGATGATGTGAGAGGACAAGGTTATGACAATGGATCAAATATGAAAAGGAAACATCAAGGAGTACAAAAAAAGTTGTTGGATTTAAATCGTAGAGCTTTTTATAGCGCATGTGGTTGTCATAGTCTTAATTTGGCATTGTGTGAAATACCCCAAAACCTTAATATATTAATTAACTATCTAATTAGGATATACTAAGGCTAGAACGTGCCTTAGAAATATTAGAAGAAGTGTTAAACAACAACTTACTCCAAAACATGTTTAAGAACAATTAGAGCAAAAAGGTGTTTTGAAGAGGACAAATAAATAAGGGAACTACTAATAAGTTCCCAAGAGATTTCAATTATGAAATACCCCTAAGATTAGTCATACGCATTAAGCGGAATTAGCGTTTAAACCGAAAACGCACCTTAGAGCACAAAAATGTGCTTTAAAGAAAAATGTACTTTAAGCATGTATACATGGAACGAAAAGGCTAATGAGCCTAAATTCCATAAAGAAATAAGGGAAAAACAATGAAATGGTCATAGGAGCCATTACGTATACACACAAATTAAGTATACAAAGTCCACGGTAAAACAGGTACTAAACTGACGAAAATCAAGGAGAAACCACTAAACGACTTGGTTTAAATTGGAATGAGCAGCATGCTATTTCATTAACAAAGTATCTAAAGGTTGTAAATATACTAAGGGCACATTTAAACTAGCCAAAACAAATTGCATAATCAATGTGAACCCGGAAGCACATAAAATGGTGTTTTAAGACATTTTTGGCTATGTAACATACCTAACACATGGTATAAGTCCTTATGAACGAGATTAATACATCTAATATTACATAAATACAAGGGAGAAACAAAAAAATCAGACAAAATGGTGACTAAGGCTGCCGACTTCATGGTGAGTCATAAAGGTATTAAAACTCCATTTTGCTTACTTTTCACCTACCATGACTTTCCTTGAGTGCCTTATCACCTTTTCCCCTGAGTAATTCATCAATCAGACACTTACCTATCATTATGAGAGCTCCCAAACTTGTATCTCCTCCTCCCTTTGAAGAAACATCGCAAAAGCTTCATTGTTCTTAGATTAGAACCTTAAAGAACACCTTGTCTTGCACAAATCATAACTTTCTCATCTTAAGTCCAAATTCCAAGCTTGATAGCTCGTTGGAATCCTCTTTCGAAGATCTTTCCATCCATAGCTCATGCGTCCCCAAACTCTGAGGAAAAACCACGAAGAAGTTCCTTTGATTCTCGAGGTAAAACATTGCCTTTTTGGAAACTCTTTGTTCTTTGATTTTCATCAAGGCCGAGTGCCTAGGGTTACTAACCCTTCTTATTATTCATCTTATTCTATGATTTTGGAGCCAATTTCTCTAGCAAATTGCTGCCAAAATTTCTAAGGAAATTAAGCTTAATATTAAGCTAATGGTTAACATACAAGGTAAATCCTACAACTACCTATTTCAGGGTTCTAATTGTTGATCTATATATGATCTAACATGTTGTTTATTTTGTTAAAGATTACCGAAATTATTGATGTGTTAGATTCATTTTTTAACACATTAAGTGTTAATAAATTGTAAATCTAAAATTAGATTTATACTCCTTATGATATAAGCTTCAATATAAGCTATCATAATATACAAGAAAAATTCATATACTATGATTTTTCATATGGCCAAAAATTAAAGAGTTGAATAGGAGTTAGAAAAATTATCTAACTTAGTTAAATTAAAGGAATTAGTATAATTAAGAGTAATATGTAAAATTTAAGAGGTTTTGGTATCTAATGGTGATTGCCGAAAATTAATGGGGTCAATATGGAATTTTTGAGAGTTTAGATGGTGAGAAAATAATTGTAGAATTAAGTTTACAATTTATAAAGAGTTTATAAGGATTTATAAGGTTTTTGGTATATTTAAAAGTTAATAAAGGATGGTATATATATACTATAACATTAGATAATTAAATCTGGTGATTTAGAGATGTTTAAAATGAATTTTGATGTTCAAAAATATGTAGGTAAATTAATTACGAAAATTAGAAATTAATTGGAGTTAAATTGGTTAATAATGAAAGAATAGACCACAATGGTAAAATGGTAATTTTAGTGGTCAAACATGGTCAATGTCAGTTTATAAAATGTTAGGATGAGTTAGAATAAAAATTATAGCAAAAGATTAGGTAATAACATGTTTAAGGAATAAAAAGTTAAGATAAATTAACTTTAGGGGTAATATTGTAAATTCTGGAAAGTTAGGGGGTTTGACCATAAAAGGCTGATCAAACTTGGGTATGTTTTGGTAATTGACCAAAAGTATAGAAGAAATTAATTAAGAAAGACTTTGGAAGAAATTAGAAATAAAAATAACAAGTTTAGAACTTATTATGAGTAAAATAGAAATTAAAAGAAAACTATGGGTAAGGAATGTAAATAACACATTTGTATGTGTTTAGAAGGTTAAGGAAATTAAATAAAGAATTTAGAAACAAATTGTAAAAGAAACAGAGTTAACACGGGGTTAAACGAGACCCATATATAACTTGGGGTATACAAGAGGTATACCCGTAATTTAAGAAAAATAGAAGAAATCAATATTAAAGGATTTTTAATGAAAATACAAGTTATATTGGAAAAGAAATAAATACGTATGATACGGAGTATCATACGGACGTATACGAAATTTTTTGGTATATATGAATAGTACTCGTACACGTGAATAGTATCCATATACATGAATAGGAAATACGTATACGTGAACAGTAAAATACGAGACGTATACGTGAATAGTGAAATACGGTGAATAATAAAATACGAGGCCGTATAAAGGAGCAGTAGAATACGAGACCGTATAAATGAATAGTGAAATACGGATGAATAGTGAAAAATACGAAAACCTAATACAAGGTCCGTATAAGTCTAAAGTTGCTAACTGTGCAACTAAGTAACTGCTAACGACGTTAGCAAGTTAATGAATTAGAATTGATTTGAAAACGCTCCTGAATGAACGAACCCGTTTAACGGTAAACTATTATACCCTGGTTAACCTAGGAAGAGGTTTAAGTTGAAAAGAGAACCAAATTAGTTCTAAGACACATGATACTAATACTAGTTCTGGTTACAGATCTAGATAGTCGGAGGAGTTCGGCGGATTAGGCGAACGTGGTATTAAGAGCTAGCCAATCTCCGGTGTACGGTATGGTTTTCTTGTAGCCTGCTTGCTAACGAGGTGTCCCTCGGCTTGTGTGCTATTTGTTTATGTGTGCCGACTAAACAAGATAAAGCATGCAACCGGAATATTATGATTGTTGTGTGATTGTGATGCACTAACACAACTTTACTTTGAGAACTTACTAACAATGTTTAGTAAAGTGTTATGTAAGAATAAGGAACACACCCTAATATTGTTTTATTAGTAACCGAAAGAGGTTAACTAACAAACATTGACTTTGAGACTTCTACTAACTGGAACTTGGGAGTGAGTGATAAGTGTAAAATATATCTATTCTTAGGGCTTTAATTCTTCCTATTTTTGTAACAATACATGTCATATTTTACACTTATCATATACTTTTTCTATAATTTGTATTTAGATGAGAGCTTATATATTCTATTTGTCTCATGCAGGAAAATTCATACATTTATATATATATGCATAACTCGGGTGGAACAAGGCAAATTATACAGCAATGTAAAATTGTATATATGCATAACCATGCGTGGGAATTGTTGATATCTTCTAGGCCGACAAACTAGGAGGCGCAGAGGAGATTTGTCGTTACTGGAAAAGAGAGAGGGAGCAGCTTCATTTTAACGACATTCACTCCATCGACATCGACCACGACCGCACCGCTCCACACCATTCGCCTCACCCCATCTCACCCGCCTTCTTCACCATCGACCTCACGCCTCCATTCATCTTCAACACCACCGCAACCACCTCCATCTTCATCCACGGACTCTCACCCGCACTCGCATCTGGACCACACTTCTCATCCGTATCACCATCTCACTTTCACCACTGCCATCCACCGGATACACTCACCAGACCCGCACCATTTCACTCTCGCATCCACCGGCGATTGACACCCGCCATCACCACCTCATTCCATTCATCGCGACATCCACCATCACCGTCGAACAGAGGAGGGTATATCCTCGTCTTCATCAACGCCACCATACCACATCTCACCACCAACCCGTCATCAACCACCGGGGAACACCACGCACCACCGTCGTCATCTTCATTCACTCACCAACACCATCATCCTCATCGCTTTCACTCACTCACCACCGTCCTCGATTCATTCGACGTCATCGCCATCACTATCGTCTCCAATCCATCATTTCCGCCACGGACCATCACCATCTCATCGACTCCCTCCAACACCCATCCATCTTCATCATTCATCACCATCGCACGCATCACGCCTCCATCTCCGACACCGTCCTCACCGCCTTCATTCCATTCACCACACCCACAATCTTCATCGACGACGGCTCCGCATCGACGACGGCTCCGCATCGACCACGCCATCTACCTTCTTCATCGTCATCGCCCCCCATCACTCCATCCTCTCGCATCACCGATTCACTCACCACAATCACACCGCCATCATTGTTTCTCGTTTCATCGTTAATTAGAAGAGAAGAGAGGCGAGGCGTGTGGAGAATAAACAGGGGCGAGATTGATGTAACTCCTTCACCGTCTTCATTTCACTTACGCCACCGCCCTCGCCTCACCACACACTGCCTCACCACTACCATCACCACTTCGCACCAAATCACAGTCGCCGTCGTCATCCACCACGCTTCATCGTCACCGTCGGGGCGAGAGCAAAAGTCGGCGTGGACAAAACGATGAGTTCGAAGTCTCCAGTACGTCGGTGAAGAACAGAGGCGAGAATTAGAAATGACGTGGAACAGAGCGAGGAATATCAATGAGAACCGATTTGGGAGTGAACCGGTCTGGGAAAAGGCAAAACCGAACCGGTCTGGTTCAATTATAATGGGTTTGCTAAAACCAACCTCTTTATAATTGTTACATTTCATTTGTTTCTTATAGCATTTTTGGTTATTACGTAACATTTGATATTTGTTTTAATGT
Organism: Limonium bicolor; assembly: GCA_023374045.1. Taxonomy (NCBI): domain Eukaryota; kingdom Viridiplantae; phylum Streptophyta; class Magnoliopsida; order Caryophyllales; family Plumbaginaceae; genus Limonium; species Limonium bicolor. Next base: position 477,333,781 of record CM041776.1, read on the forward strand.
GTGTTTTAATTCTTGAAATAATGTGTGAGTAGTTTAATTTTAGTTTCCCGAGTTGGGAAGTAACCCTAATTCTTGATGATTATGTTTTTTAATTTCCCATACAACTTTATTATTATGATTAGTTTGATTCCTGTTCTAAATATGTTTTAGTTATCTGGCCAATAATTAGAACAATTCTTGTAGTTTTCTAATCAACATGCGAGAGCTGAGATAGTTAACTAGACATAGGAAGTCGAACCTGATTAATGACTAGAAGCGTGATCCCGCCTATAGGTTAATCGGACTCCAATAGAAACTGTACTTTATGCGATTAATTGTGTCCGGATTAGAGCATTAGTCTGCTGCTAGTTCTAGCAATTAATTAGGGTTCGTTAGACTTAGCCGTTGACGAATTAATTAAAGTTTCTGAGTTAATTATAAGGGAAGAATTAATAATAAAGTCTGAAGAATTAGGTGATTAGAACAACTCGGGAAACGTCTTTTAATTATTATATTTTTAATCCGTTATTTGTTTTATTTGCTCGTTTGTCTTATTTATCCTTTTAATTCCTTTATTTATTTAATTTATTTTGTTTGCTTTATTATTTTATGTTAGTTTGTTGAGTCATTTATTTTTATTAAATTAATTAAAACCCGAAAAAGTGACATTTCCTGTTTTTCTTAGTTTAGTTTCTCAGTTAGTAAATAAATTGTCAGTTAATTGAACGAGGTCCCTGAGATCGACAACCCACTCATTCACTATATCCGCAAAACGATAGGTACACTGCCTAGGTAGAAGTAGTCACATATTTCTACTAACAAGTTTTTGGCGCCGTTGCCGGGAACCTCCGGCACGGTTAATTGACATATTTATTTAATTTGATTGAGATTGTATTTTATTTCTGTTTAATTTTATTTTGGTTGATTTCTATTTTTGTGTTGACTGCTTACATATACTGATCTTTCCGTTTCAATTTTTCCAAGTTAGTAGCACGTCAGCTTTGTTTACGTCAATCTTTCTTTATTTTCTTTTCATTTTTTTCTCTTAGTTTATCACTTACGTTTTGTTTAGTGTGTTTTTGTTTTATTTATTTCATTTTGTTTTTCAAGTGTTTGTGTACGTAGCTTTATGTTTGTTTAGTTTCGTTTTTTTTTATTCAATTATTTTTTTTAATTCATTAATTGTGTTTAATTATTTTTGTTTTGGTTTGTTTTAATTATTTTATATGTGATTAGTTGGTTATTGTTTAGTTTTTAATTTCATTTATTTTGTTTTAGTTTTTATTATTTATTTTCATTTTAATTTCTTAATTTTAATTTTGTTATTTTATCTTATTCTCGTTTTATTCTATTAATTGTTTATTTTCCATTTTTATTTTCGTTTACTTTATTTGTCTTAGCAATTCTCTTTTTATTTATATTGTGTTCCTCTTTGTTATTTTGTTTTTGTGTTTCTTTTCTATTTCTAGTTCTACTTTACTTGTTCTTTTTCGTTTTATTTTACTAGGCTGATTAGTGCTGATGGAAAGCGGTACATATGAGGTGAGTAGATTGTTGATTGAACTGGAGTGGACGCGTATGCAGGAGGAGATATCCTCCTACCAAAGAATGGTCAAGGATTATCAACCACCTCAACAATCAAATCGAGAGCTGTATTGGTGGGAAGTTGAGCAGGCTAATGCGCAGTACAAAGAAGAACAGTTGGGATATTACTATTTCAATCAGAACAAACAGCAATCTACACAGAGGGCAGACGAATTCCTCCCCAGTCATGATAAGCCACTAGAAGAGATTCTAGTGGTGACTCCAATGAAGGAAGATCGATTCGTACCAGATACTTTTGAGGCTATGAGTTCTGTTGAAGAGATGGAGAAACTAATCAGGAGAGTATTATCTGAAGAAGAGGTAGAGGAAATATTTAACAATTTGTGTTCCCCTCCCTCTCCATCCCCAACACAAGATGAGCAACTAGGGTTTGAAGATATGTTTTCTGCACTTGCCTGCGAGCCGGTAGAAGCTCCAGTTACGATCGAGTTCATTGAAGATGAAGAAATTACCGCTTCTACCGCAATTGTCTGCCAAAATGAAGTTCCCATGCAGCCTCACCAACCGGAAGAGGATATCTATCTTCTTCAATCTGAGGAGAAAACACCGTTACCACCAAGTCATCAGCAGCTCCCACCTTGCCTTAACCAGCCTCAACAAAAGGAGGAGGACATTTATGTCCTTGAATTTGAGGAAGCAGAGCCATTCACACCTAGTCTTCTGATTGAACTACGTTACCGGCAGTATCTCCTCAAACATCAGGTTTTGTGGAATATTCATTTTCCTATTTTATTTGCCAACGTAACGTTTTGTTTTGATCCAGGTGGTTTGCTTTTAATTACTACCTATTTTGTTTTCCTGGCAAAACTGTTGTCTACTTTTATTTTTGATCCAGGATAACGAAGTAGGAGTCTAGCCAAAGACTATAAAGAAGGGCAGCTTACTGGGAGGCAACCCAGTGTTTAACATTCATGTTTTGTTTTTTTTTTATTGTTTTCTGGTTTACTTTTGTTTTTCTTTTGTTTAGAAGTGGCAATGGTGCCCGTGCTTTAATGCAACGCTTTTAGCGTTTTTGTGGTAGTTGTGTGTGTGCAGGTGAAAAACTTTTTATGGTGTTTGATGCTCTCCAAGGCTGGACACTTGCATGAACGCAAGTGTGAGGAAGGCTACTACCCCATGCATGAGCTTAAGTGTGAGGAAGGGCATCTTCCTCAATCTACGATATCAGGGGAGTTTCAGTTTTCCTTTATTTAAATATCTGTGTTCAGCCTATCATGCTTGATGCTTATTTTTATATCAGTCCATTGTTGTCCTGAATGCAATCCTTGATGAGTTTGCAATATTTAGAAAGTCCTCTTCTTGGTTAAGTTTATGAACAATGAGGACATTGCTCCTCTTAAGTGTGAGGAAGTAGGAGTACTTTCTAAATATGACAACTGCACTTAATGCCACATTTGTTTTTGTTTGTCCTCTTATTTTGAAAGAATTATCTCTTTTAAGTGGCCGAAAAAAAATATATTGGAAGTTTTGAAAACGAGCCTGATGACCACCTCAAGAATCTTTCTGCTCTAGGCTGTTTGTTTGTTTAGTTTTATTAAAATTAATATGTTTTCACTGAAATTTGATGGATTAGTTGATTGTGGAAACTGAATTAGTTCAACTTGGGATTTTGGAAAAGATGTGAAAGTTTGGAATGAAAGGATAAGGCAAGGTACTCCGCTGATCAGAAATTTTTCCTAACAAAAGCAGGCCTCGTCTATCCGGTTATTAAGTCCTAGGGGTGCCTTATCACCTATCTACCTAAGGTCTCGTGATCTGGGATAGTTGGCCCAACACCGTTACAAGGATAGAGAGAAAAGTCTGGGTTACGGAATAACTCTGCAATTCACAATTATTCGTTTGTTTTGTATATATTTCTTGGAAGAAGAATGTTTTTGCATGCGAAAGAAAAAAAAATAAAAAAAAATAAAAAATAAATTGCAGTTTAATTTTTGTTTTTGATCATGAGTACGTGGTGTTGAAAGGTATCACGGAATAAGGTGTTACTTCACACCCCTTGTCATCCAAAGGTTAGAGGAAAAGAATGGTGGAAGATCCCAAGATAATCTATATTCAGATTCTATAATCTAACTTCTCCATGCTTTTTAAAATCATTCTTTTTCACTGTTTGTGAAAACCTACAGCAAGAAGCAGAACTATTCTTTTGATTGTCATTTTGCTTGTTTTCCATCGGCAGTTGTTTGATCCTGAATTTCGATACTACGACCCTTAAGAGTAGTCATATTCTATATTTGCTTGAGGACAAGCAAAAGCTAAGTGTGAGGAAGTTTGATAAGTGTAAAATATATCTATTCTTAGGACTTTAATTCTTCCTATTTTTGTAACAATACATGTCATATTTTACACTTATCATATGCTTTTTCTATAATTTGTATTTAGATGAGAGCTTATATATTCTATTTGTCTCATGCAGGAAAATTCATACATTTATATATATATGCATAACTCGGGTGGAACAAGGCAAATTATACAGCAATGTAAAATTGTATATATGCATAACCATGCGTGGGAATTGTTGATATCTTCTAGGCCGACAAACTAGGAGGCGCAGACACTACTCTATGAGAAATACAATATGATAAACCCATGCTATGGAGATTTGTCGTTACTGGAAAAGAGAGAGGGAACAGCTTCATTTTAACGACATTCACTCCATTGACATCGACCACGACCGCACCGCTCCACACCATTCGCCTCACCCCATCTCACCCGCCTTCTTCACCATCGACCTCACGCCTCCATTCATCTTCAACACCACCGCAACCACCTCCATCTTCATCCACGGACTCTCACCCGCACTCGCATCTGGACCACACTTCTCATCCGTATCACCATCTCACTTTCACCACTGCCATCCACCGGATACACTCACCAGACCCGCACCATTTCACTCTCGCATCCACCGGCGATTGACACCCGCCATCACCACCTCATTCCATTCATCGCGACATCCACCATCACCGTCGAACAGAGGAGGGTATATCCTCGTCTTCATCAACGCCACCATACCACATCTCACCACCAACCCGTCATCAACCACCGAGGAACACCACGCACCACCGTCGTCATCTTCATTCACTCACCAACACCATCATCCTCATCGCTTTCACTCACTCACCACCGTCCTCGATTCATTCGACGTCATCGCCATCACTATCGTCTCCAATCCATCATTTCCGCCACGGACCATCACCATCTCATCGACTCCCCAACACCCATCCATCTTCATCATTCATCACCATCGCACGCATCACGCCTCCATCTCCGACACCGTCCTCACCGCCTTCATTCCATTCACCACGCCCACAATCTTCATCGACGACGGCTCCGCATCGACGACGGCTCCGCATCGACCACGCCATCTACCTTCTTCATCGTCATCGCCCCCCATCACTCCATCCCTCTCGCATCACCGATTCACTCACCACAATCACACCGCCATCATTGTTTCTCGTTTCATCGTTAATTAGAAGAGAAGAGAGGCGAGGCGTGTGGAGAATAAACAGGGGCGAGATTGATGTAACTCCTTCACCGTCTTCATTTCACTTACGCCACCGCCCTCGCCTCACCACACGGCTACCATCACCACTTCGCACCAAATCACAGTCGCCGTCGTCATCCACCACGCTTCATCGTCACCGTCGGGGCGAGAGCAAAAGTCGGCGTGGACAAAACGATGAGTTCGAAGTCTCCAGTACGTCGGTGAAGAACAGAGGCGAGAATTAGAAATGACGTGGAACAGAGCGAGGAATATCAATGAGAACCGATTTGGGAGTGAACCGGTCTGGGAAAAGGCAAAACCGAACCGGTCTGGTTCAATTATAATGGGTTTGCTAAAACCAACCTCTTTATAATTGTTACATTTCATTTGTTTCTTATAGCATTTTGGTTATTACGTAACATTTGATATTTGTTTTAATGTGTTTAATTCTTGAAATAATGTGTGAGTAGTTTAATTTTAGTTTCCCGAGTTGGGAAGTAACCCTAATTCTTGATGATTATGTTTATTAATTTCCCATACAACTTTATTATTATGATTAGTTTGATTCCTGTTCTAAATATGTTTTAGTTATCTGGCCAATAATTAGAACAATTCTTGTAGTTTTCTAATCAACATGCGAGAGCTGAGATAGTTAACTAGACATAGGAAGTCGAACCTGATTAATGACTAGAAGCGTGATCCGCCTATAGGTTAATCGGACTCCAATAGAAACTGTACTTTATGCGATTAATTGTGTCCGGATTAGAGCATTAGTCTGCTGCTAGTTCTAGCAATTAATTAGGGTTCGTTAGACTTAGCCGTTGACGAATTAATTAAAGTTTCTGAGTTAATTATAAGGGAAGAATTAATAATAAAGTCTGAAGAATTAGGTGATTAGAACAACTCGGGAAACGTCTTTTAATTATTATATTTTTAATCCGTTATTTGTTTTATTTGCTCGTTTGTCTTATTTATCCTTTAATTCCTTTATTTATTTAATTTATTTTGTTTGCTTTATTATTTTATGTTAGTTTGTTGAGTCATTTATTTTATTAAATTAATTAAAACCCGAAAAAGTGACATTTCCTGTTTTTCTTAGTTTAGTTTCTCAGTTAGTAAATAAATTGTCAGTTAATTGAACGAGGTCCCTGAGATCGACAACCCACTCATTCACTATATCCGCAAAACGATAGGTACACTGCCTAGGTAGAAGTAGTCACATATTTCTACTAACAGTGAGGAATCCGGGACTGGCTCCGGTCATGCATGTTTAGGAAGGAGGTCGGCATCGACATCAGATCCGTCTTTCGTTTGACTTGTCTTATGACTCGTTGCCTAGAGTCGACAAATAGACTCGACCACCACGGATGAACAGCTCGAGGTGGGAGGCAAATTCAGTTGGCGCAGGAGGGTCAAGCCTACACCCCTCATAATTTAAGAAATATTGTTTATGTAAACTAGTGGAGCTGATAACTCACTAGCTAGGGTTAATAACAACCCGACAAAAATAAACAACGAACTAAGGTACAATCAGTTCTAATTAAAGAACAATTGTCTTAATTGAGATAAGATTTGAGATGAGGATTAAGATTGAAGTAAGATAAGAATGGACTAAGATTAAGAGAAATCATATCTTAAGGAGTTAAGTGATTAACTCACTTATAAAGGGAATGCTTTTAAGTCATTCATTATGTGTGAACTATGTTTGTTCATGTGTGGCTTGTTGTTTATTGCACTTCTTACGTATGTAGTGTATCTAATCAACTTCATGCTATCGACAATTAGTCGTCGTAGCCTCGTTAGCTTGGGGGCTATAAGAGAATCGTACCAGCAAAGGTGCTGACCCCCTCGGGGGCAACTGTTTATTTTGCAGGTGGATAGCAGAAGACTGTCCTGAGAGTAGGAACGGGTAGAGTACTTCAGGTTGCTTTTACATTTGTTACACGAGTTGTGCATGTACACTCGTTTAGTAAACGGATGAGATGTTAGTATGATGTATTAGGATATGAGATACTCGGTATAAGTTGTGGTTTATGGATTGTATTGTATAGATGCTCGAGTAATTATCCGGTCAGTCAGACCGTGACTTGTAAGAGAATAGGCCTAGTTGGTCACGTGGGTGACTAACGGCGGTAACACCAATTTAGTAGAACTTTTCCGATGCGTTGTTAACGAACGAGATGGACTTAGGGCGACAATCATTGTATTTGGAGATGGGGTGTTACATTGTGTGATATGGCAAATAGTTGTGGTAAAGCTAGAGATTTTTTTGGGATCATCCAACGTGTTTACACCATATTTGTAAATTCCACTAAGAGATGACAAATTTGAAAGAAAATGTAAAAGGACTAACTCTTAAGTCATTGTCATCTACTCGTTGGGAAAGTAGAGTTGATAGTGTTAAACCTATACGGTTCCAAATTTTTGACATACGAGAAGCTTTACTTCAAGTTGCAGAATCTGATAATGATTCGAAAATAAGAAGTGAGGCCAAATAATTAGTGACAAATGAGCTAGGTGATTATGAGTTTTTAGTCGCAATTGTCATTTGGTATGATATATTATCTTCCATTAATTTAGTTAGCAAGCATTTACAATCAAAGGATATGCTTATTGATGTTGCTATTGAACAAGTGAAGGGATTAATTTCATATTTTGAGAAGTATAGAGAAAATCGTTTCCTTAATGCCATGAATATTGCTAAGGAAATTGCAAATGAGATGAATATTGATCCCGTGTTCCCTTCAAGACGTCAAATTAGGAGGAAAAGACACTTTGATGAGAACCCAGATGAAATGTCTGTATTATCTATTGAGGAATCATTTAGAGTTAATTATTTTTTGTGCATTGTTGATCAAGCAATTACTTCATTGAATAGAAGATTAGAAAAATATCAAGAATACCAAAATATTTTTGGTTTCTTGTTCACGTCAGACAAGTTACGTTCTTTGGATGACGCAAGTCTTATTTCTTGTTGTATTCAGCTTCAAATGCACTCAAGGAAGCACAATTTGATATTGATGGGAACTGATTGAATGTGGAACTTAAGTTGCTAAGAATTGCCTGATGAAAAGATGGGTCCTATTGATATTTTAAAATTTTTAAAGCGCGTAGATTGTTTTCCTAATGCAATCATTGCATACAGAATCTTGTTGACTATTCCTGTTACCGTTGCATCTGCAGAAATAAGTTTCTCAAAGTTGAAACTGCTAAAGTCATACCTGCGTTCTACAATGTCTCAAGAAAGACTCAATGGATTGGCACTGATATCAATTGAGAACGATCTGTTGGAGCAAATCAAATATGAAGATTTGATTGATGACTTTGCTTCAAAGAATGCTCGGAGGATGGCTATTTTTAAATAGCTGGTAGATTATATTTATTATTTGTAAGATTAAGCTATGAACTTATGATACACCTACAATAGTTATTTATAAGTATTTATAAAAAAAATTATGATCTTATTTTCTGCACAACACAGGGCCCCCAAAATGATTGAGACGACACTGGTCCAACAACTCTCTTTTTTGCCTTTATAAAGACTTCTTACAATATAAACAAAGCACAAACTCCATACTAAAGCCATGTCCTTGTTTACAACTACAATCAATGAACAGTTTCAAATAATTCATTATAAATGTGGCGCTCCATCAAATTTTACCCTCTCCCGTAAAAAAAATTTGGTTGGAAGGGCTTACTACAACTGCTGGGCATGTGATTTTTTCAAGTGGTGGGCACCGGTGATGCAAGATCTTGCAATGAATTGTTTGAAACTTTTCATTGATAGTAGTTGTAAACAAGGTTATGGCTTTAGTATGTCGTTTGTGCTTTGTTTATATTGTAAGAAGGTCTTTATAAAGGCAAAAAAGAGAGTTGTTGGACTCAAACTAAGCGTTTGAACTCAAACTAGCGTTTGAACTTAAACTAGCCGTTACAGACAAAACAGGGGCATTTTGTGAACATCAAAACTCAAATAATGGCATATTGTAAACTATCAAACTTAAATAGTGGCATATTGTAAACCATAAACCCAAACAAGGATGGTTTGTTAACTTTTAAAATAATTTTTAAAAATAGCCATTGCACAGTCGACTCATCGAATTTAAAAAATATATTAAAAAAAATTCAAACGTACCATAAGGGGCATTTTAGTCATTTACCAGAGAGGTTTAACGGCGAAACCAACATCTGTTAGCGGATTGTGGCATTTTGTGCATTTAAAACTTAAATCGTGGCATTTTAGAGATAAGTTTCCAAAAAGGGGTATATCGTGAATTACAAAATCAAGTCGTGCCATATTGTGAATTTTCCCAAATATTTTCATTAGATTGAAATTTTGTTTTGCCTCCAAAATTTACGTGCATAATTATTCATCTAATTGATTTTCACTTTTTAGTTGTGTGGGTTTATAATTTACTGTGTAGAAGTGAAAATGATCTTCTTTTAGTAAAGAAGTTAGAAATATGAATAGTAGTCCCCATAGAAGAGAAAAAAAATTGTACTATAAACTTGAAAAATAGTATCATTATTTTGACAACTATAAATAGGATGATTTTTGTCATATTCTAATAATTCTTATTACGGGTGTACCTGACCTAAAACGTCTAATCAGTTGTGCATCGATATCTGTCCAAAGTGAAGACACTCACAATACCTATTGAAGTCAAGATGTTAATGGTCCCCTTCCATCTTAATTGATATATTTGAAGAAGAAAGTTACTACCTCCGTCCCTAATTGATCTTCTTGTTTGTTTTTTAACACGTTTTTTCATTTCAATATTAAACATATAAAATAATATAATTTTATAAAATAAATTTCTACAACATATAGTTTTTCATATAAGAATTCTATTACAATATTTAAATTTATAAAATTATATTATCTTATATGTTAAATATTAAAATCAAACGAGAATAGTAAATGGAAAGGTGAATTAGGGACGGAGGAGTATAAGTTATGTTGTACACTGAAAGCTTTTTGGGTTGTGAGTTTGAAATTAATAACACAACCGATGAAATTAAAAAAAAGTTATCTATCTGGTTAGTTTTTAATAAAAACCGATGAAACATTTATGAAAAAATTGGACATTTTTTAATAGTTTTAATAATTATAAAAATAACTAATAAAGCACCATAAAAGTTTTTGAATATTTATTTTGCAGGTTCTTTTAGTAACAGACATATCTGAAAAAAGCCTTATAAAACTGGAATTTTAATTCGTCAGTTTATAAGAAAACATTAAAAATGCCGCTATTTTATTTCACTGATTTTTTAAGAATCGACGAGATCCGGTAGCTGCCCGCATCATTAAAACAAACCCAACTTCACTGTTGCTGGCAAATTCTACTATACAACCGGAAGCACGATGCTGCGTGCTTCCGGTTTACACGTGGAAACAAAAAATAAGCGTAGATGTGTGATGTTTCTCTTTTTATTTTTATAATTTAAAATTTAATTTTTAATTAATTAAATATAATAATCTTGAATATTAGTTTTGAAGAAAATCTAGAAGTTAAAAATAAATAAATCTAAAAAATTTAGTAACCGTTAAGTAAAAAAATCTTGGGGTTAGAGGAAAATCTGCAAATTCAAAACAAATAATTCTAAAAAATATATTAATTGTTAAGTAAAACATCTTAGTTTTAGAGGAAAATTGTACTAATAATCCTTTATTATATAATGTCAATAAAAAACTAGTCTGGAATTTTAATCTAAGCAAATTTCATAAACATTATAAGATAAATTTGGAACAAATGGTTTAAACTGTTGAACAAATGATTTAAAATGTTGAACAAATGGTTTAAAATGTTGAACAAATTGTTTAAAATGTTAAAAATGTTGAAAAAATTGTTTAAAAATGTTGAACAAATGGTTTAAAATGTTGAACAAATGGTTTAAAATGTTGAACAACGTGTATTACTAATATGAACATGTAACAGGTGTTTAAAAATGACAAACAAAATTAGGAAATTATAAATTATATTGATATTGTTTTATAATAAAATTTCTGATTTGAACAAAAGGCTTAAAATGTTGAACAAATGGTTTAAAATGTTGAACGTGTATTACTAATATGAACATGTAACTGGTGTTTAAAAATGGTGAAAATTAGGAAATTGTAAATTATATTGATACTGTTTTATAATAAATTTCTGATTTGAACAAATAGCTTAAAATGTTGAACAAATGGTTTAAAATATTGAACAAATGGTTTAAAATGTTGAACAACGTGTATTTCTAATTACAATAAGAAGATATTTAAGAGAGATAAATTTTTTACAACTGTCAATTATTGAAATAATTTTTAAATCAATAGAGAAATTAAAATGATTTGTTTTATATATTAAAGACTAAATATAAAAGCAAAAACTACCATATAATTAAAAATAACACGTCAACAACCGGAAGCACGCTGCAATGTGCTTCACCAGCGGCAAATTTCTGGCTTAATCACCTTCACGCCGCTGGCCTACAGCCGACGCCATTCACTCTAGCCATTGTCTGTTTGCCCGCTTCGTCATCCACCGCCCCTAAGCCCTAATGTAACACCCCCGAATAAATATCCAATAGTACAAAACCAAGCTCCTAGTCATAATACATGATAACTACGCAGCGGATTCTCGATGCCATCCGGGTGCTACAGATGCCAACCACCCACGTGGTTGACAGACCACATCACCAATACTAAGTTACGGTCTGCATGACTGGAAACAGCTCTCGCCAAACTCATATACAATATAAGATACAATTTCAAATATCGAGTGTCTACAACAAATTGCGAATTATGAACTGAAAATTACATCTCGGGTACATTAAACATAAGCCACATCTTCAAACGTTATGCCTGATGGACCCCCATGGTAGCCATCCCGCCTACGCTCCGTTATCGTCCGGCATAATACCTGTAAAAATTTGGTTTGGGAAGGACTCAGCAAACTACGCTGAGTATGAACGTGTGAAGCCCGTATGTTGCCGGGCCACACGACTACTTGGTCGAATATTATTAAGTCAATTTACATGCTATAAGAAAGCAGTAAAACACACCACAGTACATCATAGTATCATACACACTTAAAGGTAGTAACGCATTAGCAACAACAACCAAGCACAACATGCTGACAACATAGCACATTCAACACGCATCCAAGCACAACGAACTGCTAGTATAACAACAACAATTCATGTAAGTAATAAAACGTGTGCATAGGTATGTTATACCCATGATCCTCACTATGGGATCATTCGAGCGTTGTGTGTTTTCATTTCTTTTCTCTTGTTCCCATAACATGTATTTTCTTTCTCTTTCCATGCACCCGGTCAGGGGATATGGTTAGATCCCGTGACCGTATCATGTAGGTGTCAATCTTTCCTGGTTTCTTTAAGGTTTGTTTGTGAATTCTCTTGTCACCCCAAGTTGAAGAACGTCTTCTCCATAGCCAGTCCTCCATTCCCGGCGTCGTGCGTCGAGGAAGCGGGGTCATCTCTAGACTTCAGGATGTGTTCCACCAATAGGTGTTTTACTTTTCATTATCATTATAAGTTCGACACCATAGTGGGTGTCATTAGAAGTCCTCGATAGTTTAAGAGGAGCTTTCTTCTTGTATAGTTGTTTCGTTTTGTTTGCGTAGTTCGTCGCGTTTCATTTCAAGTTCATAAACGAGAAGGGACTAAACTACTGTGTGCGCGCAAATAATATGCAACAATGATATAGCAATCATATAAGCAAGATACGCAAGCAATCCAATTTCATGCTTTAATCTTATGGTCATTTTCACACAAAGCACACAGCAAACAAGCCGTGTAACACGGAAACATACGAACCACACATGTCCATACCTTATTCAGAAGCACGTGTCGTCTCACACACGGGGTCTCGATTTGCGTTCGTTACGGACCTAACGTTGATTAAAAACAATGTGTCAATTCATGATTTCATGTGATGACACTTTTCTAGTTTGTCTCATTTATACCGGGTGTTATTCCCTAGATGAACTTTTGAATGCTAAACTTATAGTGGCCCTTAGGACTTTCCAAGTATTAGCCTTAAACTTTATGTCGCTTCTAGGGCATTTATAATGACGTTTTACACGTTAGTTAAGTCCTCTCGTTCACAAATGTTTAGAGTACTTTACGCACCACCTTGTGACAGGTTACCTAGGAAGGATTTCATATCCCCTAAGGTGTATCCCCCCCTTAGCTATATAGGTTAGTACTTTCTTAAACACATTATCATAGTATTACAATCTTTAGAATACTCCTAAAACATGTTTGTACAAAGCCAAAGTTACAGACTCTGAGACACAATGTCTGTGTATACCTTTATCGAGTTTCACCTTTAATGTGCCAAACTGAGGACTAACTCTCCCAAAATGTTTTACCAACTCAGCTAAGTGTATTAGTAATGGCAAGGGTTCATTATTAGACCAACATCCCATCTTTAACACCTCTGGAAATTGATCATTCAGAGGCACAAGCTTCAGTGAACTGAAACATCAAACATGTGAGTACTTCCATTCCAACTCCTCTTTTATTGCATTAGATGGATTCCTAATTTTTCTGAGGGTGTTTAAACTCTTAGGTAGATGTATTATCACAGTGCTAAGTTCATTCCCAGGCCACTTCAACCCTCTCATAACATCTATATTACCGTTATACAGAGACAACAAATTACAGAAAATCTGAAAACTTAATCTGCATGTTTCTTCTTCCTTTTCTTTTAGTTGGTTAAACTGACTTCTAATTTTCCTCAAGATGTTTACCCAACTAGCTAAGTGTCTTAGCAAGATTTTCAACTCAGAAACACCCTAAAACAACACTGTTAATTTTACTAAAACATTCCTATACTGAAACTGGAGAAACTGGAAATTGAAATCAAGACTCTGCATTCTCCTACTTCTATCACCCTTTCATGTGCTAGCTGTTCTCTCTAGCATCCCCCTTCTCATTTATACTTAGTCTAATGTATCGGTAATGTTTTGCACTCAAAATCAACCCAAAACTATGCTGGTAACACTTCTAGAGTTTATTTTACAGAAGCAAAGGTTCCAGACAATCTGTGACGTCAATCTGTGCATTCCTTCCTTCTAACTCCTCTTTTAATGCCCTAAATTAATTTCTAACTTTCCCCCAAAGTATTTACACACTTAGTTAAAAGAATTAGCAAGATCTTAAGCTCATAAACAACTCATTACCACTCTGATCAAATCTCCTGACTCATTTATACAGAAACTACGATGTGACAGAATTTGAAGCAAGGTTTCTGGACACAACTTCACTCCACTCCACTTTCACCGCACTACTGATTCTTAAAGCTTCCCAAGTGTTCATAGCTTGCTTAAGTGTACTAGAACTGTTTTGGGTTCGTTAACAACTCCCTACAACTCCATGCAATCCCTCTGAGGAGTGGTTAATGTAAAACCTGAAAACTGGAAATTATGAACCTGAACTTAGATATTTTTTCTTTGTTTTGTCTTTCTGTTCCATTCATTGTTTTGGTATCTATTCCCCCTCACGTGGGTTATCCTTTTAATGCAGCTCGAAGCCTCAAACAGCACTAGTAATTCTTACTGGAAATCTTTTATACAGAACTAGAAAAACTGGGAAAAAACTAAAACACCAAATGATACTTTCTCTTCTATCTTTCTCTTTACCCACCAACCTGACTTCCAACTTATACTACCTTGTTTTCCCACGTAACTAGGTGATTTAGTGAGGTTCTGAATTCGAAACAAGACCCAAAGCAATCCAGGACTACACCTTCTGTAAGATCTGACTATAAACCTGAGGTAACCGAAAACCTGAAACAAGGAACTGCTACATCAACTGCTCCCTTTTCTTGTTTACATATTGACTTTAAGTTTTTCCCTCGACTTGCCAACACTTAGACCTATATGATAGCAAGGTTTTAAACTCAAGATTAAATCCAGAACCACATGGACAGTTCTCTGAAACATCTGATACAGAGACTTAAAACAAAACTGCTACGAACTGCAACTGATAATTTGATATTTGAACTTCTGTTTCCTTTCTGTTGGTTATCAATCTGCTTGTTGATCTGTCCCAAGTACTCCCTTATCTAATCATGTGCTCTGGCTATATTTCTAATTCAGAAACAGCAAGAACCAAACCTCAGAAACTTCATTACTCAGACTCAAGAATATACTGCAAAAATTGAAACTAAAGCATCGTTATTTCTGTCTTGGATTTTGACTGTCATTCAGTTTTCAAACCCCTATTTGTTTACCCATTTGGTCACACCTCTTAATATTTTGGCTTCAAAACAACCCTAAGAACTTTGCCAAGGTTACAGTATTATCCTCATACTGAAACAAGAAACTGAAAACTGAAATAGAGACTGAAACATAAAACCCATGGCTTTACTTTTATGTTTGTTTTTCTGTTACTTATCCCGATTTCCAATTTACCCCTAAGTACTCACTTATTTATCCACGCATTCTAGCCATGTTTTAGACCCAGCATCAACCCAAATACCACTATGATTCCCACTGGCATGCTTTTATACTGAAACCAGAAACCTGCAGAAACTGAAAATTCTAAACTGATTCATTACTTCTGTTATTTCCTTTCTGTTCCTTTACCCTGATTTCTAGCTTCCCAAGTCATGTGCTCATTCAGTTAAGTGGTTCCCATGACTTGACTACACGAACAGACCTCAAACCATATTGTTAATGCTACAGAAACCCAAATACTAAACTAAAAGAAACTGACACATGATAATAACGAATTTTTCTTGTGCTGTCTTGATTCTGATATCTGATCCAACCTCCTATCCTCCCAAGTTGTTCAGTTACTCAGCTATGTGCTTTAGCACAGTTTTAAGTAAATTACAAAGCCAACACTAGTCTTATACTGCTTCTGAGGGGTCTGTGTACAGAGGCACTAAATTTCAGAATCGAAACTGACCCTGCACTCTTCTGTTGCTTAAATCTATTTTTCCTAGTTTACCCAGCCGTTTAGTTAAAGGTTTGAGTAACTTAATATAGTTTTAACCCCAGAACTATCTAGGCAATCCCCTTACACCCACTGATGTAATTGATATTCTGTAACAGAAAGGGAAAAACAAAACTGAAAGAAAAGAAAAACCTGATAAACTGAAGAAAGGACGCATGTTTCTTTTCTGTTGTTTTCTCTGCGTTCTCAGTTTGTTTCTGCTTTTCCCAAGGTGTTCATACTTTACTTAAGTGCATTACAAATGTTTTAGGCTCATTAATCACTCAACACAGCCTGTTATAGCTCTCTGTAACAGAGTCATACAGAGCTTAAGTTTTTCAGAAGGACAAACTGTAAAATTGGAAATACAGAACTGATATTTCTCTTCTGGTTTTACTTTCATTCTTTAACCTGATTATTAATTTCCCCACTGTAGACTCAGTTAGTTGTTGATCAAAGTTTTAACTCATTACCGTCACATAACAGTATTGATGTTACAGATTTGGTATAATTATCAGTTTGACAGATTTGCTCCTTTTTTTGTGTTTTCTATTTCTGAAGACAGTTCAAGAGTACTCACCAGTGATAGCCAGTTGTTCTTCCCTTTGTAGGTTTAGACACGCTCCCAGACTCCTTGTATTTTGGTTACTTGGCACGGCTGAGAAAAGATCCTCCTAACGTTAGGTGTGATTCATCAGGGAGAGTTATGACAGAAACAGGGAAAAATTCATTTCAGAAATCTCACCCTCTTTGTTAGGTTTCAGAGGGAATCTTTCGCAGCTCTACCTAGAGATCTCTTGAACAAAACCTATAGGGCTTTATGAGGAAATCAAACATGAAAAGAACTAGGTGTTGAGTAATGAACTTTCAGACAGTAGCATCAACACAGAGGTAATAGGCATGTAGAAGGCATTTCTGAATTACTACCTGAGTTGGGCCTCAATGGAGGATACAGCCGGTGACAGAAGTTAATGGTTCTTTTGGTTTTGTTCTCTGATTACTCCACTCCTCTAGTCATGCATGAACCATCGAGAAAAAGAAGGAGTTAGGCAGCAGTAGATCTCAGACGTGGTAAATAGAAGATGAAATGTAACTCGATAGTACTCACCTTGTAAACCAGGAATCAGAGGGAATTGAAGGTTGTTCCTGCCCATGCAGAAACAATGCAAGGCAGGAGAGTGAAAGAATGGTACCTGGGTTTTATGAAATAGTTAACACAAGGCACGGGGAACAATTTTGCAGAGTTGTGAGAATTTGAACCAAACAGTTTATGCGTGGGAATCTGTAGTGTATGGCTCTGGTGCATAGAATTTTGAACAGAAACAGGTTCTGTCTAGAGACTGGGAACAAGAGGGTGTTGTGGTTTATTGTACCGTTTTCCTTGTTCCAGATACTACCGAGAAGATAGAGTATGGAGATAAATGTTAGATAGGGGAGCTGGGTCTCGGGTTAACAGGAACTGTCACGAGGGAAGTGTCTGTAGTCATATTTTTTTTGTTCTCGATCCAGGCGCGAAACAGAGAGACTGAGAGGGCATGACATAAAGCGATGGCTACTGTGTGTCTGGAAGAGGATTTGGGAGCCACTAGGATGCGCAGATTACAAGAGCAGTCATGGGCATTTGATTAAATATGACACTAGTGTCGCCTGGAGATTCGATTCTCTGGTTTTCTATATTTTTCCTTCGATCTGGTTCTGAACGAGGAAGAAGGAGGAGACTGAGTTGGTTATTATTTTTTTTCTTGTATTTACTTCATTTATTGATACTAGTTTCAATTAGTGTGAGTTAGTTGCTGAATACGAGCACAGCTCACCCGGTCACAGCGTTTATAAGGTATACGAGAGGTCTCGGGTTCGAACCTCAGCGGGAGCGTCCTTGCCCCTTTTTCTGTTTTTTTTTGTAACTATATACATACTTATTTATATATATGTAAGACTATATACTATATCGTTTTATATTTACTTGCTTATTGTTACAAGGTTATGCGACGTTATCATTTTATTACAACGTTACGATATCGTAACGTTACATATTTGTAGTTTTCGTATTCGTACATACACATGTATATACATACTAGATTTAATTATTCGTACGTTATTTTATGTCCGTATTATAAAACGTGTTATGATTTAATACGTTTAATATTTAGGGGTGTTTCAGCTTACCCCCTTAAAAGAGACTTCGTCCCGAAGTCTTACTTCTTTAACTTACAATTTCCACTCCTAGCAATCTTAGGGATCCAGTCCATAACTATAATGCTCAGTGCTTCTAAGCACCATGCCACATCAGTGGCTTCATACAAGTTTTCATAGTAGTCCGAGAAGCTAGCAATGAGTATAACATGTTAAAGTGCCAGTCAAGACACACAATGTTCATTCATACAGAGCATACATATACGTACATAACATTTCCACAGGTATACGAACGCAGTTCACACACATAGCATCCAAACATAGCACATCACACGAGCAACAACATAGCAAAAACGAAACACGCCTACCCCCCTTAAAAATGGATTACGCCCACGTAATCCTTTTTATACCATCCTAGAGCCTTGGTTCAAGTTGTTTTAACTCTCATTGAGCATTCTAGTTTCTATGCATTGTAGCTTACAATATGCTGTCATCATAGGCCTTGATCATGTTAAGGGTTTAGTCTCTGTATCCAAAAGGCTCTTATCGGTAGTCGTACTGATCTAGAAACGGATTCGGGTTTAGCCTCTCTAGGTTTAAGGTATTGGCCGATAGGCCACTTGTTACTCAACTGGAAGATGTGCGATATGGTCCACCAGCTTCTGCTGCGCGACTCTGATTACCTTCGGGTTTAGCTTTCCCTTACTAAGTCTTTCAAGGTAGTGGATGGTTTAATTGTTTCTTCCGCCTAGTTTCTTGGCTAACATGGGGTAATTTAATTTGTACACGGTATCTGTGGATTGTATTCTGTCTATTCAGTTCCTTTGGAGACTGGATATTCATGCTTTTGGTGCGCTTTTTAAGCGTCTAGATTTTTGTTTCTGGCTGCCCCTTTTGGGTGTTAATGATTTAGTTCTTGTTATTTGAATGTTATCGACGTGTCACTGTTACCATGATTGGTTTAGTTTTTACTACCGCTCATACTTATGTTTAGTTTTTACAACCCGGTTAGATGTCTTTCGTCTCTAAGTATCTTTATTTTTCCAGCCCAATTATGGCTTTGATCCTGTTGGTTGACTTCGATTGGTTTCAGTCAAAAGGTTACTAAATTATATATGTTAGAAATTTCTGTGGTTGCAGCCTCTAAATTTCGAATCATGTATCAATGTATTCTACCCGTTTGTATTATCTACATCGATATCGCATCCTTCTTATTTTGTAGTGTATGTGTCCACTTGTAGGAGGTTTCGGGAGTTATCCAACCCTTACGTGGTCAGCGTAAGTGTTGGACTATCCTTCCACCCCAATTTGTGCTCAGTATCACTTAACCTGACCAGGGTTAAGTTCAACCTCGCACGTCCAACAAACAATCATTCAATTAATTCTTTTCCAACTATGCATATATCTAAAAGTGTACATATATACATTACCTCATTCTTGTATCCATAATATGTATACTTATGTGTTATAAGTTCCAAGGTCGTATTTGAATTATACTACCATTTTGTCTTAAATATGCACATATGGTTGTTTCCATTAATTAAATGGTATATTGGTACATACATTCGTACCCTTCTGATATTTCATTTTTCATTCCAAGTTCTCATATAGGGAGATGTAGTATGGATATAGGTGATCCATCCGCACCGTATTTATAGATATGGATATAGGTGACCCATCCGCACCGTATTCATAGATATAGATGGATATAGGTGATCCATCCGCACCGTATTCACAAATGTAGTATGGATATAGGTGATCCATCCGCACCGTATTCATAGATATAGTATGGATATAGGTGATCCATCCGCACCGTATTCATAGATATAGTATGGATATAGGTGATCCATCCGCACCGTATTCATAGATATAGTATGGATATAGGTGATCCATCCGCACCGTATTCATAGATATAGTATGGATATAGGTGATCCATCCGCACCGTATTCATAGATATAGTATGGATATAGGTGATCCATCCGCACCGTATTCATAGATATAGTATGGATATAGGTGATCCATCCGCACCGTATTCATAGATATAGTATGGATATAGGTGATCCATCCGCACCGTATTCATAGATATAGTATGGATATAGGTGATCCATCCGCACCGTATTCATAGATATAGTATGGATATAGGTGATCCATCTGCACCGTATTCATAGATATAGTATGGATATAGGTGATCCATCCGCACCGTATTCATAGATATAGTATGGATATAGGTGATCCATCCGCACCGTATTCGTAGATATAGGATGGATATAGGTGATCCATCCGCACCGTATTCATAGATATAGTATGGATATAGGTGATCCATCCGCACCGTATTTAATGTCTCCCCATATGATTAGGTTCTCTTAACCTACTTATATCTTCATCAAAGATTTATATTCGGTAGTTGCCCCTCTTTTGTTCTTGTCACGGTTGTTATACTAAATAAGAGAAATTAATTTATGCGATATTGTATAATTGAATTCGAACCATAAGGTTAGAAATTGCTTGGCTAAGTAATATTAACCTTAGCAAACATTTGAAGTAAGAAGGTGTATATATATATATATACTTTTATATATATACAATTGGTATTTAAATTGGATATAATACGTGTATAAGTAAAAATATTCACATAAAACAAATGTGATAATAATGAATAAATGAACTTACAAGGTAATGAGTATAATGAATAAACTTTCAAAGTTTATTTTGGTGTTATACCAATGTTACATGATCTTAAGATAGGAATCTTAATATAAGTTTGTATATTATATTACAAACTAGTAAGAATAATCACTTTACATAAAATAATGAAATGTAACACTTAATGGAAGGGGTTTTATAATTCACATATATTTGTATGTGCATAAAGGCGTGACTAATATATGTAGGAAATGCGTATAAAATATGGTTGAGAACCATATAATATTTAATGAGGGGTGTTATAAATGAATAGAGTTGATAAGCTGTAACTTATACAATCAAGAGTAGCATATTGCAAAGTACATGAATATAATACCATGTATTGTGATGAATGTCGTAAACTAAAGTACTTGGGTAAACTAGTCAAGTCAACATGCTTGACTAAGTAACTAATTTGACCAAGAGGTCAGGTTGACCAACTTATACCTTGAATGGGAGTTTAAGAAATACCACTGTCACAATACAAGCAACTATATATTATAGGATTAAATCAAATAAAACTTACATGTATAAATATATATATGTGTAAACCGAGAATATATGTATATATATAAGTGTATACAATATGGTTTTAATATCATGAAATGATAAATGATAAGTGTTATGACATCACTATCAATATATATATGCTGTAAATCATACAGTGTAAATTAAAGTATAGTTTATTTAAAATGAATAACGTGATATGTATTATATGGTACAATACCAAATGGTTAAATAATACTATCATATAACGTTAGTGCATAACGTTGCATGTGTGATCATTTCCTTCATAACCATAGTTAATGCTATACACCTGATCCCAAGGGTTTATCTTTTTTATAACATTGAATTCCACAGTTACCCGTTGCATTGCTTGCGGGCGTTTTTAACAGTTCCTCTTTCGGAACTTGTTCCTCCATGATCGGAACTTAATTCTCTATGACACACAACTCCTTTTTATTTGGTCTCCTTGAACAAATATTCGATAGATGTTTGAATATTGGCGGATTCATTGCCATTTTCATATGTTTGCCTTGTGCTGGTGGGTAGGGAATTAATTGAATTCCGTATTATTATACTTTAGTGTGTAACATTGTGTTATGCTTCGTTAAGCATAATAGGTCGTACCAATTTTATGGTGTAATTTTGTCTTGAGCTATATTCTCTTATTTCATTGTCTTGCGAGAGGTTTTCTTAAAGTACCCTCTCAAGTGTTCGAATTGTAGAATTTATCTCAATTCCCATCATTGGCTTAATTAATTGCTTATTTTTGGCTTATTTATTTCATGTATTTTAGGGTATTTCGGTCCTCTTTGCTTGTGTGGTTGGTCCTATCGACTGCTAAGCATGTCGACCCAAGTTGTCGCTAAAATTGGTTCCTCAACGGGTATTATCCTTTTGGCAACGTCGATTGTATAATATAGTCTTTTCTCCTCGGGTTGATTGTGCAACATTAAATAGATGCCAGATCGGGTTTCCCGAGTAAGAGGAGGCTTTCTACCTCTCCGGCGTTTTTTTCTATGATTTGAAATGGACTCTTGGTACGTAGGGGTTGGGTGTAGTGTTTGTTAGGTATCCAGTAATTACTGGGGAAGAATCCTAACTATCACGCCTCACATGCTAACCCTTAACCCCATTTCCCCGAATTCAGGTTTTCCTATGCTCGGTACTTCTCTGTTCCAGTCATCAGAGCGCAACTACGCTTTGATACCACTTTCTGTAACACCCCCGAATAAATATCCAATAGTACAAAACCAAGCTCCTAGTCATAATACATGATAACTACGCAGTGGATTCTCGATGCCATCCGGGTGCTACAGATGCCAACCACCCACGTGGTTGACAGACCACATCACCAATACTAAGTTACGGTCTGCATGACTGGAAACAGCTCTCGCCAAACTCATATACAATATACGATACAATTTCAAATATCGAGTGTCTACAACAAATTGCCGAATTATGAACTGAAAATTACATCTCGGGTACATTAAACATATAGCCACATCTTCAAACGTTATGCCCTGATGGACTACCCCCATGGTAGCCATCCCGCCTACGCTCCGTTATCGTCCGGCATAATACCTGTAAAAATTTGGTTTGGGAAGGACTCAGCAAACTACGCTGAGTATGAACGTGTGAAGCCCGTAGGTTGCCGGGCCACACGACTACTTGGTGGAATATTATTAAGTCAATTTACATGCTATAAGAAAGCAGTAAAACACACCACAGTACATCATTGTATCATACACACTTAAAGGTAGTAACGCATTAGCAACAACAACCAAGCACAACATGCTGACAACATAGCACATTCAACACGCATCCAAGCACAACGAACTGCTAGTATAACAACAATTCATGTAAGTAATAAAACGTGTGCATAGGTATGTTATACCATGATCCTCACTATGGGATCATTCGAGCGTTGTGTTTTCATTTCTTTTCTCTTGTTCCCATAACATGTATTTTCTTTCTCTTTCCATGCACCCGGTCAGGGGATATGGTTAGATCCCGTGACCGTATCATGTAGGTGTCAATCTTTCCTGGTTTCTTTAAGGTTTGTTTGTGAATTCTCTTATCACCCCAAGTTGAAGAACGTCTTCTCCATAGCCAGTCCTCCATTCCCGGCGTCGTGCGCGAGGAAGCGGGGTCATCTCTAGACTTCAGGATGTGTTCCACCAATAGGTGTTTACTTTTCATTATCATTATCAGTTCGACACCATAGTGGGTGTCATTAGAAGTCCTTGATAGTTTAAGAGGAGCTTTCTTCTTGTATAGTTGTTTCGTTTTGTTTGCGTAGTTCGTCGCGTTTCATTTCAAGTTCATAAACGAGAAGGGACTAAACTACTGTGTGCGCGCAAATAATATGCAACAATGATATAGCAATCATATAAGCAAGATACGCAAGCAATCCAATTTCATGCTTTAATCTTATGGTCATTTTCACACAAAGCACACAGCAAACAAGCCGTGTAACACGGCAAACATACGAACCACACATGTCCATACCTTATTCAGAAGCACGTGTCGTCTCACACACGGGGTCTCGATTTGCGTTCGTTACGGACCTAACGTTGATTAAAAACATGTGTCAATTCATGATTTCATGTGATGACACTTTTCTAGTTTGTCTCATTTATACCGGGCGTTATTCCCTAGATGAACTTTGAATGCTAAACTTATAGTGGCCCTTAGGACTTTCCAAGTATTAGCCTTAAACTTTATGTCGCTTCTAGGGCATTTTATAATGACGTTTTACACGTTAGTTAAGTCCTCTCGTTCACAAATGTTTAGAGTATTACGCACCACCTTGTGACAGGTTACCTAGGAAGGATTTCATATCCCCTAAGGTGTATCCCCCCCCTTAGCTATATAGGTTAGTACTTTCTTAAACACATTATCATAGTATTACAATCTTTAGAATACTCCTAAAACATGTTTGTACAGAAGCCAAAAGTTACAGACTCTAAGACACAATGTCTGTTTATACCTTTATCGAGTTTCACCTTTAATGTGCCAAACTGAGGACTAACTCTCCCAAAATGTTTTACCAACTCAGCTAAGTGTATTAGTAATGGCAAGGGTTCATTATTAGACCAACATCCCATCTTTAACACCTCTGGAAATTGATCATTCAGAGGCACAAGCTTCAGTGAACTGAAACATCAAACATGTGAGTACTTCCATTCCAACTCCTCTTTTATTGCATTAGATGGATTCCTAATTTTTCTGAGGGTGTTTAAACTCTTAGGTAGATGTATTATCACAGTGCTAAGTTCATTCCCAGGCCACTTCAACCCTCTCATAACATCTATATTACCGTTATACAGAGACAACAAATTACAGAAAATCTGAAAACTTAATCTGCATGTTTCTTCTTCCTTCTTTCTTTTAGTTGGTTAAACTGACTTCTAATTTTCCTCAAGATGTTTACCCACTAGCTAAGTGTCTTAGCAGATTTTCAACTCAGAAACACCCTAAAACAACACTTAATTTTACTAAAACATTCCTATACTGAAACTGGAGAAACTGGAAATTTGAAATCAAGACTCTGCATTCTCCTACTTCTATCACCCTCTTTCATGTGCTAGCTGTTCTCTCTAGCATCCCCTTCTCATTATACTTAGTCTAATGTATCGGTAATGTTTTGCACTCAACATCAACCCAAAACTATGCTGGTAACACTTCTAGAGTTTATTTTACAGAAGCAAAGGTTCCAGACAATCTGTGACGTCAATCTGTGCATTCCTTCCTTCTAACTCCTCTTTTAATGCCCTAAATTAATTTCTAACTTTCCCCCAAAGTATTTACACACTTAGTTAAAAGAATTAGCAAGATCTTAAGCTCATAAACAACTCATTACCACTCTGATCAAATCTCCTGACTCATTTATACAGAAACTACGATGTGACAGAATTTGAAGCAAGGTTTCTGGACACAACTTCACTCCACTCCACTCCACTTTCACCGCACTACTGATCCAACCTCCTATCCTCCCAAGTTGTTCAATTACTCAGCTATGTGCTTTAGCACAGTTTTAAGTAAATTACAAAGCCAACACTAGTCTTATACTGCTTCTGAGGGGTCTGTGTACAGAGGCACTAAATTTCAGAATCGAAACTGACCCTGCACTCTTCTGTTGCTTAAATCTATTTTTCCTAGTTTACCCAGCCGTTTAGTTAAAGGTTTGAGTAACTTAATATAGTTTTAACCCCAGAACTATCTAGGCAATCCCCTTACACCCACTGATGTTTGATATTCTATAACAGAAAGGGAAAAAACAAACTGAAAGAAAAGAAAAACCTGATAAACTGAAGAAAGGACGCATGTTTCTTTTCTGTTGTTTTCTCTCTGCGTTCTCAGTTTGTTTCTGCTTTTCCCAAGGTGTTCATACTTTACTTAAGTGCATTACAAATGTTTTAGGCTCATTAATCACTCAACACAGCCTGTTATAGCTCTCTGTAACAGAGTCATACAGAGCTTAAGTTTTTCAGAAGGACAAACTGTAAAATTGGAAATACAGAACTGATATTTCTCTTCTGGTTTTACTTTCATTCTTTAACCTGATTATTAATTTCCCCACTGTAGACTCAGTTAGTTGTTGATCAAAGTTTTAACTCATTACCGTCACATAACAGTATTGATGTTACAGATTTGGTATAATTATCAGTTTGACAGATTTGCTCCTTTTTTTTGTGTTTTCTATTTCTGAAGACAGTTCAAGAGTACTCACCAGTGATAGCCAGTTGTTCTTCCCTTTGTAGGTTTAGACACGCTCCCAGACTCCTTGTATTTTGGTTACTTGGCACGGCTGAGAAAAGATCCTCCTAACGTTAGGTGTGATTCATCAGGGAGAGTTATGACAGAAACAGGGAAAAATTCATTTCAGAAATCTCACCCTCTTTGTTAGGTTTCAGAGGGAATCTTTCGCAGCTCTACCTAGAGATCTCTTGAACAAAACCTATAGGGGTGTGTGAGGAAATCAAACATGAAAAGAACTAGGTGTTGAGTAATGAACTTTCAGACAGTAGCATCAACACAGAGGTAATAGGCATGTAGAAGGCATTTCTGAATTACTACCTGAGTTGGGCCTCAATGGAGGATACAGCCGGTGACAGAAGTTAATGGTTCTTTTGGTTTTGTTCTCTGATTACTCCACTCCTCTAGTCATGCATGAACCATCGAGAAAAAGAAGGAGTTAGGCAGCAGTAGATCTCAGACGTGGTAAATAGAAGATGAAATGTAACTCGATAGTACTCACCTTGTAAACCAGGAATCAGAGGGAATTGAAGGTTGTTCTTGCCCATGCAGAAACAATGCAAGGCAGGAGAGTGAAAGAATGGTACCTGGGTTTTATGAAATAGTTAACACAAGGCACGGGGAACAATTTTGCTGAGTTGTGAGAATTTGAACCAAACAGTTTATGCGTGGGAATCTGTAGTGTATGGCTCTGGTGCATAGAATTTTGAATAGAAACAGGTCCTGTCTAGAGACTGGGAACAAGAGGGTGTTGTGGTTTATTGTACCATTTTACTTGTTCCAGATACTACCGAGAAGATAGAGTATGGAGATAAATGTTAGATAGGGGAGCTGGGTCTCGGGTTAACAGGAACTGTCACGAGGGAAGTGTCTGTAGTCATATTTTTTTGTTCTCGATCCAGGCGCGAAACAGAGAGACTGAGAGGGCATGACATAAAGCGATGGCTACTGTGTGTCTGGAAGAGGATTTGGGAGCCACTAGGATGCGCAGATTACAAGAGCAGTCATGGGCATTTGATTAAATATGACACTAGTGTCGCCTGGAGATTCGATTCTCTGGTTTTCTATATTTTTCCTTCGATCTGGTTCTGAACGAGGAAGAAAGAGGAGACTGAGTTGGTTATTATTATTTTTTCTTGTATTTACTTCATTTATTGATACTAGTTTCAATTAGTGTGAGTTAGTTGCTGAATACGAGCACAGCTCACCCGGTCACAGCGTTTATAAGGTATACGAGAGGTCTCGGGTTTGAACCTCAGCGGGAGCGTCCTTGCCCCTTTTTCTGTTTTTTTTTGTAACTATATACATACTTATTTATATATGTAAGACTATATACTATATCGTTTTATATTTACTTGCTTATTGTTACAAGGTTATGCGACGTTATCATTTTATTACAACGTTACGATATCGTAACGTTACATATTTGTAGTTTTCGTATTCGTACATACACATGTATATACATATACTAGATTTAATTATTCGTACGTTATTTTATGTCCGTATTATAAAACGTGTTATGATTTAATACGTTTAATATTTAGGGGTGTTTCACCTAACCTTAACTATTCGTTATATTTCAGATTTTTTAACCTAAAAGCTAGTGTTTGTTAAATTTTGATTTAGTTTTTTTGTTGTAAAGGGATGATAAGTGTTAATATCCCCAAGTTTTAAAATTGTAATTATTACTAGGGGTGGCAACTTTTTCCCAACCTCAAAATCCGACCTAAACCCAACACGTAAATATCGGGTTTGGGTTAAGATTATTGACTTATTTTATTTTTGGGCCGGGTATGATTACCTATTTAATATATGGGTTGGGTATGAGTTAAAAGTCCTAACCTAAATTCAACCCGTCTCGTTTACTTAATTAAATTAAAATAAATAAATTGATAAATATGTAAATATGTTTATGTATTAACTCTAGAACTATTAGTATAATAGTAAACAAAAATATTATCACTTCTTTAGACCCACACAAATAGTAATTTTTACTTAAATCCAAACCAAAAGGGATGGAGGCCTAGGGTTACGAAAGTCCAGGTCAATGAATGTTACGTGTTTTGGTAAGCTGGTCTGGAACCTTATCTCGCAGCCTGACAAAGCGTGTAATTGACTCTTATCAGTAGATACCTGAATCCAGGGGTTAATCGTTGCTCAGCTACATGGAGGAGTATTAGGAACTGTGGTTTAGAATTAAAACAAGGGTTTCGATGGGTCGTTAGCAATGGTAAATCAGTAAAATTTGGACTGATAACTGGTTGCTAAACTCTGATTTGGTATCTGCATATATCAGGGATGTGCCTGCTGCTATTTTAGGTGACTATGTTGTGGATTATTGGTCTGACTCGGGATGGAGATGGGAGAAATTTCTTTAGTTCCTTCCTGCTAATGTCAAGCTTAAATTCGATAGTCATGCGGTGTTTTCTGATGCAGGAGAAGACTTCATCTCCTGGAAGATGAATCCATCTGGGCAATATAGTGTTTCTTTTGCTTACTTGTTCCTTAACTCACATTTATCTGCTAATGCGCAGGTTGGTGATGACTCGAGCATCTTTCAAAGAATTTGGAGACTTCCAGTTCAAGAAAGAGTGCGAGTTCTAGTTTAGCAACGGGGAGTGGGAAAACTCATGACGAATATGAGAAGGTTTGTCATGGATTTTATGCAAGATAAATCATGTCACTTCTATAGTAAGGACGAGACTCTATTGCATATTTTTCGCGACTACCTAGTGGCCAGAAGCATCTGGAATTAGTTTATCCCAAAGAACCAGCAGGGGGAGTTCTATGAGCTAGACTTAATGGAGTGGCTATAAATGAATCTATTGAAACCTGGGAAGCATTTGATTAATTATGACTGGAGAATAGTTTTCTTAATCAGCTGTCACTTACTATGGTCTTGGAGGAACAACAAGTTATTTGACTAGGAACACAGATTATTCTTACTAGTGTAGGATGTGATTAAGGCTTGTGCACATAATCGGAGAGCATGGGCCATCAACAATGTGGGATTGCACAAGGAACTTAATGACAATCCTAGGCAAAACTTGAACAGGGACATCATAAGGTCGCCACCTGAACATGATACTCTCAAATTCAATGTGGATGAGGCGTTTAACAGTATTACAGAAGATGCAGCTATTGGTGGTGTGTGTAGGGACAATGATGGATCTTAGGTTGTTGGATTTGGCAGAAAGGTGGGTAAAGCTCGTGTATTACATGCAGAAGCATTAGCCTTACTCGAGGCAATTAAATTGGCTTGGGTCAGACAGATGAAGAAGGTGATATTCGTTTTTGACTCTCTACAATTAGTTCAATTGGTGGAGCAGTGTCCAACGTTCCACCATTTCCGCCCTGTCAATGAAGAATGTAGAGTTTCTTAAATTTGAGCTGGGATGTGAGTGTAGTCCATAGCCCTCGGTCATGTAATAACTGGCGGATTTGCTAGCCAAAGCTAGTCTAGGAGGCTCTCTTGACAGTTCCTTGCTAATGGAACCACCCGTTTGTATTTTACCTCAATTACAAGAGGATTCTCTGTTGGTTACTAATAATAATATGAGGTAATACCTCCGTTTTCTCGACCATAAAAAAATACATTCCTATGCCACATATATCCACCATTCACTCTTTGGTTAAAAAACTAAATAATATGCCATTCATTCTTGCACCGCACAAACTCCACCGTTAACACCATTTCCTCGCACAAATAACGACTATGAGTTAAGATTATTGACTTGTTTAATAGAATGTTGACATTTGAAAAAACGGCACACAATGATTCGAAATAAATGACCATCATGAGCATGCGTTTAGGGATGACTGATCATTCTACAAAAAAACAAAAGTATTTGTATTAAATGGGTTAAACGGGATGGGTTTGGGTTCAATTATTTTATGGGTTGGGTATGAGTTGAAAATTTGTAACCCGATTATTTATGGTCGGGTATGGGTCAATATAATTTTAATTGGGTTGGGTATGGGTGAGCTTCAACCAAACCCTTCAACACAAATTGTCACCCCTAATTATTACACCTAACTATATACTTAAATTAAGAGGGCTTATACAACCTCAATTACTGAATTACCTATATATATATGTTACTTGACCATATTAAGCCCATGTTCATATTAGGCTCAATCATATAGTTCTGATTATAACGTCAGCCCAATATTGTACTGAGTCCATACATGTAAAGTTATATATAGCACACTTCTAAAACATATTGGGCACCGATACCAAATACAAGATATTTTTACAGATCTTTTCATTGTTTGTTATGGTATCAAAAGCTAGTATAGGGTTAAACCCCTAGAAAAAAAAATCGGATCTCGCTTCCATGGTTGCTGTTTCTGAGTCGGCTACCTCTAGCCCCGAGGTCGATGTCACCTCCTCTCCTAGCACAACCACCATGATCGTCACTCAACAACATCCATCATACTTCATTTTGATCGCGGCCACTCTTTTAATCAAACTCCGTGCAGACAATTATCCCTCATTGTAGACTGATCCAGCCTTCCTATGAGGAAAACAATCTCTACTACAACATTGATGGCAGTAATCCGTGCCCAGCTGCAACAACATCAGACAACAAGGTCAATCCAGACTATACAAAATGGCTAACTCAAGACCAATTAGTAATGAGCATTATTCAATCCTCTCTCATAGAATTTATCATCACACAAACCTCTCGGTGTGATTCTTCTGCTAAAATGTGGAAAACTCTTGAAGATATCTTTGTTGCTCAATCTAATGCTCATGTTGGCCAGTTTTGTTGACAACTTGCTAGCATAAAAAAGCTTGGAACAGAGAGTATTACTGAGTTCTTAACAGATCTCACTAGTACAAAAAGAGGCATTTTCGGCGGTTTTTTGAAAATGCCACCGCCAAAAATGATGAAGGTTTTCGACGGTTCCTAAGATGAAAACCGCCGAAAATAAGAGGTGGCAGAGTGCGAAAACAGGTAAAATAACATATCAATTTTCGACGATTCTTAGTAGGAACCGCCAAATTTTTGTTTTTTTTTTATTTTTCTCGTTTTTGTTTATAATCCCACATATGTCAACAAACCTGTAATATAACATCCAGATATATCTACACATCCCTCTACATCACATTGTAGAGGATGTCATCACTTTTTGTAAGCGAATTGTCAAAAAATCAAAATAATGATGAAATGGTCACAAATGACCATACAACACATTTCAAATGGTCACAAATGACCATATACCACACTTCAAATGGTTTCATATGACCATATACATACACAACTACCTAAATGTTCACTATTGTACTCAAAACAGTCATCTTTCACAATCTATCTAGCCATAAAAGTCTAAACAATGTTCTAAATAAATATTCGAAAAAACAAGTCAAAATCAAACAAATTCATGTAGACGAACTCCACCCAATCTTCTAGCACACCACTAATGCTTTCTCTGTTGTATTTTCCAACACTTGGGAAAACCTTTGAAAAATAAAACAAGACAAAATTAGTTAATCATTAATCAATTACATTAGTAATTGAAAAATAAATATAACTTCGATATACTTGTTCTAACTGATCTTGCATCTCACCAAATAGGGTGACTATGTCATGCATATACCTCATGACATAATACCCACACTCCGAACTCCCAGGTTGACGTGGACACTTAAACACATAAACGAATAATAATTACAAAAGACATTTGTTAGTGATGATAATATATCAATAATAAACAAGTAAATGATGACAGATGTACCTTCACTAGAGTCCAAGGGATGGCACCTCTTAACCTTACACCAAGTTCTGTCATCAATACACTTTGATATACACTGCACAATTAGTATCATAAACATATATTAATAAAATTAGGATATCCACGCATAATAAAATTAAATTAAAAGAGTTGAAATACATAAAGAAGTGGTTCATAACGTACTTACACGCTCAGGTGTGGCTTTATCTTGATGTTTTTTGAATTTTCGATCTGTAGTGGATCAAGAAAAAGTATCCGCGCACGATCCAAGCACAACACCAGTAGAACCCAATGAGCACTGTGTAATGCCAAAACACTAACATGTCATTATAATGTCAAAATCAATAACTACAACATTTATTCAAAATAATATGATAACCAAAAGTTATTACCATTGATGATATGGTAGCAAAAGATATTTCTTTTTCGCTCTAATGCTGTTAATCATCGCGTGCTGCAAATAGTCCTTACAAGCGTTTGTATCACACTTCAAAGCAGTGTATGACACTCTTTCAGGACACAGAAATCCATACGTGGTAAGGAAAAATGATTGCATTTTGTCATACAAAAACCTGTTCATAAATTAAAATATATAATAATTAACATTGTTTCAGGATATGAAATACCCCAAACCTTTATATGTTGTTTAAATATTAAATTATGGTATATTAAGGCTAAAAAGTGCCTTAGAAATGTTAGTGAATAATTTAAACCATAGAAAACACAATAAAGTACCATAAAGGCAATTAGAGCAAAATGTGCTCTAAGCTTGGGATAACCTTGGTTAAGACCCAAAGGGCTTACCAAGACTTTATTAACATGATAATGGACATGTTAAACCAATTACTAAAGAAAACCAAGCTTGAAAACAAGTTAAAATACAAAATGTGCTTTAAGGAGTCTTAAAGCACATTTTTGAAAAATTGTCTTGGAAATGGGTTTTGAGTGGCTAAATGCCCATCATCACTCTTTAATCAACATTTGTACTACTTATTATCACATTAGGAACTCTAAATCAATGGGAAATCAAAAATATCACAATTATGTGCACTAGTTAGTGAATAGTGCTCAAATAGTGCTAATTTAGCATTAAGTCGACATAAGTCAATTAAATGGTCAACAAAGACCATAAATATCCTATGGAAGATAAGGGGGCCGGTTTTTAAGTGTGACTCACCACACTTATCTAGTCAAATAAGGAAGAAAGAATAAATAAGTAAGTTCAATATTTGCTTTATGTACAAATATCTTTCAAAAGTAACCTCTCACCTCACTTTCTCATTTCCCTCTTGTTTCCCACCGTCTTCATCCTTTCCTCCCTTCTCCAAATCGGTTTTGCTACAGCAACCATACCATTCTCCATCTTCATATGCTTATAACTCCTAGCTCCATGCTCCAAAATTAATTCCAAGACCACCATTCTCTTAGTTTGATCAAGCTCTACAACTTTGTCTTTTAAAATCATCAAAAGCTCCATTTTTGTGCCAAGAGGAATCACCATTGAAGGAGCAAGAACTCATCTTTTTCTACCTTGTCATTCTCCTTTGCTTCAAGGTAAGGAAAACCAAAGAAAAATAACATTTCCTCTCATTTTTGTATATGGCCGAGAATCACCATTTGATGGTGTCTTCTTTTGATCTTTTATAGCTTCATTTCAAACTTCAAAGGACTAGATGGATTCCTCTCTTGATACTTAATCCAATTCTCATTCAATTCCAAGGTAAACTTCCGTTTTTGTGTTTTAAAACACTTATGTGAATTTAGGGTTTATATATGAGTTTAAGTATGAATCTTAAAGCTCATTACCCTTATATGTGTGTATGGATAGAAGGTTGACAAGTGATCAAGTTCCTTGCTAAGCTTCAATCCAAGAAAACAAGAAAAGAAAACTTGAAGAAAAGAGGTAAATAACCTAACTTAATGTGGTTTAATGTGTCTTAGGAAATTGAGCTTTAAATGCTTAATAAACTATCTAAGGAGCCAATGGTAAATGAGCTAGAGAACTATCCTTAAGGAGGTTATTAAAGACATATGTGATGTTGTATGTATTTGCCGGTCAAAGGCAAATATTATGTGGGAAATTCAGTGTTTAAGTTTAATGCAATTTAAGGGCCTAAGAGCCATGCTATTTAAGGGCCTAAGTGCCAAGCAATTTAAATTATGCACTATATTGTGATGTAGTGTGGTTTAAGGTTTAGTTGTGTGTAAAGAACATTCTTGTGTGGATAAATGTTCTTGATTGTTTAAAGGTGAAAAACTATGTGTTTTGGTGTAAGAAGGTGCTAGCAAAGCTATGTCAAAATTTGGGTAAGAAATAAGAAGTTCAGGTGATTAAATGAAGTTTAGTGACCTAGGTTGTTCTAGGAAGTGTTAAGGGTTGATTTGGTGAAAGTAATGGGAATCTAAGTGTTTATAAGCATTAAAATGATTTAAGGTGTTCTTGAGGGTTTAAAATGACTTAGGCATTGTTTTGGAGGATTTAAAGTGCAAATGAGTGATTTGGATACACCAAGGTCATGGTAGGAATGTGGTTAAGTCTTGTACAAATTTTGGTAAACAAGAAAGGAATAAAGCCTTGAGGAGAATTAGGTGTGAACTTATGGAAAAGTTTTGAGTAGTTTGTTTAAGGGGGTCTTAGTGAGAAATAATGCATTTGGAGGAATTGTAGTGGTGATAAGGAAACAATTTGGTTAGTTGAGATTTTAGGTATGGTATACCATTTAGGAACTTAAGGAAAAAATATTACAAGTGTTAGGAAAATTTTGTAAGAAATTGAGTAACAAGTTGAAAAAGGAATTAGACAAGTTTGAGATGTTTTTTGGCATTAGAATATGCCTAAGATCATATGGGAAGCTTGTGTAAACAATGGATGAGAAGAACAAGTATAACAAGGCTTGAAAAATGAATAAGTGTAAAATCTGTAGCATAGTCCGGGACTTAGGTCCAGGGTGAAGTCCCGGACCACACTAGAAAAAGGGGCCGAGAGTTGATTCAATACCTAGGTCCAGGACTTAGGTCTGGTATTAAGACCCGGACCACCCCTTAATTTACCCCCGAGAGAAGCAACAACTATTGGTCCGGGACTTAAGTCCCATATAAAGTCCCGGACCACCCTATTAAAATAGTCCGAGAGTTAAGCCATGAACTGGTCCGGGACCTTAGGTAAGGACCAAGTCCCGGACCACTCTAAAATTGTTGTTTAAGGTTAGAAAATGACTTGTAATGATGGTGATTGATAAGTAATGATGTTATAAGGTTGTTTTAAGACATGTTAGGTGAGCTATAATGACAATTAAGAGGGAGAAAAGTTGTAATTAAGTATGAAAGTAAAACAAGCTAGAAATGTGAAGTAATAAGTTAATCAAGGTCGAGTACAATAATTAACCGACATTACTAAATGTGTATAGGAGTTGCCTACGGTGGAAAACAAACGCAGCAGGGACCAAGGTATGGTTTTCTTGCAGTCTGTTTGCTACCGGTTTACACCGGCTTGTGTGTTTGTTTGTTTTTTTATGTTTATGACTTTGTAAGACTTAAATCATGAAATGAGTTTACAGTCATTGTTATTAATGTAACGTGAGTGTACCGGTACCGTTAACCTCGAGTACGTGCTAACCCGTTAGTTAACTAAACTAGGATACGTAAGAGAGCGGTACCCGGTTTTAACGTTTCAACTTAAGGAACGTTTTAACTACGGCTATGTATGAGCTAGTTGAGGTTGTACTGTTAAAGTGTATCTCATCTCCCTTGTGTCCCTAACTGGACCTAAACACCTACGTGTGATTTAATGTATTAAGTTCCAACAATGGGACTTCTAACAAGTGTTAACCGGGTGAGGAGTCCGGTCGTTCCGGCCACGTGTGTAAGTACGGGGGTCGATATGTGTATCAGGTTCGACTCTCTCTATATGTAATGTTTGTTTTCCTTCTTGGTCTACAATCACCCTCAAGCTTAACCAAGGCTATCTATCTGACTCACGTTTGGACTAGGGAGGATTAATGTACGGTGTGCTTGGATCACTATATCCGACGCACCTTGGGGTTAAGTTATTTGTTCATTCAACAGAACGGTAACGAGTTATGTAACGAGCTTAACATGAGTTTGACATCATTCTCTAGGCTCTCCAATTTGACTAACTATGTTTAGATCGGCTCCTAAAGAGAACCATTCCCGTTATGTTATGTGATGATGTTTGTGATGAAATGCTTATTGCTATGTTATGTAAGTTGTGTGATAAAATCAATGCCATGTTATCATGACAATTGGTTGCGTGTATCCCGGTAGCCGACGGGCTGCACGTTAGCCATACCAGCCATGGGTTGCTGAGCCCCTTTGGGGCACCATATTTTATTTTGCAGGATGAGGATCGAGGAAGCGGAGTGGCTCTAGATCTTAGGTGTTGTGAAATACTTTTGGTAGTTTTGGATGTTGGACTCGGGATGTGCCTGTGCTCCTATGGTGATATATTTTGGAATGACAGTTATACAGTGATGGATGTAAATATTAATACTCGGTATAGTTGGTTGTATTTATGGTTTTAGTACTATGCTCGGGAGTCTGTGCATCAGACCGATACGTTTGTATGTATTCTGCCTTGTTAGCCACGTAGGTGGCTAACGGCGTGTAACACCAACTCGTTCAGTTATCGTTTATGTTATATATTTTCCACTGCAGTTTTTGGTTTATCGTTAAGTTTACAGTAGGGGTGTTACAGGATATCAATCAATTTATAACTTAATTACACAAAAAATATTAACACTTACAGAATGAATGAGTCACCACTATGATAGGCACCCATTCAGATTTCAGGATCTCCTTCACGTCGGTCGTCCACAAGTCGACTTCTAAATCGTCTTGGTAGTGAGGAAGGTCATCATCAAAGCTTAGCAATATATAATTTCTACCATCTGGGAAGTCACATATTATATCATGCAAGCATTTCATGTTTGGCCCCAAGCATGCATATATGGAATCGTCCACCAAGTTTTCTTTGTGAACAACGTTGGTGGATGAATTGTATTCAATGGATTTAATCTTTGGCTTCTTTTCTCAGGAGACACAGATTTCTTTTTAATGCCTATTTACAACCCACATAGAATACTAGTCATGAACTGAGCATCCACACACACTATATTCATATAATTAAAAAAATTATATTAGTGGTTTGTATTGGGCATACATTCACACACTTCTGAATCAGACGAACAGACCACTAAACAAATGCACCCTTTGCAGACCGAACCATGCTGCACTCCTCCGTAGGTATAGGGAGCTCTAGATCAGGACACTGATAAATCGGTTCGTCCACAAGACTCTCTCGTGATAAGGCTGTAGTGGCACCCCCATGGGTCATGTCATTCGGGCCTGATGAGTACACACCCTTCCTTCTACGACACATATATCTTGATTGTTGTATGGGAAGGGGTTACAATTAATAGGATCCTACAATTTAATCCAATAAGTAGATGATTGAACTAATAATATGTAATAAAAAGTATGTCAAGTAAGAAAACAGTTAAAGATATAAAAATTTACCTGTATATATGCGTAAGGATACGGGTCATTGGACTCGGTGCTTGTGTACAGTCCATCCGGAGTAGCACCGTCATTGCTTGGGAATGAGGGAAGATTATTATGATGACTGTGGTAAGAAGGATCAGAAGCAGCTGGAGCATATGGCTGAGGTGCACCACTACCCTGACGTATTTCAGCAATGACCTCCTTCTTCCACTGTTCTCTCATGTTGTCGATAACACACATATGCTCCTCATAAGAGATCATCTGCTCTTGACTACTCCCTTTCCTTGACCCAGGATTTCCAAAAACTTTTCTTATCCCTACGTTAACCCCCCCAACCCCACTGCTCGGCCTGGATGATCTTCTTTCCAAGCGCCCGAGACAGTTGGTCATCATGTCGATCAGGAACCCAATTCCCTTGGGTTACTTGCTCATTCAGCTCACCCTTTATAATTAAATGCATAGAGGATTTATAATAAATTTTAGGAATATAAAACTAAGTTTGTTGAAAAATTTAAGAGTAAAGAAAAGTACTTACCATCTTATCAATAATTTCCTTCGTCTTCTCGAAGGGATATAGACGCTCTCCAGTTTTTGGGTCTTTCTTAGTGCGTGAAAGCTTCCAAAACGTACCCCGTCGCTGGTGCTCATCCATAGTGCTCATATCTGATGGCAACTCTCCTTCTGCCACCTATTCAGACACTCGTTTGTTAACTCCTTTGGCACCCAACACGTGACGATATTCATTTTTCTAGCATTCGCTGATTGGGCGTCACGATACTCCTATTATGAAGAAAAACATACAATCAAAATGATTAAAAACATACAATATATATATGTATACAATAATTATGTACCTTCGTCTCCATCTTCTTATCATAGAACTACTGCCACTTCTCTTGGGTTATTGGTGTGTAGATCTCCCAAGGCTAGCGTGTGTCGCCGTCAGGCCTCTTAAGCTTCTTGGTGATGAACCACTTGACCAGATCATGCTTATGATCTAAAAATTTCTTGCGCATCATCGCTTTGACCATGGTGTAGTACTCACTTTCTACAGGTATTTGATATCGTTTCTGCATATTACCATAAATGAAACTGATATTAGTTATGGACACCTATAAATTGTTTCAGTAAATACTTTAACTATTGTTTATTTACCTGTACTATCTCAAACATCTGCTTCTTCAGTCCTTCGTCAACCTAAGGCCAGGAGAGAGTGATATCACAATAGTCTCGCACTATGATGCCTAGCTCCGTAGTGAAGTCTCCAGCCCATTCCCCAGTCGGCTATAGATACTCATTAAACTGTAGTGGCTTTGACTCAATCTTCTTCGCCCTAAGAGCATTAATAGGACCTCGAGGTTTAACGTTCCTAATCTATGGGATTTGTGATCCTGAAGGTCCAGCCTCTGTGTCCCTTGGACGGAACACCGAAAACATTCTCAACGTCTTTCACCTTTTCATAGATATCTTCAGAACTCAAAGGTAGACGAGCAACACGTGTCTCAGACTTTCCGTTGAATAACTTCCTTTTTTTACGGTACGGGTGTGCTGATGGCAATAATCTGCGATGACACACTGATAAGTGGTGAAATAATGCTATTTTAAGGTCTTTATTCACCTTTATTTTACATGGTGCATAATCTATTTCACCACTTAATAGAGTGTTTTTGTGATTAATAGTGAGCTTATAGAGTTTGATCTTTTGATAGGTAAAAGCTCATATTTGAGCATACTCTTGGGTTCCTTTAGAGCTAGTGGAGTGCATCAACAACTTCTCCATCCCTCAAGCTTTCCAACGTGAAATACCCCAAACCTTGGTATGTTGTGTAAATGTTAAAATATGGTATTTAAAGGCTAAAAGTGCCTTAGAAACATAAATGAACCATTTAAACCATGGTAAAACACAATAAAACACTAAGACACGGTTTGAGCAAAAACATGCTCTAAGCTTGGGGTGAACTTGGCTAGGACCCAAAGAGCCTACCAAGACTTGATAATGTTTAATTATGACTTTATAAGGCTAATTAAGTCCTTAGGAAACTTTGGTAGACAATGAAACCAAACAAAACACAAATAAATACCTTAAGGTCAATATGGGCCAAAATGTGCTCTAAGCTTGGGATAAATGTGTATAAGACCTAATGGTCATACCTATGCCTTATTTATATGTTAATGAACATACTAAATCAATTAATAAAGAAAACCAAGCTTGAAAACAAGTTAAAATGCAAAATGTGCTTTAAGGAGTCTTAAAGCACGTTTTTGAAAAATTGTCTTGTAAATGAGTTTTGAATGGCTAAATGTCCATCATTACTCTTTAATTAACATGTGTACTATATAGTATCACATTTGGGTGGCTATATCAATGGGAAATCAAAAATTTCACTTCTATGTGCCTTGTTTTTGGTGAATAGTGATTTTTATAAGCTAGTTTGTAACATATGTTACTATAAGTGAGACAATTGATTAATAAAGTCTAAAATACCCCTAGGTACTATTTGTGGCCGGTTTTTAAGGTGTGGTGACTCATCACCCTTGTTAATTTACTAAGAAAAGAAAGAATGACTAATTAGTGTACTATTTGCTTTAAAAGGACAAATATCTTCAAAAAAGCAAAGGTTATCTTCATTCTCTCATTCTTTTCTTCATTTCCCACGATGGCCACCTTCTTCCTCCTCTCCATCGGTTTCCAACAGAACCATGCCATTCTTCATCCTTCTTCACTTGTAACTTATGACTCCATGCTCCGAATTTAATTCCGAGACTACCGTTCTCTTAGTTGGAGCAAGCTCTACAACATTGTCTTTTCAAATCATCAAAACCACCATTTTGGTGCCAAGGAGAACTTCCATGGAAAGAGCTTGAGCTAATATTTTTATGCCTTGTTGATCACCTTTGCTTCAAGGTAAGGAAAAACCAAAGAAAATTCCATTTCCTTCACTTTTGGTGTTGACCGAAAATGCACCTTGTAATGGTGTCTTCTCTTGTCTTGTTTTAGCTTCATTTAAATCTTCCAAGGGCTAGGAGGAGTCCTCTCTTGATACTCAGTCAAGCTCTCTTCCATTCAAAGGTAAAACAATTACCTTGATGTGTTAAAACAATATATGTAGCTAGGGTTTACAATGAGATGAAGCTTAAAGCTTATATACTCATTTCAATGTTGGTATATTGTTTAGAAGTTGACAAGGAATGAAATGCCCTATCGGTTTTAAGAGGAAACAAGAAAGAAATTTGGGAGGAAAAGAGGTAAATATGCTATCTTAATGTGGTTTAATGCCTTAGGAGAAATAAGCTTATAATGCTTGTTAAAACTACCTAAAGAGCAAATGGTGAATGACCTAGTAAAGTGTTCTCAAGGAGACTAGTAAAAGAACATATGTATTGGTGTATGTATTTGCAGGTCAAAGACATTATTTATGTGGGAAATTCAGTGTTTAAGGATTAAGCAATTTAAGGGCCTAAGAGCCATGTTATTTAAGGGCCTAAGTGCCAAGCAAGTTTAATTATGCACTATATTGTGATGTAGTGTAAATTTGGTGAAGTTTTGTGAGTGATAATGTTTTTGATGGATCTAGGTGTTCTTGAATGTTTAGTGGTGAAAACTATGAGCTTTGGAATGATGAGGTGCTAAGAGAACCTATGGCAAAATTTGTAAAATGTATAAGGAGTTTTAAGTGCTTAAATGAACTTGGTTGAACTAGGAATTGTTAGGAATGGATACATGCTTCACTAAGGAAGAAAACATGCATTAAGGTGTTCTAAGGTGCTATAAGGATTTAGGCATTTTCTTGGAAGTTCTAGAAATCCAATGAGTGTTTTTAGGATGTACTTAAGTCTTGGGGAAGTTTGTTTAAGGTTTAGGTTATGTTGATGAATAAGGAGAAAATGATGTTTAGGTAAGGTTTTGAGAAAGGAACTCTAAGGAGTTGTGAAAGAGAAGATTTGGTTAGTAAGAGAAGATGCTTGGGAGATGATGTTATGATGGTGAGGAAACACTTTGG
The DNA here is from genome assembly GCA_023374045.1 of Limonium bicolor. NCBI lineage: Eukaryota > Viridiplantae > Streptophyta > Magnoliopsida > Caryophyllales > Plumbaginaceae > Limonium > Limonium bicolor. The sequence goes on from CM041776.1 coordinate 477,375,136, forward strand.
TATAAAGGTTATTAAGGATGAAACACCACTTGTAAAACTAGGAGAAAACATTGTAAGTGTTAGAAATTTTGTGAAGATATAAGTAAAGGTTTAAGGAATTAGAAAAAGAGTTTTGTGAGTGTTTAAGGATATCTTAAGGTGTGTTTGAAGTGCCCAAATGAGGTTAGGGTATACTAGGATATATGGGGTGAAGTTTGGAGTTGAATGTAAAAAGGAAAACAAAGATCTGGGGCAGACCGGACTTGCGACCGGACTTGCAAGTTCGGTCGGGCCCAGTTTACCCTGTGGGAATTAGTTTCTGGAATGGACCGGACATAGGACCGGACTTACAAGTCCGGTCGGAGTAGAAAAATTTTGACGGAAATGTGTTCTGGAATCGACCGGACTTGGGTAAGTCCGGTCGGCAAGTCCGGTCGGACCAAAAATATGGTTTAAGGTTATGAAATGATATGTAATGATGGGGATTGATAGGTAATGATGTTATAAGGTTGTTAAGGACATGTTAGGTGAGTTTTAGATGGCAATTAAGTGGGTGAAAAGTTGTATCAAAATGTGAAAGTAAAACAAGTTAAAATGTAAAGTTATGTAACTAAGTTAACGGGGAAAGTAAAGCATTAGACATTAAATAATCAAGCAAACCCCGATGTTAATAAAAACACTGTGATGTTAACAGTTGTTCGAGAATCGCTCGAGGAACATAAGTGGACGTGGTAAAGTGGACTCCGGTGACAGGTATGGTTTTCTTGCAACCTGTGTCCTACCGGATTACACCGGCTTGTATGCCAATATGTTTTACTGAGTGTTTGCCACCTTGTAAGATTAAAACATGTAATGAGTTTATAGTAATTCATTTATGTGGCGAATTTGGCCTCCGATACCATTTAACCTCAAGTATGTGTTAAACCTTAGCTAACCAAAACTAGGAACACATGAGTGATTGGTATACGGAGTTGACGGCCCAAACCTTGGGAACGTGCTAACCACGGCTATGTGTGAGTTAGTTGGACATTGTTGTTGTATGCAAGTGTGTGAACCTCCCTTGTGTGCTTAACTCGGTTATGATACCGTATGGTGTGTGGATGTGGTAGGCTCCATAATGGATCTCTAACTACTTATTATTAAGTGTATGTGTACTAATGGGGGGTGAGGAGTCCGGTTGTTCCGGCCACGCGTGTGATGGACGGGAGTCGATGTCATATCCGGTTCGGCTCTCTTGGTGTATGTACAGGTGGTATTCCAATTTGGTTTCTACCTTCCCTTAGCTTATCCAAAGCTAGTTACTGACTCACGTCGGGCCACAGGGGCATACGAATGTTATTTCGGTGTGCTTGGGATTACTATATCCGACACACCTTGGGTATAAGTTAACCGTTCTATATAACCGGACGGTAACGAGGTTGGTAACGAGCTTAACATGGGATTGGTAATAATCTCTAGGCTCACTATGTATACTAACTATGGTGGAAGGTTCCTTGTGAGAACCGATTTACGGTGTTATGTATTGGTGTTGCGCTATGCAAATTCCCTTGCTATGCTACGATAAGTATACGTCAGGTGTTTAAAATGATTGTGAAGTTGTCATGTGTACGACGAAACAAAAAGGTTTTGTTATGTTTTGTTATGTGAGGAATGAGATATGTTGTAGGATATAGAGTGTGTGGATCATGGAAATGAATCCCAGTTTGTGACAAGAGGCGTTAAGGATAACCCGATTAATGGGTACATGTCGTTCGTTAAGGAAGTAGCTCCGTTTTAGAGGAGAGCCACTCTAGGGTTTAAGGAATCATTGAATGGTTGGTTAAGTGTGGATGTGTTGGTTATAGGTTGAGCCCATTGAGGCGAAATGTTATGTGTTGTATGTTTATGGCTTGTATGCATGATTTAAATATAATCAACTGCATGCTAAGACGACAATTAGTTGTGCGTGGCCCGGTAGCATGTGGGCTGCGGGATTACCATACCAGCAAAGGTGCTGAGCCCCTTGGGGGCCACCCTTTCTCTCCTTTTCTATTTCAGGTACAAGGAGCTGGAAGCCGTTCGAGTAGAGGTAGGGGTAGATGTTTATACATGGGTAGCCATTTAAATGGCGTAAGGTAAGCGTAGTAAGACCGAAATTGTTATCGGCACTAGTTTGTAAATAGTCGGTACAGTGGCAATGTATGTATACTATGAATGTTGGAAATGGAATAAGGGTTGTTTTGTGTAGTCGCTCGGGAAGCTAGTCCATCAGACCGATGCAAATGTATATGTATTAGCCTTGTTAGCCACGTGGGTGGTTAACGGCGTGTAACACCATTGAATTGAGTAATGCGATGTGTTGAGATTTCCGCTGCAGTTTGATGTTAAGTGTATGGTGGTGGTTGGGGTGTTACAAAAAGTGGTATCAGAGCGAAGTATCGCTCTGATGACTGGATTACCGAGCTTAGGAAGTACCGAGTTAAGATTTAAGTACCTTGGGTTAAGGGTTGAGTGATAGCGTGAGAGGTACGCTAGAAAGGAACTACCAGTGAATACTGGAAACCTGTAGTATCCTTCCCACCCTCCACAATCCCTGTTTTATAACTTGGGAAACAACGCCAGAGAGATGGAAGTCCACTCTTACTCGGGAATACCCGATCTGGCTGTTATTAAACACATCTAAAGGTACGGAGAACCTGTCATACGGTAGATCCCGAAAACTGGGAATCCCGGAGACGGTTCCCATCTAAACAGTGTTAACCGCATTTCATAGCGAAGAGCGAAGAATCAGTGTACAGAAGAATAGAATTTCCGGCAACCTGGGTCGACATGCAGAGCAGTCGAGAATAACCAGCTTGCAACGCACTGACCGTGCAACAAGCAAGAAGTGGATGAGTGAAACCCGAGACGAATGTCTATGGGACCACAGTTGGTAAGTAATACACCAACGGTATACCAACCAACTAAGGAACTATAACGTAGTGCCCAAACAAGAGACAAGTCTCAGTAACCACGACGATGCGTGGAACGGGCTACAAAGAGAAAATAATGCTAAGTAAAAAGGGGACTCCAAGAATGGGAGACACCCCAGTTGATAACTATTATGTGAATACAGTGAGAAGTTACCCAAAGGTTATTGTCGAGGCAGTAAGATCAGTGAGGGCCAACAAGGCCACTGATGACAAAATGGGTAAAAACAATACCACAAACGGTATGTGTTAAACCGATAGCCAGTTAGCATGGCGCACTTGCCATAGCAAGTGCTGCTATAATAGGGCTGTTCGGGAAATTTATAAACAAATACAAAGTACTTGGTAAAGTACCACAAAGTTAAGTGTGATCGTCATAACAGTGGAAGGGCCTGCTAGCCTAACCTCTGTAATTGTAAATACACCAGTCAGCAAGAAGCTAGACTTGGTTAAGGTAAGAAGATGTTGTGAAACCATGGGAATTTTCTTTCAAACTCAGATTTACTCAAACCCTTTCTTTTCAAAACCAGATTTACTTTCAAACCAACACTTCTTTCCGACCTTCTTTTAAACCAAACCAGTGAAACCAGGAGCAATTGACAAGGATACAACAGTGGATAAACCTTCCCTCGATTAAGTTCGGGAAGCAAAGAATGAATATTGTCACGGGACAATATAAGGGAGCTGACAACAGAATACTTCACCTAGGCGTGTGACGGACACTACGAGTGTACCAACTGTGTTGTGGGACGACCGCACTCCGATAGGAGCATGTGGGCCTGACAGACCTACTTATAGGTTAGTTGGGTAAGTAGCAATGTATCAGTATGATACCCTATATATGTGTACGAGTAGAGTCCGAAACACGGGAAGTAGTCGACTCCATACTACGGTCAGCAGTAAAAGGCAAGTAAGAGCTAAGGATTACCATGAATGGTTGAAGTTAAGGAACTCAGTTAAGTTAACGAGATTAAAGGATTAGTGAATGAAACCCCCGGTATTAAAAATAGCGATTAATTAGGCTAACTAAATATTTAGAAGCTTAATTAGTCCTAAATAAATACGTAGGAACGATTCCCGAAGAAAACGGATTCGTAAAATGAGTTAAAAACGCAAACGAGCTCTAAAACGCGCTTTTCGAGAAACCGGGGAAAAATATGATTTTGAACGGGTTAAATTAACTATTAATAATATAGTTAGTTAAATATCTATAATTAGACCATAGTGTGAGTTTAGAGTTATTAAAATTAATAAACGGCAAAATTCCGGAAAATGGACCCGGAAAATGAATAGTGCCAAAACGGTAGACGAAACGCGTTTAATTTGAAAAGACGAAAAACGACCCAGCTATTAATTAATGTGGGCCGGGTTTTAATTAATGAGTATACACCAATTAATAGCTTGTTAGCCATTAAGTGAGAACTAGACAAACAAATAAATAAAGTAAGTAAATAGTATAAAGTAAAAAAAAAGTAAATGAGAACTCACCTTCTCATTTCTATTCTTCATTCACGTTTTATTCTCCCCAGACCTCCATGCTTCTCCTTCTTCCTCGCGACACAAACAGCACCCAAACCCCCTCTTTGTATCACCATAACTTGCTCATTCCTCCACCGAATCACGCGAATTGGTACCGTTGAACTCGTCTCGGTGAGAGCTTCGATCTCCACCCATCAAAGTTTCGTTTCCTCCGTTTTCATCTCCATCGATGTGGGAGCTTTTGGAGCTTGAAGAGTAGATTTCAACTCTTCTTCTCTTCCTTAGTGCTTAAAGGTATATATAAGCAAGTATTTATACCATTTCAAGCTTATTCTACCATTGTGAGACTTTTTCCCTCACGTGGAAGTTTTCCCCCTCATTTCAGTCGAGCCGTGAGTTTTTGTGGGTGCTGGAAAACTTCTCCAAGTGATTGCCAATCCAACTATTTTGGTTCTCCAAGGTAAAATCTAGGTTGAACTTTGTAAATTAGCTCTTAAAGTTATATATTAGGTTTTGTGGAGGAAAGTGAATTGATTGTGTATGTGTGATGGGCTGCGGTTGTAGTTGGCAATCCAAGGCCTTGTGTGGTGTGGAAAAACAAGAGGAGAAAGAGGGAACAAGATAAAGAGGAAGAAGGGGAGTGTAAACTGAAAGTGAAACAAGGTAAAGAGCTTACCTTGTATCGGTTTTATTTCCTTGTGAAATTGATGTTTGAGTTGAATAAATAACTTTGAGTTTATGTAGTCTTGGTACTACAATGTTGATAATTTGGACAGATTGTATTAATGTGTTGAGTGTGGGAAATAAACCAAGAAGTTAAGTTGTTTCTTTTACATATGTGAGCAAATGGGATTTTGTTGTGTTATATGTGCTTAAACCGAACAGGTGGGAGAGGTGTGTTGTGAATTTTTGTAGTGTGGTGAAAATGATTAGTGAAGTGAATAGGTGCTGTCAGAATTCACCTAGGATGGATAGTTTGAGTGTTCTGTTTTAAAAGAAGAAACTAGGTTGTTTCTAAAGGTTAAGTTGAGTGGTTTAAGTTTGGGAACCTAACTAAGAAAGAAGAGTGTGCTTGATGGTTTTTAGTGTCCTTGAGTGTTTAATGGAGAAAACAGTATGCTTTGGTGTGACAAAATTCTAGGAGAACCTATGTCAAATTTTGGAAATGAAAAAGGAGTTTTGGTTATAAGAAAGGATGTTTGGATGATGATGTTTGTGTGGAGGAAATGTCTTGGTATAATGGTTAGAATAGGCATGAAACATCACTTGGTAACCTAAGGAGAAGATGCTATAAGTGTCGGAAGTTTTGGAGAATTTGGCTAAGTGTTAAAGGCTTGGAAAGTGAGGATTTTGCCTTGTCCGAACTTCCGTCCGGACATGGAAGTTCGGACAGGCTCTGTTGGTTAGGAATTTTCACCCTCGAACTAAGTCCGAACTTCGGAAGTCCGGACACAAGTTCGGACGTCCTACTTCGGCCTTAGAATTATCCTCGAACTGTCCGAACTTGGAAGTCCGGACACATGTTCGGACGCATGGATTTCTGTCTTAAATTCTTCTCGACTCATGTCCGAACTTCCGAAGTCCGGACACAAGTTCAGACATGCGTCTGTTTTCAGCTTAAAGTCACGGCTTGTGTCCAAACTTGGAAGCTCGGACACAAGTTCGGACATGCCACTATACAGACCAAAAATGTTGTTTTAGAATTTGGAAATGATGCCTAAAAATGGTAATTACCTAGTAAAGATGGTATGAGGTTGATTAAGACAAGTTAGGTGTGTTTAAAGGCAATTAAAAGGATGAGAAGTTATAACAAGTGTAAAAATAAAATAAACTAGAGATGTGAAGTACCAAATTAATAAAGGCCGAGTACGTTAATTAACCAACGTTACCAATTATGTATAGGAGTGGCATACGGTGGAAATCAATTGGAACAGGACCAAGGTATGGTTTTCTCATGCCCTGTATCCTAACTTGGTTACTCTGATTTGTGTTTGTGTGTTTATGTGCAATCACCTAATCAAGATTAAATGCATGAATATGATTAATGTATTACCTTGTATATGTGTGCTTGACCTTGCACCCAATGAACTATGTCTTGTAAGACTAGTTTGTATAATTCATGAAATGTTTGAATGGGAAGAATTCATGTGTTTGAGATGCTCTCACTAACACACTAACCTTCTGACTTACCTAACCTGGAATGGTAACTGATGATGAGAGGAGACCGAAGAGTGTCGGCCACGCGTGAGAATGAGGAAGCAAGAGAGATTGCTTACCGAGTTCTGGCCTAACCTTCCCACCATGGTTCCGAACCGTAAGGTCGCAGCCCGGGGAAGTAAGCCAAACCTGAAGCCCGGTGGTGAGTTGTGGTGTGTATGCTACTTCTCTGCCCGGAGGTCACCCGACTTAACTGAGTAATTATTTCATGAGATAAATAATGGTTAAGTGTGGATCATGCCTTGTGCGAGAAATATGATCAAGAGATAAGAGTTATGAGCATCCGTCTAACCCGGATGAGAATTTGGCTAACACGAGATGAGGTGTGAATCTTGAGGGAGAACCTCAAGGCCTCAGTGACCAATATGTGGGGGACTTGTAATGTTTCCATTGTTGTGATTTACTCTGTGTGTGGGTATATTATATGTGGATATATTGTTGTTGTTAATAGCATGCTTGTTGAATAATAATGAACCGCATGTTGACGACCAAGTAGTTAGCGTACCCTCGCTAGTACGCGGGGTATGCGATTACCATATGCAGCTTTAGCTGAGCCCCTACGGGCACCATTTTTCCTATTCTTACAGGTACACGAGACGGTTGCTAGTTACGGAGTCCGAGACGTTATGCTTTTGGTTGTTAATAGTAGATGGGGCGGTGTACCGAGTTGTACACGGGCTCGTAGCCCTAGTATAGTCGGTGTACTATGTGGTACACCTGTTGCTTTTGTTAGGAGAGAACATGGAGTAGTTGTGTGACCATAAACTTGTATTCTTTTGGCGGGCTGTGAGCCCTGTTGTAAATACTCTTAGCACTCGGTAATCAGGTGTTGTAAATTGTGTCAGTTATGTTGGTATTTCTTTTATCAGACCGGGACTGTAAGTTGCAGTAGTGTGGACCCGGTAACCATATGGGTGGTTATCGGTATTGTATCACCCTCGGTAGTTAGAGTTCTTCCGCTGCGATTAGTTTAATGACCGTGACGTTTAGACCGGGGATAGAGTTGTTATCGTATGGGGTGTTACAAAAATGGTATCAGAGCGAAGCCTCGCTCTGATAGAAAGAAATACGAGTGTAGTGATTACCGAGTTAGGAAACCTAACCCTGAATTACCGTTTAAGTTAACGAATACCCTTAACGTCTATAATGGCGATACAGATGCTTAAACTCTAGACCATTTGGTCGCATCATCTGATGTAAATTGTTAATGGCTCAGATGTCCGGAAGAGGACGAGGTCGAACTCGAGGGGGGGCTGCTGAGGAGCCAGAACCGCAGACGATAGCCGAGATCGTCGCGGCTACGGTAGCGCATGCTACCCCAGGTTATTGCAGCTGTGCAGCAGACACAGCAGACTCAGCAGACACAGGCTGAGCCACCCCCACCCCCACCACCCAGAGAGACGAATTGGGTGAAAGCTGTAGCTGACTACGACCCGCTTGCTTCCAGGGTGAGAGCGATCCAGCTAAGCTCGAGGCTTACATCTCCGAGATGGAGACGGCCTTCGAGACCCTCGAGACTCCTGCTGGAGTGAGGGTGAGAATAGCTGCCTATTATCTGAAGGGTGCCGCTATGGACTGGTGGAAGCTAGTCAAAGGCGAGCACGTCGCCGACCCTGCATTCGACTGGAATGCCTTCACTGCTCTTCTACGTTCCAAATACTACCCCGAGCATGTGAAGACAAAGAAGCGGCTCGAATTAGATGCTCTGAAGATGACGGATAAGATGACCGTCGACGAGTATTATACCACCTTTACTTCTATCCTTCGACTTCTACCCGACCTCGGGTATACCGGTCAGGTTTTGGTCGACCGCTTCTATGGCGGCCTGAGCCATCGCCTCCGGTATGGCATGGGATACACCCGGTTCACCTCTCTACAGGTAAACAATGGTTTGAGTCTTAATACCGTAGACAATACGATTAATACCCTTCTTGTGTAAGAATACCAACTAATGTCCTAATATCAGGAGTGTTACCATGCCGCATCGAGAGTTGAGATTACCGTCCAGCTAAGGGACGAGGAGAATGCGCAGAAGCGCAAGTCAGCAACAAGGGTTCTGGCTCTGGTGAGCAGACCCAAGGAAAGGATGGGGAAAGAAGAAAGGGAAGTACTCCCACCCGACCCAAACCCAGAAGACTACCACTGAGGATAGCGGTGCCCATGCTGAGAAGGGCAAGGCAGCTGAGCCACTACGGCTCGCCTATTCCGCGCCGATAGCAGCGAAGCCGCTGAGGTCTCACCCACCTAAGGGTAAGCTTCTCGAAACCGGCACTTGTGTGTTCTCAGCTTAGTGTACCGAATTTGCTAACTCTCAATGCTTCAGGTTCTGGATCTGGCTCTGGCAAGGGCAACTCTGATGGGCGGGCCTACAGTTGCAAGTATTGCAAGAACCCCCCGGCACTGATTGCCAGGGAAGAGAGGTCAGGTGTATAGCTGCCACAAGATGGGGCACCGTGCCTATGAGTGTCCTGCCAAGAAGGGCAACAGCCAGGAGTTCAAGCAGAGAGAGGGCAAAGAGGTAGCAGCTGGTGATACCCAGACCCAGTATGGCCAGCAGGGGCAGGGACCTAGAGGTGCTCCGAAAGGTGCACCGCAGAGACAGTCCGCCCTTCATCATAGATCGCTCAGAGGGAGCTGGTCAGAAGACCGGTTCAGGTACTATCACACACCTTAAATCCTTGAGAGCATGACTACAGTCTTAATTACCTGCATCAGTGAATGACATAGAACTAACATATGGTTAAAGCATGAATTGACTAACAAGATTAGAACTTATAAGTTGAACTCACCACTTAGGGACCTTCCACATCTGCTATCCTATACCGATTGAACCGACCCTTGAAGAGTCCTACATCACCACACACCACTACACCATCGACAAGTGTCAGGTTATCCGCCCAGGTATGTTATTATTAAGGGGATACCTGACACCCGAAGCACAAATTGCCATCATCCGATGCTGCAACAAACTCGGAGCAAGCCCAGGAGGATTTTACACACCAGAATACCCCGGTGGAGCAACAATGAAACTAAAAATGATGTGCATGGGGAAGGAGTGGAATCCTTACACCCGCACCTACCACAAGCAACGAGCAGATGATGAAGCAACACCACCTAAAATACCTGGAGAATTCCAAACGGCTGTTACACAAGCCGTGGAAATTGCACAACAGCTTGAAGCTGATCCCGTACCTGCACTTGAAGCAGATATTTGTATTGTTAACTTCTACCAAGAAGGAGGACGACTTGGTTTACACCAAGATAAGGACGAGACAGCGGAATCCCTTGAAAAGGGATTGCCCGTAGTGTCTTGGTCCATCGGTGACGACGCCGAATTCCTGTATGGCGAGCAGAAGCGTGCAGACCGCGCGGAAAAGATTATCCTCAGGTCAGGTGATGTCTTGGTCATGGGTGGTGAGTCGAGGATGCTGTATCACGGTATCAAGAGGATCAAGTTGAATACGGCACCATCGACTGTGATTAATGCCACGCACATGAAACCAGGGCGCCTGAACCTCACCTTTAGGAAATATTAGTTATGTAATTCCATGTAATATCTTAGTAATGTTGCAACCAAACACCATGTGTACTATGAATGGTTTTATAATAAAGCAGTGTTCTTTATCAATCTTTCCACTTGCATATTACCATCGAACTTATAAAGCTTATAACTAATAGGACGTGGACTCGGTACGGAAGGTAGCCTGAGTATACTTACTGAGGCACAGGCCGGTGAAAGCGGCACGATCCTCACGGGGACCTTTCCGGTTAATGGCATTGATGCCTCCGTGCTATTCGACTCCGGCGCCACCCACACCTTTGTCTCGCCGTCATTCGCGAGAAGGTTGGGGCTAGATACGGTTGAGTTACCCGACTTTATGGTGACACTCCCGTCGAAGGAGCGAGTGCGTTGCACGAAGTACTACCGAGATGCCACCATCCGAATCAGGGGCGAGCAGTTCCCCATATCCTTCATCGAATTCAGTGGTCTTGGCTTCGACTTGATAGTTGGGATGAATTGGTTGGAGCGGCATAAGGGGAGAATCCTTTGTGCCGAGCATAGATTGCTGCTCAGGAGTCCGTCTGGGGTTGCAGTTTCATACCGCCAGAGGCCTAGAGAGCCTTCGACTAGAGTCATCACCGCCATGGCCATGTACCGAGAGCTCAAAAGGGGCACGAGGTATTCCTTTGTTATGTGCAAGATCTTGAGAGAGACCCTGATTTCAGCACCGATATTCCGGTAGTGTCGGAGTTCCCGGATGTGTTTCCGAAGGAACTTCCCGGCATGCCACCTCAGAGGGAGGTTGAGTTTGAGATCGAGCTTTGCCTGGTACCGGACCCATAGCCAGAGCACCGTACCGATTGGCACCGGCAGAGATGGCCGAGTTGAGAGTACAGCTTCGAGACCTGCTCGACAAAGGGTTTATACGCCCGAGCGTATCACCCTGGGGAGCACCGGTCCTCTTCGTGAAGAAGAAGGACGGTAGCCTCCGCCTCTGCATCGACTACCGCGAGCTCAATGCGGTCACCATCAAGAATAAGTACCCTTTACCACGTATAGATGATCTGTTTGATCAATTGAAGGGAGCCTCTATATTCTCTAAGATTGATCTCAGATCCGGATACCATTAGATAGCCATCCGAGAGCAGGACATTGAGAAGACTGCATTCCGTACGAGATATGGCCACTATGAGTTTACAGTGATGCCATTCGGACTGTCGAATGCGCCTGCGAAGTTCATGGATCTGATGAACCGACTGTTCAGCGATCAGCTAGACACATCGGTTGTGGTGTTCATTGATGATATTCTGGTATATTCGAAATCCAGAGAGGAACATGAGAGCCATCTCAGACAAGTACTCGAGACACTCCGTGAACCAACTGTATGCAAATTCTCTAAGTGTGAATTCTGGCTTGACCAAGTTTCATTCCTTGGTCATGTGATATCAAGCGCGGGTATCTCAGTCGACCCGGCTAAGATTGAAGCAGTTCGCTCTTGGCCTAGACCCAGGAATGTTTCCGACATCCGGAGCTTCCTTGGGCTAGTCGGTTACTATAGAAGGTTCGTGAAAGATTTCTCAAGGTCGCCAAGCCTATGACAGCTTTGATGAAGAAGGACGCACAGTTTGTGTGGACCGATGACTGCGAGATTTCCTTTCAGAGCCTGAAGGACTCGTTGACCTCTGCGCCCGTCCTTACTATTCCTGAGGGTTCAGAGGGATTCGAAGTCTATTGTGATGCATCAGGCAGAGGCCTTGGATGTGTACTCATGCAGCACGGCAAGGTAGTTGCTTACGCCTCCCGTCAGCTGAAGAAGCATGAGGAGAACTACCCCACTCACGACCTCGAGCTAGGAGCCATCGTCTTCGCACTGAAGATATGGCGGCATTACCTTTATGGGGTTAGTGTTACCATCTACTCCGACCACAAAAGCCTGCAGTATGTCTTCACGCAGAAAGAGTTGAACCTCAGGCAGAGGAGATGGATGGAATTCCTATCCGACTATGACATCGACCTTCAGTACAAAGAAGGGAAGGCGAATGTCGTGGCAGATGCCCTGAGCCGTCGAGCACACTCGCTCCATTCGCTGCTCGCCTCTTCCAGCTTGGTTGATGAGGTGCGAGACGCTCAGATGAAAGACCCGTATATGAGTGAGATCAGACAGAGTATCATCGACGGCACATTCGAGCACCGGAAGTATGACTTCAGGCTCCACGACGATGGTTTGATCCGACTGAATGGCAGATTATGCGTTCCCCGAAGCAATGCTGAGCTGAGGGATCGCATTCTGCGAGAAGCCCACTGTTCCTCATTATCTGTCCACCCGGGAGCCTCTAAGATGTACAAAGGTATGAAGAGGTATTTCTGGTGGTCGGGAATGAAATCGATGTGAATGAGTTTGTCTTGAGGTGCCTCACTTGCCAGAGGTGAAGTTTGAGCACCGCGACCTGGAGGAATGGTACAACCTATGCCGATTCCTGAATGGAAGTTCCATGATATATCGATGGATTTTGTTGTTGGACTCCCATCTGCTAGGGGAGGACTCAACATGATCTGGGTGATTGTCGATCGCCTTACCAAGGTGGCCCGCTTCATACCTATGAGGGACACTTGGAAGGTAGCAAAGCTTGCTGAGATATTTGATCGAGAGATTATTCGACATCATGGGGTTCCTAAGACGATTGTGTCTGACCGCGACACCAGGTTTCTCTCGAGATACTGGAGAGCCACACGTGAGGCGCTTGGTACCGAACTGAAGCTCAGTACAGCCTTCCACCCACAGACTGACGGTCAGACAGAGCGGACCATCCAGACACTGGAGGACATGCTGAGAGCATGCGCCTTAGATTTCCAGGGGAGTTGGGTGGACAAGTTACATCTGATCGAGTTCTCTTATAACAACAGCTACCACGCTTCGATCAAGATGTCACCCTTCCAAGCCTTGTATGGCAGACCGTGTCGTACTCCTCTGTGTTGGGATGAGTCCAGCGAGGCGGTCATTGTTGGACCGGAATACCTTGAGCAGATGCAATCTGAAGTGCAACAAATTCGAGCGAATCTGAAAGCGGCCCAGGATCGACAAAAGTCTTATGCCGATGTGCGCCGACGCGACCTCGAGTTCGCTGTGGGCGATCAGGTGTTTCTACGCGTCTCACCGATGAAGGGCGTGTTCCGATTCGGTCAGAAAGGCAAGTTGAGCCCGAAATACGTTGGGCCTTATACGATCACGGAAAGGATCGGAGCTGTAGCTTACAGGTTAGCGTTACCTGCAGACTTGGGTCGTGTGCATGATGTCTTTCATGTTTCACAGCTCAAGAAGTATATAGCCGATCCATCTCATGTCTTAGAGCCTGATCACATATCCCTTGAGCCGACGATGAGGTACGTCGAGACTCCCTTGCGCATCCTTGACACCAAGACGAGAGACACCCGCAACAAGTCAGTGCGGATGGTCAAGGTCTTGTGGTCGAACCACGACGTCGAGGAGGCTACTTGGGAACTGGAGGACGCCATGAGGGCGAAGTACCCGACACTGTTCGTAGACTAGGTTGTCTAGTGTCGTGAGGGTACGGGGCGTACCCCTTTTAAGGGGGGTAGGACCGTTTTGTTTTAGCATTGCTTCGGGATAGCTTTGCTTGTGTGTATATGTTTACATTTGTTTGACACAGTGTAACAACCAGTGTATTGGTTGTAGTGTTGTTAGTGCTTGCAGTGTGTTGCTTGCATGATGGTGCTTGTTTGCACAATATGTGTATGATTCTTGTTGCACGGCGTATGTATGTGCTTGTTGCCATGAACATATGTGTGAGACTTGTTGGTGAACTTGTTTGACAGATGTGATATCGTGTGTGTACTATGTGTGTATTGTGTTAAGTGTGATTGGACAAGTGATTTGTCAAATGAGTGAAGTTGTTAACCCCCTACTTTGACCAACTTTGAGGGCAAAGTTCCTTAAGGGGGGTAGGTTGAAATACCCCGGTATTAAAAATAGCGATTAATTAGGCTAACTAAATATTTAGAAGCTTAATTAGTCCTAAATAAATACGTAGGAACGATTCCCGAAGAAAACGGATTCGTAAAACGAGTTAAAAACGCAAACGAGCTCTAAAACGCGCTTTTCGAGAAACCGGGGAAAATATGATTTTGAACGGGTTAAATTAACTTAATAATTATAGTTAGTTAAATATCTATAATTAGACCATAGTGTGGGTCTAGAGCTATTAAAATTAATTAAACGGCAAAATTCCGGAAAATGGACCCGGAAAATGAATAGTGCAAAACGGTAGACGAAACGCGTTTAATTTGAAAAGACGAAAAACGACCCGAGCTATTAATTAATGTGGGCCGGTTTTAATTAATGAGTATACCATTAATAGCTTGTTAGCTATTAAGTGATAAAGACAAACAAATAAATAAAGTAAGTAAATAGTATAAAGTAAAAAAAATAAGAACTCACCTTCTCATTTCTATTCTTCATTCACGTTTTATTTCCCAGACCTCCATGCTTCTCCTTCTTCCTCGCGACACAAACAGCACCCAAACCCCCTTTGTATCACCATAACTTGCTCATTCCTCCACCGAATCACGAAATTGGTACCGTTGAACTCGTCTCGGTGAGAGCTTCGATCTCCACCCATCAAAGTTTCGTTTCCTCCGTTTTCATCTCCATCGACGTGGGAGCTTTTGGAGCTTGAAGAGTAGATTTCAACTCTTCTTCTCTTCCTTAGTGCCTAAAGGTATATATAAGCAAGTATTTATACCATTTCAAGCTTATTCTACCATTGTGAGACTTTTTCCCTCACGTGGAAGTTTTCCCCCTCATTTCAGTCGAGCCGTGAGTTTTTGTGGGTGTGGAAAACTTCTCCAAGTGATTGCCAATCCAACTATTTTGGTTCTCCAAGGTAAAATCTAGGTTGAACTTTGTAAACTAGCTCTTAAAGTTATATATTAGGTTTTGTGGAGGAAAGTGAATTGATTGTGTATGTGTGATGGGCTGCGGTTGTAGTTGGCAATCCAAGGCCTTGTGTGGTGTGGAAAAACAAGAGGAGAAAGAGGGAACAAGATAAAGAGGAAGAAGGGGAGTGTAAACTGAAAGTGAAACAAGGTAAAAGCTTACCTTGTATCGGTTTTATTTCCTTGTGAAATTGATGTTTTGTTGAATAATAACTTTGAGTTTGTAGTCTTGGTACTACAATTTGATATTTGACAGAAGTATTAATGTGTTGAGTGTGAAATTAAACCAGAAGTTAAGTTGTTTTTATATGTGAGCAAATGGGATTTGTTGTGTTATATGTGTTTAAACCAAACAGGTGGGAGATGTGTGTTTGAACTTTTGTAGTGTGGTGAAAATGATTAGGAAGTAAATAGGTGCTGTCAAAATTCACCTAGGATGTTTTGAGTGTTCTGTTTTAAAAGAAGAAACTAGGTTGTTTCTAAAGGTTAAGTTGAGTGGTTTAAGTTTGGGAACCTAACTAAGAAAGAAGAGTGTGCTTGATGGTTTTAGTGTCCTTGGTGTTTAATGGAGAAAACAGTATGCTTTGGTGTGACAAAATTCTAGGAGAACCTATGTCAAATTTTGGAAATGAAAAGGAGTTTTGGTTATAAGAAAGGATGTTTGGATGATGATGTTTATGTGGAGGAAATGTCTTGGTATAATGGTTAGAATAGGCATGAAACATCACTTGGTAACCTAAGGAGAAGATGCTATAAGTGTCGGAAGTTTTGGAGAAATTTGGCTAAGTGTTAAAGGCTTGGAAAGTGAGGATTTTGCCTTGTCCGAACTTCCGTCCGGACATGGAAGTTCGGACAGGCTCTGTTGGTTAGGAATTTTTCACCTCGAACTAAGTCCGAACTTGGAAGTCCGGACACAAGTTCGGACGTACCTACTTCGGCCTTAGAATTATCCTCGAACTGTGTCCGAACTTGGAAGTCCGGACACATGTTCGGACGCATGGATTTCTGTCTTAAATTCTTCTCGACTCATGTCCGAACTTCCGAAGTCCGGACACAAGTTCGGACATGCGTCTGTTTTCAGCTTAAAGTCACGGCTTGTGTCCGAACTTGGAAGCTCGGACACAAGTTCGGACAGGCCACTATACAGACCAAAAATGTTGTTTTAGATTGGAAATGATGCCTAAAAATGGTAATTACCTAGTAAAGATGGTATGAGGTTGATTAAGACAAGTTAGGTGTGTTTTAAAGGCAATTAAAAGGATGAGAAGTTATAATAAGTGTAAAAATAAAAAAACTAGAGATGTGAAGTACCAAATTAATAAAGGCCGAGTACGTTAATTAACCAACGTTACCAATTATGTATAGGAGTGGCATACGGTGGAAATCAATTGGAACAGGACCAAGGTATGGTTTTCTCATGCCCTGTATCCTAACTTGGTTACTCTGATTTGTGTGTTTGTGTGTTTATGCAATCACCTAATCAAGATCAATGCATGAATGATTAATAGTATTACCTTGTATATTGTGTGCTTGACCTTGCACCCAATGAACTAGTCTTGTAAGACTAGTTTGTATAATTCATGAAATGTTTGAATGGGAAGAATTCATGTGTTTGAGATGCTCTCACTAACACACTAACCTTCTGACTTACCTAACCTGGAAACGGTAACTGATGATGAGAGGAGACCGAAAGATGTCGGCCACGCGTGAGAATGAGGAAGCAAGAGAGATTGCTTACCGAGTTCTGGCCTAACCTTCCCACCATGGTTCCGAACCGTAAGGTCGCAGCCCGGGGAAGTAAGCCAAACCTGAAGCCCGGTGGTGAGTTGTGGTGTGTATGCTACTTCTCTGCCCGGAGGTCACCCGACTTAACTGAGTAATTATTTCATGAGATAAATAATGGTTAAGTGTGGATCATGCCTTGTGCGAGAAATATGATCAAGAGATAAGAGTTATGAGCATCCGTCTAACCCGGATGAGAATTTGGCTAACACGAGATGAGGTGTGAATCTTGAGGGAGAACCTCAAGGCCTCAGTGACCAATATGTGGGGGACTTGTAATGTTTCCATTGTTGTGATTTACTCTGTGTGTGGGTATTATTATATGTGGATATATTGTTGTTGTTAATAGCATGCTTGTTGAATAATAATGAACCGCATGTTGACGACCAAGTAGTTAGCGTACCCTCGCTAGTACGCGGGGTATGCGATTACCATATGCAGCTTTAGCTGAGCCCCTACGGGCACCATTTTTCCTATTCTTACAGGTACACGAGACGGTTGCTAGTTACGGAGTCCGAGACGTTATGCTTTTGGTTGTTAATAGTAGATGGGGCGGTGTACCGAGTTGTACACGGGCTCGTAGCCCTAGTATAGTCGGTGTACTATGTGGTACACCTGTTGCTTTTGTTAGGAGAGAACATGGAGTAGTTGTGTGACCATAAACTTGTATTCTTTTGGCGGGCTGTGAGCCCTGTTTTAAATACTCTTAGCACTCGGTAATCAGGTGTTGTAAATTGTGTCGGTTATGTTGGTATTTCTTTTATCAGACCGGGACTGTAAGTTGCAGTAGTGTGGACCCGGTAACCATATGGGTGGTTATCGGTATTGTATCACCCTCGGTAGTTAGAGTTCTTCCGCTGCGATTAGTTTAATGACCGTGACGTTTAGACCGGGGATAGAGTTGTTATCGTATGGGGTGTTACAGTGAATTCCTTTCAAGGGAATGTTTAAGAGTTAGGAAGTGCGAAGTGCACAAACTGTTAAGTAAAGACATAGCATATGTCTTAAGGATCCTCAGGGATAAACATGATAACTGGAAAACAGGGCAAGGCAGATGCCTAATGTGGACACAGTAAAGTGCATGGACGGGATGAAATTCCCAGAATCAGTACCTACACTATCTGGAAATGTTGATCTTTACAGAAGAAAATAATAACCAGTGAAGAACGCAAAAGGCGTGGCTAACGGAATGTACCCATGAGTGCAAGCCAGATGTAATGGCATATTTTAAAAACACTCAGGAGCAATCCTTGAGGGGTATTTGGATTAAACATTGTTAGATGGAGCAATTAACAGAAACACAAGATTTGGAACAATTACCCGAATTAAACACTGAAGGTAAACCCACTTAAAAGTAGGACCCTAAGTTGCCAGAGAGATAACTTGGGGGAATCGTGGCAGTAAGGCTTATAGCCACAACAACCTGTGTTAAGTAATGTGATCGGTTGCAGAAGTATATGTTACACAAGGAAATAGAGCGGAGAACGAACCACTGCCTTAAGAGTGGGGATGCCTCTCGATATTGTGAGACCGCAAAAGCGGTAGTTATGTGAATCAAGTTCAAGAAGTATGTGGAGGATGACCACGTTGTTATTACCCCAGGGTGATTTGAATAAATAATACGAAAAGAAATGCTCGTACCAGTTGTGTACACAGGAAGAGTAGTAAGCCAGATAGCAATCACCATAGGTGTGTGAAGCTAATGTGTAGCGAACAACGCTCCAGAAAACATAAAGACTCAAAAAAAAAATATAAAATATAGTATATTCAAAAATCAGCCAAATAAGTGGCCAGATAAACCCAGCGTAATAGCGGAAGCTAATATAATAGCGGATACAGTATAAGTTGATGTTGCATAATGAGTAAGAATATGGTGCGCAATAAGCGACCGTTGTGTGAGTATGGTTAGATGATAAAATGGGGAATAAGCAGAGTTGTGAGTTAACCCCAGTGGAGATACAACAGTAATTTATAGCAAATGAACCGAGCAGTAAGCCGGTGACAAGTATTATGTGATAAGAATTTCGGTAAACACAGTGTGAATTCCTATCGCAATCGCATGAGAGATTTACTGTCAAGAGTTTACGCCTCTGCACTCTGTATGACTGAGTGTTTTGGTATTGCTCTTGTGCAGTAATGATCAAGTGGGATAGCTAGGAATCAGAAGCATGGTAATTGTGGAGGAATAATGTCGTAGTGGCCGATGCATAGGTAATGCAAGGCCGCAGGAATGGAAGAGTACTTGTACGAAACTAAAGGTGGAGGTATGGTTAAGAATAAGTGATAACAGTGGCACTAAAACCAAATGTCGGTATGAAATATCCTCAGGTGTGGGAAATAACTGAGAGAGCACTACACATTAGGTAGTAGCTCAATCTCAACCGACAATAAGTCGGTAGAAGCAAGTCAATCATTGTGAATTACATAGTAGTTTACGCTGTAAGCTATTGGAGAAGTGGATGGAAAGTTTTGGAACTCACCGAATTCGCTCAGGGTAAGAGATACCATGCGTCGGTTGAGAAACCATCCTTCCCAAGATAAGGGTAATACATTGGAGATGTACAATACATTAACAGTAACGAATGGGGCAAACCAGCTCTATAATTATCAGGGTTGCGCAACAGAGGCCAGTGAGCCCATGCGTCAGGCACCGGGTATACATTGTGAATATGAATGGATGGCTAGTTATCGATGCCTAAAAGCCTCACAGGCCAGGACCGAAACCGGTTGTGAGTTGCAACTCCAATGCGAATTCTTGGTTTAGGGACTAAACCGCCAATATGGTTAAGATCCTCTAATCAGAATCCATTGTGTAATAGACCGCGTGGAAGTTAAAACACTTCACGACGGCAGAACATTTTAAGCTAGTGCTCAGTGATTGATTACGTGGGCGTAATCCCTTTTAAGGGGGGTAGAGCGTAAAGCCGCTTAGTGTGTTTTACCGTACAAGTGTACGTGAACTATGTTGTGCATTGCACAAAAATAAATTGTTATGATGGTTGGCGCGTGTGTTATATAACATACGCATTTATTTGCGGTTAAATTGTGGTAATTGCGCACAGAAGATGCGAATACCATTGTGGGAAGTGTGTTTATCTTGTTAACAGTGGTGTGTGAGAGTACAAATGGAAGGGAGTAAAGAAACTCCCGGGGAACTAAAACCCCGACGGTGCATAAATGTAAACCATGTATTGTATTTTGATAAAAGATATATGTATATATATACAATGTTGTGATTTATGAAGGGTTATGAGACCGACATAGAACCTAGTGAGAATTAAATTCCCTAGGTAACTTGAATTAAGTTGGATTCGGATGATGATTGATAGACGGAGTTCTATCCCTTGGAGATGTTATGATTATGACTAGAAGGATTCAAAGATAGAAAATGGGATATGCTTGAATTAGTTGTTGGTTTGAAAAAGAGGTGGAGGTGAAACTTGATTATCATGAGATCAAGGGAAGCCGAACACAAATTGGGGTGGAAAGATAGTTCAACACTGATGCTGATCACATCAGGGTTGGATGATTCTTGAAGCTCCCTGTAAGTGGTCACAAACAACCACGTTAAGAAAGATGCAAAGAGCAAAACTGGACTTGGAGTTGTGTTGTGTTTTCAAAAAGGATTTTCAATGAGTATTTCCAAACAGACGAGTAATATTTTGAATAAAGGATTCTCTTATATACTTACCTAGTAAAGAATATTTTTGAAGTACTTGCTCACGAGCTGAGGACGTATGAGCCTTTGTCTTCGGACCGGTGACATGAGAATATATGTTAAAAATTAAGTGAATGTTTTGACCTCCCAAAGGAACGGGGACCTGAACGTGTCCATCGCGACCGGGTTCTGCGGGATCACAGTGTATATGTACTCAACATGGGACTCGAGCCCATGGAGAGATGGAAAGGTATTTCTGTTTGATATACATGCTATGACATGTTGTTTGGTATGTGTGATAAAGGTTATTTGACTTTGATCTCCTAAAGTGTATGCTATCAAGACCTATGAGTCTAAATGTGTTGTGTTACATAGACCTATGTGTCTAAATGTGGTTATGTCACCCAGACCTAAGAGTCTGAGGGTATGGTATGTGCGAGTGTGGTGAAGGTACCGACCATTAGTCCGAGGTTACCATGAGAATATGATATTTTATGTATAATGTGGACATGTTGCCCGGACCATTAGTCCGAGGTTGGATTAAAGGATGGTTGGTAATGGAAGTTTTATGACTATAATAATTCCCGTATTCTAATCCAATGATGCGAGGAAATGTGAACTTCGAGGACGAAGTTCTTTTAAGGGGGGTAGATTGAAATACCCCAAACCTTGGTATGTTGTGTAAATGTTAAAATATGGTATTTAAAGGCTAAAAGTGCCTTAGAAACATAAATGAACCATTTAACCATGGTAAAAACACAATAACACTAAGACACGGTTTGAGCAAAAATGCTCTAAGCTTGGGGTGAACTTGGCTAGGACCCAAAGAGCCTACCAAGACTTGATAAGTTTAATTATGACTTTATAAGGCTAATTAAGTCCTTAGAAACTTTGGTAGACAATGAAACTAAACAAAACACAAATAAATACCTTAAGGTCAATATGGGCCAAAATGTGCTCTAAGCTTGGGATAATGTGTATAAGACCTAATGGTCATACCTATGCCTTATTTATATGTTAATGAACATACTAAATCAATTACTAAAGAAAACCAAGCTTGAAAACAAGTTAAAACGCAAAATGTGCTTAAGGAGTCTTAAAGCACGTTTTTGAAAATGTCTTGTAAATGAGTTTTTGAATGGCTAAATGTCCTCATTACTCTTAATTAACATATGTACTATAAGTATCACATTTGGGTGGCTATATCAATGGGAAATCAAAATTTCACTTCTATGTGCCTTGTTTTTGTGAATAGTGATTTTTATAAGCTAGTTTGTACATATGTTACTATAAGTGAGGACAATTGATTAATACAGTCTAAAATACCCCTAGGTACTATTTGTGGCCGGTTTTAAGGTGTGGTGACTCACCACCCTTGTTAATTTACTAAGAAAAGAAAGAATGACTAATTAGTGTACTATTGCTTTAAAAGGACAAATATCTTCAAAAAAGCAAAGGTTATCTTCATTCTCTCATTCTTTGCTTCATTTCCCACGATGGCCACCTTCTTCCTCCTCTCTCCATCGGTTTCCAACAGAACCATGCCATTCTTCATCCTTCTTCACTTGTAACTTATGACTCCATGCTCCGAATTTAATTCCGAGACTACCGTTCTCTTAGTTGGAGCAAGCTCTACAACATTGTCTTTTCAAATCATCAAAACCACCATTTTGGTGCCAAGGAGAACTTCCATGGAAAGAGCTTGAGCTAATATTTTTATGCCTTGTTGATCACCTTTGCTTCAAGGTAAGGAAAAACCAAAGAAAATTCCATTTCCTTCACTTTTGGTGTTGACCGAAAATGCACCTTGTAATGGTGTCTTCTTGTCTTGTTTTAGCTTCATTTAAATCTTCCAAGGGCTAGGAGGAGTCCTCTCTTGATACTCAGTCAAGCTCTCTTCCATTTAAAGGTAAAACAATTACCTTGATGTGTTAAAACAATATATGTAGCTAGGGTTTACAATGAGATGAAGCTTAAAGCTTATATACTCATTTCAATGTTGGTATAGTTTAGAAGTTGACAAGGAATGAAATGCCCTATCGGTTTTAAGAGGAAACAAGAAAGAAATTGGGAGGAAAAGAGGTAAATATGCTATCTTAATGTGGTTTAATGCCTTAGGAGAAATAAGCTTATAATGCTTGTTAAAACTACCTAAAGAGCAAATGGTGAATGACCTAGTAAAGTGTTCTCAAGGAGACTAGTAAAAGAACATATGTATTGGTGTATGTATTTGCAGGTCAAAGGCATTATTTATGTGGGAAATTCAGTGTTTAAGGATTAGGCAATTTAAGGGCCTAAGAGCCATGTTATTTAAGGGCCTAAGTGCCAAACAAGTTTAATTATGCACTATATTGTGATGTAGTGTAAATTTGGTGAAGTTTTGTGAGTGATAATGTTTTGATGGATCTAGGTGTTCTTGAATGTTTAGTGGTGAAAACTATGAGCTTTGGAATGATGAGGTGCTAAGAGAACCTATGGCAAAAATTTGTAAAATGTATAAGGAGTTTTAAGTGCTTAAATGAACTTGGTTGAACTAGGAATTGTTAGGAATGGATACATGCTTCACTAAGGAAGAAAACATGCATTAAGGTGTTCTAAGGTGCTATAAGGATTTAGGCATTTTCTTGGAAGTTCTAGAAATCCAATGAGTGTTTTAGGATGTACTTAAGTCTTGGGGAAGTTGGTTTAAGGTTTAGGTTATGTTGATGAATAAGGAGAAAATGATGTTTAGGTAAGGTTTTGAGAAAGGAACTCTAAGGAGTTGTGAAAGAGAAGATTGGTTAGTAAGAGAAGATGCTTGGGAGATGATGTTATGATGGTGAGGAAACACTTTGGTATAAAGGTTATTAAGGATGAAACACCACTTGTAAAACTAGGAGAAAACATTGTAAGTGTTATAAATTTTGTGAAGATAAGTAAAGGTTTAAGGAATTAGAAAAAGAGTTTGTGAGTGTTTAAGGATATCTTAAGGTGTGTTTGAAGTGCCCAAATGAGGTTAGGGTATACTAGGATATATGGGGTGAAGTTTGGAGTTGAATGTAAAAAGGAAAACAAAGATCTGGGGCAGACCGGACTTGCGACCGGACTTGCAAGTTCGGTCGGGCCCAGTTTACCCTGTGGGAATTAGTTTCTGGAATGGACCGGACATAGGACCGGACTTACAAGTCCGGTCGGAGTAGAAAAATTTTGACGGAAATGTGTTCTGGAATCGACCGGACTTGGGTAAGTCCGGTCGGCAAGTCCGGTCGGACCAAAAATATGGTTTAAGGTTATGAAATGATATGTAATGATGGGGATTGATAGGTAATGATGTTATAAGGTTGTTAAGGACATTTAGGTGAGTTTTAGATGGCAATTAAGTGGGTGAAAAGTTGTATCAAAATGTGAAAGTAAAACAAGTTAAAATGTAAAGTTATGTAACTAAGTTAACGGGGAAAGTAAAGCATTAGACATTAAATAATCAAGCAAACCCCGATGTTAATAAAAACACATGTGATGTTAACAGTTGTTCGAGAATCGCTCGAGGAACATAAGTGGACGTGGTAAAGTGGACTCCGGTGACAGGTATGGTTTTCTTGCAACCTGTGTCCTACCGGATTACACCGGCTTGTATGCCAATATGTTTTACTGAGTGTTTGCCACCTTGTAAGATTAAAACATGTAATGAGTTTATAGTAATTCATTTATGTGGCGAATTTGGCCTCCGATACCATTTAACCTCAAGTATGTGTTAAACCTTAGCTAACCAAAACTAGGAACACATGAGTGATTGGTATACGGAGTTGACGGCCCAAACCTTGGGAACGTGCTAACCACGGCTATGTGTGAGTTAGTTGGACATTGTTGTTGTATGCAAGTGTGTGAACCTCCCTTGTGTGCTTAACTCGGTTATGATACCGTATGGTGTGTGGATGTGGTAGGCTCCATAATGGATCTCTAACTACTTATTATTAAGTGTATGTGTACTAATGGGGGGGTGAGGAGTCCGGTTGTTCCGGCCACGCGTGTGATGGACGGGAGTCGATGTCATATCCGGTTCGGCTCTCTTGGTGTATGTACAGGTGGTATTCCAATTTGGTTTCTACCTTCCCTTAGCTTATCCAAAGCTAGTTACTGACTCACGTCGGGCCACAGGGGCATACGAATTATTTCGGTGTGCTTGGGATTACTATATCCGACACACCTTGGGTATAAGTTAACCGTTCTATATAACCGGACGGTAACGAGGTTGGTAACGAGCTTAACATGGGATTGGTAATAATCTCTAGGCTCACTATGTATACTAACTATGGTGGAAGGTTCCTTGTGAGAACCGATTTACGGTGTTATGTATTGGTGTTGCGCTATGCAAATTCCCTTGCTATGCTACGATAAGTATACGTCAGGTGTTTAAAATGATTGTGAAGTTGTCATGTGTACGACGAAACAAAAAGGTTTTGTTATGTTTTGTTATGTGAGGAATGAGATATGTTGTAGGATATAGAGTGTGTGGATCATGGAAATGAATCCCAGTTTGTGACAAGAGGCGTTAAGGATAACCCGATTAATGGGTACATGTCGTTCGTTAAGGAAGTAGCTCCGTTTTAGAGGAGAGCCACTCTAGGGTTTAAGGAATCATTGAATGGTTGGTTAAGTGTGGATGTGTTGGTTATAGGTTGAGCCCATTGAGGCGAAATGTTATGTGTTGTATGTTTATGGCTTGTATGCATGATTTAAATATAATCAACTGCATGCTAAGACGACAATTAGTTGTGCGTGGCCCGGTAGCATGTGGGCTGCGGGATTACCATACCAGCAAAGGTGCTGAGCCCCTTGGGGGCCACCCTTTCTCTCCTTTTCTATTTCAGGTACAAGGAGCTGGAAGCCGTTCGAGAGTAGGACGGGGTAGATGTTTATACATGGGTAGCCATTTAAATGGCGTAAGTGTAGTAAGACCGAAATTGTTATCGGCACTAGTTTGTAAATAGTCGGTACAGTGGCAATGTATGTATACTATGAATGTTGGAAATGGAATAAGGGTTGTTTTGTGTAGTCGCTCGGGAAGCTAGTCCATCAGACCGATGCAAATGTATATGTATTAGCCTTGTTAGCCACGTGGGTGGTTAACGGCGTGTAACACCATTGAATTGAGTAATGCGATGTGTTGAGATTTCCGCTGCAGTTTGATGTTAAGTGTATGGTGGTGGTTGGGGTGTTACACAACGCCACCAACAGGGAGCAATTCCGAGCCATAACGAATATTCTAGACCCCGCGTAACTTAAAGCAAGAAGCTTCAGCACTGGACTGGCCCAGTTTGGGTCGGTCGAGAGCTTCTAAGATCGATATTTTCTTCAGCATTGGACCAACCCAGACTGGGTCAGTCGGAACTTAAAAAAGGCACGTGCTCCGTCACTAGAGGCGCTTGGAAAGAAAGATCATCCAGGCCAAGCAGTGGGGTGGGGGCGGGTTAACATAGGGATAAGAAAAGTTTTTGGAAACCCCTAGTCGAGGAAAGGGAGTAGTCAAGAGCAGATGATCTCTTGTGAGGAGCATATGCGTGTCATCAATAACATAAGAGAGTAGTGGAAGAAGGAGGTCATTGCTGAAATACGTCAAGGTAGTGGTGCACCCCAGCCATATGCTCCCGTTTCGGATTCTTCTTACCCCAATTATCAATAATCCTCCGTCATTCCCAAGCAATGACAGTGCTACTCCTGCTGGACTGTACACAAGCATCGAGTCCAATGACCAGTATCCTTACGCATATGTACATGTAAATTTTTATATCTTTAGCTGTTTTATACTTGTCATACCTTTTATTACATATTTCTTAGTTCATTCATCTACTAATCTGATTAAATTGTAGGATTCGATAAACTGCAACCTCCTGCTCCCATACAACAATCAAGATATATGTGTTATAGAAGGAAAGGTGTACTCATCAGGCCCGAATGACGTGACCCATGGGATGCCACTACAACCTTATCACAGGAGAGTCTCTGTAACACCCCTCTCCATAATCACGATATAATCCCTCACGTAGCAATAAATAGAACGTCTCGCAGCGGAAAAATAAATAACAATTACAAAACTCACATGGGTGTCACCGGCCATTACTCGCCCATGCGAGCAACGTAGCCATACCACATCCAACTTCCAAAATAAACAAACTGCTAACCGCAGTGATAACGAGAAACTCCTATACATCAAACTAAGTCCACAACCATAAACATTGACAAGTGAGCGTCTACCCAATCCTGAAAAATACATAACCTTGCCATAAGACCATACACCATCTTCATTACCATACAACATCTCCAACTACCCTGTTCCTGCTCTTCAGCTCCGACAATGATCAACAACCTGAAATGGTGTAGTATCAGCGATAGACGCTGAGTATGCCGGGCCTGGACCCTAATGGTCACTTGTCATTTTAACCATCTTATTATTAGATTGGTTTCATGCTTTTCCTTTTTACAGTTACAATCAAAACTGAAGCATAAATGTATAATATACATAATCAACCATCCAAATATTCATAAACATTAATCATCCATCCAAACCAAACATTCATAGAATATTTCAAGCAACATTTGTATACCGAACGTATCGAGCAATAACAACAATATTTTGTACAATGTACAATCGCCGTAGTGTTCACCATCCACTGTCAATTTATTTTAGTTTGGCTTTCAAGCCCCGTCCATATGTACAATGTACATTCGCCGTAGCGTACAGTTCCCATAGTTAATTTACCTTAGCCTTGTAGGCTCCATCCAACCATGTTTAATTAATGTCAGTAGGGCGTCATGTTAGGACAACCCGATAACCTCACCATGGACAGTAGTCCCCCGTACACACAAAGGTGCTCATTTCGCCAGAGGTCCGGAGGCCCCTGACTCACTTATGTCTCGTAAGACGTCCATAAAAAGGCCGTAGCCACCTGATCCACAAACCTATTTGGGTTCGTTGGATATAACCTGGAGCGGAATCCAATTAGGAAACCCCTCAGTGATCACAAATGCGCAACCAAGTAGTTCGTAAACTACCGGGATTCCTCACCTCAATCTCATACCATCACTCTCTCATAATGTTTAAGATCTGCTCTTAGTCTTATGGAGAATATATTTATTAACCAGCGGCCCAATGGGTCTCGCATACCTAGAAGTCATCTAGGTTATACTTATGTTAGAGATCCATGCTCTAGAGACCGACAATGTCGTGACTCGTCCCTAAGTGTTTTACTTAGGTTACTATATACTCAATATTAATATCATGGTATTATATCAAGTAACCGTCATGTCATCACAACGCATATGTATGTTTATATAAGTCGATCTATAGTCGACGTAGTGTTAGTCCCGTAGGACGCCCGTGCATAAATAATTAATGCATCAACACTTAAACACATACATGTAACACACAAGTTATATCAACCAAATCCGAGCCCAAGGAGCAACCTTAGGTCAACTCGGCAAACCCCTTTACATACCGTTCACCCTGACAGTATTACGGTGGAGTATGAATCAGCAAGATCCTATGCTCCGTGTAGTCCGCTAGCTCGTCAAGCGTCCTTGTCAGAAGTATACACTAAACGGTAATACAAACTATAAGTCAGTCTCCATGACTAACTACATCCGGTATTTCCGAATAATAAGTAACCCCGACAGTTCACCCCTGTTTGCTACAGTTTTGTTACGGGTTTCTCCAAAACAGTCGGCTTGTTACTTAAAACTCAAACGTCATAACACTTTAACTGCTAAGTTTAATTCGTTGTATTTCTTTTAACCTTATCCACCTTCTAGTTTAGGTACATAACCTATAGTTGCATGTATGCATGCATGATTATATTATATTGTACTATTTTTTTTCCATATTGTATTATTTTCCCACCATTCCTTATTATGCCATTTATTTTATAATTCATTATCTTTAGCAAATAGTATTTGCATCCCAAAAACTCATAACATATAGTTTGTAACTATATATATTTTTTAATTAACCACCACCATTAAATCATACGGTTTCCAACCAAAATATATGTCCACCTTATATACATTATCCTTGTGTATGTATATATATTTTTTTTACCACGTAGGTAATTCCCATGAGTTTGATAAACTCTTATATTTTATGTTACTTTTTATCATCTTTATTAGATGATTTTTTTCTCATTAGTTGTATCATATTGTACGACCTATATTAAGATTATTATCCTAACATGAGTAACATTTCACGTTGTACATTTACAACTCCTAAGGTTTATTACATAAGTACCTTAGTTTATAAATCCCATTTATTTATAGTTTGTCACACTATTTTATGTGAGTACCCTTCCTTATATTAATTCCATCTAAACCACCTTAATACCATTTAATTGTCATAACATTTATGACATTGTAGACCATAGTCTAAAATTCATTTTCCAACTCTTATTAATTCGTATAGCCCTTGAATTTATTTAAATTCCCTTTTTGACCACATAACATTATGTAATGTTACACCAAAATACTAATACCATTTGATATGATATTTTTATTTCCTTTAACCTATAACTTATAGTTTTTATACAAAACTATTGTATATTGCCTCATAGGCATATATTAAACCTTATACTTTTCCTTAAACCATAATTTCCTTTATTTACCAAATCACCCCTTTCTTTCACCATGTTATATATACCATTCAATATAACATTTCTAACTTATAAAAGAGTATAACCTATGGTTATCTTTCATAAATTCCGAATAGACCTCATTATACATTTTATATTATTATTAGGCCCATTTTATAACATATAGTTTGATAATATCATTAAAACTATATATTATAAATATGTCTCAACAAATACTCTTATATAATTCTGAAAATCACCAAATTCCACCAAAGGGTTATAAATATCCTTGTTAACCCATATACTCTTGGTATTTACCATTCCACCATCTATTTTTCTCCAAAGTGTCATAATGACATAATAACTATATATTATACATATATAGTTTATTTTAATTCCAAAAACAACCCATTAAATTCCTAAAAATTCCTAATAGCCCATGGGTGTTTTAAAATACCATTGTACACCCTTTATTTTTGGTAATAACATATTTACCACATATGTTATAAAATATTACCATTAAATACCTAACTTACTATAAAACCTTAAGTAAGTTATCTAACTTATTTATTTTGGTCAAGACCTAGCGTATGGTCAATGTTGACCACCTTAATATTTCCTTGACCACCAATTTCTTATATTTACGGTTTTAACCCTTAAGTTTCCAAAATTCACCATTTAACCCCAAAACTTTATAAAATCTTATAAACTTTATTTTAACTCCTTTTTAACTCTAATTTTCGGCCTTATTATTCTAAAGCCCCCAAATTTAATTTAATTACACCTAAGACCCCATTTCATTTCGGTAATAATTATATATCACCTAAACTTAAATAAAAGCTTGTAAATGCATAAATAAAATGGCCTAAAATACATGGCCTTATTACAAACATTTGCTCACAAAATAAATTACACATAAATGTCCCAAAATACATATACAATTTCGGCCTCACCATAGATTCCTTGTTTAATTACCAAACTTCCACATAATGTCTTAAATTTGACAATTATGCTTGTTTAATTAGTTATAAAATTTATTAAACCATTTCTTAAACATTTTAAGGTCAAATAAGACCTTATTTACCTCTTCACTCACGGCAATTAATTAGGAATAGCTTAAACTTGTATTAATGTAACAAGTTAAGGTTTTAAGTGATTTATACCTTGATTTAGCTTAGGTAAAGCCTTGTTTGGTTCGGCCACCTTGAGTAGGAATTCTCCACAGCTTGTTTTACATGTTTTCAAACAGAAAACAAGGTCTAGTTAGTCTCTAAGCAAGATCTAACCATAAGGAGTAATTTAATGTAAGATTTGAGGCAAAAATTACCTTAAGAGTGCAAGGAAAGTTCTAAGTGTTTTCGACCTGAACCAAACACACCACAAGGTGTTAGATCCACCATATTGACATAGGAAATAGTTAGATCTCGAATTGCTACCTTGTTATTAAGTTTTACCTTGGAAAAATGCCTAAAAAGAGAGTATTTCTCTTGGATCTCGGCCATCCTTGCTCCAAATGGCTAGCCAACAGATCCCACATGAAAAGGAGAAGAAGATGAGGCTATGGCCAAAATTTCACAACCAAACTCGAAAGGAATCAAAAGTTATGAGCTTAAAGCACATTTTTACCTTAAAATGTAGATTTGAACAACCTTGGTCCCTCTACTGGTCTCAACCGAGTTTAGCTCTTGTTCTAACCTTAGAACACTGAGAATAAGCCATAGGAATTGTTGAGCCACGAAATTTAGGTGTTGGTAGTGTGAAGAAAAGAAAAAGGGCTAAAAATGACTAAAAATGACATTAAAACACTTACATTAGGAACTTAGGAGCTAGATTTGCCTTCCATGCTCAAGAACAGACCTTGAGAGCTTCAATGGAAGGGAGGAGCTCGGCTGGGCAGAAGGGAATCGTGCAAGGAAGGAGGAAATGAGTGGAAAGGCTTGCATTATTTGAAAAAGGTAAGAATAATTAAGCTTTTTACTATTCTTGTTTGTATTAGGTAGCATTATTGCCAATCAATGACTTATGCTGTCTCCCTCTCTTATTGCCAGCCGGCTGCCATGGTCCAAGTGGGTCAATTAATTGACCATTGACCATACTTGGTCAATATTGACTCATGTGGGCCCCACTTTAGGGTTTTATTAATATTTTAATATTAAATTTGTAAAAATCTGTAAAATTTGGAAATTAAATTCCTAATATCATATAATATGATATTTATTATATTTAAAGGTATTTATAACCTTTTAGCCCATTTAAAACCAATTTAAAAGACAATTCCACAAAAACGTGCTTTAAGGAGTTTTAGCGCACATTTTGTGTTGTCTGGTGTTTCTGAGCTCCGTTTTCTTTGACAACGGTTTTGTTGTGTTCCTTACATGATATTTGATCATGTAATTAAATTTTATATCATTTAGAGGTCATTAGACCTTTAAGGTTTCTTAGAGCACATTTTTGCCCTTTTTGACCTTGAAGCATGAAAGTGCTTTTTCTTTGTGTTGGAGTGTTGCCCAACAATTATAATATGTTTAATATTATGTTAATAGACTTAGGACAAATTTTTAGGTCCTACATAGTCCATTTGGGTATTTATTTACCCTTAACAGTTAAAGGGTGCAACATCTTGTTTTATGTTGACCACTGTTGTTCTCAGTTGACTTTTAAGGCATGTTTAGGCCTTAATTAATATGATTTGATATTTAATCCGTGTTTAATAAGTTTGGGGTATTTCAGTCTACCCCCCTTAAAAAGACTTCGTCCCGAAGTCTCTTAATCAAATAGGTAAGTATATAAATGTATAACTACCCATTATTCCCATAATGTATATCTATCTGATATATCATTTACACACATTGTGTTGCGCTTATACAGCACATAGCCATCACGTTGTGGCGTTAGTTCAATCATATATGGATATAGGTGATCCATCAGCACCATCATTTCCTATCAGTTCTACAAGTCCTGACAACCTTCATGAGGTGTCCATAACATTCCATTGTTCCACATTCCATATCTAATGATTCATTTCGTATCTAGGCGATACCATATGTAATCATTCTATAAAGCAATATGAATACATATCACAAATAGCATAAGAGAAGTGTTACACACATGGTGTACATACAACATTCATACAGGTATCTCGTAAGATACGTACATACAAGTGTACATCGCACACAAACAATCCAAATAACGCACGCCCCGCGTACCAACCATAACCAACAAAACCAATTCACTGTATGCTATGCATACTAAATAATTCACATACTAACCAAACAGACCTCGTATGCCCCGCACACCACCAATTCTCTTCTTTTTTTTTGTATGCAATGCATATCAACAAACAAAACTTAGTGCACACATGTGCACAGCCAAGAGGCTCTACCCCCCTTAAAAAGGGTTACGCCCCCGTACCCCACAAGTATACAACAGCCGCTCAACAAGGAGCGCTGGATACTTGGCTCTCAAAGAGTTCTCCAACTCGTGGATTATTCTCATTTCAGAGAGACAGGTATGATTCTAGCCCTTCTGGGCTCTACAATACATAAGGGATGTGGCACTAAACAATTTGTGCTCTTTCCCAAATTCATTCTAATGGGCCCACTCGCTCCGTATGAGGTGCAGACCCATGAACACAGGCTCAATTTGACTTTTTTTTTTCCATTGCTGTGAATCCACTTGTTTGGGTCACTAGCATACATGTGTGTGTTTTCTCACTGATATTTAGTTGAGGTATACTATGACATTGGCCATTGTAGGTACTTAGTGCTCTTTGCACTTGTCTTTGTAATACTAAGACGTACCAGCCTAAATGTCCACAAAGGTGATGTTTGTCATCCATGTCCCCTGGTGTTTTGTTCCAGAGTAACGCACTGTTGTAGTTTTTTTTTTTACACACTCGTGTTGATATCCCCTTTATCTTTCTGCGTTCCCACTAGGTTAATAACTGCACGAGTGCAATACCAAAACACTCAGTCATACAGAGTGCAGAGGCGTAAACGCTCACAGCTAACATCTCATGAGTCGAACAGATAAGATGTGCGAATTATCCTGTGAGTGGTACATTCCAAATCCACTGTCCTTAAGCAAGATATCTGCTATCATATAGCTTTATCTTTTCTCCTCGCGTGGTCACGCGTTTATGTCCATATCATCTGGTAGATTTCCTCTGGATTGCAAGCATTTGCTTGATCCTTATGAGGGTTCTACATATTTTTCGTCCATAATGGTTTTCTTGTTGCTTTTTTTTTTTGGTTCCTATCCTTGAACTGTTTCCTTGTCTTCCCTGTATACTGTCCACTGTTCTCTGTTGAAGGTTTTTTTTTTTTTTTAGCCCGTTGGTTTAACTGCGGCTCTTCTCGTCCATCTTCGAGGTAATCCGTCTTACTGTCCGTAGAATGGAGTTGACTACTTCTCGTGTTCCTAACACTACCTGTCTACTTGCATGGGGTACCGTACTGATACATTACTACTTACCCGACTAACTTATAAATAAGTCTGTCAGGCCCACATGCTCCGAACGGAGTGCGGTCGTCCCATGTCTCGTTTAGTAAACTGGTAATGTCTGTCACACGGTTGTTGTGAAGTATTCTTTTGTCAATCTCCCTTTGATGGATATCCCTCTTTTTTGTTCTCTCTTTTTTTTTTGCTTCTGTTTTTTTTTGTCCTCTTTTTGCTTCTGCCCTTTTTTTTTGTCTAATAGTTCGTGTTATCGGTTATCCCGTAATAAGTGTTGTTGCCTTTGTGGCATTCATGGTAATTCGTATCATAGACTGGTATTATTCAACTCGGTGTAAGTAAAATCCGTGCTATATTAGCAAACTTGTTTCTCCTCTTTTTTTTGATCTCATTGAGTACAACGCATTTTCCTTTTTCTCCCTGTTTTTTTTTTCTGATCATGTCTCATCCATAGTTCATATTCGTCCCCTCATCCATGTAATTGGATGTATTGCAGATTGCATAATAGCTTGAGCAACTTGGCTCTTTACTTCCCAACCATCCTCACTGACGGTGGTGCATCTACAAAGGGTATGCTTGTCCATAAGGACTAAACATGTATCACCGGTAGTGATTAGCATTAAATGCAAGTATAATCTAATGGTATTTGGCTAATAGCCCTGTCTGAAACTTCCTCGAACGTTTAAACTGGTGTGTGTGTGTGTGTTTTTTTTTACAGTCATAGTGGCTGTATAATGTGTCCAGTTGCAGTGGTTGGACTATCGGTCCTTCCAAAATTGCATAGGTTTCTAATCTCCAGGTTTCAATGAAAAGGTTTGAACAACAGTTTTTTTTTATATAAAAGGTTAAAAGGTAGTAGTTGTTGCAGTTGCATTTGCAGTAGCTGTTACTGTTGCTGTTGCTGTCGCTGCACTTGCTGTAGCAAGTGCGCAAGGCAGATGGAAATTTTAGTGGTTTACTGTCATAGCGCTTGCAATAGCAAGTGCGCCATGCAGGTGGAAATTCTGGTTCAGTAATTCCTGGCCTCATTGACTCTGTGTCGTAGAGTATAGGCTACATGGTAATGTAAGCATTAACATCCTGTTCACATATATATCCGTCAAGGTTTAAAGCTTGTTATACCCAGTACACACAACTAATCCCAAAGTCTTACACAAAAGGCGAGTGGTCAATGACACACTCCCACATACTTATAACATAGCTCCTTCTAACATTCAAGGTAAGCACACAACATAGTAAGTAAAAGTCTTCCACTAGCGGTCTCATGGAGTATGGGTACTCATGCCCTATCTACTCCCTTGCCCTTCTAGGCTCCAGCATCAGTAGATGTCTAGCCATCCTGACCGCCTCGTGGTACTCCAGATCCTCCAGCTGAGGTCTTCTGAGTATTCTTTGGTGGCCTGTAATTACGGCTCTCTGGGTTCATCCAACATTCAAATTCCCTATGGCCCTCTTTGTGGCAGTACCGACACTCGACTTTGCGGCCTTCGCAGTCGACCCCTGGATGGTCCTTCCCACAACGCTTACAGTAAAAATGGCGCTGGGGCTGTCCGGTGCCTGATGATAGTATTTAAGTTTAAGTTAAAATCTGTTGATATAGGGTTTAAGATTATATTTGAATTTAAGAGGTAGGTGTTCTCACCCTTAGGAGGTGCAGATCTCAGAGGCTTAGCATCAATAGCTGGGCCGGTCAACTGCAGGACGGGCTCTTTCCCTTTCTTTCCCTGGTGACCCTGCTGCCCTTTCTTTGGAAAGAATTTCCTGTTTAAGGTTTCGGGTCAGCATTCGTAAGGTATTTAGTATGATAAGTATTTAAGCATGGGATAAGTCCTTACTTTCCCTTTTTCTGGCCTCCTCCTGGAGATGCTCCTCCACCCTCAGACTCTTCTTCAGGGTTCTTTCTTTTCTTTGCCCCTAGAGTCTCTTC
Organism: Limonium bicolor; assembly: GCA_023374045.1. Taxonomy (NCBI): domain Eukaryota; kingdom Viridiplantae; phylum Streptophyta; class Magnoliopsida; order Caryophyllales; family Plumbaginaceae; genus Limonium; species Limonium bicolor. Next base: position 477,410,630 of record CM041776.1, read on the forward strand.
CCGAGTCTGGAGCATTAGCTCCGTCCTCGAGGCAGCTCGTAACACTCCTGGAATCTCATTGGTAAGTTCTCACAAAGTTATACGGTACTAGTAAGTAAAGAATTTATGGCATTCATGTTAATACCTGTATGGTAGTGTAGAGGGTAGCACCCATCGCCATCTGGATGCGAAATAATAGCCTCCCCGGAACTTCTCAATCTTCACGGTTTCTGAGTAATCCACACCGGGGATGAAGTCCAGTAGACCGATGAATCGAGCGTAATACTCGTCCACGGTCAGACCTCCCTGGGTCAATGTTTCAAACTCATGGCGCTTCTTCTGTTTGAGGTGCGCCGGGTAGTACTTCCCTCTTAGTAACTCAACAAAGGCAGCCCACGAAAAGTCGGGCATAGCCAGGTGCTGGTCCTTGACCAACCTCCACCAAGTGCTGGCTGCATCCTTCAGGTGGAAAGCAGCAATAGCGACCCTCTTGTCGTCAGGTACTTGTAAAGCTTCAAATGCTTTCTCGTGTTCAACAATGTAACGCTCCAAAGCTACGGGGTCTGGTTCCCCTGAATATGTAGGTGGTCGGGTCTCGCTAACTGACTTCAGCCAGTTTGTTTCCCTGGGCTGTGGCGGGTGGGCTGGTGCTCCTCCTATCTGAGTACCCAGCTGTGCAAGAACGGCTGCAACCGTCTCAGCAACTCCTGGAATGCCGGGGTCACCGCCTCTACCTCTTCCAGCACCACGCCCTCTAGTACCACCAGACATCTGTAGTACAGTATGTCACATAAATACTTGGTAAAATTACCGTACACAACCAATAGATATTAAGTTGCCTTAAAGGCTATCCTGTCACGCATTTGCGTTTCTAGACACAATATCTTTTGAGACGAATCGTCTCGTACCTCCTAAATGTTTCCCAATATTTCCCAAGTCCTAAGCTCACTGTCTTAACCTACTTTCTCGTCATCAGAGCGGTACTCCGCTCTGATACCACTTTTGTAACACCCCTCTCCATAATCACGATATAATCCCTCACGTAGCAATAAATAAACGTCTCGCAGCGGAAAAAAATAACAATTACAAAACTCACATGGGTGTCACCGGCCATTACTCGCCCATGCGAGCAACGTAGCCATACCACATCCAACTTCCAAAATAAACAAACTGCTAACCGCAGTGATAACGAGAAACTCCTATACATCAAACTAAGTCCATAACCATAAACATTGACAAGTGAGCGTCTACCCAATCCTGAAAAATACATAACCTTACCATAAGACCATACACCATCTTCATTACCATACAACATCTCCAACTACCCTGTTCCTGCTCTTCAGCTCCGACAATGATCAACAACCTGAAATGGTGTAGTATCAGCGATAGACGCTGAGTATGCCGGGCCTGGACCCTAATGGTCACTTGTCATTTTAACCATCTTATTATTAGATTGGTTTCATGCTTTTCCTTTTTACAGTTACAATCAAAACTGAAGCATAAATGTATAATATACATAATCAACCATCCAAATATTCATAAACATTAATCATCCATCCAAACCAAACATTCATAGAATATTTCAAGCAACATTTGTATACCGAACGTATCGAGCAATAACAACAATATTTTGTACAATGTACAATCGCCGTAGTGTTCACCATCCACTGTCAATTTATTTTAGTTTGGCTTTCAAGCCCCGTCCATATGTACAATGTACATTCGCCGTAGCGTACAGTTCCCATAGTTAATTTACCTTAGCCTTGTAGGCTCCATCCAACCATGTTTAATTAATGTCAGTAGGGCGTCATGTTAGGACAACCCGATAACCTCACCATGGACAGTAGTCCCCCGTACACACAAAGGTGCTCATTTCGCCAGAGGTCCGGAGGCCCCTGACTCACTTATGTCTCGTAAGACGTCCATAAAAAGGCCGTAGCCACCTGATCCACAAACCTATTTGGGTTCGTTGGATATAACCTGGAGCGGAATCCAATTAGGAAACCCCTCAGTGATCACAAATGCGCAACCAAGTAGTTCGTAAACTACCGGGATTCCTCACCTCAATCTCATACCATCACTCTCTCATAATGTTTAAGATCTGCTCTTAGTCTTATGGAGAATATATTTATTAACCAGCGGCCCAATGGGTCTCGCATACCTAGAAGTCATCTAGGTTATACTTATGTTAGAGATCCATGCTCTAGAGACCGACAATGTCGTGACTCGTCCCTAAGTGTTTTACTTAGGTTATATACTCAATATTAATATCATGGTATTATATCAAGTAACCGTCATGTCATCACAACGCATATGTATGTTTATATAAGTCGATCTATAGTCGACGTAGTGTTAGTCCCGTAGGACGCCCGTGCATAAATAATTAATGCATCAACACTTAAACATACATGTAACACACAAGTTATATCAACCAAATCCGAGCCCAAGGAGCAACCTTAGGTCAACTCGGCAAACCCCTTTACATACCGTTCACCCTGACAGTATTACGGTGGAGTATGAATCAGCAAGATCCTATGCTCCGTGTAGTCCGCTAGCTCGTCAAGCGTCCTTGTCAGAAGTATACACTAAACGGTAATACAAACTATAAGTCAGTCTCCATGACTAACTACATCCGGTATTTCCGAATAATAAGTAACCCCGACAGTTCACCCCTGTTTGCTACAGTTTTGTTACGGGTTTCTCCAAAACAGTCGGCTTGTTACTTAAAACTCAAACGTCATAACACTTTAACTGCTAAGTTTAATTCGTTGTATTTCTTTTAACCTTATCCACCTTCTAGTTTAGGTACATAACCTATAGTTGCATGTATGCATGCATGATTATATTATATTGTACTATTTTTTTTCCATATTGTATTATTTTCCCACCATTCCTTATTATGCCATTTATTTTATAATTCATTATCTTTAGCAAATAGTATTTGCATCCCAAAAACTCATAACATATAGTTTGTAACTATATATATTTTTTTAATTAACCACCTGAAATACCCCAAACCTAGTTATGTTGTTTAAACACCTAAATAGGGTGTAACAAGACTAAAAAGAGTCTTAGAAACCTTACTAAACAAATTTAAACAAAAAGGAAACACAAATGTGCTTTAAAGTCAATAAGAGCTAAAATGTGCTCTAAGCTTGGGATAAACTTGAGTAAGACCTAATGAGCTTACCAAGACTTCATTTATATACTAATGAACATATTAAACCAATTACCAAAGAAAACCAAGCTTGAAAACAAGTTAAAACACAAAATGTGCTTTAAGAAGTCTTAAAGCACGTTTTTGAAAAATTGTCTTGTAAATGAGTTTTGAATGGCTAAATGGCCATCATTACTCTTAAATATATATGTGTACTATATAGTATCACATTTGGGTGGCTATATTAGTGGGAAATCAAAAATTTCACTTCTATGTGCCTTGTATAGGTGAATAGTACTTTTTATAAGCTAATTTGTAACATATGTTGTATTAAGTAATTAAATTGACAAACAAAGACTAAACACCCCCACACTAATATAGGGGCCGGTTTTTTAAGGGGTGACTCACCACTCTCTTATTAATGTATTAAGTAAGATAAGATAAGTAAATAAGCTACTTTTTACCTTTTAACACATAAATATCTCTTAAAGCAAATTCTATCTTCATTCTCTCATTTCCTTTCCTTGCTCACACGGTTTCCCACTCATCTTCTCCCTTCTTCTTTGTTCTCTCACGATAAACCACTACCACCATTAAAACACAAGCTTTGACCACTTGCTAAATCTAGCTCACTTGTCCAAATCAAAAACAAATACCACCAATCTCTTCCTCTCATCAAGCTCTTCATTCCTATCTTCTCAAAACTCCAAGAGCTCCATTTCGGTGCCAAGGTGTTCCACCATTGAAGGAGCTTGAGCTTATTTTGACATATTATTACTCTCCTTTGCTTCTAGGTAAGGAATCTCAAACAAAAATCAAGTTTCCTCCTTGTTTTTGTCATGTCCGAAAATACACATTGATATAGCTCATTGTGTGACTTTGTTCTAGCTTCATTTCAACTCTTCATGGACTAGGTGGAGTCCTCTCTTGTTGTATATCCAAACTCTCTTCAAAGAACAAGGTAAAACAACTACATTAATGTTTTGAAACAATGTCAAATTAGGGTTTACAATGAGATGAAGCTTATAGCTTGAATACTCATTATAAAGTTTGTATATTGTTTAGAACTTGTCAAGAATCAAGTACTCTATTGGTTTTCTAAAGGAAACAAGAAAGAAGTTATTGCAAAAGAGGTAAATCTACTAACCTAATGCTATTTTAATGCCTTAGGAGAAATGAGCTTATAATGCTTATTAAAACTATCTAAAGAGCCAATGGGGAATGACTTAGTAAAGTGTTCTTAAGAGACTAGTAAAGGGCATATGTGTATGTTGAGTGTATTTGCAGGTTAAAGGCATATATATTGTGGAAATTCAGTGTTTATGATTTAAGCACTTTAAGGGCCTAAGAGCCATGCATTTTAAGGGCCTAAGTGCCATGCAATTTAAATTGTGCACTATATTGTAATGTGGTGTAAATTTGGTGAAATTATGTATGAGAGTGTTCTTGATGATTTTAGATGTTCTTGTGTGTTTAAAGGAGAAGGTAAAGTGTTTAGGCATGGTAATGTTCTAGGGGAACCCATGTCAAAATCTAGGTAGGAAGTAAGAAGTTCTAAGTGTTTACATAAGGTTTGGTGAGTTAGAAAGTGTAGGAAATGAATAAGGAGTTCAAGATGTTTTAAAGGAATTTTGATGAACTAGGATGTGTTCTAGAGTGTAATTAGGACTTAGGCATAATCTTGAGATTTTAGTATGTACCAAAGTCATTTTGGACTTAGGTAAAGACTTAGGCAAACTTTGGTAAACTAAGGAGAATGTATGAACTTGAGAAAGGATTGAGGTAATGATATAAGGAGTTAGTTGTGGGAGATGATGTTAAAGCAAGGAGAAAGCATTTTGGGATAGTAGTTACCATAGGTGAGAAACACCATCTAGGAACCTAGTATAAAATAACATAAGTGTTAAGGAATTTTTACAAGAAATAAGTAAATGATTTAAGGAATTAGAAAATGAGTTTCATGGATGTTGTATGTGGATGTAAGGTTACCAAATGTTGTTAGGAAGCATTAAGAGGCCTTAGGAGAAGTTTGGTGAAGAATTGGCAAAGTTTGGGTAAGTTTAGAAGGCGACCGACCCAGGGGCCGACCCAGTTTTTGGGTCGGTCGAGCCTCTGTAAAATGTTAGGAAAATGTTCGGTGATGGTCCGACCCAAAAGGGTGGGTCGGACATGGGTCGGTCGGTCAAGTTTCAAAGGAGGGAAAATGTTCGCACATGGACCGACCCAGAATGGTGGGTCGGACGTGGGTCGGACGGCATGATTATAAGGAAGTAAAAGGGTTCTGTAATGGACCGACCCAGAAGGTTGGGTCGGACATGGGTCGGTCAAGGTAAGTTTTTCAGACCCGAAGACCACTGGGAGGGTCCGACCCAGTTGTGGGTCGGACGGTGGGTCGGTCGGACCAAAACTTGTAAAAAAAAAAAACAGAAAAGAATGTGACTTATGTAGTTAACCCTAGGGTGTATAATGAAGGTAACCTAGGGTAAGATAGGCATTAAAACATGTCATACAATCATGTTAAATACTTAGTGAGTTTGGAGTTAATAAATAATTAACCGACATTACTAATGTGTTTAGGATTCTCTCAAGGTGGAAATCAGTCGAGGCAAGGACCAAGGTATGGTTTTCTTGCAGTCTGTTGCCTACCGGTTTACACCGGCTTGTGTGTTGTTTGTTTTCTGTGTGTTTATGACTTTGTAAGATTAAACCATGTAAAGAGTTTACAGTTGTTAAATATTATTATGTTGTTAATTATGACTCTCTCTTCCCATGTGAGTGTCTAACAAGACTTGACCTATTATTGTGAATCGTTGTTGTGCTCAATGTTGAACTACTAACATGGGCTAACGGGGGAAGTGAGGAGTCCGGTCTGTTCCGGCCACGCGTGTGAGTATGGGAGTCGATGTCATAACCGGTTCGATTCTCTCTGTATGTTATGGTTAAGTTTCCAATTTGGTTTCTAACCTTCCCTTTAGCTTAACCAAGGCTATTTTACTGACTCACGTCGGGCCACAGGGGCATACTATGTGTTTTGTTTCGGTGTGCTTGGATCACTATATCCGGGGCACCTTGTGTTAAGTTAACCGTTCAATCTAACCGGACGGTAACGAGTTATGTAACGAGCTAAGTATGAGCGTGGCAACATTCTCGAAGCTCTCAATGGGGACTAACTGTGTTGGTTCTCTTCCTAAAAGGATTTGTATGTTTGTGATGTGTGTTATGATGTGTACAATACCCTTGTTATGTTATATGTATGTGTGTGTGTTTAAAAATAAATATCATGTCATCCTGACAATTGGTTGCGCGTATCCCGGTAGTCGATGGGCTGCGCGTTAGCCATACCAGCAAAGGTGCTGACCCCCTCGGGGGCTCCATATTTTTATTGCAGGATGAGGATCGAAGAGGCAGAGTGGCTCTAGGTCCTAGAGAGTAGTTTACTTTTGAAGTACTTTTGGATGTTTGCCCGGGTTGCGCCTGTGCACCCGTGGCGTATTATATACTTGTTGGTGACGGTTTACAGTGAAGTATACAGTGAAGGATTTATGTAAATACTCGGTATTATATTGTTATATATATGGTTGTTAGTTCTATGCTCGGGAGTCTGATCATCAGACCGGTACATTTGTATTTATTCAGCCTTGTTAACCACGTGGGTGGTTGACGGCATTGTAGCACCAATCGTTTAGTTATCGTTTAGTTGTTTATTTTCCGCTGCGATTCCAAGTATAGTTATGTGCGTAGTAGGGGTGTTACAAAAAGTGGTATCAGAGCGAAGTATCGCTCTGATGACTAGAATACCGAGCTTAGGGATATACCGAGTTAGGAAACCTAACTACAGATACCTAAGTGAACAGATTTGGAAAGGTTAACCACTAACTAAGTGTGGAGATACCTTATTATCGGGAAGCGTTACAATCGTTGGACCGATAAGTGTGCAAGCATAATGCTAATGAGATGTTCATATAAATTCAGATGGCAGGTAGACCACGAGGAGGCCGCGGGCGCGGTACTGGAGGTATGGGTGACCAGGGATGATACTACGGCACAGACCATGGCTGAGGCAGTTGCAGCCGCCGTAGCCCTGGTACCCCAGTAGTTGCTGCTATACAGCAAGGGCACAGCCTGGAGTTCAGCCACCACCACCACCGCCACGAGAGACCAATTGGGTCAAGGCGTTGGCTGATCTGAGGCCGCCTTCATTCAGTGGGGAGACCGATCCCCGTAAGCTCGAGGCGTACATCTCCGAGATGGAGACCGCCTTCGAAACCCTAGCACCACCTGAGCAGGTCAAGGTACGACTTGCTGCTTATACTGAAAGGCTCGGCACAAAACTGGTGGAAGCTTGTGCGCGAGGGTAGAGTTGCTGATCCGACATTCCAGTGGAGGGAGTACACGGCTCTTCTGCGAGCCAAATACTACCCTATACATGTGCAAGAGGCCAAGCGCCTGGAGTTGGACAACCTGAGGCAAGGGGATAAGATGACGGTAGATGAGTACTACTCAGCCTTCATCGGACTAATCCACCTGCTACCGGATCTGGGTTACTCAGACCGGATCCTTGTGAACCGTTTCTACAACGGACTGAACTACGCCTACGCTACGGCATGGGGCCTACTGGATATACCACCTTGCAGGTAAAGGAATTACAGTGTGATGTGAATAAGTGTGTACAATGTGTTAATGTGATGTGAATTTATTTGGCGGGGCATAACTGACACCCTAAATATAGGAGTGCTATCATGCCGCTGCTATTGTGGAGATCACCGTCCGTCTGAGGGACGAGGAGAGTGCGCTCAAGCGCAAGGCTCAGAACGAGGGCCAAGGCACGCAAGGGCAGTGGGGAGGGAAGAAGAAGAAGTCATACTCCCAGTCCCAGAAAGGACAGCAACAGGGTGGCAAGGGCCAGACCCAGACCACCACTGCTGATGAGCCTCTGCAGCTCACCTATGCGTATGCGGCCAAGCCCCTACGTTCTTACCCACCTAAGGGTAATTGTCTAAACCTGTGTGATAAGTTAGAGTATATGTTGATAAGTCGTGAAACAAGTATTAATGGTGTATTGTGATAGCAGCTAGCACGGGCTCTGGACCGGAGCGCCACTATTACTGCAAGTGGTGCAACGGCGACCACCCCGGCAAGGACTGCAAGGGTAATGATGTTCAGTGCCGGTACTGTAAGAAGATGGGTCACCGCGACCATGAGTGCTGGCAGAACCCGAACAGTAGGAACTTCAGGCCCAAGGGGCAATGGAAGGGTAAGGCCACTGCGACCACCGATGGCCAGAAGACGGCGAACCAGCCACCCCCAGATCAGAGGTACACGGAGTCCCAGAAGGGGAAGGGGTCGGGGTCCAACAAGGCCACCCTGAATGTGGTGGACCGGTCTGAGGCGCCAGGGCCCTCTTCTAGACCAGGTACCGCCTAAGTTGTTGAATGTAATAAGTGTCTGCATACCGCATTTCATGCATGTGTGTGAGTGAGTTTAAATAAAAACCCATGTGAGTGAATGAATAAAGTATAGTGTGAGATTTACCTAACTAGAGTACTCTAAACTTAAAGGAACTTTCAATATATGTTATCCAATCCCACCCACACCGAACCCTGAAGAAACCACCATCAACATCACCGACTTTCCATTGGAGCAATGTCAGGTCATCCAGCCAGGTATACTTTTATACCTGACACCGGAGGCACAATCCATATCATCAACGATGCGACGAACTTGGAGCAAAACCAGGAGGGTTTTACACACCCGAATACCCGAACGGAGCAAGGATGCAATTGAAGATGATGTGCATGGGTAAGGACTGGAACCCTTACACCAAGTCATATCAAGAAGTTCGAGCTGAAGATGGAGCAACAGTATCAAGTATACCAGAGGAGTTCCACGCGGTCGTTAACCACGCCGTGGGAATTGCTCAGCAAGTTGAAGCGGATTCAATTCCAAGTGTAAAAGCAGATTTATGCATTGTAAACTTCTACCAGAAAGGTGGACGGTTGGGTATGCACCAAGATAAGGACGAGTCACCCGAGTCTCTAAGTAAGGGAGTACCCGTGGTGTCTTGGTCCATTGGTGATACCGCAGTATTTGTGTATGGCGAGCAGAAGCGTGCTGACCTCGCAAAGAAGCTATTGCTAAAATCGGGAGATGTATTAATCATGGGTGGGCAATCAAGGATGCTATACCATGGCATCAGGAAGATCAAACTGAATACCGCACCGTCGGCAGTGATCAATGCCACACACATGAAACCCGGACGTTTGAATCTGACTTTCAGACAGTTTTAAGCCTTGTATAATTATGTGACAAACCAGTATGTATTAAGGATGTTGTAAGTGTGGATCATGGCGACAGTATAAGCCAATAAATGTTGTAAAAAGGAGTATGTTAATGAATAAAGTGGAGTTGTTTGAATCATATCAACCGTGTTGTTACCCAATACTTATTAGTTTGCCAATGAATTAGGCTGTGCACTCGGAACGGGAGGTATACTGAGTGTCTGCAATAAGGCAGAAGCCGGCAAGAGCGGCACAATCCTCACCGGTACCTTTCCAGTGAATGGCGTGGATGCATCGATCCTGTTCGACTCTGGAGCCTCACATACATTCATTTCGCTATCATTTGCGAAGAGGCTGGGGTTAGATGGTGAAGAGATGCCAGACTTCGTGGTTACTCTCCCGTCGAAGGAGCGGATCCGATGTACCCGCTACTACCGAGGTGCTATTGTTCGAATCAGGAGTGAAGAGTTTCCGATCGACTTGATAGAGTTCGACGGACTAGGCTTTGATGTGATTGTCGGGATGAACTGGTTGGAGCGGCACAAGGGTAGAATCCTGTGTGCCGAGCATCGACTGCTTCTTCGGAGTCCATCTGGGGTTACCATATCTTACCGCCAGAGGCCCAGGGAGCCTTCGACTCAGATCATCACCGCCATGGCTATGTATCACGAGTTACGACGAGGGAGTGATGTATACCTCTGCTATGTCCAGGACATAGAGAGAGACCCTGAGTTTAGCCCAGATGTGCCGGTAGTGTCGGAGTTTCCTGATGTATTTCCTAAGGAACTGCCGGGCATGCCGCCAGCACGAGAGGTTGAGTTTGAGATTGACTTGATTCCGGGCACCGGACCCATTGCGAAAGCACCTTACCGAATGGCTCCAGCAGAAATGACAGAGCTCAAGGAGCAGCTGAGAGACCTACTCGACAAGGGCTTTATCCGCCCTAGTGTGTCACCATGGGGAGCGCCGGTTCTCTTCGTGAAGAAGAAGGACGGTAGCCTCCGCCTATGTATTGATTATCGGGAGCTGAATGCTGTTACGGTGAAGAACCGTTACCCCTTACCACGCATCGACGATCTATTTGATCAGCTTAGGGGAGCATCAGTATTCTCCAAGATAGACCTACGTTCCGGATATCACCAGATTGCCATCCGTGACAGTGACATCGAAAAGACAGCTTTCAGAACTAGGTATGGGCACTATGAGTTCACCGTTATGCCGTTTGGCTTATCAAATGCACCAGCAAAGTTCATGGACTTAATGAACCGTTTGTTCCAAGATCAGTTGGACAAATCAGTGGTAGTCTTCATCGATGACATTCTTGTGTATTCTAAATCGAAAGGTGAGCACGAAAGCCACCTGAGAGATGTGTTACAACATTGAGGAGAAATCAGCTGTATGCTAAATTTTCTAAATGTGAATTTTGGTTGAACCAAGTATCATTCCTTGGACATGTGATATCTGAGGCCGGGATCGCTGTTGATCCGGCAAAGATAGATGCAGTGCGCACCTGGCCTAGGCCGAAGACAGTTACCGATATCAGGAGCTTCCTCGGTCTGGCAGGTTACTATAGGAGATTTGTGAAGGACTTCTCCAGTGTCTCGAAGCCGATGACTTCCTTGATGAAGAAGGATGCACCATTCGAGTGGACAGTCGACTGTGAGAGGGCTTTCGCGAGTCTCAAGGATGCTCTGACATCTGCACCGGTTCTGACATTACCAGACGGTCCAGATGGTTTCGAGGTCTATTGCGACGCATCAGGCAGGGGTATGGGTTGTGTGTTGATGCAACACGGGAAGGTCGTGGCTTACGCCTCCCGACAGCTGAAGAAGCATGAGGAGAACTACCCTACCCACGACTTAGAGTTGGGGGCCATTGTCTTCGCACTGAAGATATGGCGACATCATTTGTATGGGGTAAGCGTGACAATCTATTCTGACCACAAGAGTTTAAAGTACTTGTTCACTCAGAAGGAGTTGAACATGAGGCAAAGAAGGTGGGTTGAATTCCTGAATGATTATGACATCAATTTACAGTACAAGGAGGGTAAGGCAAATGTGGTAGCTGACGCATTGAGTCGCCGAGCACACTCTCTCCATTCGCTAGTCTCTCATACTGGCTTGGTTGAAGAGGTGCGGAGTGCTCAGATGACGGATCAGTATATGATGGAGATCAGACAGAAGCTTATTGATGGCACATTCGAGGGTCAGAAGTACGACTTCAGACTCCACGATGATGACCTGATTAGGCTCAATGGCAGATTGTGTATACCCAGGAGTAGCGCTGAGCTGAAGGAGCGCATACTGAGTGAATCCCACTGTTCTACTACTTCGATTCACCCCGGAGCTTCAAAGATGTATAAAGGTATGAAAAGATACTTCTGGTGGGCTGGAATGAAAAAGGATGTAAATGACTATGTGTTGAGGTGTCTCACTTGTCAGAAGGTCAAGTTTGAGCACCGACGGCCTGGTGGTATGGTGCAGCCAATGCCAGTGCCGGAGTGGAAGTTCCATGACATATCTATGGACTTCGTAGTAGGGCTTCCGCCTACAAGGGGAGGTCTGAATATGATTTGGGTGGTAGTTGACCGACTGACCAAGGTGTCTCGATTCATTCCGATGAAGGACACCTGGAAAGTGGCAAGATTGGCAGAATTGTTCGATAAAGAGATTGTTAGACATCATGGGTACCAAAGACGATAGTATCTGACAGAGATACCAGATTCCTATCCAGATATTGGAAGTCTACACGAGAGGCACTTGGTACTGAACTGAAATTGAGCACGGCGTTTCACCCACAGACCGATGGTCAGAGTGAGCGCACCATACAGACACTTGAGGATATGCTACGTGCATGTGCACTTGACTTTCAGACCAGCTGGATTGATAAGTTACATCTGATCGAATTTAGCTACAACAACAGTTATCATGCATCGATCAAGATGTCTCCCTTCCAGGCATTGTACGGTAGACCATGCCGCACGCCATTATGCTGGGATGAGTCGAGTGAGACGGTCATTATAGGACCAGAGTATCTTGAGCAAGTTCAGGCAGAAGTTCGCCAGATCAGGGCTAATATGAAAGCAGCTCAGGATAGACAAAAGTCGTACGCAGATGTGCGCCGACGTGACCTGGAGTTCGCCGTGGGCGATCAGGTATTTTTGAGAGTATCCCCCATGAAGGGAGTATTTCGTTTTGGCCAGAAAGGCAAGTTGAGCCCAAAGTATGTGGGTCCTTATGTTGTGACGGAGCGGATCGGCCCGGTAGCTTATAGACTTGATTTACCCGCCGAGCTGGGCAAGGTACATGATGTATTTCATGTGTCCCAGTTGAAGAAGTATATGTCTCATCCGTCTCATGTACTTCAGCCTGAAAGGCTAACTTTAGAGCCGACCATGCGATCAGTGGAGACTCCGGTACGGATTCTGGACACTAAGACTCGAGACACTCGCCATAAGTCTGTGAGACTGGTGAAGGTTCTCTGGTCTAACCAGGACGTTGAGGAGGCCACTTGGGAGCTGGAAGATAAGATGAAGGCGAAGTACCCGTCGTTGTTTACTTCTTAGTATTTGTATGTATAGGGTACGGGGCGTACCCCTATTTAAGGGGGTAGAGCCGTTTCGGTTATGTATATGACATGTATTTGAATACATTGTCTGTGTTGTATTGTCATGTTGTTAATGTTGCAGACCGCTGAGTCTGAATGATGTTGTGATGTTTTGTTGTTTGGACCACGTGTCCGATATGATGTAAGATGTGTTAATGTGATATAGAAGTGTTGTTAATATGTGTTCTCATGTTCTAATGTTTAAAGTTATGTGGAAGTATGAACTTTGGGGACAAAGTTCTTTTAAGGGGGGTAGATTGAAATACCCCAAACCTAGTTATGTTGTTTAAACACCTAATAGGGTGTAACAAGACTAAAAAGAGTCTTAGAAACCTTACTAAACAAATTTAAACAAAAGGAAACACAAATGTGCTTTAAAGTCAATAAGAGCTAAAATGTGCTCTAAGCTTGGGATAAACTTGAGTAAGACCTAATGAGCTTACCAAGACTTCATTTATATACTAATGAACATATTAAACCAATTACCAAAGAAAACCAAGCTTGAAAACAAGTTAAAACACAAAATGTGCTTTAAGAAGTCTTAAAGCACGTTTTTGAAAAATTGTCTTGTAAATGAGTTTTGAATGGCTAAATGTCCATCATTACTCTTAAATATATATGTGTACTATATAGTATCACATTTGGGTGGCTATATTAGTGGGAAATCAAAAATTTCACTTCTATGTGCCTTGTATAGGTGAATAGTACTTTTTATAAGCTAATTTGTAACATATGTTGTATTAAGTAATTAAATTGACAAACAAAGACTAAAACACCCCACATAATATAAGGGGCCGGTTTTTTAAGGGGTGACTCACCACTCTCTTATTAATGTATTAAGTAAGATAAGATAAGTAAATAAACTACTTTTTACCTTTAACAAATAATATCTCTTAAAGCAAATTCTATCTTCATTCTCTCATTCTTTCCTTCTTTCACACGGTTTCCCACTCATCTTCTCCCTCTTCTTTGTTCTCTCACGATAAACCACTACCACCATTAAAACACAAGCTTTGACCACTTGCTAACCTAGCTCACTTGTCCAAATCAAAAACAAATACCACCAATCTCTTCCTCTCATCAAGCTCTTCATTCCTATCTTCTCAAAACTCCAAGAGCTCCATTTCGGTGCCAAGGTGTTCCACCATTGAAGGAGCTTGAGCTTGGTATTTTGACATATTATTACTCTCCTTTGCTTCTAGGTAAGGAATCTCAAACAAAAATCAAGTTTCCTCCTTGTTTTTGTCATGTCCGAAAATACACATTGATATAGCTCATTGTGTGACTTTGTTCTAGCTTCATTTCAACTCTTCATGGACTAGGTGGAGTCCTCTCTTGTTGTATATCCAAACTCTCTTCAAAGAACAAGGTAAAACAACTACATTAATGTTTTTGAAACAATGTCAAATTAGGGTTTACAATGAGATGAAGCTTATAGCTTGAATACTCATTATAAAGTTTGTATATTGTTTAGAACTTGTCAAAGAATCAAGTACTCTATTGGTTTTTAAAGGAAACAAGAAAGAAGTTATTTTGCAAAAGAGGTAAATCTACTAACCTAATGCTATTTTAATGCCTTAGGAGAAATGAGCTTATAATGCTTATTAAAACTATCTAAAGAGCCAATGGGGAATGACTTAGTAAAGTGTTCTTAAGAGACTAGTAAAGGGCATATGTGTATGTTGAGTGTATTTGCAGGTTAAAGGCATATATATTGTGGAAATTCAGTGTTTGATTTAAGCACTTTAAGGGCCTAAGAGCCATGCATTTTAAGGGCCTAAGTGCCATGCAATTTAAATTGTGCACTATATTGTAATGTGGTGTGTAATTTGGTGAAATGTGTATGAGAGTGTTCTTGATGATTTTAGATGTTCTTGTGTGTTTAAAGGAGAAGGTAAAGTGTTTAGGCATGGTAATGTTCTAGGGGAACCCATGTCAAAATCTAGGTAGGAAGTAAGAAGTTCTAAGTGTTTACATAAGGTTTGGTGAGTTAGAAAATGTAAGAAATGAATAAGGAGTTCAAGATGTTGTAAGGAATTTGATGAACTAGGATGGTTCTAGAGTGTAATAGGACTTAGGCATGATCTTGAGATTTTAGTATGTACCAAAGTCATTTTGGACTTAGGAAAGACTTAGGCAAACTTTGGTAAACTAAGGAGAATGTATGAACTTGAGAAAGGATTTGAAGTAATGATATAAGGAGTTATGTGAGAGATGATGCTTGGAGATGATGTTAAGTTAAGGAGAAAGCATTTTGGGATAGTAGTTACCATAGGTGAGAAACACCATCTAGGAACCTAGTATAAAATAACATAAGTGTTAAGGAATTTTTACAAGGAAATAAGTAAATGATTTAGGAATTAGAAAATGAGTTTCATGGATGTTGTATGTGGATGTAAGGTTACCAAATGTTGTTAGGAAGCATTAAGAGGCCTTAGGAGAAGTTTGGTGAAGAATTGGCAAGTTTGGGTAAGTTTAGAAGGCGACCGACCCAGGGGCCGACCAGTTTTTGGGTCGGTCGAGCCTCTGTAAATGTTAGGAAAATGTTCGGTGAAGGTCCGACCCAAAAGTGGTGGGTCGGACAGGGTCGGTCGGTCAAGTTTCAAAGGAGGGAAAATGTTCGCACATGGACGACCCAGAATGGTGGGTCGGACGTGGGTCGACGGGCATGATTATAAGGAAGTAAAAGGGTTCTGTAATGGGACCAGAAGGTGGGTCGGACATGGTCGGTCAAGGTAAAGTTTTTCAGACCCGAAAACCACTGGGAGGGTCCGACCCAGTTGTGGGTCGGACGGTGGGTCGGTCGGACCAAAACTTGTAAAAAAAAAAAACAGAAAGAATGTGACTTATGTAGTAACCCTAGGGTGTATAATGAAGGTAACCTAGGGTAAGATAGGCATTAAAACATGTCATACAATCATGTTAAATACTTAGTGGTTTGGAGTTGAATAAATAATTAACCGACATTACTAATGTGTTTAGGATTCTCTCAAGTGGAAATCAGTCGAGGCAAGGACCAAGGTATGGTTTTCTTGCAGTCTGTTGCCTACCGGTTTACACCGGCTTGTGTGTTGTTTGTTTTCTGTGTGTTTATGACTTTGTAAGATTAAACCATGTAAAGAGTTTACAGTTGTTAAATATTATTATGTTGTTAATTATGACTCTCTCTTCCCATGTGAGTGTCTAACAAGACTTGACCTATTATTGTGAATTGTTGTTGTGCTCAATGTTGAACTACTAACATGGGCTAACGGGGGAAGTGAGGAGTCCGGTCTGTTCCGGCCACGCGTGTGAGTATGGGAGTCGATGTCATAACCGGTTCGATTCTCTCTGTATGTTATGGTTAAGTTTCCAATTTGGTTTCTAACCTTCCCTTTAGCTTAACCAAGGCTATTTTACTGACTCACGTCGGGCCACAGGGGCATACTATGTGTTTTGTTTCGGTGTGCTTGGATCACTATATCCGGGGCACCTGTGTTAAGTTAACCGTTCAATCTAACCGGACGGTAACGAGTTATGTAACGAGCTAAGTATGAGCGTGGCAACATTCTCGAAGCTCTCAATGGGGACTAACTGTGTTGGTTCTCTTCCTAAAAGGATTTGTATGTTTGTGATGTGTGTTATGATGTGTACAATACCCTTGTTATGTTATATGTATGTGTTGTGTGTTTTAAAATAAATCATGTCATCCTGACAATTGGTTGCGCGTATCCCGGTAGTCGATGGGCTGCGCGTTAGCCATACCAGCAAAGGTGCTGACCCCCTCGGGGCTCCATATTTTTATTGCAGGATGAGGATCGAAGAGGCAGAGTGGCTCTAGGTCCTAGAGAGTAGTTTACTTTTGAAGTACTTTTGGATGTTTGCCCGGGTTGCGCCTGTGCACCCGTGGCGTATTATATACTTGTTGGTGACGGTTTACAGTGAAGTATACAGTGAAGGATTTATGTAAATACTCGGGATTATATTGTTATATATATGGTTGTTAGTTCTATGCTCGGGAGTCTGATCATCAGACCGGTACATTTGTATTTATTCAGCTTGTTAACCACGTGGGTGGTTGACGGCATTGTAGCACCAACGTTTAGTTATCGTTTAGTTGTTTATTTCCGCTGCGATTCCAAGTATAGGTATGTGCGTAGTAGGGGTGTTACATCTCCTCACATTCTAGGGAGTTCATATGTTTACGATATCGTTATACTTTAATCGATAGTTTATGTGTGTTTGCATATTTCCATTGCTTATGAGACTACCCGTACTACGGGTTATTAGTCAATCATTACTCAGTATGAGTCGGTCTAGGCACTCTGTTAGACCACACCGGCATACAAGTATGTTAGCTCATACAACATACATCAAGGCATACATAATCAAACCAGGGATTATTTTCATGCTTTAATCTTGATTAAGCCGGCACACAAACACACAAATCAGAGTAACTCGGTTAGCATACGGGGCATGAGAAAATCATACCTTTCACCGGGGTTTTTACTTTTACCGTGTCATCTCACCATGCTTGGTTCACACACGATCCACTGATAACATTCAAATGTTTTATTAACATCAAAGCATTACGGTATGTAAAGCTAATACTCCCGTACTTAACCCCGTTATCCCGTTTAACTTAGTTTTACTCATGTGTTTTAAACTCACAACTTCCTCATTCACTTATCAAACTTGTTTACACTCCTAATGACCTTTAAATATCATTATTCATGACCTAATTACCTATATTATCATTACCATTCAATTCCCCATCATTAGAATGCAAGAAAACACATTCTGTTACATTTCTGGCCTGGTCCGGGTTTGTGTCCGGGGTTACAAACCCGGACCAAACACTGGAATCACTTTCTGTCGTATTTTTCATGTGTTCTGGGTTGTGTCCGGGTTTACAAACCCGGACCATCCCCTGGGATGACCTTCTGCCATATTTTTGCTATGTTCCGGGTTTGCATTCGATTGCAAACCCGGACAACCCCTGGAACTGTCAAAATTTGCAGTTTTCACCACTTTTAAACCCCTAAATCACCTCTAATCATTTCCTAATCATTCCATAAGTTTTCCACATGTTTAACCATCATAAACATGCTCTAAACTTCTTCAAAACATTGGTTTAACCCTTACACAAATTCTTGCTCCAAATCACAATTCTTTCATTCTCATTTCTACACTAATGCACACTTGTGCATTCTCAAACCTCTCTTGGCACTTGCATTTTGTTCTCTCTTTATTTGACCAATCCAAACTTCCAAGATAATGCACACCTCATACCGAGTTCCGAAACTCACTCTTAAAGCCTAAAATTCTCATTCCTTTTCCTAAAGCTCCTTAGGCATTCACACAAGTTCTTGCTACAGATTTTAGCATCAATCTCCTCTCTTTTAAACAAGTATTCCCATGGTGATTTTCTAAGCCAAAACAACCACCATCAACACCTAGTTTCTCTAGGTCATTACTTACTCACAACCATACACATCCACTTAAATTTCTACACAAATTTCGCCATAACTTGGCTACATCTCTTAACATTGCCCAAAGCTCATTTCCTCACATCATTCATCCTAAAGCTAGCCAAACCACAAGGGTTCTATCAGCTCACATACAAATCCATCAATACTCATTAATTCCTCCAAAGGTAACACAATACATACATCATTAAATGCAAGGCTCCTTGGCTCTTAAATCAAGCATTATTCGCAAGTGCATCAAGCACTACTACAACTCTTCCTCATCTCAACAAATCACATGCCATTTCATGTTAGGGTTCATTAATTAATTTAACCCTTCCCAAAATACCTAAAGCATTAAGTTAGGCTCCAAGGTAAATTGTTTACCTTACTTCACAAGCCTTTACTCTTTTCACTCCTCTTCTTTCTCCTCTCTTTTTTCTTGCTTGGAAATCGCCAAAGGCCAAGAAACTGCCCATCTCCCATTCAATATACAAGGCAAGAGATGAGTTCAAGTAGAAACACTTAAGCTCATCAATTAGAAATGCTTAAAGCTCTAAAATGTGTGATTACCTTAAAACCCTAAGATGGGGTTTTGGTCAAGAATCAAAGAGTAACTCCCTCCAAGCTTTTAGGGATTGAAACAATGCTCATAAAAAGAGAATAAACAAGGCTCCATTAGAGACCAAAATCGGCCAAGGCATAAGATGGAGAAAACAAGACTTTTTCATGGATATTTTTACCTTGATAGAAAGAGGGAGCTTCAAGCTACCTAATGGTGTGCTTTTCTCCTCAAATGGGCAACACCCACGAAAATGAAACTCACCATTTTCGAGTTTTGAAAAGAGAGAATGATAGAGGGTGAGGAGAGGATCACAAATATGTGGTTATTTTTGAGTTTGGAGCTTAAACAAAGCTTGAGCATGAAGAGAAAGGGGGAACTCCATGTGTTGTTGTTGTTGCAGCTCAAAATCGCTCAAGGAGGAAGGAGGAGGGGAGCTACGGATGAGAGAGATGAGGGAGTTCAAATGTGAAGAAGGAAATAAGGAAAGAGAAGGAGAAAAGGTAAGTAAGTAACCTTTTCACTATTCCCTTTTTGACTTTTCGACTCTTCTTTTTCTTTGTTAATTAGCTAATAGAGAGGCTGACTAGTCTAAAAAAAACCGGCCCACACACTGTTTAAACTAGAGCGTTTTTCGTTTTCTTACAGAAAACGCTCGTTATTTTACCCGGTTTGGCACTATTCACTAACCGGGCCCGTTTTTCGGATTTTTCTCGTTTCTTTATTTTTAATGGTTATTAAGCTCCCATTAATACTTAATTATAGTTATTTAATCAACTATAATTTTTACGGGTCCGTTTGACCACTTAAAGTCACGTTTTCGGGTTTTCTCGAAAAACGTGCTTTTAAACTCCGTTGGCGTTTTAATCCATTATTTGGATCCGTTTTCTTCGGGAATCATTCCCGTATACTTATTAGGCCTAACTAAGCCTTAGGAATCCATCTCGGACCCTCTCGAGATCATGTATCTCTTATACTCATTTAACGCGCATTTTAGCGTTTTTCGCTTTTCAAGTGTTTTCTCTTTTCTTTTGGTTTTATTTCCTTTACCAATACTCTTTAGGCACCATTAGGCCTTTATAATCATATTAGAGTAATTTAATCGCCATTTTTAGATCCGGGGTATTAAAGGAGGTGAGAGAAATCGAGAGAGAGGGGGATGGGTAGAGGAGAGAGAGTTTTATTTGCCTTTTTACTTATTTCTTTTGTCCTCTTGTTACTAAAGACAAATAAAGAAGAGGAATTAAGAGAGGAGGGCTCATTTAATCGGCCCACATATGCACACACACTCCCCTTTTATTTTTATTTGTAAAGTGGACACACTAAGTTTCTTTATTTGCCTTCTCACCCCACAACGTACCGGTTGTTACAGTTTTCACTAACCGGTACCCGTTTTCCGGAATTTTCTCGTTTATTAATTTTATGGTTCTAAAGCTTCACTAATATTTATTAGTGACTATTTAGTTGACCAAAATTGTTACGAGTCTATTTGACCCGCTTAAAGTCGTGTTTTCCCGGTTTCCTCGAAAAACGCGCTTTAAGGTTCGTTTATGCTTTTAACCCATTTTAAAGGTCCGTTTTCTTCGGGATTTGTTCCCTAGTATTTATTTTAGTGTAATTAAGCCTTTAAAAGTATAATTATCCTAATTAATCACTTTTTAATTACGGGGTATTTCAATCTACCCCCCTTAAGAAACTTTGCCCTCAAAGTTGCTTAAGGTTACAGTTTACCATTTCTACTCATTTGGTAAGCCAATTGCCACAATACATTCTACTACCACCTTACAAGGTGTTCACAATTCTTACACTATCAGCATACGCAATTCAGATACCAAGCCACATACTTAGTTCAAATACCATACGCAATACTCAATCCATACATAATACTTCATTCAAATACCACACACAATGCTCCATCCAATTCATACATTCCACACTACATTCGCAATACTTCACAATGTCATTCATGTCATATACCGTACAACACAAATGCATTGCTCATTATATACATACCATACACATCGTACTACATACCGAATACTACTAGCACTACTTTGTGCCAATACCATACAATTAGCACTACATGTGCCAACCAAAATACAATTACAATACATACACACTATGCAATGCTAACCCGAAGCAATGCAAAAGCAAAAAGGCTCTACCCCCCTTAAAAGGGGTACGCCCCGTACCCTCCGTGCTATACGGATACTAGACATCTAGTCTACAAACAGATTCGGGTACTTCGCCTTCATGGCGTCCTCTAATTCCCAAGTCGCTTCCTCGACATCGTGGTTAGACCACAAGACCTTCACCATTCGTACAGATTTATGGCGAGTGTTGATAAGTGTCCAAATGAGCATGTTTTATAGGTGTATTTCATATATTATATTAGCACTTTCTTGCTCATTTCTCCACTTCGGTTAATTTTCCTCTAGTTTATGTTTTATTGTTTATCTCACAAATTTATTGTTCAAACATGAGGAAAACCAATCTGGGAGTAAAGTTGATAAAGAGACGAACACATAGACGTAAACGGCTCAGAAAACGGAGTCCAAACGAAGAATCTAGAGCCGGTCGAAGTCGGAAGGAAATAAGTCACGATAGGTTGCAACCGCCTGGCTCAACCGCCCCTGTACCTCTCAATAACAGGCGGACAAGAGATGGGCGTGCAACCGCCTCAAAGCTGGCGGACAGGACACAAGGTGTCCGCTCAATGAAGAGGCGGACAAGAGTATGAGCAACCGCCTAATAAGGGGCGGTCAAGACAGCAACCGCCTGTTGCAACCGCCTGTTATCTGGCGGACATGGAGGCGGACAGCAGCTAGTCAGTCGCGCGAGCTTATCTTCTTCGCGACTTCGTCCGTCGACTTGCCTTCGCCGACTTCTGCAACTCGTCCACTGTCTCCAACTTGCAGCGCCTACCTTAATTCACGCCTGCGTTTAGCTGTTTGTCCCCTGCGCAATAAATGAGCAGTCGGTGAAATCAATCGGCCGCCTCAATCAATTCCTCACGCGTTCCTTATCTGCTTCCTTCTTCATTTCCCTATTTTCCCTATATAAACGCACGTAGCTTCACCATCCATCTATCAATCCATCCACCACCCATTGAATCCATCCACGACCCACTTAACCACACCTCACGCCATCTCATTTCTCTTCTCCCGCCTTCTCCATTTTTATTTATTTCCACATTCCACAAAATCCACCTCTAGCCCTACGTATACAAAATAGCAGAGTGAGCCGGAGTGATTACGGATGATTTCTATTACTCTTGTCTCTGTCTATCTATTTAATATGTTAGGCTAGTTTACGTATACTCTGGGAATGGTTATTATGTGTTTGTATTAATTATGCATTCTTTTTACTGTTTTAATTATATATAGTTTGTTACGTTTTAAAAGGTTATCTCGCACCTTTTTAATAAATGTCATGAGTTTATTAAATTGCTTTCCTAAGTCTATTTTGATCAGACCGGTGATAAATAGATAGGTTAATTAAGACGTAAAACTGGAGGAAACTTGTTATGATTTAATAAGTTAGTATTCAGTTGCAAATGTAATTCCTCAATACTCCTCTGCCGTTCGCAGGCTTTTGCTTGAACCTTGATTAGAACCTTGCATTACAGGTGAACGAGTTCTTATGAGGCTATGACTTAGTCCTTAAGATAATTACAGGAACCTTGCCAAATTATTAAACCAGTAGAGATAGCTTAATTATGCAGATTATATTAACCTGACCCAGAGTTCCATTTTATTTATCTGTCAACTTAGTTTATTTTATTCTTTCTTTTTACTTACAAGTCAATTAATCCCCCCTCTTGTGACACGCTTAGGTACTATTATATGTACATTAGTCCCACGGTTCGACATCCGGTTGCTTACATTTTCACTATACTACTGCGACCGGGATTTGTTTGCAGCCCGACGTTTAATTTGAGTTTTTAATTTCTTTTCTTTTAATTTTACACCAGTTTAACCACTCACTTTATAACGTCTGCAAAATGGCGCCGTTGCCGGGACTAGTTTATTCTAGTCCCTAAGCCCCGGATTATTCACTTGTTATATTAGAATATTTTGTCAATATTATTTTTGTTTGTTGTTTTTATTAATTATCTTTATATTTTGTTTATATTATTATTATGTTTGTTTCTAATTATTTTATTTCTAATCTGTTTCAGTAGTTTGTTTTATATACAAAAACACAAAAAAAAATGGAAATGGAACAGGTGTTTGAACAGGGGTTTTGCTATTCACAGTATTATACTGCTCCGTATGTGGGGGAGCTCATGATTATGAGGATTGTCTCATATTACAAGAACAACTCTGGTTAGAAGATCAACCAGACTACCTGGAGAGACTCGCTCAACCAGAACAGCAACCGAAGAGCGAAATAGTTCATGAGGTAGAACACCCCACTACGGTTGTAAGTTACTCTCTACCCTCTACAATCGCCTACCGCCAGTTTCCATCCTTCTCTGTGCTCTATCCAGAAGTTGAGGATACTTACATCCTAGAAAATGAAGAGAAGGATTGCCATCACCTCCCGCCAATATATCCAAACAGAACGCCACTATCACCTTCGAAGAATTAACTTTCTCTGAAGATGATATCAATAAGCGTTCCTTCTACAAGCCTCACCTACAAGAGGAGGATGTTTACATCCTCCAATTGAGGGAAGAAAAATCATCACCACCGGGTCTTCTGTTAGAACTACGTTCCCGGCAATACCTCCTCAAACACCAGATTTTGTGGAGTATTAATTTTCTTATTTTATATGCCGAGGTAACGTTTTGTTTTGATCCAGGATAACGAAGCAGGCGTCTAGCCAAAGACGTTAAAGAAGGGAAGCTTCCTGGGAGGCAACCCGGGTGTACTTTTATTTTATTTATGCTCTATTTAATTTTCAAGTTCTCTTTAAATTTTATTTTTGCTAACTTTTAACCCCGTTTTAGTATGGTTGCTTCTGGTGTCTTATGCAGGTGCACCTTCATATTTACACTGCAACCAAGCTACGCTGCTTGAGGCTGAAGCTCAAGTGTGGGGGAACTCCTTTAACAATAGCTAAAATAATATCAGGGGAGTACCAGTTTCTTTAATTATGCTTTTATTTAAATAAAAACTGCAGAGGAGCATTTATGTGCTTAAATGTTTATTTGTGATCTTTGTGTTATCTCTCCTATTTTATCTACTTACCGAAAAGGCCTTCTGAAACCTTCCTTGTTTTTCTGGTGAACAATGAGGACATTGTTCAATTTAAGTGTGGGGGAGTGTGCCCTTTTCGGTGACATTTTGTGCTTAAATGTTTAATCTCTCTCCTTATCATGCGTTTGTCCAATTCAAATATTATGGACCCTTTATATGTGGGTTGTTCTCTTTAAGAATAAATATTGTTATGAATTGTAGGATAAATGGTACAAAATTTTTAAATTTTGATTACTTTTGAGGAGCATTTTATATGCGGTGTGACCAAATAATCTGCAAATGGTTGGATTTTATTGCTCAGGGGTTCTTTCTGTCTTCTCTCTTAGGGATTGCTAAGGGGTATTTCTGTTAAAAAAGAGAAAGAAAAGAATAATAAGGGACTTGCGAGACACCATTGGTAACCAACAAAAGAGAGTTGAGTGTTCTTGAATACAAGGGCGTGATGCCTACATTTTCTCATCCCTTGCAAAAGTGAAACAAATGCATGAATCTATTTTTCCTTTTGTTTTCTCCTCAATGCCCATTCTTGAGAGAAGTTGGCCATGGTAAAAGTTCTCAGAGTCACCTAAAAGAAAAATTGAAGTACCTTGGATCATACCCCGAAACTCTATATTTTATTTTTACCCTGAGCACACCTATGCCACCAATAGTTAATTTTTCACACTCCTCAATAAGTTAAAAAGATCATGTTTATCCTACCCTTCATAATAATATTTGTTAGTTGAGCATTCCCTACTTACTTGGGTACGTGATTTTGCTTGAGGACAAGCAAAAAGATAAGTGTGGGGGTGTGATAAGTGTCCAAATGAGCATGTTTTATAGGTGTATTTCATATATTATATTAGCACTTTTCTTGCTCATTTCTCCACTTCGGTTAATTTTCCTCTAGTTTATGTTTTATTGTTTATCTCACAAATTTATTGTTCAAACATGAGGAAAACCAAGCTGGGAGTAAAGTAGCTAAAGAGACGAACACATAGACGCAAACGGCTCAGAAAACGGAGTCCAAACGAAGAATCTAGAGCCGGTCGAAGTCAGAAGGAAATAAGTCACGATAGGTTGCAACCGCCTGGCTCAACCGCCCCTGTACCTCTCAATAACAGGCGGACAAGAGATGGGCGTGCAACCGCCTCAAAGCTGGCGGACAGGACACAAGGTGTCCGCTCAATGAAGAGGCGGACAAGAGTATGAGCAACCGCCTAATAAGGGGTGGTCAAGACAGCAACCGCCTGTTGCAACCGCCTGTTATCTGGCGGACATGGAGGCGGACTGCAGCTAGTCAGTCGCGCGAGCTTATCTTCTTCGCGACTTCGTCCGTCGACTTGCCTTCGCCGACTTCTGCAACTCGTCCACTGTCTCCAACTTGCAGCGCCTACCTTAATTCACGCCTGCGTTCAGCTGTTTGTCCCCTGCGCAATAAATGAGCAATCAGTGAAATCAATCGGCCGCCTCAATCAATTCCTCACGCGTTCCTTATCTGCTTCCTTCTTCCTTTCCCTATTTTCCCTATATAAACGCACGTAGCTTCACCATCCATCTATCAATCCATCCACCACCCATTGAATCCATCCACGACCCACTTCACCACACCTCACGCCATCTCATTTCTCTTCTCCCGCCTTCTCCATTTTTATTTATTTCCACATTCCACAAAATCCACCTCTAGCCCTACGTATACAAAATAGCAGAGTGAGCCGGAGTGATTACGGATGATTTCTATTACTCTTGTCTCTGTCTATCTATTTAAATGTTAGGCTAGTTTACGTATACTCTGGGAATGGTTATTATGTGTTTGTATTAATTATGCATTCTTTTTACTGGTTTAATTATATATAGTTTGTTACGTTTTAAAGGTTATCTCGCACCTTTTTAATAAATGTCATGAGTTTATTAAATTGCTTTCCTAAGTCTATTTTGATCAGACCGGTGATAAATAGATAGGTTAATTAAGACGTAAAACTGGAGGAAATTGTTATGATTTAATAAGTTAGTATTCAGTTGCAAATGTAATTCCTCATACTCCTCTGCCGTTCGCAGGCTTTTGCTTGAACCTTGATTAGAACCTTGCATTACAGGTGAACGAGTTCTTATGAGGCTATGACTTAGTCCTTAAGATAATTACAGGAACCTTGCCAAATTATTAAACCAGTAGAGATAGCTTAATTATGCAGATATATCTAACCTGACCCAGAGTTCCATTTTATTTACTGTCAACTTAGTTTATTTATTCTTTCTCTTACTACAAGTCAATTATTCCCCCTCTTGTGACACGCGTTAGGTACTATTAGATGTCATTATTCCCACGTTCGACATCCAGTTTGCTTACATTTTCACTATACTACTGCGAACGGGATTTGTTTGTCAGCCCACGGCGAACTCAAGGTCGCGTCGTCGCACATCCGCATAGGATTTCTGTCTTTCTTGGGCTGCCTTCATATTGGCTCGGATTTGTTGTACCTCAGCTTGTACTTGTTCCAAATACTCCGGTCCTATGATGACCGCTTCGCTTGACTCGTCCCAACACAACGGGGTACGGCAAGGTCTACCATACAAAGCTTGGAATGGCGACATCTTAATCGAAGCATGGTAGCTATTGTTATACGAAAACTCGATAAGATGAAGCTTCTCAATCCAGCTCCCCTGGAAGTCTAAGGCACATGCCCTTAGCATATCCTCTAGTGTTTGGATGGTCCTTTCTGTCTGACCGTCGGTCTATGGATGGAAGGCGGTGCTAAGCTTCAACTCAGTACCAAGCGCTTCCCGTGTCGCTCTCCAGTATCTCGAAAGGAATCTGGTGTCGCGGTCAGATACAATGGTTTTAGGGACTCAGTGGTGTCGGATGATCTCCTTGTCGAATAGCTCTGCGAGCTTCGCCACCTTCCAGGTGTCCTTCATCGGTATGAATCGGGCAACCTTGTGAGGCGATCGACTACTACCCAGATCATGTTGAGTCCTCCCCAGCAGGTGGGAGTCCAACAACAAAATCCATGGAGATGTTGTGGAATTTCCACTCCGGAATGGGCATGGATTGCACCATTCCTCCCGGTCTTCGGTGCTCGAACTTCACCTTCTGGCATGTGAGACACCTCAGAACATACTCAGTCACGTCTGACTTCATCCCTGACCACCAGAAGTACCTCTTCATGTCTTTGTACATTTTAGAGGCTCCCGGATGGACATGCAATGTCAAACAATGTGACTCTCGCAGAATGCGATCCCTTAGCTCAGCATTGCTTCGGGGGACGCATAATCTGCCATTCAACGGATCATACCATCTTCATGCAGTTTGAAGTCGTACTTTCGGCGCTCGAAGGTACCATCTGTGATTTTCTGTCTGATCTCTGTGAAGTATGGGTCGCTCAACTGAGCGTCTCGCACCTCGTCAACCAAGCTAGAAGAAGCGAGTAGCGAATGAGCGAGTGTGCTCGACGACTCAGGGCGTCGGCTACTACGTTTGCCTTTCCTTCTTATACTGGAGGTTGATGTCGTAATCCGAGAGGAACTCCATCCACCTCCTCTGCCTTAGGTTCAATTCTTTCTGGGTGAATACGTACTGTAAACTTTTGTGGTCGGAGTAGATATGGTGATGCTTACCCATAGAGATAGTGTCGCCATATCTTCAAGGCGAAGACAATGGCTCCTAGCTCTAGATCATGTGTCGGGTAATTCTCCTCATGCTTTTTCAGCTGGCGAGAAGCATAGGCTACTACCTTGCCATGCTGCATGAGTACGCATCCCATGCCCTTGCCCGATGCATCACAATACACCTCAAATCCTCTGTGCCCTCCGGAAGTGTGAGAATTGGCGCTGAGGTCAATGAGTCTTTTAATTTCTGGAAGGATACTTCGCACTCCTTTGTCCATACAAAGGGTGCATCTTTCTTCATCAATGACGTCATGGGCTTAGCGACTTTTGAGAAGTCCTTTACAAACCTCCGGTAATAACCGGCTAAACCAAGAAAGCTCCGGATGTTGGTAACCGTCTTAGGTCTAGGCCATGATCGCACTACTTCGATTTTGGATGGATCTACTGAAATGCCCGCGCTCGAGATGACATGACCGAGGAATGATACCTGATCTAGCCAAAACTCGCATTTGGAGAACTTCGCATACAGCTGGTTCTCGCGCAGTGTC